>JAVGVS010000083.1:120448-720448 GCA_032718565.1 Distichodus sexfasciatus
TAATAATAATAATAATAATAATAATAATAATAATAATACTTACTATTGGGGCTTCCGCGAGTTTCCAAAAGTTAATATGAAAATTTTCTCCAAATTTCGCGTTAGCCTCTTTTAGTGCCTTGTTAATGTGCATCTTGTAAGTCTCAGGTAAACTCCTATAGTTATTCCATTGTTCAGCAGTAACAAGTACAACCAAAAACGGCAGCAGCGCGAACTTTAGAGCAAAACCCATCGTGTAAAATTCCACTGAGTTCTCTCTGGCAGCAGTGTGAGGACGCGAGAGGAACACAGGGCAAATGCGCTTAAACTACTCGTCTTCCCTCAAAAATCGATGAAAGCTGCCGCCGTGCAATGTCTGTTTCGCGGATATTACATTCTTTTCGTGGAACTGGATCTCTTTTAGCAAACTGCAATAATACAAATAAGCATAAAATGACTGCTGATCATCCAATACTAACAAATATAAAGTACAACTAATATCAATCTTCATTTTATTAGGTTATGTCTAATAAATGCTGCGTAGTGTAATATAAACACAACGTAATCAAGCATTGTTGAACGCTCCAAATGTAATCCGATTCCAGTACCGTATATAACTTAATGGCTGCGCACAGGACATTGAATGACGGCAGAGCTTAGGCTGTTATCTTCGCCGCAGTGCGACTTACACACACCTGGACCGAACTCTGGACTGCCACACAATTTTACACCAGTGAAACCATGATGACAATAATGTTATTCACTACGGGAATTAAAAACATTTTAACGCGCAAGTACATTTTTAAAAAATTGCATTTCATCGCTATTATTTATTTGTAACACAAAAGATTTCTTTTTTAAATCAGACGTGACATAGGGCCCACTGTTGGCACTATGTGAGAAGCAGGTGGTGCGTGACGCGGGACAGGGTTGATCTGGTTGATGAAGTGTGGTTCAAGCCTGGGTGGTGATGGTCTAGTGTAAACGATATGGCCAAGAAGACAAAGGTTCAAAACCTTCCTCCAGCACTAATACTGAGACCCTTAGAGACCCAATAAGGTTAAAGTCTTTGTCAAAGTCAAAGTAAACTTTGTCACCTTTGCTATATATAGTACTGTAAAAGTACACAGAGAGACTAGACGACGTCGCTCCAGTTTGAACAGTACACAACAAGGAACAATGAACAATGAACAAATAAGGCAGAATAAAATATATAAATATAATATAAAATATACACTTTATACTAGAAATAGAATATAAATGTAAACTTTAAACTAGAAGTAGAAGGAGAGACAATTGGTATGCGGTACTCAGACTACAATTATGGTTTTGGAGTTTTCTTTGACTCTAAAAAGTACATGTGAATGTGCTGAATGTGCATGAGGTCAGTAACAGTTTCAATATGAAAAATACTATACAATGAAATAAAACAGCAACACTTTCAGTTTGTTCAGATATAGTCAGAAAAAAGCGATCAGTGATATGTACAGCAATGTTCAATGTTGGTTTGGTGATGTGAAATGTGAAGTGTGTCTGAATAGATGTGGAAAACCCTTGAATTCAGTTTTACGACACCGTAGAGTTATGCAATTTAACAGTTTTTCACGGTAGGTCTAAGTAGAGTGGGACTAAAACGCAGCTTGTCTACATGGAGAGATTATGATTAGCGTAGCCATGCACAGATCTCCTGCTCTGGCCCTGCCCACCTGCATAGCGTCAGTAGCCTACCTGCTAGTCTGGGCAAGTTCACAAAGTGGTTTCTAATATCTCCATTTCCTCACCACTCGCAGCTGCTGTTGAACCACCAAGTGTAAGTTTACCCATTTTGTATTATCATAAACTGTAAAATATGACGTGCATGTTTAACCTGTTGTAAAGAACTCCAAATGATTAGCGAATGCATGAGAACACACAGCTAATCCATATGAGCTAGCTCAGATTTTAATTATATCCAGACATCCCAAGTCTCCCGGAAGTTCCGGGAGTCTCCCGCATATTGATAGCGGCAGTAGAATTGGGGAGGTCCTCCCTGAAATGAGTTTTTGCAGGTTGGGATGCCTGTATATCGGTGGCGTAATGCATGGTAAAATGTAATTTAGTAACTCTCTCATATTTTTCAGCGTTCCACTGTCATTTTAGCCTTTACTCCGCTGTCTCCTGCTTAAATATTTCCCCGCCATTATCCGTGTTGTATTCTGTGTTAGCCCAGACTGTTTACTGTCCTGTCATTGTCTTGATTGCTTCCAGTGAAACTTATTTTGCCAAGGCTCAAGGGAAAATTTTACACAGTATTGCTTGCACTAATTTAGAGTGATCTTTTTTTTAAGTGCATGTGCATTATTGTGATTCGTGAATCTCCCAGATCCGTTAAATAACTCATGAATCACGAATCTTTGGTCTCCATTAACCCGAATCCATTGAATCCTAACTACACCACGACTAAAATATAAACCCTATCATGTACATACCTCTTATAATATCAAACTCATTACAAGATCAATAATCCCATAGTAGCAAGTATAGCTGCTAAAAATGTCATAAAAGTTTGTTTGTACCACCACCCTCAAAAGATGGATCCTAAGAACTTTCTACAGAGTTGAATCCTCTTTGTAGACCTCGGGACTCATGTCAGTTGAATCAGTAGTGCGATGCGAAGCACATATAGTCATGAGTCAATCCGCTGGTTAACATCCTCCAGAGCCGGAAACATAAAGCCAAATCTGAATCGCTCACGCAAGTGGGTTAGCAAGACAACATACAGAGTAAATCCACCAGTTAACTTCCTCTAGTGCCACTTTAAAAGAAATTAAATGCCACTCTGGTAACCTTGTCTCGATACTTTATTTATTAGGAGGGGCATTCATTCTGATCACAAGTCACATACTGTATACTTTCTTCTATGAAAAACAAACGATTCAGCTGGCGATTCGCAATACTGACTCAAGTGACTGGCACACCCGAATCAGTTTAGTGAGAGAACCGAATATTACGGTGCTATATATGCATGCGGTGGGCGGTGGTTCAGCGCTTCGAGCCAGCATGCCTACAGCATTGGAGCAGACAGTACTGTCTATATTTTCATCACTGAGACTTAATTTGAACTATGTAGCAATGTTAATTTTTACTCAAAATTGCTGAGGTTATTAGTGACAACTGTTTCTTTTATATGAGGCAGGTTGTGGCGTTACGGGAGGGTGTTTGCCCTGTGGTCAGAACGTTGCAGGTTTGAATCCAGGGCCGGTAAAGTTACCACTGAGGTACTCGTGAGCAAGGTACCGTCCCCAAGCACTGCTCCCCAGGCGCTTGTTAGCTGCCCACTGCTGCTTCACGGATGGGTTAAATGCAGAGGTCACATTTTGTTGTGGTGCACTGTGTGCTGTGCTGCGGTGTGTTCACAATGACAATCACTCACTAGAGCCGACATTATTTTGACCTGACTGGGTCTTTAACTGAGGCAAGGCCCTTAACTCCAAGTTGTTCCAGAGAGACCGTCCTAACACCTAAATGAGGAGCTCTCCTCCTACCACAGAATATTACTATGACATTAGCTCTCAAGCTGTTGTTACTGATGTTTTGGCTCTATATAAATTATAAAGTACACTACAGTAAACCCATCAATATACAGCTTTGGGTCGCAAGTACACAAGCACAGCTGTATCAACATTAAATGCTCAAACATCTTTGCTTGAATCCCCGTTCAGATCAGACAGCATGAAGCTGACCTACTGAACAATGGCTGAACTGACTGAAAGCAAAAAAAGAGGCTAGGGTCAACATTAACAGACTGAACAGTTCAGTGTTCAGTTTCCAGCTGTAAAATATCAAAGAGAGAGCACAAGGTTCTGAGGTTTCCCTCTTCTTGACAGTGCTTTTTAAACAGCAGCAGTACATTTTGTCTTTAATTAAATGTAACATTTTAAACTATTGATTTTTTTCTAAATATTCCAAAGCAGTTGGATTAATGACTTTTATTTCACCTTTTATTTTGTTAATTTCAAATAACCAAATGACAATTCCCAGCTTTTTATGTTGCTCTTCAGCTGCAGGACAATGCAGCATCAGATGAACCCAGTTTTGCACTTCATTTGGACCACGGGAGACACGTCCTGATTTCAAGCGGGTCTCACAACTCTGTCTATGAAGTGACAATTTTGAAATGCATGCAGGGAGAGGCATGGCATTGTATTGCAGAAAAAAAAAACGCAAAGCATTTATGGAAAAGATGCTTTCTAGATGGCAGCATTTTCTCCTAATTGCTAACTAATGGTCATGAGTGGTTTCTTGACGGATTTATAACATCCATACTGCAAATGATGGTGTCTAAATCTGCTACTGGTTATAGCAAGGCTGACCTTTTCCACACTGGCCTGGAGAACAGAATGCAAATTTTCTCCATAAATGAGCTGAAATGTGGATGTTAGATCCACAACATACGTTTAACCAGGGTTGCCAACTCTCACCACACGCATCTGACTATCTTCACACGCGCTCATGCCATCCATACCTCCGATTTCTCACGCCGCTCACCGCTCCAGATATCGGCCACACACACCTCCAAAATCTCACTCCAGAGTTTTTGGAAAAGTTGGCAGCCCTGACGTTTTATTATATAGTGTAATTCAATCTAAGAAGAGTTTGAGACTAAGCATTTATAAATGTAGCCAATAACTTCAATAGTGTGAGGCATAACTTGCATTTGTAGAAGCTGTAACTAACAGTTTTTTTTCTGACGTACTCCTGGGCCCACATACATTTCAGATATTCAATACATTGATGTTACTTTCAGATATTCATGTATGTGACTTTGGTTACTTATCAAAGGGGTGGAGCTCTGGCTTTCGTTCAAGATTTTTTTTTTAATGTGAAAACGCACTATTGTTTTACTTGCTCCAAGTATCATTTGTAAAACATATATGCAATAAATATTAGAGCAACAAAAATATCAACATGTCGACTCTAACATGAAGACGCAAACACAGTAACATAACTGGAGTTGAATGATCATCGGACAGAACGTTCCCCACATTGATTGTGAACAAGCGCCCTCTGGTGGTTATCGCAGTTTCCATATAAAATACAATTATCTTCATTAAAAAAAAACCTCTTCTTTTAAGTGAAAGTGAGTGATTGTCATTGTGAGCACACCACAGCACACAGTGCAACACAATGAAATGTGACCTCTGCATTTAACCCATCCGTGAAGGAGCAGCGGGCAGCTAACAAGCACCCGGGGATGGTATCTTGCTCATGAGTACCTCAGTGGTAACTTTAATGGCCCTGAATTCGAACCTGCGACCTTCTGATCATGGGACGAACACCCTACCATTACACCGCCAACTTTTACTATTTACAGCATATTCACTCTGTCGATTTTATGGCAGCATGAAGCTGACCTGGTGAAAACACATTCTGCATGTGCAGACTTCAACCATGAGGCATTCATTCATACATTATTTGAACCCATCCCAGGATTACGGGCCCAAGGCAGGAACCAACCCTAGGCCGGCGTCAACACCACGCACACCTATGGGACATGATCACCAATGAAGCTATAGCACGTCTTTGGACTGTGGAAAGAATAACAAGAGAACCCGGTGAAGGTCATAACTGGAGATGGCCAGCGTTAAGAATGTTAAGACTTGTGTTGGGAGTGACGAGGATGGACAGAATAATGAGTATGTAAGAGGGACTGTCAGAGAGATGAGATTGTGCTGGTCTCGTCTGGTGCAGAGTAGAGATGCTGGAGCTATTGGGAAAGGATGCTGAGAATAGTCGTCAGGAAAAAGGCCTGAGAGAAAACGCCCAAGAGGACGTTTATGGATGTGGTAACTCCTAACGGGAGCAGCGGAAAGCAGCCCTACTGTATACAAGGCAAGCAACTTTTACAAGCACATCACTATACAAAATTTTACCTTTTTGGCTTTATAAAATGTTAAAAGCAAATGGTTCAAAAATAGACTTTTAAAAAAATTGTCATATTTGAAGAATTTATTGTTTGGGGCATTTGAAACCAAGGACTTTAACAAGATGGACTTTTTGAATAAACTAGTGAAGGAGAAAATTTTAACCAAATCAAATCTAATTGAGATGAGAAGGAACAAAAAAACAATACAAAAACAACTATCCACATACAGTCCTTCACAGTAGGCAACAGTGATAGAAAAAAAAACAGCATCCGCTTGCCTTTGTCCCCCAAAGGGCTCATTAATAATATTAATATCATCGATAAAAAATAATTACAAGTTAAAAAGAGAGGCTGGAACCACTGGGAATAGTGGTCAGCAGCTGTATCTGCAAGTGTGTGTCAGACAGAAGCAGGAGAGAAAGGGTCACGGAAGGAAGGGGTGAATGTACTTCTCAGTCTATGCTGAAAGGTCGCTGTTGTCAAACCGCTCCTGGTCGTATACCTCGGCAATGACCTTCCGGCCTCCAAACCAGCGGTTGTTAAGCGCCTGAATTGCTGTGTTCATTTCAGATGCCGCCGAGAATTCTACAAAAATCTTAACGATGACCTCTGCGTCCTCCTCTTCGCCCTGTTTCTCCTGGTAGATGATCACTCTGTTGACAGCACCAAACTTGCCACATTCTTCTGTCACCTCACCCTCCAGGTCATCGTCAATGTCCTCTGGGCCAACCATATTCCTGAGCACCATAACCGTAGACTGTGGATAGAGGGGGCACATAATAGACTTTCAAGAAAGGGGAACATCAACAACACTACCAGGAGGCTCATATTTAAAAGCTTAGATATTAAAACAAAGTTCAACTACACATTTAAGCAGAAATTAAAAAGGAAAATATGTCATTGTATTTTTGGAAGAACGTCATTTTAAAATGTAATGTGTTTGGCCTGCCACAGCAATCTTAAAACAGGCATCAAAAGATCTTTTGAACCCTTAGTAATTTTGGTTAAATCAATGTTAGGCACACTCTTTCTACATCTCCAATATCACTGTTTTACTCTAAATCAATAAAGAGACTACGTTTTCCAAATAAAATCTCAAATTTAGCTCTGGAGACCCACCTCTTGCTTTCTAAGCAACTTTTGCATGACCATGTGTCGTGCGCTACTGCCAGATATACTCATGTGCTCCTGCTCGCTGAGCATCTCCTGGCCAGTACCGTCCTGAGCCGCTTCCTCCTCCTCCTTTTCCTTCTCTTTTTTAGCCTCCTGAGCCGCAGCCACAGCGGCAGACAAGCCCGGCGGAGAGGCCAACACAGGGTTCACCAGGCCTACCTGGGGCAGTACGGGTCGAGCTGGGGTCACACCTGCACAGAGATGCAGGGGTCAGCGGGTTCAGTAGGGCTGACTGCAAGACAAGACAGAACCCTGTGCACACCTGGAAAAAGCCTTGAGTGTGTGTATGAATGTACACATATGAATGTGTGCAGCTTTTCACCAGGCTACAGAGGCTCCGATACAACTGACAAGATTTATCACCATTCACCCTTAAAAGACTTGGAACTAATACAGGAATTCGTGCACAACATTGACCAGACATGAACAAAATTCTGCATAATATAAAACAGGTAGAGGGGCAAGCAGTAGACCAGCCTCATATTTTTAACCTCTTGTCTTAAAATGAACTTTTGTCTTTTTTTTTTTTTTATAAGAGCTGGTAACTTGCCTCAGTAAACATTCAGCTATCTTGTGAGTACTTAAGAGAATGTGAAAGGTGTTTCTATGTTTACAAAAGTGAAATGATGACAATGGGGGATCAGCCTTCATCCTTGTGGACTGATCTTCACCCATCCCTCAACCCTTATGAGATTTTTTGCCCCACCCATATGCCTGTCAGTTCTGATGAAAGGTTACCAAAACTGAACTCCACAGAAAAAAAAACACACAGGATCTGAGACTCACTGGCCAATGAGAATGAGAGATTTGTTTATGAGGGGAGGGGCTAGAAACAGTCCTCTTCACACTTGGTTGGTCAATGTGCAGCAAAGGGGAGGGGATAAGAGGCCACGGTCATGGCGATTGTGGAGAATAAAGACAGGGAGGGGAAGAGAAGAGAAAAAAGGAGAAAGAGAGAGAGAGAGAGAGACAAGGAGAGAAGAGAAAATAAAAGAGAATCTATTAGTGGACAGGTCCCGCGACAGGCCATGTTAAACTATAATGTGTAGGAGACAACAGAAACCTGGGGGAGAAAAGGGATTTAACACAAGCTAGTCTGACACACAGAGATGGGAATACTAAAGGGGATTGAGAAATGAAGGTATGAAAGCATGGCTTGCTTGGTAAATTCAGCTTTTTAAAATAACTGTCTGATTAAAAACTCTACAAATAAATGTATATATTTATACAGGAGTGTGACAATCAGTTGCTATATCATTAGATTTATTTAAAAAAGCTCCCATTATTAAATTTATATCTACTGGGCTATAATGTACCCCCAAACCTTTTTTTTTTTTTAAAGCAGTGTAACTCTGCTATAGATGAGAACAATGGAAATGCCATTAACCCTAACCCATGCCATAACACCCTGGAATCATTATGTTAAGCAAATATCAGCACACAAATCTGCATTCAACCCAAAGCATCCATCTGATTGCAGTATTCCATCATGCAGTGCCATTAAAACATACACGTATATAAACACACACAATATGAGGCACATTATGTGCTGATGCTAGCACAAAGTAAAGTCGTCAGAATCCTGAGTTCCCCCCCCGCAGCGTACCTGTGATTACCCCTGGGGCCTGAGCTGCCATGACGGCCTGAGGCAGGCTACCCAGCTGCTGTGGTAAGGTGACCGAGCCAGCTGTCATCGCCCCCAGGATGGACGCTCCCGCCACCGCTTCCTGGAAGAACAGAGTGCGAAATAAAGGAACACCGCCCGGACAGTGCCCACTAACCAACACACAGAGGGACGCAGACAAGACAGGATGAGACAAGACAGGACAGACACAAGGACAAGACCTGGGCTGGCTGCATAACCTCTTTAAATAATGCAATACTGATATTTTTGCAAAAAGTTGACTTTCAGATTAAGACTTGGTTTAATGTGATTCTCGAAAAAATGATAACATAAGCCTAGGAAGTACTGTAAAATGGCCTGGTTTTAAGAATCACAGTTGAAAGTTTAAGTATGACAGTATGCAATAAGGTGCTACAGTGGCAAGTCAAAAAGCCACAGATTTCTGCACTAGTTCTTTGATAGTCCTGAAAAGGTAGATTAGCTACAAATTCTACACAAAATAAGCCTATATGGGCCTTGGACATATTTGCTACATGTTGAAAGTTAACAGTTGGCCGAAACGTCAGCATTGCAACTACCTTATAGACTTGGGCAATTTTTAACCTTTTATTTTGGCAGACCTTTGAACTTGCTGTTTATATCATTCAGTCTTGAAGAATTAGGCTATAAAATTAGTGCTAGTGTTTTAGTTAAGGTTTGTCAAACGTAGTCTCTATTTATCTAAGGTTAACTAATCTAATATTGCAGCATACACTTGCTAGAAATTCAGATGTCCATAAATGAAATTATAAACTTATAATTCTAGAAATGTTCTTAAATAAACATGCAAAAGAAGTTAAGCAAAAACTAAGTGCTCCAGTACCCAAGTACTAAAAGTAAGGAAGTTTTGTCCATATTAAATGTTTAACAACTCAGTCAATTTTTGTGAAGACTGTTTAACTAACCACTACAGTTTTGTATCGGAGAATGTTACAGCTAAATGCTCTGCACCTCTGTCAGAGGACGTATTAATTTATTCCATGTATTAAATGGTATGCTTAAGTTGCTATAATCGTCCTACTGTTATTAATGCAACCAGACCCAAGCCAGGAAACACAGAACACCATAATGACAGGACAAAAATCTAAGCTAATCATTAAGATTAAAACCAATTATCTGCCCTCCCCATCTCCCCATTCACTTTGTTACTGAACAGTTGAAATTGGAATGACAAGTATAAGACAACACAGGACAAAACATTATCACTAACTCTTAAATATTACATAGTCGAGTATTATAGAGATGGTATATATGGTGTATACATATAAATCTATGCCATAGCATAGACTTGGTGTAAATACATGCTATAAAATACTTGAAATCCAGAGAAGGAAATAAGCAATTCATTACATATGAAGTAGTTGCACTCAATATGTAAGGACTGAAATGGAAAATTAAGTGGACAGCCTGATACATCCACATAAATGTCAATTAGGCCTGTACACATGCATAACTATCAAACTAAAACAAGATGTGCAGGCAACAAATCAAGGGCCAAGATGCCCCCATACAATAATAAATGGCATAAAGCTGCCTTAGTGTTTTATAAGCAAGGGCTAAGTGGACCCTTGAGTCACCTGGTACTACTGCTGCCAAAATCAGCATCCAAAAATGCTGCCCAATTAACATTTTCTATCTAACACACTATGGCACAATGATTACCACCTTATACTGGGAGGTCCTGAAGACAAGTCTCTCCCCACACTTATATATATCTACACAAAAACAAAAAGGCACCAGCGTGCTTGGAACAGAATTGCCTGAAGGATTTACCAGACAGTTGAGGAATTCTTCTGTCCGTTTCTCCGGAGTGGAAAGATTCCATGCCATCTGTTTTTGGAGTTTACACGCTATGTTATCTTTCTGCATGTAAAAGCTCTTGTCTCATATAAGTAATTCTGTGTAACACTGAGTCTTCATGCCACTCAATACCTAAAGCAAGCCCTCACATACAGCACCATGTCTCTGCTCTAACCTTGCTAAGCGAATTTTAAAAAAAGAAGAAAAAAAGAAAATCACGCTGCCTTATTTTTAATCAAGGAACGATTCTAGTGCCAAAAAGGAAGCAGTTGATCACACACACGCACACACTCCCTGACTAGCAATAGATGATAACAATGTAAAAGAGGCTCACCTGAGCAGTGATTTTGGCCGTGGCAGCGGCAGCCGCTACTGCAGCAGCAGGCGGTAAACCGCCAGGGGTCGTGGGCGTCAGAAGGGGGATGGGCGGGGTGACAGCCTTGCCCACTCGCAGGTACTGGCCCCCCAGATCGAAGAGGTTCATGGAAGAAACAGCGTCCTGAGCTGACTGGGCCTTGTCGTACTCTGCAAAAGGGGAGGGAACAGAGCGGTGAGACTCAAACGCCCCCTGGTGGAGGCTCGGCTTAATTCTGCTAGCAGAGCACTGTCATTTTTTTACTGTGTAATTACCAGTGGGCACTTATGGCACAAACTGTCCGCAACTGAGCCTAAGGAAAATAACGACAACAACAGAAACAAAAACTTACTATGAAAGCATGTGAGGAACCTGCCCCCACCCATCTCTATCCCCTGTGAGACATATGTAGAGAACAGCATTCCGCCATGACTGACCGCTCGCAGTCACATACATGTATTTTCCAACCGAATGACAGAGAAGGCCAGCTTCTCACCTATGAAGCCGTAGCCCTTGTGTTTGCCCGTGGTGGGGTCCCGTGCCAGCGTACAGGACTTTATTCTTCCAAAGGCTTCGAACACACTCTTGATGTCTTCATCTGACAGGTCAGGGTGTACGGATGCTACGTAGATCCGGTTGAAGGCGCGTGCCTCTTCCGCTAGCTGGTCTATTATCGGCTGAGCCTGTCCAATATTACTTGGTCGTCCAACCTTGCAAGAGCATCAGATCAAATCATATCAGTCTAAATGCACTTTTGACTAAAGAACACAGTTTAAGTTACAGAATGCTCAAATACAGTAATCAAACATCAGATTAATTTTATATGTACTGTCATTCTGGCAATACTGAGCATACTGATTTTGAGGAAAAAAAATGCTTATAGCTTTGACTTACTTTAATGTTCCTTCCACCCAGCATGACTGAGTTCATCTGTTCCAGTGCCAGCTGTGCTGCTTCTGGCACTTCATATTCTACAAATGCAAAGCCCTGGAAAAAGAAACAGAAGTCAAGTGTTACCTGAACAATCCTAAAAACTAACCTGGAACATGTGAACTAAAATCAATTGATACCTTGTGTTTCAGTGTAACCGAGTCCCATGACATGTCGATGCTCTTGATTGGGCCGAAAGGAGCAAAGGCCTGCCTAATGGTGTCTTCTCCAAGCTCATAGTATATCGAGCCAACATAAACACGGCACATTATGGCCAATGCTCGTTGCCTCTGTGCTGCAACCTGAAACCAATAAGTGGATCTGTCAGCTCAAGCTGCACCCACAGTGGAAAGGCTATATATCCAGCAGAAGCATGCACTTTATGTAATGGTGTTCCAGTGATTGAGGATAGAACCAGCATATGATGAACACACTGGCACCGAAGACATAGCACTGGCCTATTTTTCCTCCAAACATTACACACATGAGTACAGAGCAACCACATGCATGCCAAGAAAAGGAGGAAATCTGTTTATAAATTTGTGTTTTACCGCCCTTTTTGAAGACAAATTAGAACGTTTACAATTCCTTACCGATTGTAAGGGGGAAAGGGGGTCTCCAAAGCCAGCCATAGTAAGCGAGGCCATCTGCAGAGAGTTGGGGATCTGGTTGTAGAAAGAGGAAAGCACAGCAAACATTGTTCAAGGGATCAAGTTATAATTAAAACTGGAAATGTACAGAAAAAAGTCATTACTCCCCTGCCCCATCACTAATGCCATTAAAATATAAAACATACAAAGATGTCAGTAAAGCAGTTTACCTGTAAATTGTTGAGCTGCTGCTGCTGCTGGTGGGCAAGTGTTTGCTTGACAAGTACACTCTTGATACTTTGTTCCATGGCATATTTCTTTGCCTGTAACAAAGAAAAGGCTGCTGATATTTGATCCATATCAGTAGAGGAATGCAGAGTGACTTTCTGAACGTCACTAAGCACTTCTGAGTAAAGACTATGTTCCTTTAATTTGGACTATGGTATTGTATATTTATTTATAAAGGTAACATTGTAAGCATGTGCCAGCGATTGAGAATAGTACTAGCAGACAGGTCACAGACTAGCACCGAAGGCATAGCACTGGCTTTACTCTGTTCTCCACTAATGACATACATGTGCACCAAACAAGCATGTGTAGTCATAATAGTGGAGAGTACAGTAAACATTTAATTGAGATGTCAAGTAGGGCTGGGTGGTAAATGACATTTACTGTAGAAGACAATCACAAGCTGCATCTAGACAAAAGATAAATCTTCTTTGTATGGTTGCCAAGATAAAATTCCATGATTATGGTCATTTCCGCAAGAGCTTGTTGCTAACAGTGAAATTCTGGAAATGTTAGCATAAGTATTTTTGTTTCCAGATAGATTTTCCAAAAAGCATTAAAGTTTCAACCACAACTTGCTGTCTGTTATATCACCCAGCCCTTATTTCAAGAACAATTCAAATGACAGCAAATGTCAGATATAGAGCAGCCTTGCACAGATACTGAAACATAGTTTTATAAGTTATGGCTCTCACCTTCTGCAGCGCCTCCTGTTGTTCAGGGGTGAGGGGCGGCAGGCCGAGCTTTGAGGCTGTGCTCTGTCCATTCTCCATCATCAGAGCCTCGCCTCCCTGGGGAAGAAACATTCGTGAGGTCCGGGGTGCACATGGGGCTCTTTAATTCTCCCAAATGTACAATGAACTAGTTTCAGTGTATACACAGTTGTTTGAAAACGGGCAAACTTCTCAAAATGCACAAGAATCTTGACTGAAAGTTTTACCAATGTTTAGTATACATGTGAATATTTTTTATGCCCTGAAACAACTATCTAAATTGTAATATATGGTCCATGTGTCTTAAAACAGCTTTGAATTTTAAGTATTTTTTTAATACAAGTTTAGTTTTTACAGCACTGTACAGTTCTTTATGATTAGTATTACACACTTTTTGCATTACTTTAATCGTTCCATAAGCATTTCAAATGGAAAAAGCTATGATCTTGACTCATTATGCATTCTAAATCAACAACCTCTACATTTTTTGGAGAAAATATGATTTCTATTTTTGCCTTTAAAAAAACCCTGTTGTACTGAAGGTTTAAAATAAGCTCTAACTGGAATCTTTTTTTTTATCCATGCAAGGATGTGCAGTTAATGCAGTCCACAATGATGTCATCTGTGATAAATGATTAGAAGGAACACTGAACAAGGATTTGTTGAATAACTGAACACTAAAACTGTTTAATGATTTTGAAATGCAACCAACACCGCTGTAGTACAACATGGTACTATTTCCCTGTGTGGGGGAGGGGAAAAAACGTGGAGGTCTGTGGGGGACACTAGGCACTTTTCTTTAGAGTGGAAATGCTAAGAATCTGTGATGAAGTGAGTGACCTTACTCAGTACTACACAGAAAAAAACTTAAGTACCTTGGTTCAAATGAACTCCAGAGTGGTGCAGTGCCCCCCCTAAGGAGGTTTGAACCCAAATGGTTCTGCCATTGGCTTTGGAATTATAGTACAGTCAAGTGATACGCTCTACAGCACAGACGACACAGAGAGAAACGACAAAAAAGGGGGGAAAGGAAAAGAAAACACACAAACCTACTTAGAACAAGAGATACTGGATAGGGAGACAATTTGAAAACATTTACATCCAAATTCAGGGAAAGCTTTTCTTTAAATTAAATTTAGGAGATTTAATCTTATAAAATTGTCAATTTATTTAATTCTATCTGAAATAACAGGTCAAGCTTTTGAGTAATTTGAGATCTCTAGAAGAAAAAGTATGACAGATTTATGGCTAAAAATTGTGCAAAAATAATTGTTTAGGAACATATTTAGTGCCTGATAAACATGCTCAGAATGTATGTATATATCACCTAATAAGTTAACAAAGACTAAAAGTATATGAATATTAGCAAACGGTAGAAAAGATACCAAATAAGTTTGTCAAGATAGTCTACAGACACTTGTGACAACATTAATTTTCACTTATATAATTGTACTATGTGTGGGCCTAATGTTCTCCCCCATGACCCATCTGAGCCGCTCCAAAAATGGAACTGCATAAGAATTACTGATTCATCCTGTTGGGCCATGAAAAATATAAAACTCAGTTTGAAAATCAGTTAGAAAAAATAATAATTCAGACATGAAAGCAAGGCCGCTTACCTAGCGCCTGCTTTTCACTGAGTTTCTGAATGCAGCTTTCTTGTGAAGTAGCCAATATATGAAGAGCGTTTTTTTCACCATTCAAAGAAAAGTCTAGAAGGAAACAAAGACAACTCAGGTAATACTAAAATTAGTGTTTGACATGACTACTATAAACAAAAGACAAATGTGCAAATCTAGCAAGTCTTTTTTGACTACTAACAATCCTTGTGTGACCTTTAAATGCAAAGCAAAAAAAAAAAAAAAATTCAAAGTAAACAGACTGCTCTCGAAGCTTAGTCATGAGAATTAAGAACCTGGTGAGCGTTTCTTTCGCAAAAAGCAGTCAGTAAAATGCTGAACTATGTGTTTTGATTTAATTTACCTCAATCTACACCCTGCTGCATCAAAGTCAAAGCAAATTTTGTCATCTTTGCTGTATACTGTACGAGTGTGTATATATATATAACAGACAAATATGAAAGGATCTATTAATGCAGCCCTAACTACAAATGCAGAACACACACAAAAAAACAATCCAAACAGATACAACATTGGGGGAATGACATTTAACACCACCAGTATCCCCAGCTCTATCTGGTGCGTGTATTCCAACTTGAGCCACTACGCCCCAACAGAACGTGACAGAACGTGACAGAAATTGGGTGGAAAAGCAACAGGCGCGACAATCAGCCAGACATCCAAACTGTATTTCTTTCCCCCTCTATTTACTGACGTAATGCAGTGTTGGTCTAGTAAATTATTTGTAAATCTCACTCTGGAAATGAGGGAATGAATCGCCTATGTAAATAATGGCCCGACATCATTGTCATTAGAACATCACTGTTAGCAAGAACAAGAAACTCAATTCTAAGCAAAATTTGATCTTAATGAGCTTGTTTTGCCGACCAATCCCATTTCATCATAGCAGGACCTTGGGGGAAAAAAGGTTCCTGACTTCTGCGCAACCTCGCCCAGGTGAAACTGCGTTATTTATCGTGCTGTAACTGAGGGTTGATATTGGCAAGGACCTCACGATACGATACATAGGTCACGATATGATTGTATCACTATATATTGCGATACTATACATATTGCGATACGCTACAGTTCAATGAAAATATAAAAAACAGAGCTGAAAAGTTGCTGTGCATGACCTCGGCAGTCTTAATGAATCACATTACATTAATATTTCAGCCAAAACAACATAACTCAGAACTGAGTTTTAATTTATTGTCTTTGCATTTTAACACACTGAACTAGTGGACAGCAAAACCGTTTAGATAAAGGGCATAAGATTGAAAATAAGAACTTAAAGTTCCCAGTCAAGTTATCTGAGGCTGCATGTGGTGCATGATTCTCCCCCTCGAAAATATCGATTTTTGGAGCTAGAAATCGGTATAGTATATCGTGAAAGGAAATATCGGGATATACTGATGTATCGAGTTTTTTGGGTTTTTTTTGCACAGCCCTAGCTGTAACTTTAACGGGTGTTGGAGGCTAACGCTAGTACCACAGTCAGGCACTGACGCTTCTTAAATCCAAGTTAACTAGCCTACGGAATAATTTACACAAATAGATGACCGTGACCAAACTACATAAGACGCACGCAAGCCGTAGATAATTTAATTTATACTATTTCCACGTAGTTTCTATTCAGCACGGCAGCAAGAGCTTGGGGACGTGGGAACAGTGAACGCGCGTTAGCCGCTCAATTAGCAGCTCGCTAAAAGCAACGTGAGGGGGGTTAAATAAAGTGGGGGAAACGTGAACAAATAGTCTGCGTATAAGCAAAAAGAAGATATAAAGATAGTATCACACAACATGAAGATTCATTTCGCGAATTTACCATCCTTTAGCAAAAAGGAACGCAACGTGTCCCGAGCTTTGCAGAAGGCCGCGAATAAAATCCCGCTTTCGCGGAGCTCCCGCGCTAAGCTAATAATACTTACGTAAGATACGCTCGCAAAATACGAAGGGATAATACGACACAACGCTCCTAAACGCACGATGCACATACATCTGCGAGAAACGGTACATAAATAATGGAAGAAAAACCAAAAGGCGCTCAATTTACCAAAGAAACCGCCACCGCCGCCATGAAGCACACCTTCGCTCATCGAGGTCTACGCCGACGAAGACTACGAAGCACCGCGAGTTTGTGACGTCATCCATGTAGAAACTCTTCGTAGTGCTCGCGAGATTTTGCTCAGGAGGAGATTTGCTTGCTGCATCATGTTTCCAGACCATTCCCTGCGCTGGAAACATGCTCTATTACACTTAGCTTCCATTTGCGTTCGAAAAGCTTTATCGGTATAACTCATTCAGCAAAACCATTTTATTAATATAGAACAGTTTGCCATATCTCTTAATAAATTGCCGTGCACAAATCACCGGACAATGCCGAACGTAATTGCGTTTACGTGGAAAATCCCCGTTTTGCTTGTGTGCGTACAACACAATATTTGCAAGATCAGAAATTAAACTGTAATGAGTATTTTCTTACAATTTAGGTGACTCCTGTCTTGCAAACTATTTGCATCATAGAACCAGCAACGGCAACAGAGTCACACCATTAATTGTGCAGAAAACTTTACGTTTTTAGTGGCATTTCTAGCTTCACATAAGTGCAATATATTGCCGAGAGTATTCACTCACCCATCGAAATAATTAAATTCAGGTGTTCCAATCACTTCCATGGCCACAGGTGTATAACTTCAAGCACCTAGGCAAAAGATTTTGGACAATTTCATGCTCCCAACTCTGTGGAAACACTTTGGGGATGGCCCCTTCCTGTTCCAACATCACTGCGCACCAGTGCACAAAGCAAGGATCATAAAGACCTGGAGGAGCGAGTTTGGTGTGGAACAGCTGGACTGGCCTGCACAGAGTCCTGACCTCAACCCGATAGAACACCTTTGGGATGAATTAGAGCGGACACTGCGAGTCAGGCCTTCTCGTCCAACATCAGTGTCTTGGACTGGAGCTGCAGAGGGTGGGCCGACATCACATTAAATTCTATGGATTAAGAATGGGATGTCACTTAAGTTCATATGCGTGTAAAAGCAGGTGAGCGAATACTTTTGGCAATGTAGTGTAGATAAAGATAGATGTGAAGTCAATGAAAACCTTCTATTGGATATGGACACATCAGGCTGGTGGTTTAAATCATGATTGCTGTGCCCATGGTCTTTAAGAAGTAATTTGGTTACTCTTTCTTTAGTTAGTTCTTTTGTTCTCAGTGAAAGCTACAGAAAGTCTACTACAGTCTCTCTTTTTTCTTATTAAACTAATAAGAAAAGTGCATAAAGCAAACAATATCGTATATATAGTTTGTATTAATGATAAAATAGTAGCACTGTCAAAATTCAATCATTGAGCAAGATTACATGGAATACTATGTGTTTTCTTAGCATGAGTTGAAAAAGGGTTGTGAGCACATTCCTGTCTTTGGTCGGATGGTCCAAATTTTATAAGGCGTGCTGGTGATTGGAATTTTGGGAAATGTGCTCATTGTTTTATAATGGGAGTGAAAGAGAGAGTGATAATTTGAGAAGTGTAACTAAAATCTGAAAGTAACTTGGGAAGAATTACTAGAATTTGGACAGAGGCATGAAGCCAAGATCTTTGCTTAACGATAATGATGCTGAGGGTTTGGAAAACATGAAAATTGAAATAGCATAGAGGATAGTATACAGTGAGATATTTGGACATCACAAATGCAGTACAAAAAAAGCTAAACTTTTATATTATTTATATACCAAAAGGCAGTCTGAGAAAACAGGCACAATAGTGATGTGTGGATCCAACATTGTGTTGTCTTTGTCCATATTAAGATATAAGCTTCACAGACACTTCATGATTCAGAAGATTTTAATGGGTAATTTGTATAATATACTAAGACATGTTACTGTACAACATCTTGACACAACAAATCATTGCATAAAATCAAAGCAAAATGTGGCAGGTTACCTATCCACTGAGGCAAAAGTAGGAGGCCAGCGATTAGTGTGCAGGCATTTGGAAGTCACTGAACACACATTATTTCTGTGCCTATGACTACACTTTGCACAATGTCCAAAATACCAAGATGACACTGAATGGGTCATTCTAAAACTGGGAAGAGATGCCATGTGTAAACCTGCTTTTTTTAAAATCATCTGTCTATCAGAAAAATAATGAAAAGTTCATGACTGATTGAATACAGCATCTTCACCATGTCATCTTACAGAAGATGCAGTAAAACATTCAAGGTCTGACGTGCAAGCACAATTTAATGAGATAATGAATGTCTTGAAGAGTCACTGACATACTTGTTTTAGCATCTTGAAAGTCCCAGTCAGGAATTGCAAAGGCATGTACATAATTTCAGCAGAGGTCTCCCTTGAAGATTAAGTGATTTGCCAGTTCCTGATAGGGTCTTCAATTAAAATAGCCTTATAGTGAACAGTATTAAAAAGATTTCGTATAGATTTAATACTGAATTACAAACACAATGCAAATAGTAAAATAAAATCAAGGTTCAGGGTCATATTTTCTAGAGGCAATGAAGTATTTTGTTTGTTTGTTTGACTACCCCCAGCTCCAGCTGCCATCTTTGCATCCAGTGTATTTATGAAATAATGTGAGTCACATACTTTGGTACTGACACAAAGAGTTTTCATATAAGGTTTGTATGTAAACTGGGTACATATCACATCTCAGATACTCTCTCTATGATGCATTAGCTCATTGTGAGAACAGTCTTTTTAGCTAGATAAAGTGATTCCTAATGACATTTACATAAACGTCTTTGCTCATTCAAAGGCCTAAAATGTCAGTGAGTCAGTAGAGGGGATGCTTTTGACATAAAGTGCCAATAAACTTCATAGACACACCATAGACTGCGGAGCCAGTTCACAGAAGACATTTTGCTGCTTTGATCGTGATCCGTAGTGTGCGCTACTTGCACTATTTTTTTTACATCTTCATTGGTTACCTAACAGAGCCTGATGCTCCTACTGTTATTTCACTTTACTGCAGAATATAAAGCATACCACACATGCACACACATTCACACTAACATACACGCACACAACCACGCTCCTTAGACCTGCCAAGTCTAAGGTGTTACTATTATTGCCACACTTTTCAAATGTATGCAACAATTAACCATAAATTAGTATGAATGAAGGTTTTGTATTAATGGCAACGGAGAATGACACCATACCAGGTTTCTGAGACACATTCATTTCTCACTTAGGCACTTGGTGCTTTGTAAGAATCAATCCAACCATGGTAAACTGTTTCAGCCTAAGACCAGGATATTCAGTTAGATCCCGAATAGGCCAAGTATCTAAAGGCTGTTTAATGCTGGGGAGCTTCACCTCTACTAATAATGACCACACCTATAAGGATCCTACTTGGATCAAGCTGATTAGACCTGATCTAATGTTTCACACCGGAAGCAATAATGTAAACAGCCTAGAACATGCTATAAGTGTTTCTTGCTACAGTACTGTACATTCAGCAGTTCACTGTCAAATCTTTACCAAATTTGCTAATTGGTCATTTGTTATAAAGCATTGTTTTCTTTTTTGCAAGGATGTAAAAATAATTTTTAAAGTTTTGTTTCAGTGGGAACCTCTAAACAGTCACATGTATAAGCCATTTTTCATAGTTAAAAACAATAAATAAACATTTACTGCAGATCTGTTAAAAATACATTGACAACACGTGCTGGCATTCCCATGAGAAACAATTATTTGGACCTCTAGCCTCGTGTAATCATATTCCTAAGACTAGTTCTGTGGCAAATTTTCCATGGCAGAAGCTTCCTGGACGGAGAATGGACTTTGCTGAAAAATAGGACAGCATTGAGAATGTTCACAAAAATACAACAAACCTATAAAGAACATATAAAGGGGTCTCCACCTGTGACTGCTGCTTTCTTAAAGGACTGAACTGTCATGTAAACAACGACAACAGACCAATCGAGATGTTTGTATGGAACTTTTCAATGCCATCTCATTCTTTAAGACATTTGTTTCCACTCCCATTTAAGAATGTCTATTTTTTTGGTTCCTCCAAACCTTTCATTCTCTTCAGGTTCTGTTCTCTGTCTTGGTCATGCCAAATCCTCTGCTCTACCTTTGAGCTCTGATGAAGCTCAGTGCATCACAACCATGGCAGCGGAAGGATTGGAAGCTCCAGCCCAGTGCTTCCCCAAGGCCTCCTCCAAAAAACATGCCAGCTTCTCACAGTCATCCTGAGTAAATACAGGAAGATAAAGTCTCAATTTAAAAGTTCATGTTTGGTTCTAATCATTTTTAGTAGGTAGGCCAATTGTCCAAATAATGCAAATCCATTTCTTTGAGGAAAATCCCACTTCACCCACCTCACTGATGAATGCATGGTGAACAAGTTCACTGGCCAGGTCTCTGGGATGGTCAGCTGAAACACATCAGTTTCATTTACTGTCTGTTACAACGTGTTTTAATGATATCTAGAATCCGTACAAATGCATGTACAAAATCAAATTTTTGAAGAACACAGAACACAGCATAAGTCATGGGAGCTACACTGTTAACTGAAAACGGTGCACACACGCAGATGAACCTATGCTTCTTGAAGACAGTTTGTTCTAAGGCTGTATGCTTTAGAGAGAGAAGTCATTTTTTGGATTAAGAATTAATTAAGAATTGTGGATAAATATTTCCTATCTGTATGGAACGTAACTATACAATGATACAACTTTCGGCTAAGAGAGAGACTGGTATGCTTACTTGGAAAGACATCACAGCTAAGCTGGCGATGAAGCTTGTCGTCCATCTTCAAAAAGAGTGAGAGCTAAACAGTATATGGCATGTCAGTTTATGAAATTTATTAAACTCGAGGTCTAAAGCATTTGAAAAATGTGTTCAACTCACATGACTCCTGGTTCCCTCCTCATTAGCCTCTAAATTACAGTGCATCTGGATAACCTTTATGATAAAACAGAATGTTATGGGTAGAGACATTTAGTACCTGCTAACAGACTCCTGATCTAAAATAGAAGCTTAAAAGAAAAATGGATTTCACTACCTTCTGACTGAATGAGGTCTTAATCTCCTCTTACTCATCTATATAACAATTTATTCATACATACTCCTACTGAAATAACAGTTTGATGGCCTCCTGATCAAAACATGCCAAATGGGAATAAAGCTAAGGTCAGAACTCAACAAATCAAAGAGGGGGTTGTTTTCAGAGGAGATGTGCCATTGACGAATTTGAAAATTTTGAATGTTGATGGCAAACTTAATAGCTCCACATTACAAAGTTCGAAAATCCTCTTTTCATGCTACCTTCCTGGTCTCTGTCTCCTGGGGCTCTGGGGTCGGAGTCTTCACCGTCTCCATATGCTCCTGGGACAGAGAGAGCGCACGAGGAATAGGATGTGGCCGCTGTGAGGCAAAGTTCATCAGTGGGTAGATTCCATTTCTAGAAAATGGAAGAATATTTTCACTCGATCATGAATGACATTTGCAGCATATTATGCATTACAGATCGACTTTAGTTTCCATTTAAAATCTCTCCTCTCACGGTCAACAATACAAGATTTCAGGCATTCAGATCATTGTCCCAGCACTACCCCATTTGTTCACTGCTTCATGTATGAATATCATTTAAAACCATAAAACTTACTTAACATCCTCCAAGAACTTGTCCAACTCCAGAGGAGAGACGTGCGAGTACCTTGCATGTGAAAGAAAAAGCAATGATGAGAAACACGCCAATAAAGACGAACAAATACTGGTCACAGAGAAACTCGAGACCTACTTTAACTGGATTCCAGGCCGGTCACTGTGGTTGATTTCTGCCATGATGCCATTTGGATCAATAGACTTGGTCTTCTCCTCCACACAGTTCTCAGGCAGAAGGTCTGTTTCATCAGAGTTTTAGAATATGTTAATGCAAGAATAGAGGCATAAATGCAATTTAGAATTAAAATATACTCTTTTTTTCCATGTCTTTACCAACATGTTTTTTAAATGTTTTGCACAGTAATAATCCAATCAAGGGAGAGTTCTCACTACAATTAGAATAGCAAACTACAATTAGAATAAGTGACTTTTTAGGCAAAGAAAGCAAGGCACCAACCCTTGACATTAGACCATCATTGCTAAATCTTCTGTGAATAAAAGTCAGAAGCTCAAAGACTTTCCCCGACCAAACATTTATGGCTCTACCTAGAAGTATCTACTTACACTGGTTGCTAATGAAGCAGTGGGCAGCGAGAAGTTTTAAAGAGTGGACCTCAAATAGAACTCTGTGGAACAACAGGTCATGGGCGGTGGGTCTCATCTTAGCCTCCGCTCGCACGCAAGACTGTGTGAACTCCTGCGTACATCCACAAAGATAAATACATAACCATGTGTAAGTGTTCATGAATGTTTATAATAAAGTAATGCATGAAGGGCTTCACGTCCTGAAGTGAAAGCCTTAGACTAACATGCCAGAGTTTAGTCTTAGTGTTTAAACTTAACAGCTGACGGGCCTTAAAAAAATCTTGAACACAATAAAGTTGTTTACCCTCATGAGTGGGTCCTCAAGCGACTGGCCAGCATGAGCTATGGCCTCTTTGGAAACTGCGCTGTCACCATTGGCCTGGATTTCCAAAACTGCCATCTTGAAAAGGAGAAGACAAACAATAGTAAACCATCAAGAGACTCAGAAAGAAAGCTTGCAGTTCTTAGACGAAAGGCATTGATGGTTGTACCTCCAGTGCACAGATGCCAAATGAATAGATGTCAATGGAATAGTCATCCTCAGCAACTGGAGAAAGACAGAACCTTCCTATTTAGCATGGTGGATGATACTTTAGAGGACAAACACAGATAGTAAGAAAAGGAAACACTCACAGCCGTATTCTGGAGCAAAGAAGTGCTGATTGCGGAGTTCGTCTCGATGCTGGTGGACATTTCCATGGATGGCGTCTGGGAAAACTGGGGAAATCAAGAACCAACAGTCTCAACAACAAACACAGACTTGCTGGGTTTAGTGTTTGCTTATTTCTGTGTGCATGTAAGGAGATGGTTTATGTAAACCACATTTAGTAAACACATCTGTGAGGAATCTCAAGCACTAAGCAGCTTTTATAAAAAACAGTTTGGGAGAACAAACATGATGAAATTTTCTATTATGTTTGAATGAAATCCAATACGGAAATAAGTTAAACTATCTAATAAACAGATAACTGCAAATATTGACATTTTTATTTTATTACATTAAACCAATGTAAGTGAACCCTTATGAAATTCGAGAGCACCTGAATGCCAAAGAATATGTTGTGCAAAGTGTTGTGTAAACCAAGTAGGGCTTGGATTAATTATCACTCAAAAAAAACTTTTATTTTCTTTTCTTTTATTTTATAGTGTGACTTCATTAACTTCATTTAAATCTAGACGATATACAGTTTTTAAAAGAACAGAAATCAGTTTAAACAAGTTGAAGTTGAAGGGGATTTTAGACCTTCTAAATTATTCTCTGAATCACTACATAATGTGTTAATTATGGTATAATAAATAAATAAATATGAAAAATCAAAGATCCAGGATGATTTCATAGGTTAAATCTGTGACAGTATACCACTGATCTAGGCAACAATGTTAAGTGAATTTGTAAAGAAAAAATGTGCATTTTATAATATTTACTAATCTGCTGTTAGAATCTCATGAAAAGTTTATTATTGTTGACTTTTAATTGTGGACTTTATATAATGATGGAGGAGGGAGCGCATGAATTAGATTATTTAGACGTAATAAATGAACTCAAACATAACCTAATTACAAATATTTATAATCACATTTTTGCAAATGATATGTATACTGTGTTTAAGTTAAAACACAGAGACATGAGGCTTGTATAGGTACTCAGTCAGTTAGCTCTGTAAGCTCCAGCAGGTCAATACTGAATACTTCTGAATTACGATGAAAAAGCTGACCTTCTATTCCTTCTAGTAGAAGAAAGCACTTACCGTTGACAAAAAGCCTGTGCCACACTGTGGAGGAAGATGGAATAAAGATAAACAGATAAAGAGCAGGTCATGGAGGATCAACATGTATCTTGTAATGAATAAATAGAGACGGAACAGACGCTCCACACCTGAGCCGATCTTTATCAGGCCGTTGTGCTGGATGAAGATGGTGTCACAGGTCAAGTTTCCGTGGATGATGGGCGGATCGCATGAGTGCAAGTAACTGGGGGAGAAGAGCAAGAAATCAGCCATTCTGCCTCTAATGGAGGGATGCAACTAGATCACAGGCTAACTTTGAGTCTTCTCTTTGTAGCTTACTATGAAATTCTGTTTACAGACGACAGGAAATGTTCTTTCCTATTTTTGGAACAAATGGAGGCTTTAAAAGGTGGACTTTGTCTAAAGATGCTAACACGGTTAACGACTAAGTAAAGCTACTAACTGCCACCAACTGCCCCAATCTTGCACCATTAATTTTACTGATTTATATATTCATTTTGAGGAGAAGGTCTGCGTAGATTCAAGATGTGAGTGGTGTGTTTTCTTACCTTAGAGCAGACAAGATCTGTGTGCACCAGCGCTTCCATGCCTAGACTCACACAGCATACACAGAAACAAGAGAAAAGCAGTTGTGCATATGGGATACGAGGATGCCACGATGCTGCTGCTGCTGCTGCTGTGCCCCTTTTCACCACAGGAGGGCACATAAAGTCAATGGGACGATAAAGACATGTCTTACCTTAACATTCATAGTCTTGTGGTTCTTCTTGGTTTTCTTCAGAAACTGTTTAAGACTTCCGGACGACATGTACTCTGTGATAAAAATCACCTGGGATGCGAAGTGGGTGATGTTAGGGCCTTTCATATTTTAGGTGAGCATTGAAGTGTTATCGAATTGTGACCGAATGTTTTTTATAACACACCCTTGCACGAGTCTCCCTTGTGTCCAGCCAGTATTTGTGAAATTTGACAATGTTGGGGTGCTCCACCTGCATCAGGTTCTCAAACATCTCCCTTATTCTGTCCTGCACACACACAAAATCAAGGCAGCTCCATCACTGTCATCACATTTGACATTCTATTTATTTTGCCAAAACACATCTTAATGTTCAAGTTTAATGACATATAAAGCAGGAACGGAAGTTTCTCAAGAATTTTGATTCTGCCGTAGTACCTCATGGGCCTTAAAAACCTTCTTGTCAGAAAACTGGACCTCATTCCACACCACCTCCACCCCTTCCTCCGTGTCCATAGCCAAGTAGGCACTCTCAATGCCAGGGACGTTTCCCTGACTGACCTGTGCCAAGGAAAGGAAAAACCAAGAGGAAAGATAGAGTGGAGAAGAGAAGAGAAGACAGTTGGAAAGAGAGCATTAGAGTTTGGGTTAACACATGCTGCTCAGGGTCTTATACATATCCCATAATCATATATTTACACCATAAATATTTGATTGAAATTTGCTTTAAATTGTCTTGACTTCACTTGGTTGACAATTGACAATTCACCTGATTACTTAACACTTGATAACAGTCTAGAAGCCAATGTGGCCATTTTGTATGCTTTCTGCATCAATTTCATATATGTAACATGTATAATTATTTGACTAAAAGAAAGAGGGACATGCAAATCACAATGTAAATTACAATATTGACATTCCAACAGCTAAGATTTGTAGCTCTGTTTTAGTAACGTATCAATTTTACTTCTCAAATGTATTTCTTTCTAGTGGATGTCATTTAGATAAGAGTAAAAAATATGCGTAGAGGACCGGTGTACAAAGAAATCTATATGTAGAGGAAGAAAATGCACAAATTTGCCACATTATTTAGGTCTTTCATTTATTAATTATGATTCACTATGTCTATCCGTCACCACTCTGTGTAAAGACATGACACTCAGAAAAGGACAGTGAAAAAGCAAATTTATAATTCTCCCTCAGTCAGTAGAGCAGACCAGCCCTGGCTTGAAATTTTAGTAATTTTCCTTCCAAGAGCCTGGCAGAAAACACTAAATACGAATTTGCCACATTACGTTAATCTCCATCTCAATAATCTAGCGAATTAAACTCATGTAAAACAGTCACATCACAAACTGTTTGTTTTCCAAATGTCTAGCTCAACTTTACCCTTACAGCCTGGACTAAAGCAACACGGCCTGAATCATCAAAAACAACGAAAAAAAAAAAAAAAAAAAAAATCACCCTGCCGACTTTTTCCATTTTAAGTCACCATTTTTGTAAAGAATGTGTGGCCTCCTCTTCATGAGGCACAACGTCCAGCTCTGACTGTGTAGCCTGGACATGGTCAAGAGTTTGCTCCTCTCCCGCTGAGGAACATCTGTTCTTTTAAGGACTCCAATTTTTTCTGTAATCAAAAGGTTAGATTTTTCCCTGTGTTTACACTGACTTGTCACTTTCAATAGAGGGCACAGTCTGAACATTTTCGGCGGTCGCAAGCTAGTGTGAAATGTTTGCAGAGTGCTTGCATGCAGAAATCAAACAATAGAGTAAACAACCCTAGAAGTCAAATACTTTATTAAATCCAACCTTGCAAATGCAGAATGAGGCCTTTGTGCGCAGTTGGCGCTTAAGGCTGAGGATGTCTAGCTCACGTTTTTCTTGGAAATCTGTGTTTTCAACAGCATTTACAGTGTGTCTTGCTGAAACTGGAGGATTTATAATTAGTCCGCAAAACCTCTTAAACGGACTGAGCATGAGAGAGCTTTTAAATAAACACACATAAACTGTTTACTACAGGCCTCTGAGCTCACAATTAGCAGTCCTGAGAGAAAGCCCCAGGCCTCAGGGCTCCAGTTAACTTGTATGTCACACAGCTGCATTTTTCCTCAAAGCTGCTACAGAAAGCCAGACTAACGTAAAGTAGATGGTGAAATATTATCTATGATGTGTTAGTTACAATATCTTGTTCATTTCTATCACTGAATTACCACATCATAGTTTCTAAGTGGACCAGCAAAGTGGACTTCCTAATAGTGGCTGGTGACTTTATAATTATATAATGCAGGAGTCTATGTAGTTTGACCAAACGCAAACTGGTCATTGACCATAATATTACTTGAAACAACCCCTGGTATTAACCCTGCAGTCATGACACCGCAATCTTAGTCATGAGAAGGTAAACATTAAGGATGCCAAGCACAGACATGCAGACTCCTTAAACTCTCCTATGCGTCCTAAACATACAATCAAAGTCTGGAAAATGAAAAAGGTCACAATATGAGAGGAGCACCTCCCAGTCAAAACCACAGGCCTTCTTCATCAAGGCTGACGCAACACAGGATTGGGGGTAATGACAAGTTATTGGTTCTCTCCTGTGGCACATGGTCCGCAAGGAAATACGCTGCCACAGTCTGTAGATACTGGTGAGGAAAGATAGCACAAAATCCCCCTGAATTTGAACCAAAGAAAACTCTGGAAGCTTGTTTAGAAACAGATCCCTGACTCTTAACTGCCCAATAACCGAAAGCATTGTGCGCATAAATCCAACCAGAGTTCAGCCCCTGGCACTCATAAATTCAACTCTTCTGAGTCCATGTAACCCCCAATAAAAACAAACACTACAACCTTTATTTCCTGCCCCAACATGCACTATTCCTGTAGCATCACAGAATTGCCTCCACTGTCAAATGCAGTATTACCGTGCACTTGTGAGAGACAATATTTGGTATTTGGAAAGTGGGACTGACAGGTAATGTGACTGCTTTATTTTTCGTCATGCCTTGAAACTCCTTGAAAAGGAATTTAAAAGTGAAGAAATCAGCAGACTGGAACTTCACTGTAGCTATATTATCGGAAAATATGATTTTCTGGCATCATCATGTGTCTGTGTGTGTTTTGGGGGTGTGAGTCAGCATAAGCAGTGTTAGTCTCTCACAGGGCTTGAAATGTCACCCTGTTCTGTAGAACCAGCAGGGTCTGATTCCGTCTATGTGTCAAAATGCACAACTTCTTCCTCTCCAAAGTGACATCACAGATCCTTAAGGCCACATTCTTAAAGGACAAGTTTTGTGCTTTTGAACCCGGTACTTATTGAAACATTTCACTTAATAAAACATGCCATTTATAGTTTTCATTGTTGCCGTGATTTACATATACCACAAAGCTGGTGGCAAAATATAATTTTGCACAAATAAAAATATACCCATTTTTTGGGAAGTGACTTTTTTACATTTACAGCATCTAAATACAGGGACAGTGGAGCAAATTTGAGGTTAAGGGTGTTGCTCAGGAACCAAGTGGTGATGGAGTTACGCATTCTAACCACTAGAACACCCTCACCACACTTTTGGTTCCTTAATGAGTTTCCTCTCACTTTTTAGATCCTTGGGAGGTTCCTCTCACTTTTTGGTTCCTTGAGAGGTTTCTCAGAATGTTCTTCAGACTTTTTAGTTTAGTTGGTGGCACATTAGTTTAAGTAACTAAAAATCTGTGTTGGTGACTATGAGATAGAGATTTTGAACCCCACAAGTACCTAAAAGCCACAGTTGGGTCCCTGAGCAAGATGCCTAATCCCTAGAGGCAAATTCAAGATGGAAATGCAAGTCGCTCATGGATTTGCATCTGTTAATCTCTATTCTCCATGTAAATGCGTGGCATGTGGCAGATACTTTGGATAAGAGCATCTGCTAAATGCCTTTAATGTACATGTAAATGCATGTTCCTCAGGCTTTTTGGAGGTTTTCTGGCAGAATTACACCAGTCTGAGTGAAAAAATCTAACAGCTTTGAATTAAGAAGCCTAATGACAATGACCACAAGTTACATGTAGATGTTTCACTGTCCAGTACACACCAAGACTCATAATCTAAAAAACCTGGAAGTATTTTAGGTCTTTCCTAACCGTCCAAGGGGGGGGGGCCTCAAAGAAAACCCACAAACTCCCTCCACGGGGGGCCTGTAATCACAACAGGGTAATGCACCGACCGCCCCCTCTGCACCAACCGCTTCACAGGGCCCCAGGTTTAAGCTGACAGATAGGACACACTGAGCACACCAACACAAGCTTTTCCTCAACAGCACTACACACTGAGGCAACGAAGAAACAATGTAGGTTGTGTAACCACTCGGACAAGACGGAGAGTTCGGAAGCCCGGCTCCAGATGTGAAAACAAACAGCTCTTGTTTAGCAGCGGCCCTAAAGCCCGGTGGAGCTCTGAGGTTTCATCCAGGACGTCCAGCCGCGGTGCTGAGAACTTGACATGTGCAAGATCCCAGGAGAACAGTCTGACTCTCGCCTTGCTGCCTCTGACACGTTATACAGTCTGAGTTTGTCAGGCTGTCTATTTCTGAACGGTTTTAAAAAGGAACATATTTTTCGCAAGGCACACCACAATGGGCTCTCTGTACACACCCCTTTTTAGACTACTGTTCACAATCATAACATAGTATTAATGTAGCCTATGCTATTACTGCCACAAACATTGTGCTAACTGGTAAAAAAGCATGTGTACACTGGATATGACTTCCTGTATCCTCTTGTTCATTAGGATTAGCATTACTGTAATCTCTTAGAGCAGCAGACTGTGAAATCTATGAAAAGAATTGGCTTATAATTTGCTCTGCGTATCACCTGAGGCAAACTCCGCTTCGTGCTGAAGTACAGGAACAGGCTATGGCAGCACCACAGAAACAGTCAGATTAGCACACCGACGAAGAGCATGGTTTTACTGTATTTTCCTTTTATTTTATTTTAGGTAGAAGTCCCTAAAAAGTTTCTGGGGCTTCTCATAACAGGCGAAACAAATAGTTTAACTCTCAGTTAAAAGCACCTAAGATGCTAATTAGCTAAATGAGGCAGTGTGTAAGCTGTTGACTTACAGTATCTGCCCATTCATTAGCATTACTGTGGAAAAACATTCAAAAATATTAGTGTATTATTTGCTCTTTGTAGCCACTAAGGAAAACTTGGCTTTGTGCTGTAGTAAATTAACAAGCAGCAGCAACAGAGAAGAACCAGCCAGATTAGTGCATGTGCTAAAGAGTAAGTTGTGACATTCAAGGAATTTGTTTTGGTGGTTGGTGCTTAGATATTACGAGTAAAAAGATCTCAAAACGATTTATACACGGTACTGGGGATGTGAAATGTGGATATAGCAGTACAAAGAGGAAAAACAATACATATTAAAGAGAGTGCAAGGATATAGTAGGATATAGTTATTTACAGAGTTTATCTATATAGTACCCAGAATGTATAGTGTACAGAGCACAGAATGAGGAAAGTTCATGACGTGAATTTGCCTGAGCTAGAGTGTGCAACGGCTTTAAATAAATAACAAACTGTACGATTTAATCATTTTGTGATTGCAGAGCCAAAGTCACCAAATTCAATGTGATTCAAGGGCTCATGGGCTTCTTTGCATATCTGTAATCTGTATCTCTAATGCATGGGATTTGAGACTCGACAACTGTCCTTCGCCTGGTATCTCACAACAGTCAACAGGGTTTTTATGCCACCTCATGTCACCTCACTTAACATACATCGCAATCTGTTTTGATCCACTCTCGTTTTTTTCTTGCATTTATCATCCCTCGTTCTTTCCCCATTCACTTCAGTGCACTTTAGTCAAAGTCTTCCAACTCAGCCAATTTTCACACTGGCATTTTCTTGCAGAAACGCATTTCTGGTTTATGCTTACAGTTCCAACAGTAGCAAGTCCTAAGATACTGTGGTTAGTTATTAAATTACATTTACTGCATTTGTCAGATGCTTTTATCCACAGCAACGTACATTCACCAAAAAGGCCCAGCAGCGTCTCCACTTCCTGAGACGGCTGAAGCGAGCCAACCTCCCCCACTCCCACCCTCACCGTGTTCTACAGGGGCACCATAGAGAGCGTCCTGACCAGCTGCATCTCTGCCTGGTTCGGTAACAGTGCTGTTGCCGATATCAGGCAGCTTCAAAGGGTGGTCAAGACAGCTGGCAACATCATCGGAGCGTCTCTTCCGCCGCTGCAGGACATCTTCTACAAGCGCTGCATCAGAAGGGCCTCCTGCATCGTGCTCGACCCCTCACACCCTTCACACAGACTGTTCACACTCCTTCCATCTGGCAGACGCTTTCGCAGCATCAGGTCTCGATCCTCCAGGATGCGTGATAGCTTCTTCCCACAAGCCATCAGACTCTTGAACTCACTCCCTGCCATCACACTTCCCCCCACACACACACCTGGACTGTGAAGAAACTGTTTCTGTTGCACCACTGCACTTTACTGCACCTTACTTTACACACCACCGTCACTTTGATGCACAATAACTACTGGTATGACACTGCACTGCTGCCACTTATTTGCACAAACATTATACGCTGCTGTACAAATGTTTGCACATACACTGGACATTGTACACATAAATAGCCGAATATAGTATCTGTCATATTATAACCTTCTACCTCCTGCACATCCAATGTAAAATGTCAATCTGCACCTGTTTAAATGTTTACATATTTGCACATATACTGAACATTGTACTTGAAAATAGTCCAGATATAGTATCTGTCTATTATAACTCTACCTCTTGCACATTCAGTGTAAATGTCAATTTCAACCTGTTAAGAATACTGCATCCTGACTTGACAAACATTTTTACCTCTATGTTTATTTCTAGCCTCTAATTATTATATATATATATATATATATATATATTATTTTTTTTTTAAAGGAACTCGTCTAGTTTAAAATGTATATTGTTTATTGTCTGGTTTTAAAATGTATATATTATTTTAATGTATTAGTATTTCTACTTATTTATTGTTTATTCCATGTGCCTAGTCGTGCCACTGCCTATTTATTCTCTGTTCTACTGTTCTTTGTTTGTTTGCACTGGAAATAACCTGGAGCCACGTCGTCTCGTCTCTCTGTGTATCTGTACAGTATATAGCAGAGATGACAAAGTTGACTTTGACTTTGATGTTCTTAATTACAGCAAGAGTCTCCCTTCAGCAACTTCAGCCGAAGAGTCGTTGGCTGAACAAAGATTTTTTCAAACCCTCCATGGGGGACTACAGTAATATTGTCACTACGCTGGAACTGTTTCTTATACAACAGCAATCTTTGCCCTGAGATGCAGTAAATCCCAACATCTCACTCTTCTCTCATTGTCAGGATAAGTGGGCCTTATCCTGCAATTTTCTCAGCTTACTGAATGTATTTTGCCACTTCTACTTCCAATCCCTCACACAAAAGTGCTTACTAAAGACAAGCTTTAAGCTGCTAGCCTCTTCTTTTCCCACAGGGTGACACAATCTCACGGCGTCCTTTTTCCCGTCTATCTGAAAGCAGAAGGTGCCAGCACCCTGCAGATAAGAGAAATTATGGGGATGGGTTTATAATAGCACAAAGTGGACTATGTGTTACTGCAGTGTGATTTATGTTTGCTGATGTAGAGGCTGAAACTTTGTGGGAAGCTCAAGTGAAGGCTTGCAGTCTCATGAATATAGTAATTCTGGAAAAAAATGCATTATTAATGTCTTTGTTGTAACATGTAACAGCAATTGCAATTTTCCAAATCACTTTTATCTTGGAGGAAAATGTATCAATATCACTTTTGCTATATTTCTGTTTAGAAAGTGACTAAATTGTTCATTATATGAATCAGAATTATCCAAAAAGTACAGTATGCTTTTATGTCTAAGGAAGAGATAGCAAGGTCTTTAACAGTAATCAGTAAGTTTCTTCCTATAGACATGTGTTTATGTAAAAACTTATTACAAATAGAAAACAGCATTGTAGATATTTCAACCTATGAAAGCAAGTTTTCTGCAATGACCTGCAGATTTGGCAGCTGTCTGGAGGCCTTGTTTTGTCGGTGAGTGGGAATGTGTATGTGTGTGTGTCGAGATAAAAAGAATGAAACTGAGCTAGCTCGACTCCCCGCTAAGTGCACATCCCCTCAGCAGTAGGCCTAACGGCAGGCAGACAGAGTGAGCAAGAGAGAGCGAGAGAGAGAGAGAGACACACAGCGGCCCTGCTTAATACAACTCTTACGTAATCCCAGACAGACGGATAACACTGATGCCATCGTCAGAACCTAGATGGCCTGGGCCGAACTCCAGCCCTGTACTACGCTTAATTTTACTAACAAACTGTTAAAAACTGACATACCAGCAACAATACTGTGAACTAGCACTTGACAACCTTAAAAGTAATTGCCAGGATTAACTATGTTGTAGTTAGCAACCTGGAATTTTGTTTACAATGTCTTATAAAAGAATGTGGCATTGCAGCCCAAAATACTGAAGCAATAATTTGCCCTAATGTACGTACTGAATGTCATTTTTAAAACCTAGACAGTGGTGGTTAAGGGTTAAATCCCACTGAGCAACACCCGTAATCCCAAGTTGCTCCAGGAAAGCCGTCCCTGCAATTGGGAAATGTAAGTCATTCTGGATAAGAACGTAAGGTAAACGTTACAAATGCCAATATAAAAAATGAAATGGCAAAAAGTCATCCATGGCAAAATGTTTCTAGCTAATGCTAATTTCGCAACTGCAAATCATCTTGTTAGAATTAAGCACCAGCAATTGATAGGAAAGGTATACAGCTGCTTGACTGACGCACAGGTGAATGGTTATTCATTACAAAAAAATATATGAGAGCTGAAATAAAGATCTTAATATTACTGGTTCAAATATAAGATGGAAAGAGTGCTTAAATCCTGTACCTGCACCTCATACAATACAAGCTTAAGACAATAATATATTATACCAAATCCAAAATATACAAATTTGACTCCACTCTTTGTGTAAAATGTGGTACACATGAAGATACAGTAATGCATGCCTTCTGGGACTGTGTGAAGGTTCATAAAGTTTGGTTGGAAATTCAAAACTTGATTGATTAATGTATATAAAGTTAAGCTCAAATTCACAGCACTACAGTGCATTTTTTCAGAAAACAGATCAATTTAAGTACCCAATAGGATGGAAGGTTCTTTTTCCTCTTTGGTTTATGAAAAGTTAATTTTAAAACGTAGGAAAGATAAACAGGCCCCCTCCTTGCAAGAATGAGACTGATGAAATCCTATTTAAATATAGAGAAAGCAATATATGAAGACTGAAATGAAAAGCAACAATTTAATAGTGTATGGCTGTATCTGTATGAAGCATTATAATTACATTAGAGAAGAAGTACAGGCTGGATATGAGAAGCAGAGGGTTGGGGAACCAAGTATGCATGTGTGTGTGTGTGTGCTTAAAGGTAAAGGTGTGTTTGGGAAAGGGATTGTGTGTGCAGATGACTGTAACTGTGGGATGTGTGGTATATATGTAAAATGTGATATTGTGAAGATGTTAATGTGTGTTGGTGTAAATGAGTGTTCTTAAATGTAAATGTGTGTTTGGTAAAGGGTCTGTGTGTGTGGATGATTGTAACTATGACGTGACGTGATCCTTATTTGATTCTGATGTCCCAGCAATAGTCAACATAGCAGACATTTCTTCTCGTGTGTCCCTGACCATTCCCCACCCCTTTTATTTGCAATTTTACACAATATTGTATTAGTACTTAAAGATTGCTGCCCTGGGGATTCAAATGAAGACAGGCTGAAGCTTACAGGGTTCTTCATTCTTCCTGGAGGGCTCATACGAGGCAAAAAGAGAGAGCCAAGTTAACAGAAGAAGCCTCCGAGAAGAGTGATGAAATAACCAAACATTTCACTACCACACCACGGCGTTAGTCACCGCTCTGCTCTCTTGGCTCATGAATGCTCTGCATTGTGGCGGTGTGACCGTGGGAGGCCACTATCTCTCCTCTCCACCCTGCTCTCCAATCAAACAAGCTCAGCGTCAACCTCAAACATCTGAGACATTGAAGTCTGCCGGTGCCGTACGGCGGCTAAAAGAACAGCGTAAAACAGGCTTCCTGCAGACTTCAGGCCAGGAACACGGTGTACAGGGATGGACCTCAGAAGAACACTGACCAGATGGCAGTGACTGGACACTTTATAGCATTAGAACTGGAAGTCGACATGCAACGGGTGTTTCCCAGCCTATTACATAAGACTGAATCTGTACCCCATGACATGTGCGGTCGGGAAGGGACACAGGTCAAGGCCTGAGTCTCAAATTAGATGGCGCACCGTAAACATTTATCTTGTGTTTAACTTAGATTTTATAATTCAGCCAGAGTTAAGAAGAATTAGCATGAAATACTTGTAGGAAGAAGCATCACATCTAATAACCTAATTAAACATTTCTTAAAATCATTTCTGGTAAACACGCCTCACTTTCAGCGTGTCGAATAATAATTCATGAATTTTCAAGCTTTCCTTTTTTGCACACAAAGAGCATTACAAGTGCTTTGTATGACCTTTAGACGAAGTAAATATACATGGAGGCAGGCCAAATTATAGAGATTAGAGATTACGGCCGAGAAAAGACTGGGAATTTATATAATCAGTGTGTATGGGAGCGAGAGAAAGAGCGGGAGGGAGAGATTGTGGAAATTTAGGGCTGGCTGAGTGCTCTGTCTTGTTTGAATGGTTATGCAACCGCGGTCATCTACTGTCACCTATGCTCTTGGAAGAAATGATTAAATGTACAATCTAGCATGTGTACGCACATACCCTAACACACACACCCTCTCTCTCTGCTCATAATCCAGTTGACCTGTGTGAACCAAAACAACCATCTGGCCTTCAGAACTGACCGACCTCATGGCTTTGGGATTTTGCCAAGCTGTAGTAAAACAAGTCAACAAGAGGACAAATCAACATGTTACAGATAACTACTATATGAATAATCATATGTGTAATGTTACATAAGATGTCTAACAACTCTTTTGCTGACAAGAGAAAATAAACAAAACATTGCAACAAACTGATTTATTAAATAAGTGAATGGAATCATTTGTGAATTGCAATTTATTGTAGGGCTAAGCACTATAGTTTATCACCTAATGCAGTATATCATCATGTTTCTAGCTAATGCTAAAGTATTTTAGCCCACCTAAAAATGCAACGTCATGTTAGTACAAAATAGAGTGAACAATTGGAAATCAGAGTTAGTTAGAAACTTAGTGCCATAGTTTTCACAATTTCTAAATGTTTCTCATGTTATATAACACTCTAAAAAATAAAACTGTCACAAACATGTTACAAAAAATCTCTTCTTATATGACCATTCTCACCTCTATTTTAATCTTGCAATTCCTATCAGGTTCTAATTCTGATAGGGCCCATCATCGACCATAACCAGATTGGACAGGTTTTATAAGGGTCCGGAAAGAGTTATGAGTACTAGTGAGTGCAGGGACACTTAAGCTGTCATCGAAAAGCAATTCAGCTCAGACCAAGACGACACTAATAATTTCGAAACAACATCCGGCTTTGCCGCTGTCGTGAATGAACGCGTTGTGTACTCGAGTACTCGAGCGTCAAAGCAGATTAGCCCGAAGCCATTAATCAGTCCACCTTTAGTGAAACACTCAGGCCCCCGTTATAATTTGAGCCCATATGGTTCAATATGCTCTAAACTTAAATGGCCTTTGTCTCTTCATTTGCCATAAAGTCATATCACTTTGTGGAATTTTTAGACTGTTCTCTACTTTTACACCACGCAGAGACACCTACAAAAAAAGTGTTCAACAACAGGGAAAGGCTGAACTATAACACAAACAGAGCACAGAGAGTAAATGCAAACAGCTCAAGCGGAAATGTGCTAATTGAAAAGCTGAGGTAAGAGCATTCTGAAAGTGTGAAACTATGAGCCGGCAAACGAACAAGGACAGATGGATCAGAAATTTGGCCAAGCTTCCCTTTCACAACCAGTAATGTACCAGTTAACAGTTTGTTTTAAATGAAATAATTTATCTACCAATTTATTACATATTCCAAGTGCAGCACAACATGCTTTACAGTCTACCAAATGGCAATGAAAATAAAGCCAATGCCCCAATACAAATTAAGAATGAAAATGAAACGGTACAAAAAGGAAAAGTTATATCAGATAGTTATATTTGTTATATATTTATTCTAAGACTTCCTAGCTGTTTTATGAAACTGGTGATTATAGCATCCTCTCAAACACACACACTAATAAACTTGGCTCCAGTATGGATGACTGAAAAGGAAACAAATCCCCACCATTACGTACAAGTCTTCATTATTGTTGGCACAGTGAACACAAACCTTTACCCTCAACATTACATTGACATTTATTGCATTTAGCAGCTGCTCTTATCCAGAGTGACTTCCATTTGTCCTAATCTCAGGGACAGTCTCCTTGGAGCAATTTGGGGTTAAGGGTCTTTCTCAGGGACCCAATGATGATAGTGCTAGAGGTAACGTTCAAATCCACAACCTGTTGGTTCAGAGGCGAGTATCCTAACCAGGTCGCCACCCACTAACATGGCCATCATGGTATTGATCTCTAACTCAAACAGCAAGATTTGACTGACTCTGTACCAAACCCAGTTCGTTGCTCGAAAGTATGTCATAAACATGACTTGAATCCTTTGATAATATGAGGTAAAATTGTTTGACATTTCCTGCAAAAGTGACTATGAACATGGAAAGTCTAGTAGTTAAGAACCAGGTGAACAAAAAACCTGACTTAAGTCTTTGATTTACAATTATTATGTTACAATAACCCCTACCCGAGAGGAAAGAAAGCGTTCACATATTAAAGTTGAAATTAACAAATCTGGTGTCATCAAACTCAATGAGTTGGCAGCTGAACTCTTGTATAAAGGAAATACACGACACTTGTTTATGTGAGGATAGTAAATGATTTGTGACACATACTGGGCTGCTGTTCAAGATTATGTTTGTCAAGTTTCCTCCTATTAGCAGCCACTTATTTTCGGCATTCACATATTTTGCAAATGGCATGTCCAACCTTTGTGACAACCCCATGTTGTTTTTTAGGATTTACAGAGTAATACCAGTAATAAGCAAATGTATGTGGTATGATAACCATCCATTTCCAGACCAAGGTACACAGCTGCAAGTATACCGCCATTTAGTAAATGCTGTTACTAGATGACACAGTCTGATCAAATTAAAGCCATATGGGTTCATAAACGGCTATAATTTCTAACATTAGTAAATACAATTTTAGCAGGAAGAGATGATGTGCTCATGGGTTTTCTATTTGCTGCCTTTTACAATGCAGTACGGTTCTGGAGAAGTTAATTGGATTAGAGCAACATTTAGCTTTTTCATATCTGACTTTCCTACATCAGTGTTCCTCTGTGTTCTTCAGAGCAAAAACATTCCCACCCAGCATTTCCTTGGAGATGTTTTGGCTGGAGCTGGCAAAAAAATGGAGGCAGTACAGAGAGCCAATAGTGGGTGTGAATGACCAAGCTCAATAACACAGCAGCACCAAAAATATGCAGACAAATATATACTTTGGTTTTATTGCCAGGTCCCACAATTTCCGTTACATGGCTTCATGGTGCACTACAGCACAGGCACAGATGCCAGCATCAACAATCATCACAACCTCAAGGGAAATTAATTGTGCAACATGTTTTAGCACTACTTTCCAACTTCCCAACAATTAATAGGAAACGGAGCAAAAATGAAGAAATGGCAGGCTGAACTGCTGTCGCAAACAGCCTTTTACTCAGTAAAAATGTATGACTGCAATTTTTTGCAAATGCTTGACGAAACTGATACGGACATTATGCTTTACACACATTTCGAAAGATGTTTAGAAGCCAGCCCACAATAAGTCAGTGCTAATTTGGCCTTCGAATCCAGTTGTCCAGTTTAATCATAAAAGTCCATGATGTCTAGTTCCTTTAAGTTTTGTTTGCTGTTTTAAAACTCTCAGAAGTATGAACCAGCAATAGATATGTTTTTCTCTAAACAGAGTAGCTGTTTGATATTTTAGGGTTGTCATAACTAGTTTGATGGAAGCATTTGTTTCAGATCTTGTGGCTTTCCATTCAGTTCAGTTCAGTTCACCAGTACACGTGTAGACATGGCAATCAAACCCAAGTCTAACCCAAAATAATAACACAAGACCATCTATAGGAGGTGGAATTCAGATCAATTCCAGCCTGATACTGAAAACCTGATACATGCATGTACACTTTGTACTGTGGACAAACAGAGGTTGTAGTGAGTAGTGTGTAGTGAATTCATTTATAGCACTGACGAAGTACAATGTCTAACTGAAATCTGGCCAGATAATTATAATAAATAAAATACAATAAAAATGTAAACATCAGTCATAAATATTCCCATCACAGCTCGCCAGAACTTTGAGACCAAAACTAGTGGCTTACCCCATTTACATTATTTAGCAGACACTAATTCAGAGTGACTTACATTTCCTAATTACAGAGACAACCTCTAAGGAGTAACCTGGGGTTAAGAGTCTTGCTCAGGATCTCAGTGGTGGTAGTTCTGACAGAGCTGGATTTCAATGTTACAACTTCTTGGTCAAGAGGCAAATATCCTACCACTAGGTCACCACACTTTCTACCAAATGCATCTAACAGTTAGTTGCCTTCTCTTTTTGTTCTGAAGTTAAGCAACATTAATAAAAAGTTCTGGCTAATAAAGCTATTTTGCTCCTACATAATGTTCACTTACAAATGATGTGTGGTTTGTATATATTACTGTGAGAAATGGTACCATTCAAAGTGGTAAATGGAGAATTCCAATTGTCTTCTCCATGATTCTGAACCAAGCACTTGGACTCCTGACTCCTTATCTAGAACCACTACGTAGTAAACACAGAGGTGTGTTTATAACAGACTTCCATTTTCAAGTAACAGAGCAAAGGAGCACATAACTAGGGTGAGAGGAATACCAGATGGATCGCTTCATGATCCACCAGATGGATCTTGGTGTTTTTTTGTTACCCTGGCTAAAGGCCAAGGCGCACTCTCCCTCTCCGCTGAGAGAATAAGAGTTGCTGACCTGAGGGGGAAAAAAGCAGGCTTGAGATAAGCCACAAGTGATCAAACTTTAACTCTTCTTCTGCATTAGGGCTGACTTCCATCACCAGCACTCAGATCGAACCTTAAGAGTACAGTTTGTGCTGTGCAAAAGCCTCCCCACATATTTGAAGCTGCCAGTGATATACTAATGACTGTTTTGTAATGTTCAAAAACTATAACCCAAAAGGATGGTTCAGTGCCACAAGGAGGTCATGGTGCATTTTATACAAGGTGCTGGTGGCCTAGTGGTAGGACACTCGCCTTTGCACCCAATTGAATCCAACCTCTGGCGTTACCAACATTGAGTCCCTGAGCAAGACCCTTAATCCTAAACTGCTCTCAGGGGAACTGTCCCTGAAATTAGAAAAAGTAAGTCGCGTCTCTTAGGATAAGAGGGTCTGCTAAATGCTGTAAATGTAAATGTAGTAATTCGGCTTTGTTAGTTTTGACATTGACATGACCATCTGATCACATGCAAAAAGAAGAATTAAAATGTCAAATTTAACCACATAATATGCTCCTATAAATTACAATATATGCAATCTGTGCAATATCAGGTTACGCAAACTAGATGAAAAGCATCTCGGTACAACAGTTTTGCTGCTAAATACATGAGGAACTGTCCCCTGGGTCTTAAATTTCCATGACCAGTCAACAAGGGAAGTCTGATATGAAATGTATATTTAAAAAAATGACTCCAATTTATGGGTTCTTGGATTAAGTTCAAGGATTATTAACACACAAAAAATGTGAGTGAATAAAATAAAGTCTTAAGGAATAAAATATTACACCTTTTATTTTTTTTAACTCTATGCAGATGCACTCTCCAGCAAAGTCACTCCAATCCTTTACAAAGTGAGCTATTCAAGTTTTAAAAAATACTCTTAATTTTTCCCAATATTCTAAATTTGCAAAGCCAACTGTTTGCAGTTTGTTGGGCTCTGCTTCCACTTGCTAAATGGTAAGCTTCCACTTAGAGGATTAGAAAGCAGAGTACCTGCTATTACGGAGGCAAGTTTACACAAGCCTTCTGATATGCGACTCTTTTTGTGGAACCGATGGGTGACAGTGTGGAGGCACTCCACTTAACCAGTTCTGGATAAAAGGCAACACAAAGTAAAACCTTGAAAACCTTCTAAAAATGGGTGTGTGCCATTATGCTTTAAATACCATCATTTGGCAACTATGTCAGCGGTCATTATCAAGCAGCAGCTGTTATTTCATGATTATACATGTCTTTTAGTCATATGGGAATAAATTCTGAAGTAAAAGAGTAAATGAACTTAATGTTTGTTCATCCTTAAGGAAAAGATCATGTCATCATAGACTAGTAGGCTGGATGTGGCCTTGCAAAAAACACTACTGCTTGGTGGAATCATCGCCTCAAGGGAAATGTATAGGTTCCAAGCAAGTTATGGGTCAAATGATGCCAAGGCCACACTGCTGGCTGCGCACTGGCAATTCACAAGCTAATATGCATAGTTCAGGGTGTGGATGTGTGGGGGTTGAAAAGTGTGTGTGGGAGAGAGATAGAGGCAGCTGAAAGGGAGAGAAAAAATTAGTGGGTAAAAAGACAGAAAGAGATGAGAGAGAGAGCTTCAGCAGGTAGAAAGAGAACCCCGTGTAAAAAAGGAAAGACAGAACGAGCCCCAGTGAGACTGAAAAACAGCAATGTTCAACATGCAGACGCAAGAGTCTATAAGAGTGCCTGCACGTCCATGCAGAATACAGAGGAAGAACATTTCCACAGACAGTGAGTCAATCAAACTGCCTCTGGTTAAATCTATCAGCTGCAGTTCTAAATAGCCGTGAAGTCTGAAACGCTGCTCTTCTTCCTCCTAAAAGCAGAGCTTTTCCATTCACATGCAGTGCCTCGCCGTCTCATTATTCATTCCACTATGCCGATGTCCTTGGGAAAGTGATAAAAGCTGAACTTTCGTAGCCATGACTTTAATCTCCTGCTTGCTCCTTTCTTAACACAAACCCATGATGTAAAACTATGAATAAAATGTTAAACAGGTTTTTTTCCATTCCATTTATATAGAGAGCTCAAATACAGCCTCCCAGATACAGGGCTTATCTGTAAAGTTATATAGCCAAATCTGTCAATCTGCCTAACATCAAATGGGAGCTAATGGAAGGTCAAAGCACATCAGCAGCATTCCATCACTGCAGGTCATTTAAGAGTGTTTGGACATCACGCTCTATCCAAGATGAAAGTGACACTAGTTTTCAAGCGTCAAAAAGCTCCAGAGCCAAGCAGTGTGTGAAGGTTAATTCATGCCAGCTAACAAAGACAAACTAGAAAATGCTCAACATCCGGTGCCTGTTGACAGCTCGCCAAAGACTGGTCAAATGCAGGGAAAAACAGCAAAAAGGTGGAAAGTATTGCATAAAAGAAGGCCTAGTTTTTTAGACTACACTGCCAAGTTGGCCGTGAGCACCGCAGACTCCAATAATGGACTCATTCTGCAGACCCTTATCAAGCAACACTGCACCGGCATAGTGAAGTGGGCCGCTGTCTCTTGCGAATCCTGATCAAGGTTAATTACAGTGTGACCCAGAAAGTTGAGCTAAACCACCAGTCTTTACATGTCACAGCAGGACGCGAGACGCTGAGAGCCTGACCCACTCGAACACACGCCCTTTTAGCATAGCCTTCTTAGAGTACGCAAAACCTTTACCACATGAGATGGTACAATCCTCCCGTGGGTGTTCTGAGGCAATTTTCACAACTCTGAGACTCATTCTCACTTGGGTGCTTTGTCCAAGGCCAACAATAAAGCTGTTTACTGTAGTGCTATTATAGGATACAAGGATCAACTGCTATAGGTGTGGTTCAATAACGGTCTAAATGTGACATCTATACTGTAGCAAACAATATAAACACTCAATACAATCAACTCAAAACTGCACAGACTTTGGAACATTGTGGCATTGCACAGGTAACCAGAGTGAAGTCAAAAACAAACAAAAAAACATGTAGAGTTGGGCACTGCCCATAATAAATTGTTAGACTGTATCGATGCTTTGCAGCTGAAGTCACACGCATGTCAAAGCTGTAGCCCTGCCATATTGAGTACCAGACATATTGAGTACTGCGCTTATGTCCAATGAAAATGAACTATCTGTCTGTCCGTCTGTCAATAAATGTGCATATCAATGACTGTGAAGAAAGTAACTATTCTTAAGTAAAGTTTAAGTTAAGTAAAACTATTCATACTACAAACAAAATAGCATACTTAAAATAAAATCATTAAGTGTAAAGTGTTTACAGACAACAGTGCATAAGTTTTATACGTGTAAACTAAGGAGCTTGCTCGTGTGGAGGCTAGTTCACCCACCTCTTGTAATTCCAAAAATAGTTTACTCAAAACTAAACAGCCTTCACATCACTCTTACATTGCTCATCCCTCACTTTACCCAGCTAACCCTGCACTACAATTTCAAAGATGATGTACTCATTTTCACTGGAAACAAGTGAAGTACTCAATATGCCCGGTACTCAATATGGCGGCTACAGTTTGTCACATCACTGCAAGGCATCAATAATCATTGGATTTCCAACACTGCTTTATGCAGATCCTGCAAGGTCACAATCAACATTCCTAGGACAGATCTTACATCTGAATGTGGGCACATTTGTTAGAAAATTAACTGTTAAATTTCATTTTTAAGTGTAGTGCAAGTGCAGAGGATTTTGAGGACTGCTTCAATTAATCTTCTCAAAAGTGGGCGATGGTGTGGAAGATCGTATAATATGGTCCATTAATCTGGACTGCATGTACATACAGAGCATGTTGCCAGAGAAAACTATTTTAATCACACTTGGATGTAAAATGCTACCATCTAACGTGTAGCCGATGTTTTTAAATGAATAATGATACCTAAAGGATGCTTTGCCGTTTACCTGAAAATGATCTAAATATTTGTTTTAATCAGGAATGGTTGTACATAGAGCTGAAATGATTATTCAAATAATTTGAATTACAAAAACGGATCGAGGCGATTTTACTAGAATCGAAGCTTCGTTTAATTCGTTTTACTCGCTAGAGCATGCTCCGCTTTTGTTTCACAAGGACGCTTATTAGGGATGCACAACGCTTTCAGCGCCGCGAGCGAGACGAGATAGAGGAAACGCCACAGAAAAAAGGTTTGGGACCATTTCAAATAGCAAAAAACAGAAAACACTGTGCAGTGCATTCACTGCAACACTGAGCTTGCATTTCACAATAGCACATAATCTATGATGCAACACCTCAACCGAAGGCACCCGGTCTGCGCAAGTCCACAGGATAAAGCCAACACAAGGTAACATAAACTTGTTTACCTAACTTATTGTGATGGCTAATAGAGATGAACGGTAGTAAAACGTACAGTAATGGTTACTGGTATCGGCTAGTTAACAATGTGAGTGGATATTCATGGCTAGTTATAAGGAAATGGAGAGTAAAATGTACACTTAGAGTAATTTACACTTAGTTCATTTAATTCTTGTTTTGTGTGAGTGAGTAATTATTAGCCTAATACTTTTTGTAAAACATGCATCCTCTTCTCTCTCTCACTCGAGCCTAAGTAGTCTTTTCAGCAGGACATTTATTACGCGTATCAATCCATAATAATTTAAAAAAAAAAAAATTTTCAGTACATCCCAGAGGCGTATGGACAGCTTCATTCAACCAGCTCCTTCTTGTTCAGCTGAACGAGCTGTAGAGTTTACAGAAGGCATTTTCAATATACTTGTGACAGACAATAAGTGAGTTTAGTTTTAATTAAAAAAATTGGAAGATTCTGGGTAAATAGCTTTGATAAATACATATTTCAGAATTTTAATTTATTTATTTCAGTTTAATTTATTTACGTTCAATGCCCTAAATTCAACAATTGTGTTTAATTTCTATTTTAAAAACATGCAGGAATAAAAGCCAATTGTTTGTACATTTTCAGATTTGTTTTTTTTCTAAAAGAAAAAAAAATCAGATTACTCGTTTAATCGATAAAATAATCGATAGATTACTCGATTACAAAAATAACCATTTGTTGCAGCCCTAGTTGTACTTTTTATTGTACAGATACTAAAACCACAATAAGCAGAGCTGCAAGATAACGGATTTTTACATTTTTTAATATATTACTCCCAGGGGCGGGTAGTAATGCATTACAACTAACGCAGATGAGTAAAGAAAAAAAGTATTTTTACGCACAATCTCCGTATTCCTTTTTTCTGAGCTGTATTTGACTCTTAATCACGTAAATATTAAAATAGGAAATCCACTTTTTACTCAAGTACATTTTTTATAATGTCTACATTACAATGAGTATTCTCTGGGGCGAAAGTCCATATCAGGAGAAAAATGCTACGTACAGAAGACGTCTCTGTTTCTAAGCGATTCCACAGAGTGGAATCTTAGGCTGTGGAATTCACCTACAGTAGGTAGGTCCCAAAGCTGTAACACTGTTGCAGTTTCAGACCGGATTTAAAATGACCGTTAGTGGAGAGCTGTAACACCAGATGTCATTTACTGACTGTTTCACTCTCATTTATTCACTCACATACACCCACTCTCATTCACACAGATTCTTCCTCACACACCCACTATATGCAGAATGAAGCTATATGCAGAATGAGAAAATAAACAACTAATTGTTAAATGTCTTTGAACTGTTAACATATTATTCCAAATGTATTGCACGCAAGAACAGAATGAATTTTCATTAAAACCTGAAAGACAGCTGATTTGCTTGATTTAAAAAATGAGGGGAAATAAATAATGTTTTTGTTATTCATCACTGATTTGTGTGCTTTAAATAAACCAAAATAAAATGTTATTTGTCATTTGAGTAACTTAATATCAAAGTGCTTATTTACTCTTACTTGAGTAGGTTTTACTTTTACTCAAGTCATTTTTGAAAGAAGTTATTGTACTTGTACATGAGTACATATTTTCAGTTCTCTACTAAGAATTCATCAGTCTGAACGATTGAAGTGACTATCCACAGCTTCGTAGCTTGACCCCCGTTTTCCTCTGACAGCAATATGGGTGTTTTTGTTGGGCAGTACAGTATAGAAAATAAAGATAATCTTAAAGTTGTTATGCCAAACAGACTTCCTTATTAGAACCTGGAGATTTTTCTATTAGTCGGCAAAAAAGTTAGCATGACATTGATTTCACTTCCATGTTAAACTGCGATGAGACTGCGAAAACGAGGCAGAAAATGTATTTTGCGCAAAAGCACCGTTTAGTGATGAAAATGTACATCGTTATACATCCTCGAAACAGGCGTGAACTCACAGCGACATACACAACTGAAACAAACTTTATCAGTTCTGAGCCATAATGTAGGCAGCTGAACTTTCACTAATCACAACTCGAACGCGGTGTTTATTCACAGCCTCCTCGCTTGGCGCCGTTTTCCTCAGAGACCAATCCGCGGCCTATGGGAATTTTCAAGGCGACTTCTCATTCGGACCTTGGCCGAGTCGAGACTGAAAAATTAATTCTGAACCGTGTCTCCTCTCGGAATACATGTACGCTTTCGAACTGGACACGCGGGTAAACGGGAGCCGCGAAACATGGCGAACAAACGCGGCTTTCAGAGTGCGACCGCGCGCGCCGCTCTCTGCCCCAGCACGCGGGCGCCAAGCGGCAACACCGATGACGCAATCGGGCCGAGAGCCGCACAGTAACGCCTGTCTTCCTCTCACGGCTCGCTCCTAACGAGGAAACCACGATTAAACTGTTGTGCTCCACACGTCCTCGGCTAATTATAGGGCTTCTCTCCACCTCATGGAGCTCCGCTAGGCGAGTGAATCTGCTTCGCCATAACAAAGAATGGAACAATGGTGCAAATTGCAAGTGAGAAGACGCACTGTCTTGGACAGTTGTAGTAGTTGAGTCATTTATTAAGCGCCACTGCGGCGGAGTAGGTGTGCTGAAGCAGAGGTGAGTATTAAGAGGTCTGGGGTTTGTGCAAGTGTGAACATGGGCCACTAGAGATAAGGTTTTACTACTTGCTTAGTAGCTGTTATCTCAATTTTGAAGATTAGCAGTGTGGGGCCGACAAGTCTTTCTGCAGGTTAACTCTCACTGTCACACACTAACACACCCACGTTATCTTACTCACAAACCCACTACATGCGTTAGCATGAGGAGGGAAATTGTGTTAACTGTCAAATCAACATGACCCGTCCTCGGTCTCTCTCTCTCCTATCCAAGTTCCCTAATTACGAAATTTGATACTGCACTCCCTTTTAAGCTTATAGGCCAAAACATTTAGACTTTTTTTCCATCCAAACGTTTTTCCAAAAGATTATGCTAGAACCTTTCTACTAAAGCGTGTTTCTTTATAAGGGCCGCTACTCACATACGACATGTTCTGACAAATCTCTTTGACTTTCCTATGTTTTAGGGGACATCCAGTTCCTTGAAAACTGCCCCCGGAAACGTGCGTTAGACACGCACACACGGCTCCCAAAATGTAACCTGGCTTTTTGTTTAAGTTTATGTTGCATTGAGTTTGTTTACCTAGTCATTAATAACAACGTTCACGCATAATGGATGTTTTATTTGCATGTGCCATTTTGGCATAAATGTGATCATATGTATATCATTACTCGTGTTTAATCTTTTAACCAAATATTGTAATAACCCCGAAGTCAAACGCAATCATGCAGTCCCAAATAGGTTAATTGGCCGTTTTTGTAGGAAACTATTGTCCTAATATTAAAGAAAAAAAATATATTAAAGAAAAAAATCCTGGCATTTCGGGTGGCTATTAAATTTATATTAATTTCCTTACACCGCTGCACTGGATCTTCCTGTGATCTGTCTGTAACAGTCTGCAATCTGTGGGTAACAGTCTGGATTTAATCATGGCGTTGCCTTAATTCATCAGCCTTTTAGAAAACCTACCTGCTCCTTTCTCTTCTGCCATCGGCCGCACGGACTTTCCTCCAAAATTTCACTCTCATCCTCGCTCTCCTCCTCTTTTCCCCCGGACTCCGATATTCTCTCCGGGACCGACATCGTCATTTTATCCTTCCCGTGCTGATTTTTTTCTCTCTCTCTCCTTCCTTCGGCTACTGGCCCCTTAAAGCCCAACTACGCACACAGGTTGCGTTCACAATTTGCAGCCGAATTGCAATGCACAATAACGCGGCGAATACGTACAAACCACTGTCGCAAAATGTGCACGTCCAAGTCGGAGCGAACGTGACAAATCTCGGGGCAAATCGCGCTTGAGCTCTTGCGAAACGCATCGGGTGCTACGGTCGCTGGAGCGCGCGCGGAGGCGACACGCGCAGAGCGTCGCTCGGGAGCTTCATTGCTGTTCAGGCGGACGTGTGAGACGCGCGGAAACGACAGCAGATTTGACCCCAAACTCCAAGTCCGTCCTAACAGCCGACCAGCATTGCACCGTCTCCGTCCAGCGCTCCGGAGCGCGTCGAGCGATTTTCAGAATTTCCTCGTTTTTAACATTCTACCGTAAATCTCTCACAATCTGCGCAGCCTCAGTCGCGCTTCTGCGCAGCTGCTTTTCTCCAATCCTTTCCCACTGGCGGCGGATTTTCGTAAAGCAGGCTACTGTTTTGCCTTAACAAATTCCATCCCAACCTTAACCCTCATTTTCAGGCACGAACAGGACAAAAGTAAACATCGACATTATTATTAATCATTATTACGTCCTGCCACGAACTAATAAACCCTATTGCTGGTAATGACTAATGGTAAGTGGTATTTAGTATATAATCCACATTAATTATAGTTTATCAAGTTCGTTGACTGAGAAGAACATTGCATTTTCTGTAGGTAGATTGTCTTAATTTGTCTTAAACGTATAGCAATTTATGGATTCTGTAAGTTTGATTTAGTATTCTGTCTTGGTTTGTGAATATCTTTTAAGATATACCAAATAAAAGATACGGTTAAAGATACTAAACTCAACAAGACATATGGAATGATTCACTCACAGGTTATACAGAAAATACATTCTATATTTTTCAAAATATGCTTTCATGATTTTAGTTGCTTCTGCACTCAACATGTTTCCCTCTGATAAATGGTTTTTACAGCCGTTATTTATTTATTTATTTACATTTGTGGGTTTCTGCAATGGTTTGGTTGTTTGAACACTAGTTGACTGCAGCCTATATGCATTAACAGGGTGTGGGTAGGAGTTATTCCACAAACAAACATTTCTCAACCTTTCAGCAGATCTGTGCAGGCCCTGGGACAGGCCAGGCCCTTATCTAGTTCAGTCCAGTGGCTACATTAGTCCCCAGACATTTTCAAAAATAGACTCCAACTCATGGTGAGGAACGGGAGGAAATAAGAGTGAGTGTGTGCAGTGCCTCACCAGTCATATGTCTAAAAAGAGGCAGGATCAGCCAACACACGGCTACAAGCTGTTTGTATGATATGCTCTTATCGGTGACCAAAGCTTAAGAATTTTCTTTTAATATTTACCGCCCTCTGCTGGCTGAAATGCTCAGTTACATACAGTGCATCCAGAAAGTATTCACAGCGCTCCACTTTTTCCACAATATCCTATGTTATAGTCTTATTCCCAAATAGATTAAATTCATTCAGAAGTGTATTTGAAACTTTTGCAAATTTATTAAAAATAAAAAAAACAAAAATAAAACATTTACATAAGTATTCACAACGTTTGCCATGACCCTCAAAGGTGAGCTCAGGTGCATCCTGTTTCCATTGATCATCCTTCAAAAGTTTCTACTACTTGATTGCAGTCCACCTGTGGTAAACTGAGTTGATTGGTCATGATTTGGAAAGCACACACCTTTCTATAAAAGGTCCCATAGTTGACAGTGCATGTTAGAACACAAACCAAGCCATGAAGTCCAAGAAATTGTCTGTAGACCTCCGAGACAGGATTGTGTCAAGGCACAGATCTGGGGAAGGCTACAGAAAAATTGCTGCAGCATTGAAGATCCCAATGAGCACAGTGGCCTCCATCATCCATAAACAGAATAAGTTTGGAACCACCAGGTTCTAGACTCTTCCTAGAGCTGGACGCCTGTCCGCTCTGAGCGATTGGGGTAGAAGGGACTTAGTCAGGGAGGTGTCCAAGAACCCGATGGTCACTCCTGACAGAGCTCCAGCATTGCTCTGTGGAGAGAGGAGAACCTTCCAGAAGGACAACCATTTCTGCAGCACTCCACCAATCAGGCCTGTATGGTAGAGTGGCCAGACGGAAGCCACTCCTCAGTAAAAGGCAGCCAGCCTGGAGTTTGCCAAAAGGCATCTGAAAGACTCTCGGACCATGAGAAATAATATTCTCTGGTCTGACTAAACAAAGTTTGAACTCTTTGGCCTGAATGAATGCTGCAATGTACAAAGACATCCTTGATGATAACCTGCTTCAGAGCGCTCTGGACCTCGGACTGGGGCGACAGTTCATCTTCCAACAGGACAACGACCCTAAGCACACGGCCAAGATAACAAAGCAGTGGCTTCAGGACAACTTTGTGAATGTGCTCGAGTGACCCAGCCAGAGCCCAGATTTGAACCCGATTGAACATCTCTGGAGAGATCTGAAAATGGCTATACTCCGACGCTCCCCATCCAACCTGATGGAGCTTGAGAGGTTCTGCAAAGAAGAATGGGGGAAACTGCCCAAAAATATGTGTGCCAAGCTTGTGGCATCATATTCAAAAAGACTTGAGGCTGTAATTGCTGCCAAAGGTGCTTCGACAAAGTATTGAGCAAACGCTGTGAATACTTATGTAAATGTTTGATTTTTGTTTTTTATTTTTAATAAATTTGCAAAAGTTTCAAAGAAACTTTTTTTCCACTTTGTTATTATGGGGTATTATGTGTAGAATTATGAGGAAAAAGATTAATTTAATCTATTTGGGAATAAGACTGTAACATAGGATATTGTGGAAAAAGTTGAGTGCTGTAAATACTTTCCGGATGCACTGTATATATGTACTGTTGATAAAAATGACATTCAGAACCTCTAATCAATGTAATCCTGCCCAGAGCAATTATTTCAATCATTTTTAAAATTCTGTCAACACTTAATAAAAATATAACAATTCTGTTAAGACTTTCCCCAGTGTATGTGTTGTCACGTGACTGTGGCCCATCCAGTCTGCCATTATCTGTGTTTCCTTCAGTTATTTAAAAAGCACAAAGACATTCCTTCTTACATTGGAAGAAATTTAATAGTTAAACATATTTAAAGTACAAACCTTGTCAGTCAACTATGAGGGCAAAACACAATAAATAAATAAATAAATGTTCAATAATCAGAATTAAGGTAAAATGTTCAATTAATCGTGATACTGATTTCAGGTCATATTTCCCAGCTCTAGTATGAATTTTATGTTAGGATCACATTCTCCATATTATCTTTTGCTTCTCTCTCCCTCTCCCTCTCTCTGTCTGTATATAAAGTTTTAATTTTAATCGTGCCTGGGAGAACAACCTTCTCTTCCCTGTGGTAGCACAACAAGTAGTCTCCAAGTGCTTTGCAAAGTTCATGAAGTTTAGACAAAGTCTCAGCTCCTGGTTCTAGAGTGGAATTTTGTTGAACATAAATAGCATCAACTATCATTCATTCATTCATTATCCAAACCGCTTAATTCCAACCAGGGTCGCGGGGGGGTACAGAGCCTATCCCGGCAACGACGGGTGCAAATGCCAACACACCGCAGGGCACATACACCCACAAAATCATTCCCCCAGACACAGACACACCTTACGGGGCCAATTAACCTGTAGTGCCAGCTTTTGGACTGTGGGAGGAAACCCATGCGAGCACGGGGAGAGCACTGTGCCACAATGCCGCCCCGCATCAACTATCAGTTCGAGTAAAAAAAGTTTAGGACAAAATAATCTTTTATACAGGCTCTTTCTTGGCCCCCAGGGCAGGTTTATGTGCTGACCACTTTATTAATATTATTTTTTATTATCACAAAATGTGTTAAATTAACAGAAGATTTCGGAATCTGTTTAGCTTTAATACAAGCTTTCATCACATTCCTCTAATTAATTGAATTGTTAAGCCCACATTTTCATTATGAAAATGACATGATCTGAATTTAATCTAAACCATGTGTTCTGATGCATTTTTACTCATTTAGGTCAGGCTAATACAAGGAGAAACTGACTCTCAGATAGCGATCTCAATGTGTGATTTCTAGATGTGGTTAGCAGGTCATGGCATATAATTAGAAAAACAGATGAATACTGCTAACAATGAATTATTTTGCCCAACAGTGATTATGGGTCTGAATCACAATGTACTTTATTCGTTGTTATAAGTAGCTTAATGTCTAATTCAAATTCTGAATACAGTTTATTTTTAGTAGCTTGCATTTATACTGTATTTGATTATATTGCAGACATGCCAGGACTTTTCACTGAGGATTTGTGCTTTTCAACTAAGAGGCACATTTCATCTTCTACATTCTCTTTCTCTCATTTGAGGATTAGCCCTTTATCGTTTCACCAAAAATCTTGTCTGACTGATTTTTGTGAGAATCGCAAGAAATTGTAAGGCTTTTCCTGGAACCCTATATAACCCTACAAAATTGCTTCACAATTGCATACAAAATAGCATTGTGTATATTGTAAAAATCTGTCTGTACTTAATACTTTTGCTTGTGACATGGATCATAATTCATGTAATAATGACTTAAAAGGGCTTGGCTCTTTCCGAGGCATTTTTTTAGATACTAAAGTAACACACATCAGATAGAAAAGGAGTATCTGGTTAAACTTAACCTCCATTTTAAGCACAGGTACTTGATTGACTGAGTCTTTAAAAAACCCCAAATAATTTCAAATTGGCCTGGAAAAAATAATTGTTTTACTTTCCTACAGTTTATGACTTGTGGACACTTTAGACATAAAGTGCAACATGTGACAAATTTACACATCTATCTCATATCCTGTGACATTTGCCTAATTTTGCTTTCAAAAACATGTAGAAAACAATGGTTAAAAAGATAATTAAGTCATCATTATGAAATTAAAGGTTTTTGTGTTACTCCACATCTCAAAAATATGTTAGTGGCTTTATTGACTTTAATTAAGGGATGCATAATAAAACAAACATGCTTATGAGAAGATACATATACATCCACTGAAATGCCTTTATTCCATTTATGATATAGCCATCATAGTTGTAGTACATAAAATGTTCAATTTCTTAATCAAATCATGAACCTGCATAAAATGGCACTGATCAGTCACACTGTGGTGCACAGAGTTGCATTTATATCGTCTACCAATAAGCAAGAATATAACGGTGCAGTAAAGATACTAAACTAACATAATGGTATATGTTATTCCTTTGGAATTTCCCATTCTCCCTAAAAACACACATCATAGAACAGAATACTGGTGGTTCACCATTAGATATGATTCAGATGAAAAGAGTGGACAAGTACAAGTCTACCTCAGTGAATCTACTTGTAAATTCTGATTTAGTGTCATATTGAGGTCAGAATTCTCATCTTTACTAAAACGCCCCAAGTAATCCTCATGGTTGAGAGTTCTGCGCTGCATGTAAACATAATCCCCATAACACACAGCCAAGCGATGCTAATCCAGTGTGACTAAGTTAAATATTCGTGTGCGTCACTATATTAAAGCCTACCAGAGCACTAGTCCCAGTGGTTCTAGTGAAAATGCTAAAACTGTGGCACAGCCAGTCTTTTACTCCACATTAATACCATAAAACCGAACAGAAACAGTGAGTGTACTGGAGACAATTAGTTCCTTACTGAGTGTATACAGTAGTGTATGATGTACCAAAAGGCTTCCGAAACCTTATTAGTGTCAAATACGGATTCATTTCCCTATATATTGGCTCTCTACTGTGTGGGATTTGTGAACCAATACGCCTCGTCTGTAATGTAGTGCACTATGTAGGGGACTAGGGTGATAATTGGAAACGCACATAGCTACGACCGGGCTTTGCCGGCTTCTCCCTCTTTAATCGGGTACGGCGTCCAGCTTGGTTCAGAAAGCCGTCTTACCTCCGCGTTTTCCTATTTAGTTTTCCCTTCCCTCGATGACGATGGGTGACATGATATTCGAAGAGCTAGAAGATTTGATGCATTTTTCTGTCCACGATTTACCCGCACGTGGATATTCAGTCATGGAGGAGATCCGACGGCAGGGGAAACTTTGCGACGTCACCCTGAAGGTAGCGACGCGTTGTACCGTCCGGTTTTCTGGCGGCTTAAGTTACTCGCTTGCTAACCTGCCAGCTAAAGCTAATGAGCCGCGGCTGTCAGCGTGGGGAAGCGATGAGTTGGGATGCAGCTGCTAGTACGAGCGAAAAAGGCTGTCAGCGAAATACATCGACAGCTGACGTTACGTGAAGTAAAACTGTGATGAAGCACACTTTGAGCCCAAGTTACTTTAAGAGCATTTGGTCTAAACCCGGCGGGCTAACGCTGTGCTTCAACCCCATGCTAATAGCATCTGGAGCTAACATCCCTGTCAGTTTGTGTTGTTAGTTCAGAAAGCGAAATATATCTATAGTGACAAGCGCTTAAACTGTGGTTCCCTTTCAGCCTGTTTAGTGTTTCAGGCTGAACTTCTTTGTGAAGTATTTAAAGAACAGACTAAGATATTTTCAACTATGTGGATGTTCGGAAAATATTTAGGCTTTGCCTAAAAATTAAACCCTTTTAACCTTTTCGTTTGATGTTTAAAATAGCAAGAATTGTTCGGACGCGTGCTTTAAAAAAAACTCAAATTTTGGGAAGAGTTTGGATGATGTTTTCCAATCTCCAAGAACCACACGTCCAGCATGAGACGGTCATAATAAGTACTCGTGATTGTTTTTTGTTGCATTCCTCACATGTTAATTGTTTGAGAACTGTTAACATCCCCATCTCTTCTTCCCCTGTGAACTAGTGTCCTTCCCCATGCTAATCATCAGTATTATTAATACCACCAGCTTATGCCCATAAAGCTGTCCCCTCCCTTCCAGTGTAGTGTGCTGTGAGCTACATTATTACATCAGAAGCCTCTTTTGTGTGTGATTAATCCTGTCGACTGGCTGTCACCTGAATGACTTACAACCTACTTGTCCCGGCATTCTGCTGACTGAAATCGAACTCATCCTCACACAGCTGCACAATGCCAATGACTAGCTAATGCAAATCACTAATATGTGTCCTCACAGCTCAATGAGTATCTTGATTATGGCTTAATGGCATGAAAGTGAGTTGTTCAGTTGGGGAATGGCATTTATTTTACTGTAAATGTACTATGTTATTAAAGCACCCATTAAAAGGGGAAATGGTGTTTGACTGTCTTGGATCCTTCTTCATGTAGCTATTTAACAGGTGCCAAGGCCATCATTTCCCCCCATTATGCATTGTTTTAAGAGTCATCATGCGTTGTCTAAAAATATGTGCTCAGTATTTGCACTTAGAGGGATGTAGGTGTATTTAACTAGCTAAAAATGATTTAACTAGGCTGAATCAGGTTTTGGAAATACAGACATGTCACATTGTTCTTCTGACTGTTTCTTTTCAGTTTCTAAAAATACAGATGACAAAAAGCATTTTTAGTGTAGTTCCAAGTAGGGCTGGGCAATGTGACTTTTACAGTTGTTTTAAACTTTTGCCTTTTTATGATCAATGAATAATAAGTTCACAGTCATAAATATGATGTAAATAATCTATCAAGCGTCTTTTATGAGAAAAACTAATAAACATTCACATATGGGGAAGTCGCCAATTGAATTAACCAAATTGAAACGAGATTGAGTCTGTGAAGGATGGGAAATGTTTGTCTCAATACATTTTCATTTAATTGCACAGGCTTCATTTAATTGCACAGGTCATACTGTATATTTCACCTCCTACAAGGCTTTACTGTGTTTGGATATGTGGTACATGTGGGTGTGCTGTTGATTTGCATTTTCTGCTGACCATGTGAAGTCAATTATCTGCTGTCTTTATTTTTCATCCTCATTACTCGTGAGATTATAGGTATATAAAGACTTGGTTAAATATAAGAGTGTTGTGTTTTTGTTGTGTCTGTGGTTTATTGTAGGTGGGAGAACACAAGTTTAGTGCCCACCGGATAGTCCTGGCTGCCTCCATTCCCTACTTCCATGCCATGTTTACCAGTGACATGGTGGAGTGCAAACAGGACGAGATTGTAATGCAAGGCATGGACCCCAGGTAAGCATTGTTCAGCAGATGGTCTGGATCGTTACCATCCCAGTGGACATTGGGCCTCATTCACCAATATTAAGTTTTTTATTTTATTTAATTTGTTCTTAAGAAAGACATTAAAATAGTATTATGCAGCTGTAGAATTGAAGAAAACCCAATAAACTGTTTTGCGCAAACATCCATTCAATACAATTAGTGCCTGTCAGAGTTCATAGATTCTGTTCGTATCCAGGAACAAATCTTAAATATGTAACATAGGTGTATTACAGAATCTTTGTGAAAACTGTAAGTGGCTTTTAAGAGTATATTTCTTCTTAAGAATGGATGGTGAATGACTCCTGTTGTTTCCAGTGGGTGTTCTTTGGACTTTTGTTTTAATCTAGGATTATGTTTCCCCACTTAGGGTATTTCCTAAACCTATAGAGCAATTGCTATGTTCGGAATCAGGGACTGTGTTGTTACAGTGTTGGGTTCAGTCTTTGGTTTCTTTCCTTTTCATACAGCTGAAAAACATTTGTAAATAATATCACGTGCTAGCAAGCATGTTCATTGTTCTATTACAACAGTGAACATTTGATTTAAAGAGATGTCAAAGCTGCACTTTTCATACATTGCTGTGTTAAGCCACCGCTTCCTGTCTCAAAAATCTGGCAGCTGTTATGGAAAAATGCCAATTAGACCAGTGCTGCTGCTTCTTTCAGATGGACTGCTGTTGGCCCTGATTGTAAAATGTCTCTCAAATTATTCACATCTCCATGCCTCAGCAACATCATTGTATTGTCTTTAAATCAATGTGTGAAATCCCATCATTCATAGCAACATCTGAATCATTGATTGATTGATTTATACTTTGTTTATCCCCTTGAGGAAATTCAAGTATCCCATAGCTCTCAATTAATGAAAAACACATAACACATCCAACCATAAAACGTACAACAATAAATCAGTTTGGATTTGCACCACAAACACAGCATTCCATTAAATCCACCATTTGATTGAAAGTGGCCAGAGTCCACCTTCTCTAGGTGGTCTTGGGCCTGGGCGTTTTCATGTGGACTCATGTTCAATTGCTTTGTTGATGCATGTCCAAACAAGCCAGACTTGCTACATGGGCAGAAATAAACACTCCAAATTAGGTAGTTGTGAAACTTCCCTCAAATAAATAACAATACCATGTAATGCTGTATAGTCTTGGTGTGTTTTGCAACACAAATGAATTGACTGTATGTTTTTTGTTGTTTGATTTCTGTGTCTTCACAGTGCCCTTGAAGCTTTAATAAACTTTGCATATAATGGACACATAGCCATAGACCAGCAGAACGTCCAGGCGCTCCTGATAGGAGCTAGTTTCCTCCAGCTGCAGAATGTTAAAGACGCCTGTTGCACTTTCCTTCAAGAGAGGTAACGGTCCCTTTCAGCTTCATGGATCACATCAATCCAGGGCATGTAGGATATGCTATTTTCATAGGCCTCATTCACCGTTTTTTTTCAGCATCAGTTTTTGTCCATAAATATGTTGTGTATTTTTAAACTTACAAATTGATTACAAGTTTGTTCTTATAATGAAGAATGTAAATTGAAACTGTGTGCCAGTCGTTCTTAATTAGCAAAAGTAAACACCCTGCAAATCCCCAAAAACGGGCATATAAATTTACTTTTATATAATATAAACATAATGTAAATAAATGTAAATATAGTTTTAATCGTATTTTTATAAATTACTGTCAAATATTAATTACAGTGTGCCCACGGTTCGGTATGTATCGTGGTTTTTGGGCCGTGGTATTGGTGCGGTTTTGGTACATTAATGTTATCTTAGCTCTAACATCCAGTAGGTTCTTTGCCTTTTCTATTTCTAATGCTGAAACAATTATTCAGATAACTCAAGTAATTCGTTTACAAAAAATGATCAGGGCAATTTTTTTTAATCGGAGCTCCATTTAATTGTTTTCACTTGTTAGAGCATACTCCGATTGTGTTTCACGCAGATGCTTACTAGTGACACACAACATTTTCAGTTCCATGATCAAGGCAAGACCCGATCCCTCTGTAGGTGAAAGTGTGAAATATTCGGTGCACAAAAACAGAAGTAAATGTCTAAAAACACATAAATGACATTTTCACTAAATAAACACATGCTGTTTGTGAGCCACTACTTGCTAAAATGCTACAGTTCAGTCAAATCTCCCCCTTTATTCGTATTTGAGCTGATAACTAACCACAGCAGCCGGCGTTCCCCTCACAATACAGCCATTTATTTAGATTTTCAGCATTTATTCCCAAACGTCTGTCCGTTGCTTTGTGTCGCGGGGATTGCAGGGGATTGTGGGAAATATAGTTCTCTCCCACAAACCCTAAAAGCAGCTCATTTTATAGGCCAAAATGAGTTGTAGTTCTAAAGGTAGTTTTGAGTCAATTTTGACTCCTTTTGACCTATAAAATGAGCTGTTTTTGGCGTCTGTGGCAGGCAGTTATTAGCATAATATTAGCAAAGTTGGCCCCGTGATCGGAAGTTTGCTGGTACAAGTTACCTACTGGTAAAGATAACCACTAATGTGCTCATGAGCAGGTACTGTCACCAAGCACTGCTCCCCTGGCACTGCACATCAGCTCCTTCACAGATGGGTCACATTTCAGTGTGATGCACTGTGTGCCTACTGTGGTTTGTTTACAATGACAAATAATCACTCGCTCAAGTTGTGTAGAGAGACTGTCCGTGTAATGAGGAAATGCAAGACGCTCTTGATGATAATGTTGGATAAACACCATAAATGTAAATTCTCCATCTTTCCCCAGGTTGCACCCAAAGAACTGCCTGGGTGTGCGTCAGTTCGCAGAAACCATGATGTGCACTACGCTGTACGACGCATCCAACAACTTTGTTCACCAGCACTTTGTGGATGTCTCCATGTCAGAGGAGTTCCTCAGCCTGCGGCCCGAAGAGGTGCTAGAGCTGGTAGGCTGTGACGAGCTCAACATCAAGGCCGAGGAGCAGGTCTGTATGATGTTACACCGGGAATCTGAAATTTATTTTAAAAGTTACCCAGAATGGTAAAACAAAGAAAGACAGCAAGATCATAGTGTTGTCATAGTGTATTGCATTGAGGGTCATTTTTTTCAAAATATGTCTTAATTTACTTTGTGCGTGACTGACCACAGCAGTGTTGCAGCGTGTAAGTGTTTTTGTGAAGTCTGTCATGATTTAATGCCTGTGAAAAGGGAAACTAGTCCTGAAACTGAAGTTGTTAAGCTGCCTTGTTTGACTTGGTGAAGGTTTTGGAAAATATGTCCTTGATTCTGATTTTCAGTTTCAAAATCTCCAGCTGTGTTTATTTTCAAATTCATGTGCATCAAGGATTCTTTGTAATTTTTTCAGTTTCAGCCTGACTAGTGTAGTATTTTGAATGGTTATTCTAGCAGCAGTATTGTAATAATTGTACATAGTTTATTGAAAATTTGGCTGTTCTTTTTGAATGCTCCTGGACTGTTGACAGTTTATTAGTAAGCACGGCACACTAATCATTGCCATTCTGACTCCTTGTTCGTAGGTGTTTGAGGCGGTTCTCGCTTGGGTGCGACATCGGCGGGAAGAGCGTGAGCCTTGCCTCCCGGAGCTTCTCTCCAAGACCAGGCTGCCCCTCTGCCGCCCCCAGTTCCTGGCTGACCGAGTCCAGCAGGATGAACTCGTGCGCTGTTGCCACAAATGCAGGTTAATTGCTCTCTTCAACTGAGTAACTCTTGGTTTTTTTTTTTTCTTAGATAAACTTCCTCTATGGATGCGTCTTAAACATGGCTTGCGTTTTTTGTGCAACAGAGATTTAGTAGACGAGGCGAAGGATTACCATCTGATGCCAGAGCGACGGCCGCATCTGCCGGCCTTTAAGACACGACAGAGGTGCTGCACATCCATCGCGGGTTTAATCTATGCTGTCGGGGGCCTCAACAGTGCAGGTGACTCCACTTCTGCTTTCCACACCGCTGCTTCTGTTTGCAGTGGTGTAATAATTGCTCAAAACCACATGGTATCAGCAGTTCTGGTGGAAAGATTAAATCACTGAAAAAGACTCGCAAGGACTTGCTTGGCACAAGATTCTGTTCTTTGCTTGAGAATCTGGTCTAAGAAGGTCTGAATGGGAATTAAAGTAGTAAATCTGTGGTTGGATTCTGTAATGATCACACAGTTGAGTTAACGAGTCTGTGCTTGGGCTCGGTAACCATCAAAGACCAGTAAGGCGTCCTTACCTTTTGCCTGACTAATAGGGCTGTGCCCAGCTTAGAATTTTGTCTGTTGCATCAGATTTGACTGTTTTTCTTTCTGTATATGTTGAATATTGGACTGTTTACTGTGGTTTTAAATGGCCTGGAAATTGGAAAATCATTAGGCTTGAGTTTTATTCTTTAGAGACACTGCTGACGTCCATGTCAGGTTTCAGCTTCTCTTATCGGTGGACGTTTTAACAAGCACCCTGCTAGAAAAGAAATTATATTAATATATTATTACATAATATATTATGATGTTATGATATTATATGATTGCTGTTATTTAAATTTTCTCATTGAAACTAAACCTTTTCTAAGTTTCAGTTTTTCCTGCTATTGTCACACTCAGGTTGTAATTTACCCATACTATTGTTTTGTAGGTGACTCATCAAATGTCGTGGAAGTTTTCGACCCGATCGGTAATTGCTGGGAGCGCTGCCAGCCGATGAGTACAGCCCGAAGTCGAGTCGGCGTGGCCGTGGTCAACGGGTTGCTTTACGCAATAGGAGGTTATGACGGCCAGTCTCGGCTCAGTACGGTGGAGGTCTACAACCCAGAGACCGACGCGTGGAGCAGGGTGGCCAGCATGAACAGTCAGCGCAGGTGAAGCTCATGTTTAGGAGTAAATTAAATTGCAGTTTGTATGATGAATATTATCGAATTGATTTTTGGCAGTTTATTCTAGTGTAGGCGGTTTCTAATCATTCCCAGGCTGAAGAGTAGAGTCCTTATGCGGCTGAATAGCCTGATTTGAATAAAGCGATTTGAATGAAGATTCAAAAGCCTCTTTTGAATAGGGCTGACGTGATTATATGCATAGATTTTGCGTTTGTAAATTATCAAATGTATTTAGAGGTTAGGGGTGTTTTGATCAATAAAGATTTTGGCTTTAGAGACCAACAAGAACTACACAGCCTCACTTTAATATTACATTTTACTTCAAATAAATTGTCAGAATGCTAAAACCTTGGATTGGAATTTTGGATTTTTAATTGGTCTGCAACCTGCAAAAGTCCCTGTGTAATGCATCAACAGAAATATAAAGAAGGAATCTAGTAATGACAGTTGTGCGTGAACACTTTAATAACTATGCAAAGACTGCCCACACTTAAATGTGTTGAACTGAATTGTCACCTGAATGTGTGCTGTGTTCGTCTTTTTTTGCTGAAGTGCAATGGGTACAGTTGTAGTCGACGGGCACATATACGTTTGTGGCGGCTACGATGGCAAGTCCTCACTCAACTCAGTCGAGTGCTATTCTACAGAAACTGACAGGTGGGTCTTCTCAAATTCTTCTTTCATGCTTTTGTTTTTGATAGAACTTTAGTGAACTTACTTGAAACTATTATTATTGGCGGTTCGTACATGTATATGTCTGTTTGTTGTCTCTAAACAGATGGACGATAGTCACAGAAATGAGTGCGAGTCGCAGTGCAGCTGGCGTAGCCGTATTTGAAGGAAGGATATTTGTGTCAGGAGGCCATGATGGGCTACAGATTTTTAACACGGTTAGTAAAGTATTTCCTTCTAGCAATGTGGAACTGGATTTACAAACTGCAAAAATAAGGCTCTAGATGTTAAACCTAACGTCTGGTGGTGTTCTAGTAGTGAGATACTCTGTTGCGGTTGAAGAGGTTGTGGGTTTGAGCCTGGCTGTATTCTACCTCCAGCACTACCACCAGTGAGCCCCGGAGCAAGACCCTTAACCCCAAGTTGCGTTATGGGGACTGTCCCTGTAATTAGGAAATGTAAATCACTCTGGATAAGAGAGTATGTTAAATCATGGTGTCCACCATGACGACAGCTTTCTAGCTAATTACAGCTCTGCAGTTTCTCACAGCGCTTTAGATTCTTCTTGAACTTCAGCTGACGTGCAAAGTGAGACTAGTGCTATAGTCTTGTAGTTTCTGCCTTTTGTGGTGGTAGCAGCCTATAGACCAATAGTTCATAGATTCAAAACCAGTTCTACTCTACTGCAGCAACTACTACCACTGGGAATCTGAGCAAAGCCCTAAATCCCAAGTTGCTCCAGTGAGACTGTCCCTGTAATTAGGAAGTCGAAGTTGCTCTACGTAATAGTGTCTGAAAAATGCTGTAAATGTAATTTCTGTTAGATTTCATGTTCTTTACTTTATTCAAATAAGAAACACCCACTCATGATGTATCACCAGGGTTCCTGGATCTTGGTTCTCAACAGGAAATATTTTGGCGGAAATGTTTTTTGGCGGAATCTCACAGTCCCGTTTAAAAACAGGTTCCCTAACTACACTAGTGAGTTGAAGGGTTTTCCCAAACCTGAGTGTTCCTTTTTGGAGGCAAAGGGCTATTTGTGATCACAAAATGTTGAACTGTTTTTAATTGTATCTTTGACATTTGTAGACCATGATGATGCTGTTGTATTTCCAAGTTGACATCTCTTTGATATCTATAGTATACGTGATTTTAACTTATTTTACTTTTTATTATTACACCACATCTCCAGAAATTTCCAACACGTTTTCGAGACCCTCATTAATAACTTCTTAAATTGTTTTAACTCCTCCCGCTCACTAGGTGGAGTACTACAACCATCACACTGCCCTGTGGCATCCCGTGGCCCCCATGATGCACAAACGATGTCGGCACGGCGCGGCTGCACTGGGCAGCCAGCTCTACATTGCGGGTGGCTACGACGGCTCCGGCTTTCTGAGCGGCGCTGAGGTCTACAGCTCGGTGGCTGACCAGTGGAGCCACTTGGTGCCCATGAACACACGACGTAGCCGGGTCTCGCTGGTGGCCAACTGCGGGCGGCTGTACGCTGTCGGAGGCTACGATGGACAGTCCAACCTCAACTCGGTGGAGATGTACGACCCTGAGACCAACCGCTGGACGTTCAAGGCACCCATGGTGTGCCACGAAGGGGGGGTGGGGGTCGGTTGCATCCCGCTTCAACCAGCTTAGAGCTTTTAAGGGGATTTTACACATTTTTATATGCTTCTTTTGCTAATGATGACCTATCGCAAGTACTGTTTTTTTGAGTGCAAAATATTGCCCTTGGTCCACCTGAGGTACGACGTTCTTGTCTTTCGTGTCAACAGAAGCCTCAAAGTTAGATGAAGCAAATGTGGCAGAACACTGCGAACAGGGTGTGGTGAAAATGTACAAATTTTATAGTTTAAAAAAATGCTAAATACTTTGGGAAGTGGACACCTTGTTGTTAACTGAAGCCGTTGGCGTGAGACAGAATGGCCACTTGCACAAATAAGACTCCCGATTTAAGAATCTGGAGATGGACACAGGACCAAGCAAAACATAGAAAAAGGGGGAGGGAGGCAAATTAATTTGTGAGAAGTTACCATGGAGTGGCTCTTGAGTATACCGAGGGCAGAATGCGGACCACTTTATTCCTGTTAGTGTGTGTAGTGTGTTGTTTTGTATGCTAATTTAGCTGAGAGTGTGTATGTGTGAGTGAGTGTTTGAGAGAAAAAAAAAGTACTTTAATGGGACATTGACTTCTATTAACTGGAAGCCAATTTAGGATGTATGTAAAGGTACAGCATAACCACTGAACGTTTATAACAAGCTATAGTGTATAAATTGGGAGAGTATGGTAAATGGGGGGATAATGCAAGCTTGTCCATTTGTTATCGACATTGTCTTTTGTGTTCATTTTATTTGTAACGTGTTGCAAACTTGTCTCGTCTAGAACAACTGTACTAAAACCTTGCGATTAACACAGTGATGCAAACGTCGGAATAATGCACATTTCGAGTGGCTGAACTGCAGTGTGACTGTTCAGAACATCCACACTTGAGGTGCCATGGCTCTCACAAGCGCCACATGGGGGGGGACTCATGGACAAGCACTTGAAATTTGCCAGATACTTTTCAGACAGACAGTAGTTTAAAACAAACAAACAAAAAAAAGCTGAAAGGTTCCTCAGGTTCACTTCACTGCATGATCTCACTGGTTTCGTGGGAGCTGCTCACCAGCTTTGGGTCTTTTTGTCCAAAAGACCTTTTAGTTTGAAAATAAGAGACTTTCTGCGCCCCCTAGTGGGTCAAATCGGTTTTTACAGCTCCTACATTTCTGTTTTCTGGGACGAAATCGGCACATTGATACCAAAAAGAGCTGAGCAGATGGTGTGTAGTTACGCAATGACCAGCATTATCAGTGTGTTTTTGGTGTAAATGCAGCTGTGTAGTTTTCTTTTCTCGGTGCATGTCAGGTTTGGGGTGCATGTGTGAAGTTGGCAGATTTGTCTCAGCCAGTTGCTTTGTGTGATTTTGAGTAACAAATCTTAATATGGGAATACTGACTGTGAATTTATTATTTTTGGATCAACTTTTTATCCTTTCTTTGGCCTCTGTCAGGCTGAGTTCTGCTGATTTTGTTTAATTTTGTATTTTATATTGTAACCTTCAGTCATGGTGCAGTATTTTTTTCGGAGTACGTTTTGAGTCATTTTTTATTTATTTTTTAGTTGTACTTTGGACTCTTTTTAATGGCATTGCACATAATAATTTGATAATTATCTACTTATCTTTCCATTGAGAATCAAGTTGAACCTTTATAGATGTGTGTGTATATATACATATATATATAAACAGTTCATATCAATAAGTGGACCAGTCAATCTTTCTAGTCTGTCAGTCTTTCCGATCTCCTTTAGCTACCTCTGTTTGAGATGGGAGAGCTTGGTTCTGATCGTAACGCCATTTCTGCTCAAAATCCGAGACTGATATCCTCTTGTTCTGGACTAATTCACCTTACGGGAAACCTTCATAAATGTCTTAAATAAATCATTTTTTTAACGGAGCTGCGTTGCAGTCTTTCATGTATTCTTCCTAGCAGACAAACATGTTTAGCTGTGCGGTTGAAGCTGTGAATGTCATGCCACTTATTCATCCCACGGCCTGGACGCGGAGCCCAGGTGACGCAGGAGCGACGTAAGCGCCGGGTCCCGCCCTGCCTCTAGCAGGTGTTTTTATTAAACAGTCCCAGCTGCGGCGGATAGAACGTTAGCACACTGTCTGAAAGCCAAAAACAACCAGGATGAAAGGACTAGTATTGATCCTGCTGCTCAGCTCTGTCTTCAGATGCTCTTCTCTAGTCGGACCAGTGAACAGGCTTGAAGTGGTACGTTGATGTTTTTAGTTGCCTTTTTACACGTTTCTCATAACTCATATTGCTGTTGCTCTATAGGAGGAAAATATATACAATTGTGTAAAAGATGGTCACTGTTGGTGGTTTTAAATGTGAAATCACAGTTTATAACTTGAGTTTGTTTATGAATATATTTTAGACTTCTCGGCCGAGCGCGCAGCCAGAAACCGCTGGGAGAGGACCGTTATACGCAACTCAGGTGAATATGTGAATGAAGCAATATTCACAAAAATGATTACTGGACATACATTTATTGCCCAAAACAGATCAGCCCAAATTTTAGTGATCCTTTTAAGAGGAGTTATAGTATTTTTCTCCCTGGTGAAAAAGGGAGGAAACAAATGAGACTTTACTGCAATAACAAAATGCACAAATGAATGAATGCACTTTATTCCTTTACAGAATGAGAGACGGTCCGGATTTTCTCGGGTGAGGAGAGCAGTCCCTGTTGTCCCGAAGACTGGAGCGGTCCGGATCTGCGACGGTTGCTTTTCAGTCATAGGAGACCCCATCATACCCCAGCAGTAACACACACTACTGTGTGTCGTTGTTTTTTTTTTGTTTTTTGTTTTATTTTTTTACACCAAAGTAATAAAAATGTATGTGTTGATTTTGTAAAACGTTTTTTTTTTATTTCATGACTTTTCTATACCTGCATCTTGTCACTCTTACATTTGAGCTCAGTAGAATAAACATGGCTGTTTCTCATGTCGTGCTCGGAGAAAAGTGTCGTGTTTTTTTCGTGGCACCTAAAGCCTTTCTGCACTGTTATTTGTGGATTTCCTAAACTGTCGAATAATGACACGGATTTGTGGAATGACGTGCAAGCGGCTGGTCTGTAGCCGTGTCATTAGGACCAAACTCTGTTATTATGGCCTGGAGGGGTGTAGATGAAGACCAAAGTCAATTATGCTCCCAGCCCACCTACCAGTCATTTCTCATTTTGGTCTCCTTTTTCTCTCCCAGTTGGATGAATAAGACAAAACACCAAAATAGTCTGCTGTGTAAAGAGGTATAATTTGAGTAATCGTTTTGTAAAAGAAGGGAAGGTTTTGTTTTCTTTAGCAGATTAGGAGGGGGAAAAAAAGCTCAAAACACATACAGCATTTATACGCTTAAATACTAGGTATGTATAGTGAGTAACTTTTAGGTTTAGTCATTAACCAAAAATGGAAACTCTTTCAACTTGTAAAGTAACTATGGATTCTATACAAGCAGCAGAGCAGAAGAGCGGAGATGCAAATAAAAAATAAAGCGGTTTTTGCAAGTTTCATTGCAGCTTTGTTGTTCAACTGGAACTCATTGCTTCTAATTTTCTTCAGACCCTAGAAAATCAAATTAGTAGTCATATGAAAGTCAAGGAGTGGGAATGTAAGAAATTCTAATAAAAGATTATAGTACCTTCAGATTTTGTGCTGCCGTGCTGTTCAGAACTGAGAGGCGCAGCTTCTCCTTCTGCCTCTGCAGATCCCACTTGGCACCTGTAGGGGGCGACAACTTGTAACATTTACAAACTGACAATTCTGCTAAACTCAACCTAATGCACAAGAGGTTGATTTATTTTGTGTCATGTTGAAGGAAAAAGTAAAACAATTTTTTAAAAATTTATATATGGTCAGTTCTACGGTACAATGATGCACAGTGACCACTTTAATCTTTCAGATCTTTCCTAATGCTGCTACATGAATTCTGTACTTTAAATCAATGTAAATCCTGTTTAATATTAAAACAATGAATACAATTAAAATTCATATTGAAATTGCAGTTTAACCATTCATTGTTTTTTTATCTGTTAAAATCTAGGTCTTCTAGCTTTGCTTTTGAAAGCCTACCTAGCCTGCTGAAATGACTGTTGGACATAACGCCAGTGTGCATGTGTGTATGTGTGTGTGTTTGGTAACAGTTTCTCAACGGCTCACACTGAGGGGTGATATCTGCTCTCTTCCCCGTCCAGGATGCCGTGGTACGTTCCAATTTCCAGCTCCAGCCTCATCTTGTTGTTGAGGAGGGTCTCGTAGTCCCGCCGCTGCTGCTCGACGTCCCCCCTCACGTCAGCCAGCTCCGTCTCCAACTTACCGATCACCGAGCCCAGATTCTGCAGCTCTATGTCGTGCCAGTGCTTGGCGTCGTTCAGGGAGTTCTCTAGACCTCGCTTCTAAAAATTGGGGTGAAAGGTTAAAGTTGCATTTTAGAAGTCCAGAAACTCACAATCAGGATGCCCTGTAATGACATTTTTCTACTGGCTCAGGAACCACGCCATACTGTGAGCAAATGTTTTTCCATTAAAGTGCCGCCGTACCCGTGCTGTCATGGCCTCGCTTTGGAGAAGCACTGAGCCTGTTTTGAGGGTGTCTTTTTTGGTTTGTGGAAAGGTGGATATGAGATATGAGAGTGACAACTGGGAAATACAACAACGTGCAAGCACTGCTGTCTATTTGGGTGGAAAATATGATTCATTAGGATTCATCAAGCACTTATGTACCAGGACATTGCTTAGTTAGTTACCTGCATTGGGTGTCCATTGCTACAGAATGCTGAGAAAAAAGGTAAAACTCAAAAAGGGTATGTAGACATCAAAGACCACGATAAAAAAAACAACGAGGGCCCATACGGTGGCACAGTGGTTAGCAATGTTGCCCAAGCGGTTAGCAAGAAGCTCCTTTGTGCGACCCCCGGGTCAGCCTTAGGGCCTTTCTGTGTGAAGTTTGCGTGCTCTCTCCATGGTTGTGTGGGTTTCCTCCGGGTTCTCCGGTTTCATGTGCTATATATACATGTTGATTGGTTAATCTAAGTTGACCCCATAAGGTGTGACTGTAAGTGTGTGTACCCTGTGGTGTGTTGGTGCTCATCCATGCCTCCCTGCCTCGCACCGTAGTCCTGTGATAGGCTCCGATAGTTTGGATAATGAATGAATGAATAAAAAACCATCTCCTTAGAAAAACCGTAGGCATAAATAAGTGTAGGATTAAACAGATGTCTCTGTAGTTTTACATTACCTTTGTGCTGCAAATATGTCAGTAAAAGCAAAAAGCCTTAAACAATGGGAGATGAAAGCATGCACCGCTTCCGTGCTACCACAGTTCGCTTTACGTAACGTCATGGTTCTGTATACTTATGGAAAATCATCACGACTTGATGTCCTTCAAATTTTAGCTATTGTAATTCAATGGCATACAGGACTGCAGATCCTGACCTTTACAGCTGTAGAGCAGCTATTTAATTTAGATAATGCAACTGCAAAATTCTTGATCCAGTCTCCCAAAACTGCAGCTATGCACCTTTTACTCACAGCATGTATAACCTTCAATTGATAGTCTTGAATTATTTGCAATGTGCTTATTACCAGGGCTCTCCTAGACTCCGTCTCAGCCTGGAGGCTCTGAATCTTTGCGCTGGCGTCATTGCAATCTGCCTTGAGATTCTCCAACTGTTCCTCCTCCCGACTCAGCTTACTTTGGGCACAGCCGGCCTCCTGCTCACACATGCGCACACATACAAGCACAAAGACGCTGTTTTATTACATCTGATAATGCTAGATGCTAGATGAATAATATGTGTGCTTCCCAGCTTTCATTTGGCCTTTGAAGTATTCATGTAATGTAATTACTACACCACAAGAGGGCGGTATAAGACCTATAGGCCTTATGTAGTTATAGCTCCACCTAGTGTGTATCCTTTGCATTCTGAATAATAAGGAGAATATTTATTTTTATATACCGTTTATATTAATATATTAATGCTAATTGGGAATGTTTTCACATTTTCAGTTCATCCTCAAGCTGTAGGCTACAGCCAACCCATAAACAGTTTTAAATGTGACATTGTACACTGTGATATAGAACAGTGGAGTCATTCTACAATGCAATTAGCATCCATATACCTACCAGAATTCATTTTATTTCACCAAACTATTGCATACACCAGAAATTGTGCTGCTCACGGTCTATCTTCTTGAAGAGTTTGGTTCCAACCCTTATTTCACACACTGGGATGAATTATTTGGATCATGTGTGCTAGATATTGAAATTTTGGGCATTTATCTTTTTTCTTTACCTTGCACTCCATATAAGTGTCAGTCTCCGCCCGGTTCCTCTCAATGACCTTTTCCCAGTGGCAGCGAATGCTAGCCAGGATTTGCTCCAGGCTGGTCTCAATAGGGGTATCAGGTTCATCAACTTCATGGCCAGCCATCTGGTTATACAAAGCTCTCACATCCTGCAGAGGGACAGTATTTGTGAATCACAGTCATTAAAACAGTAGGAGTTTTTTTGTATTCTCTTGTTGATCCCTGAAATGTGTCCAAGGTCCTGGATATGACATGCTAGAACGGAGTATGATTCTAGTGTGGGGCACTGAACTTGAACACTGAACTATGTGTGTAACAGTGGAGGCAGGTGTGTAAGAGCACAGCGTCACAGCAGAGAATATACTCTCATTTGCACTGAAGCTATGAGAGTCATCAATTTGCTAGTGAGGCAAAATCATGAGTTTTGTTGGAGAAATTGTTGCTTGGCACATCATCACATTCCTGCATTTTGCTGTTGTCTTTTTACAGAGCTATTTAGCTGATATCTGTTATTTCCTGATTGACCCATATTTCAGTCAATAATGAATAATTTCACAGAATTTTGCTTTAACTGCTACCTTTAATCAGCAAATAATTACTTTTTATGTCTAAAAAATTTGTTTTTTCAGTTCTTCAACCTACCTCCTCATGGTTTCTGGACAGATCTAGCAGCTCTGCCTTCATGCTGTCAATCTGGTTCTCCAAGTCCATCTTGGTCAGGTTGGCATCATCAATCACCTTGTAGAGCGAACTGATCTCCTCCTCCACTGCCTTTCGGAAAGGCTGTTCATTCTCAAACCTGAACAAACATGCAGTGGAGTCTGTGTTTTTCATATAAATTACCATTTTTTATAGCAGATTTTGCTGTCAATTGTGATTTACGTCCATCTTTTACACTCTGAATCTGACCTGTCTTTAAGGTCTTCTGCATTTGCCTGGATGTTCTCTGTCTGCAGCATGAGTCTGGCATTGTCCAGAATGGCTTCACTCACCTGAGAGTCCGCAAAAGTGTGTTAGGATAAAGGACAAGAATTGTTTTTACTGCATACCAGCACATGCTATACATGAAACAGAACAAAATAAGCTAAAAATAAATAAGTAAAATTAGAAAATGGCATGCAAAGAAAATAGAAATCAAGCCATAAGTCTATACAAGTAGCCTTAATGCAAATACAAAACATAATAATTTGAAGGTATCTAACATTACACCAGAAATAATCATTTTAGCAGTCCATTAAATTGCAAGCCCTTGCTGAAAAGTCAAATGACGTCCCTCACTGTGATTTTTATTTAAAAAATGGCACATGCTATTTTATTCTGAGCTACAGAGACCGTTGTGGGTTTTTTTTTTCATGACTTCTCCCGTCCCACCTGTCTGTACACCTCCTCCCACTCTTGCCTCAGCACGCCCCAGGTCTCGGCACTGGAGGCTTTGCGGTCCAGGCAGTGTCGAATCTGCTCCTCCAGCTGCTGGTTGAGCTGCTCCAGGGCTCGCACCTTGTCTCGGTACTCCAGCAGGCAGCCGTTGAGGCTGTCAAAGCCCAGCTGATGGGTGCGGTCTCCATGTTGGGGCAGCACGGGGGCAGTGGTACTGCGCAGGCCCTGCAGGAAGACGCTGCTGATGCCCAGCGCCCTGCGGGACACACGAGTACCCAGGCCCCCACCTGTAACCACCCCGATGCCAACAGCCGGGCCCGCGGGCGCCGAGCCCACGAACACGCCCCGGGGTGCCGTGGTGCCGCCCGAGCTGGCGCGGCCCACGCCGCCTGGCCGCTCGGCGCTGGTCTGACCAAGGAAGGACGATCTGCGTCTTGGCAGAGGCATTGCTGTCCCCGGTGTATGTTTACGTGACGGCCTACTGCTTGTCAATAGACATCGCCACCGCACAGTGCCGCTTCTCTCTTCCCGGCTTTCAACCAAACGGCAACGAATCCCGTCACATGCCTCTTTATGGTGCCCTGGCGTTCTGGAAAGCGGTTCCTTTGTTCCTCTGGCCCATTGTATAAGTGGCCGCTCGTGCCGACTGATGCGCTTTGTTCATTGAGGCTGTGCTGATTTTTTCGGCTGCCTCAGCATTGTCGGCTTCTCAGGAAAGCTCTACAGAGCCCAGGACAGGTCCAGGATGTGACATTTTAGAAGTTGGGAAGCTTCTACTGGGGGACAACGAATATGTGTATCATTGCTTTGGACCAAGAGAACTTTATGTGTGTGAGATCACTGCCTCACACATTACAAACACACTGAGAGAAAGCATCCACCGGTTTATTCTAAAACTATGACAGTCATCATTTTTTTTAGGTGTGACATGTCATATGCCCATGTTTTTTTTGTTTTTGAAAGTAATGATTGGCACATGATCACATTCACCCTTTTTCTACATGGTTGTTTAGCTGATATCACCATTTCATTTCAGCATGACCCAGATCTAAGTGACTATTTCCAGCTGAAACAACAGTTTGCCCTGATAATCAGCAGGCTTTATACAACTATATAAGAATTGTTCTTTAAGGCCCTTCCAGTGACAGGCTTGTTATTTTACATTTAAAGCATTCATATAATTACAGGAACAATCTACATGGAGCAACTTACACACAAAACCACTACACAAAATAAAAGTTACATTATAGTGAACCAACCACATGTTTTGCAATATCACAGACTCAGATCGTGGCATAGGAAGCTGAAAAAAAAAACAACTGCAGTGAGTTCTCAGTACACTGGAGGGCACCTTTTAGTACCCGGGGGTCGCGCACGGTCCCCAGCAAAACTCAATGGTGTATAAACTGGCCACTCGAGCATCATCCCTGCTGACCTCAGCTGAATCTGCTATGGGATGGTTTATGAACAAAACATATTATACCAGCGAAGAATGAGCATTGATTGTAACTTGGCCTCTGTCAGGCTCTACCTGTCATACTAGTACCTCCGCCCTTCCCAGTGTAATATGATCACTGTAGATGGATTTAAGATTATAAATGATTGTGGTTTGATATAGAAGTCTGTATGAGTTAACGTTTGGGGCAGATTGTGGCGCAGCGGTTAAGGTGTTCTCCCCGTGATCAGTAGGTGGCCGGCCGGTAAAGGTACCACTGAGGTACTCATGAGCAAAGTACTGTCCCCAAGGCCGGGCGCTGTCCATCTTAGCTGATCACTGCTCCTTCACGGATAGGTCAAATGCATAGGTCACATTTCATTGTGATGGACATAATTTAGCACGAGTAGACCTTTAAATAACTTCTTAATATTTTTTTAATATTATTCACTGAAAATGATGCATACAGATTTAAAAATAATATTTTCTAAATCGAGAATGCACACCGAAAAAACATTTTTTAAAATCACAATCATTTACCCTTCTTCCAGCTCGTCCACAGCTCGTGCACGTCAAAAGATCTTGTGGCCTGGGCTACGGGGGGATGGGGGAGAGGGATGGGGAGCCTTGAGGTGTAGTTGCCACACATTGTTAATTATATAAAAGTGCCAAAATGATTTAGTTTTATTAAAATGATGAGTGATAATTACATTTAAACAGATGTTTAACTTCATAAAATTCATTTTCATAAAAAAATATTTTCAGATTACAGATTCTCTATCAAACTTGCAGAAAGTTGAGTAGTTTACGATGGCCAATCCGGTTCAGAAATTGTGGTTAAATTGGAAAATACGTCCAAATTAATGTAGTTCTCTTGTTCTTCACAGTTCACATACTGAGGGAGTTACCTGTAGCTGAGGAAGTACACTGAGTCAGAGAAGTGTGAAAATGTAATGTGATGTTGCTCTTTTGAGAGTAAATGTCAAATATGCCAGTGACGTGGGAGTGGGTTCACGTGTGATTGCAGGTTTTTTATTACCAATTAAAGGGAAGAAGAAATGATCATCAACAGAAACGCAAAAGTTACTGGGAATACGTATTGCTGTCATTTATTGTCATGATATATACAAAAATCTCTTACATACATTAGCATGTATGTACTTTTTGGAGATTTGTGCCAGGAAAATAATGAATGTCCACAGTACTTTCTTGTTGCTTTTAATGCATTTTAAGGCAATCTGTTGATCCTAAATTAGCACTTAAATATCTAGTATGACTTTATGAGAGTTGGTGTGTTTTATTCTGACCCTGTGAAACTTATTCATTTAAAAAAAGCCTAGTCGTGTTGAATTCATCTTAGTCATGTTGAAGGAAAAATACAACTTCCACTCATGGAACGATCACAACCATGCCACATCTAAAGTTAATCTGAAAGACACTTTTAACAAATATGCTCAATAAGACTAAATATTAGGAGTCTAATTTGTATCACAAGATCACATTTCTGATATGTTTACTGAAATAAAATAAAAAAATCCCCACAGTTTAGCATGAACATCAACGCACTTAAACCCTTCTCTATTCAAAAAGTAGAGAAACTATGGGGAAAAATAGGGAAACTGAATAGTATCATGAAATAATTGGGGAAGTTCTAATATTTTTCTCTATTGAACTTTACACGTACATTTCAAATTTAAGTCAGTGTGAGCTTATTCTATTTTTAAAATGCATGTCGGCCTTTTTGGATAAATAACCTAAAGCACACAATCTTTTACCCTAAAAGAATTATAATCAAGAATGTTTATAATTAATAACTAACATTTTGGTGTCGTAGTGATTTTCAAAATATACATTACATGAGAACTTCATGTCAGATAAATCTAAAACAGTAGTAATCACTGTTATTAAGTTTGTATATAATTACACACAACAATTTAAATCTTGTGCACACTATTACATTATTTTTGTAGTATTGTTATTAAGTTAATCAAACAATAATGGTATAAAAACCAACTTGACATACTTCATGGCTCTGAAGAGTGTTTTCACACTCTAAATCTAATGTCAGATGTAGTAAAACCCGGCATTTGCATACTGAGATGCCAGACAGTGGTGTGAGAAAAGGGCTCTCACGGTCTGTCTGACAACTGCTGCCTCGACATCCAGGAATCATCAACAAGCCACATTTGTTTCAAGTGGCGGATGGAGAGAGAGTAACAGTGAGACAAAAGGGTTAAGAGTTCTCATGGGAAAGGAAGTGTCTCGCTTCAAGGGTTTCACCTCTGGTTGGAACCAGTAGCATTAAGTGCCAGGCCGAACGTTAACCTGAAAAACACTTCTTAAGAAGTAAGAAAGAGAACTAAGAGAGAACAGACAGACAGAAGACTTTTATATTTATGGCTCATCAACTACAATATGAATCATACTCTCATAGTTCTATTTGTCATTCCAATACATGGTATGCCAGTCGTCATGTCGAGCATGCCAGGTACAAACATTAAACAAATAATAAATGCCAGCTAGGAATTAATGCTGGGGCCTCTCCGAGTGCAAGATTTTACAAGTGGTAACTACGTCTCAGTCTCATGAAAACTGATGACATGCCAATGTTCATAGATACAAGTTCAGATCTGTGCTACAGCAGCAGCAGAGGGAATGCTAAGGGGCATCACACTGAGAGTGTCAAATCAGCAACTGCCGTCAAGTCCTTCTTCTGCAAGCCAGTGCGGGTGGTTACAGACTACAGCTGCAGCTTTCAATCAGGAGTCAGCAATCTAACCTCATAAAAAATCTGAGCATGCCATTATTTGCAACCCTGTTCATTTTGCAAACCTAAGCAGCAAGAAATACAGCAAAACCCTTAGATTTTGTGGGGGACGCCTGTGATACAAATTCTGTAAAGTGATTTTATGTAAAACAAATTAGAGGATAGCAAATATTAAACATCACTGTTATACAAAGGAGAAACAGCAGCAGTAAAAAAAAAAGATATGGTTTAATAAGCTGATAAATTATTCACAATAGTTTCCCCCTAATTCTATGTCATGATCAGTATCAGTGTGTTTATGTCTTTGTGTTCCATGTCTTATATGTAGGATCATGTTTATAACACCATGACAAGAGCTAGGAACTAATTGTTCATTGTTCTCATGTTGCAACCACATTTAAAATTTGATTTTGGTGGATTTTTTATATTAAAAGCATACTTTCTGTATCATGTAGCTATAATGATATGATAAAGCAATGAAATAAATAACATGATATTTGAGACTAGTAAACATGCACCTTAACTATGTAACAAAAGAGTGGGAGAACTGTATTGAAAGCAACAGTACTTGCACTATGCAAATGTACTCAGTAAGTGCAGAGAAACTAAAACAGGATTGACTTTCACACGACTTCTGTGCATCATCTGTCGGCGTCCCATCTTATTTATTCACCAAGCAGTTTATTATTCTACTTCTCTTGTATTTTGACTTGACATATCGCTACAAGTTACAAACTTGCTGTACTTTCAGAAGAACCCACACACACATTTAGCTTGGCATTGTGGCCCACCATCGTTCATTTCTGCAGACTATGTGGGCGTTCGGAAGAAGAGCTGTGATCTTGGTTTAAATGCCTGAAGTAATATGGTGAAGTTAAAGGGCAGTGATCAATGTGTGTTCATTGTTTATAGAAAAAACAGAAATTTTATCTGATTAAGATTAAACAGGATTGGATATGTAAATGTAATTTGTTGAACAATAAGTAAATCTTGCTTTGCATAAGGCAAATTGTAACTGGAGGTCACTCTTTTATCACAGAAGCAAAATCTTTAACTGTTGCACTACAGAATAGCAGATCATCCTGTCAAGTTAAAATCAAGAGATAACTTGAAATAGTGTGAACAACAACCTGTGTGATCCTAACGTGGTTAAAAATGATTAAACGCTAAGTGGAGTGAAGGTCAACCACCTCAGTTCAGTTTTGTCAAAGTCAAGTCAAAGAAAACTATAGTCATCTCTGCTATATACGGTACAAATATACAGAGAGATGAGATGACGTGGCTCCAGTTTTCACAGTGCAACAAGAAACAGCAAACAAGGAACAAATAGGGCACATAGAATAACTATATACAGTGGTGTGAAATAGTGTTTGCCTCCTTCCTGATTTCTCTTTTTTTTCCATGTTTTCACACTTAAATATGTCAAATCATCAAACAAATTTAAATATTAGTCAAAGACAACACAAGTAAACAGAATGTGTTTTTTAAGTGAAGGATTTTATTATTAAGGGAGAAAAAAAATCCAAACCTACATGGCCCTGTGTGACAAAGTGATTGCCTCCTAAACCTAATAACTGGTTGGGCCAGCCTTAGCAGCAACAACTGCAATCAAGCGTTTGCGATAACTTGCAGTGAGTCTTTCACAGCGCTGTGGAGGAATTTTGGCCCACTCATCTTTGCAGAATTGTTGTAGTTCAGCCGCATTGGAGGGTTTTCAAGCACGAACCGCCTTTTTAAGGTCATGCCACAGCATCTCAGTAGGACTCAGGTCAGGACTTTGACTAGGCCACTCCAAAGTCTTCATTTTGTTTTTCTTCAGCCAATCAGAGGTGAACTTGCTGGTGTGTCACAAACAGATGGTCGGACATTCTCCTTCAGGAGTTTTTGGTAGACAGCAGAATTCATGGTTCCATTTATCACAGCAAGTCTTCCAGGTCCTGAAGCAGCAAAACAGCCCCGGATCATCACACTACCACCACCAGATTTTATTGTTGGTGTGATGTTCTTTTTCTGAAATGAGGTGTTACTTCTACGCCAGATGTAATGGGACACACACCTTCCAAAAAGTTCAACTTTTGTCTCATCAGTCCACAGAGTATTTTCTCAAAAGTCTTGGGGATTATCAAGATGTTTTCTGGCAAAATTGAGACGAGCCTTAATGTTCTTTTTGCTCAGCAGTGGTTTTCGTCTTGGCACTCTGCCACGCAGGCCATTTTTGCCCAGTCTCTTTTTTATGGTGGAGTCATGAACACTGACCTTAACTGAGGCAAGTGAGGCCTGAAGTTCTTTGGATGTTGTTGTGGGGTCTTTTGTGACCTCTTGGATGAGTCGTCGCTGCGCTCTTGGGGCAATTTTGGTCGGCCAGGTACTCCCGGGAAGGTTCACCACTGTTCCAGACTGATAGAGCTCAATTACTTTCTTATTTGTTCCTGAATTTCTTTGGATCTCGGCGTGATGTCTAGCTCTTGAGGATCTCTTGGTCTACTTCACTTCGTCAGGCAGGTCTTATTTAAGTGATTTCTTGATTGAGAACAGGTGTGGCAGTAATCAGACCTGGGTGTGGCTAGAGATATTGAACTCAGGTGTGATGAACCACTGTTAAGTCATGTTTTAACGGGGGGGGGGGGGGGGGGCAATAATTTTGTCACACAGGGCCATGTAGGTTTGGATAATTTTTCTCCCTTAATAATAAAATCCTTCACTTAAAAACTGCATTTTGTGTTTACTTGTGTTGTCTTTGACTAATATTTAAATTTGTTTGATGACCTGACACATTTAAGTGTGACAAACATGGGAAAAAAAAAGAAATCAGGAAGGGGGCAAACACTTGTTCACACCACTGTGTATATATATATATATGTTAGTGACAGTTTCAATATGAAAAATTCTACATCCCGTCTATTAATAAAACAGTATCTCTTTAAAAAAAGTCTGACTAACATTTAGTTTGTGCAGATATTATAACAGCAGTGGAGAACTAGAGTCTGTGCAATTTTACTCAAGTTTTACCCAAAATTAATCGGTTTATGTTGGTGCTGTTTCAGCAGAGATTATTATTATGAGATTTTTTATTCAAGAAAATCAACTGATTGTCAATGTTCTCTTCAGTTTTCTGCTGCTGCAATTCAAATGGAAGTGTTGCTGCTTGCATGGTTGTGTGACTGTATCATGGGCAGGCCCTTAGGTAATGTAAAGAGACGCTTCACCTGTCAACGTAACAGGCAGGTGACGCCGATCCTACCTCCTCAGGGGCTTCAAGACTGAGCAGAACTTGTCAGATTCCAGATTTTATGAACCAGGAGACGCGGGGTCTCTAAAGTTCCTCATACCTTCATGTTAATCTTTTGAAGACGAGATGTGCATGTGCATGTCCACGGTCTTCTAATCCCACAGGTCCTTATACAACCTGTTTTCACACAGTTTACATTTACATTTACAACATTTAGAGTTTATTCAAAGCAACTTCAATTTCCTATTTTCAGGGGCAATCTCCCTGGAGCAACTTGGAGTTAAGGGACCCAGTGATGGTAGTGCCAGAGGGAGGAATCAAACCCACAACCTCTTGTTCCAGAGGCCAGTGTCCTAACCACTAGGCAACTACCACCTAGTTGTTCAGATGCAAAATGTGCTTCATTAAATGTGTTTTTTTGAGAATCAATGGTTCAAAAATTGAATGGTTCAAACATCAGGCATATGCAGCTTTATAAAGTTTTCTTTTTGCCATATTAATGTGTTTTTATCGTGTGATGCAAAAGCTCTTATAACATGATTCAGGCTTTAAGAAGTTAGATAAAAGATGCCTGCTATTTGAATCAGCTGAAAAATCAGAATGAACTTTTTTATGTGCATGGCTGTACAACTGTTATTATATTAATATTCCTTTAGTCCCTGATTGAGGAAAAAAAGCATCAAGACAGGCTTTTCCCTTGGGGCAGAATGGCTTTCGGGTCCGTGGAATGTGAGGTAACACAAAAAAAAATTCACCGTCAAGTTCTGGCTCATTCCCCACTTTGTTCCTCCCCTCCTAACCTCTATTTAAAGCTCCTCCGGAGCCTCCTGCCTCCCTGCATTCTCCTGACAGTGCACCTGCTCACTCTCTATCTCTCTCCAGGGATACTCAGACATCCATAATGGCCATGACTTTGTCCTTGTCCTCCTCTAGGCTGAGAGGCGGTGCTGGGTCCAGGCTGGGTCTGGGTTTCGGGGGAGGAGCTGGAGCCGGTCTTGGTCTCGGAGGAGGCGCGGGAGCAGGTCTGGGTCTCGGTTTCGGGCTGGGAGCGGGTGCCGGACTCGGCCTGGGCTTGGGAGGCGGTGCAGGACTGGTGCTTGGTGGTGGTGGAGGTGTTGGTGCTGGTGCACTGGTGGCTAGTCCAGCATTCGCCATGGGTCGCACCATCGCAGCCGGAGGGCTGAGTGCCGGCTCTGCTTTGGCCGCCAGGTCCTCTCTGGGCAGTGCCGTGGCCCCGGTGTTGTCCCGTGAGGCCGAGAAAAGCACCCTGTCAAGTCTGAACGACCGCTTCTCCACCTACATGGCAAAAGTTAGAGCGCTGCAACAGGAGAATGCCGCTCTGGAGGCCAAGTTGTCACAGCTGACTGGTGGGGCCGACACCTCGCCTGAAGCGTCCAGCACCACCACCGTGGAGTACGAGGCCCAGTTGAGCGAGTATCGCAACACGTTGCAGACACTCACCCTTGACACCATCAAGCTGGAGATTGAGCTTGACAACGTCCGTGGCACCGCCCATGAGCTAAAGGCCAAGTAAGTGTTTCAGTCTGATGTAAAATTGTGGTATACATTTAATTTAAATGTAGTTTACATTTTATCACTTGTTTTATTATGAGCTGCTGTTGTGTTTTTGCTGAAAATTGTAGACATCATATTTTAATTTTTATGTGTTTTAAAGGCTTGACTTTGAACAAGGAGTTAGATTTCAGCTTGAGTCTGATATCGCTGCCATGAAAAAGGTAAGAGAAGAAATATACAAAAATTTGGAAATGTAAGAGTCTCAGAATTTCAGAGCACTCAAAGAATGAGTCTCTCTGACCACAACACTTCTGTCTCAAGGATATTGAAGTCGCATCTGACTTGAGGATTGATTTGGACGCAAAGTATGCCAGCCTTAAAAATGAACTGGACTTTGTCAGCAAAACCCAGGAAGAGGTAATTTACTGCTATTCGCTCTGAACATCCAACTAGAATGTCATTTTCAAATCTTGCCGTTGCTTACTACTCTCCCTTCTCAGGAGCTGTCTACTCTGCAGTCCAAGCTGGGAGCCACCACCATGGACACGTCGGTCTCCATGATCGAAGTGGACACTGGCAAGTCCTTTGACATCTCCTCCGCCCTTAACAAGATGCGGATGGAGTATGAGAAGTCTGTCCAACAACACAGAGAGGAGGCTGAAGCTTACTACAAACTCAAAGTAAAGACTAACATCCCTTAGCATTTTCCTGTATGAATTGAGATCTGCTAATTCAAGGTCTAGATATGCGTGCATGAAAGGGATAACACTAATTTTAGATACATGTGTACATTAAAGGTATGGGAAGTTCGGAAGGTTCCCTTGCATGTTTGTGGAATTGATGGAAACGTATCCAACAGACCTGATTTATTTTCACTTCCCCACACATTTAACTCTTTCATACACAAACTTTGAGGCAAAACCTAAGCATGGCTGTACAACCAGGTGGACAAAGTGCATTAGAGAGTTAATATTACTAATAAAAGAAATACTCCGTAACCTGAAGCACAAATACTGTTACCATTCCTCAGATGGATGAGATACAGACTGCTAATGCTAAAAGCACAGAGGCCATGTCTTCCACCAAATCTGAGATCACAACTGTCAAGAAGGAGTTACAGGTCTTGGGGATAGAGCTACAGGGACTAGTTGCACAAGTAAGTATTGATCCAAACACACACACATCCACTATATACCCAGTTAAGGTCACAATGGTTTGAACTCTGCATTCGGCCGCAGCAATGATTTTTAACTTTAGTGAAATGTTAAATTGCGGTTCCATTTCCTAATTACAGCGACGCTCTCCTTGAAACAGCTTGGAATTAACGGCCTTGTTCGGGGGCCCAGTGGTGTTAGTTCTGGCAGCAGGATAGAGCTGGATATAAACCTTTGACCCTTTGGTCTGTAGGCAAATGTCCTACTGCTAGGTGTTCTAATCCTGAGGGATTCATGTCTATGAACTAAAGGGGACAAAAACAGAGTTTAGATATAGCGGAACATATTTATTGTGTCAAAGTCAAAGTCAAAGTAAACTTTGTCATCTCTGCTATATACTATACAGATATACAGAGAGACAAGATGATGTGGCTCCAGTTTTCACAGTGCAACAGAAACAGGGAACAAGGAACAAATAGGGCACATAGAATAAACAATATATAAATAGAATGGAAAATGTACATTTTAAACTAGAAATGGAGTATTAAATATAAACTTTAAACTAGAACTAGCAATAGATGTAGAAAGAGAGACAATTTAGATGCAGTATTAACCTACTGGAAATTGACTTTTACACTGTATGTGCAAGAGATTAGTGACAATTTCAACATGAAAAATGTGTGATAAATGTACAACATATATAATGTCTAAACAGGATGTTTTGAAAAACCTTTCTGTCTTAAAAGTTTAATGAGTGAATTTTTATTCATTTATGATGTGGGTAAATTGTGGTTATGCCATCTTATTCTCTTAGTAAGAGGGGTCAAGTTTAATCTGGTAGGATGCTTGTGTCCTTATCATTCCTAAAGACAAGAATGGTGGATAGACAGCTTCATTTATTGTGCAGAAGTGTGAGTCCTGTAACTACAGACACCCTCTGAACCACATAGAAACAAGATAGTTGCCCACACTTAAATCAAAGTTAGCTCTGTCTCTTCATCTCATTTTAGAGATTTGTGTTTTTGTTCTCTGCTGTTTTACATTCCTTCAGTAACAATCACTGTAAAACAGGAAGTGAAATGTGTCTGAGCAGCCGTCTGTATAGATTCTGGTTGCATCCGCTCTGATTAATGTCACTTTTCTCATACACACATCAGCAGTTATGAATCCGGTTAGAAATGTATAAAACTAGCTTTCACCAACTAGAGTGTTTACAATAAATCACAGCTACTAGCTACAGGAAGCAGAAGGTACAGGAAGTGGCTTTTGTCTCTTGCCACAAGAGAGAGCGAGGCATGTTGCACAGAGGAGAAATACAAATAAAATGCCTTTGTTTTGATAGTGCTTAAGTACTTATATAGTATTACAGAAATCACAGTTATCATTAATGTTAAATAATCATCACTGTTTCATTTTCCTTACATAGTGTAAAGATAGATAGTGCTGAAACAATAGCAGGGCTCCTCTGAAAACCCCCTTGGTTAACCCCCTTGTAGTCATTTCGAAAATGCTAGTATAGCATGGCAAAAAGTCTCCTCCTCATTTTAAAAATCTTGTTATGTTATAAAGGTCTTATGTCAGATATGTCATGAAACAAAATTTGCTCTCTCAGAACATGACCCTAGAGCAGAGTCTGGCCGAAGCCAATGCCCAGTCCAGCGTGGGTGTAGCTGAGTACCAGGCCCAGATCGCCAGCCTGACGTCAGCCATTGAGGCGGCTAAAGCCGACTTGCACAAGCAGATTCTGGCCTACCAGGAGCTGCTGGACGTCAAACTGGCCCTAGACGTAGAGATCTCAACCTACAGGAAGCTACTAGAGGGCGAAGACTTCAAGTGAGCTACTTTTGAGCCGATTTGCACCCACGCTCAAAATCCACCAGTCACATTTAGTTCCACGCCAGTTTGACGTGATGGGGTGGGGGAAACGTCTACAATATTTCCCTTACTTTCTGACCTAAGGAGATCACTTTCATTTTCTGTTCTACAGAATGCCAGAATTCACTGAGACGTCCTACACTTTCTCAGGTAAGGGCAGCTGTAGCATGCATCATAGACACAAACCACAGAAATCTGCAGACGAATCCGCAGTGAGTCAGCTTCATATCACATGTAGATGGGTTTTCAGGGAGATTCCTGAACTACCATGGTAACCGCGGGTGAACACAGAGATGCTGGTGGCATACATAATGTTTACTTGGCAACCATAACGTCTCCTACCACTAAACCTCTGTTTGCCACTTCATATTTTGTACTTTTTTGTGATTTGCTTGTGTGGTAGAGAGAGAGAGAAAGAGAGAGAGAGAGAGAGAGAGAGAGAAGGAGGAGCATGATCTTCTTCAACCTTCACACTGGGCAGACAGACTTATATTTAACTTAACCCACTGATCAGAAACACTAAAATTTAACAAAAGGCGACAGCATAGGCTTCTATTTATGTATGTGACCTGACTTTTAATGAGACAAATTAGGATTGTGGATGTGACAGTCACAGGAAAGCAGCAACACAAACATGCTGATACCATCAGCAACATTTTAGATGATTATCATGAAGTTGGAGGTAGTGGTTTTTCTTGAGACCCAGTATGGCCTCGTGCGTTTTTTGTGTGCGTGCGTTTCGTGACTTCAATAGAAGAGGGTGCAAGATCTTTCAAGAACATAATGGTGATGTTGTAAATGTAGTAGGCATTTAAGCACCTGTTACTCATTTGCTTTCTTTTCACCCTTGTCTATAGCAGAAACTTTATGCCTTATCAGAAGCACAAACACTGTAGATGCATCTTGCTGCTGTATAGTTAGAGACAGTTACGGGCAATCTGTAGAGAGTCTTTGTTTGCCTCAAAGATAATTCTACAAGTACAACATGTAGGGATATGTAAATCTGGTTTATATCAGAGACTGCTCGCAAACTCAGACTTAAATTAAGGGCTGCTGTGTAACTTAGTAACTCACTTATCCCTACCATTTCATAACACTATTCAAAGTTCACTGAAATTCTACACTGATATTGCACCAGCTAGTGATGTACCGGGGGGGGGGGAATTGAGTGGGGCGGTTGGTGGTGGTGGTGGTTCTCTTATCCTAGACTTTTCCGTCTCATAGGGAGGGCACCACCCCACACCAGCACCCCCCAGGGCTCCCCCTTAGGCCCCTCACAACCGGAAGTACATGTTAGATACATTTACACAGGCAAGTGCTGCTCAAGCCCATCACTCTTGTGTGGGTCAGTCCAACAGTCAAGTTCAGGATTGTATCTCTGCGTGTTTGCATGTATCGTAGCAACATGATGGTTATTTATTCATGACGGTCCAATTGCAATTCAGAAATTAATTCATTATAAATGTATGATCTCCCTGTGTTTTTTTTCTCTGTGCATGGCCTCTAGCTGGTGGAAAAGGAATACAGATCAAAGAGATCATCACAGGTACGTCATGGGGCATTTTACTGTAAATGTGAGAAAAATGGGAAAAAGTTATCAATCATAGACCCTCAGTGTGATCACATATAGACATTGGAATATTTCTTACTTCTTGTTATGAATTTTGATGTTTCACTTCTCTCTCTGTTTTTCTCTGATTACTCAGAGACTTCAGTCATCAGTGATGTAGACGATACGGAATCCTCCTGAATGTGAAGGGGAGGGATATTCAGAACACAGAAAATCTCTAGGCCAGTTGATGTTAATGTGTGAACAAATAAAATATAATAGGGACTTTTCCCCATACTGCTACTCCCAAGACACTGACGCTGATGCTGACGCTGGCTGGTGTTTGAAAATCCCGGCTTCCTTCCATTCTAATAAAATTGCATTCCACAGAACCAGCTTCTCATTCCTTTGTCCGGTTGGGCCCATACTGTATAATGAAAAGTGACCCACAAGTTTAAAAAAGTAAAAGGTTAATGCGGTATTTAATTATTACCCATTTAATTTCACAGTGTTGTAATTCACTCTAAGTGCTGGACATGATCAAGTTGTCTTTGAACAGGATCAGAAACACGTAACAATATCATAATGTTTATTTTCTATAAAAATACACAATACTATTGTGTGTGTTTGTAAAGAGCTCTGCAGAATTATCAGATTATTTTAAATATAGATGAGCAAAAATATTATGTGAAATTATTTTTACTGTTTAACAGACTTTACAGTTTAACAGTTCTTAACATTTTAATCTAAGATGATATGCTCTGAGGGTTCCCTTAGAGCACTAAATATGTTTAAGTGAGTGATTATTTGTCATTGTGAATATACTACAGCACAGCACACAGTGCACCACAATGAAATGTGACCTCTGCATTTAACACATTCGTGAAGGAGCAGTGGGCAGTGCCCGGGGACAGTACCTTGCCAGTGAGTACTTTAGTGGCACCTTTACAAGTCCGGGACTTGAACCGGCAATCTTCTGATCACGGGCCTGACTCCCTAATTGTTATTCTACCAACAGCCCCCAAAATTTGTCCTGTATATTATAATTTCGGAGGTATAAGAAATCTGAAGTGTTATGTGAGAGACACCATGAAGGGGTTAATAGAATGAGGCCTAAATTCTGAAGCCAAATCAACTTCCTTTGGCCCCTCTTTGGCCCTAAAAAGTGACACCTTTCTAATCTCTCTCTCTCTCTCTCTCTCTCTCTCTCTCTCAGAATCTTACTCTCAGGAAGTTGGTCCTCTCTTTTTTATAATGTCAAGTGTTAGTTTTTGCACCTTTTTTCCGAGGTGTTGAGCGCACAGAGGAAGTATGTGCAATGCCCATCCCTTTTTTCTGTTGTTCTTTCTCTTTTCTTAAACTACCATGAGATCAGCACCCTTGCCATCCTCAGGAACATGTGACAGTGCAGTGTTTTTGTTTAAGATGCTTCAAATATTTGTTTTACATGATCCTACATTGTGATTCCCTAAAGTCACAAATGGAAGACAACGTTGCTGGAGAATCAGTAGACTGTCTAGAACAAGGATGGGCAATTAATTTTCCCACTGACAAATTTAAATTGACATGGAGGTCCGAACCAATAGACTGTAATCAACTCTGCTCAACTGAACTTCATTTAAAAACAGACAATTGTCTAGTTTAGCTATAAGCTAGAAATGTGCAGAGCAGGACATATTTTCTTTATGCAATTTTATTTTTGATACATTCTTATAACAACAAAAGCAATAATGAAATATGTACTTTTTTTTGCATTTTTTCACCTTCAAAATAAAAGCAATACAGTTGAATGGTGTGCATAAAGTACACTACTTAAGTTTTATTTTTGTGTTTAATGTGTTATTTCGCGCTGTCCTCAAGGACCGGATGTGGCCTGTGGGCCAGGCAATGCCCAGATCTAGTACTGAATATGAATATTCAGAAGTATTAGAACTTCTAACCTCTAAAGTTAGACCATATGTGTGTGTGGTAGAGAAAGGACACTGTTCTTCAACATAGTTTCACGTGGCACAAGTATGTAGTGTAGACCCCACCACAGAATGTTGCAGAGCTTTCACTTGGTACAAAGCGATAAAATCTCTGTCCTAACTCCTCAGAACTGGAGTGGGATGACATGCACTTGCCACGCAAGCCATCTTTTCATTAAGGAGTCCCCCTCTATCTGACTTTGTGTATGAGTTAGATGATTCACACTGAAACCATGTTGTGTTCGTCAACTTGAGATGTAGCCTCGCAACAGATTACCCTCAGTGTTTCTAAATGATTATAGATCGTTTTAATTCAGAATGTGACTCTGATGGTCCACTTCTGCCAATGTTCTCATTGACTGTATGGTTTTATAGGTATACCTTCTGATCCAATATTTATAACTCGTTAACCTGAATCTTGGAAAATCTGAATCTGTAACAAGCACTGGGTATTAAGGACCAGGATTAGATGATCAGTTGTGCATATCGAGGTAGGTGACAAATTAAAGGGAAAAAACGAAATGAGCAGAGAAATGGCAAGACCTCAAGACAGGAAGACTGAATGATACCATTTATCTTGGTTTTGGATAAAAATATCAAGAGGAAAGAACCTAAGTGATCGGAGTTTTGTCACCATGTCTTTTGAATTGATTAGTGTTTCAATAGAAATAATGACTAAAGTGGCATCTGTCCTTAGATCTGGGCGAAAGATGTAATTGAGCAAGGATGAAAGTGTGGTTGAAAAGGCTTGCTTGATGACGTTAATGCACAGGCATTAGTATGACGTGAGGAAAACAGAACAGCAACTCTGCCTCAAATGACTGAGAAAGTCAGGAGGTGATAATATTGGCTCAGCAACAAATTAAGAGAACCACAAGGTTCAAACAGTTGCTTACGAAGATGTAAGCACATTGGTGAATTCAACGTTGCTAAAACTAAAAAGAAAAGGTTTGTTCAAAAACCTTTACTGTTTAACTTATTAAACAATTTCCTATTTTAACTGAAACATATTTGGCCATGTAAGACTTGTCTAGTATTAAAATTCATTTATTTCATTTGTCATGTCAATCTTAATGGTGCTAATAGTCAATTGAAACCAGTTTGGCATACATCCAAACAAATTTTCTTGTGGATATTTATTAACTTTATTTGGCTTGTCTTGGTGGACTGGTGCTCTGTATAATCAAAAAACATGCTAAAAATTGCCATTAGGCCACCAGAGGAACACAAGAATAACATAATCTTCAACATTCAGTGTTCAGTGGTACAAAAGGTTTATGGTCTTCAGCTGGTCTGTGTTTCTCTTCCACAACTTCCAACTACTGCAAAATGTGGTAGTAGACGAAAGTTTAAAGAGAAAGATGTGATTTAACCATAAAGACAGTTCTGTGTATATTTCACCCCCCACCTCACAGATGTTTCAAATGTCAATTCTGAGCACCCAATGTCATGAGTGATTGTCTGTAATATGTACTGAGAGAACATATAGACTAAAAACAAAAGACATGCTGTTAACTTTACACTCACTAGATCCTCGCCTAGGTCATTTTTTGCCCTGGGTCCTGCACTAACATCTCCTGGCTTGGATTTTGTTTGGAATGCAGATTGTTTGTTGGTAAATGTCCAAAATATTGAATGGGTCCAGAAGTGGCCCATAAGATGACCACAAGTCAGACATCAAGTTTTGTTCTGCCCAGGGCTGAATCTGCATATTATTACATAATCCAGTTTTGGCACAAAACCTTTTTGCTGGAAGAAATCTTATTTTGATCCAGGTTCTGACTGAATGCTAAAGGCTGAAATACACTTGCTGTGATCTACGTATGCGTATCCGTACACAGGTGCGTTGTTTAGCTTGGAATATACTTGCTGTTAACTATGTACATATGTACTGTACATACGTACAGCTGCAATCTGTATCCTGCGTTCTTTGTGTCGTTTTTTGTGCAAAATTAACGGAACGTATATGGAGATGCAATACCTGCGTAATTTATAGGGGGCAGTGTTGCGAGACATGTTTGTTTGGAATAACAGATGACGGTTTTAAGATACAGGTATTCATTCATTTATTAGGTTTGCGGCCTTGACACTGACCCCTGGTGGTAAGGAGTACACACTACAGATTACGACGCACAGGACGGACGCAAGTACCGTATATCAGCACAAACGTTAACAGCACAACTGTGTACGGATACGCATACGTAGATCACAGCAAGTATATTCCAGGCTTTAATGTTTGTGCTGATATATTTGCGTCCGTACTGTGCGTCGTAATCTGTAGTGTGTACTCCTTACCACCAGGGGTCAGTGTCGAGGCCGCAAACCTAATAAATGAATGAATACCTGTATCTTAAAATCGTCATCTGTTATTCCAAACAAACATGTCTTCAGTCGAAGAAGCATTATTACTACATGCTATTTTGTCACTGTGAAGAAGTGCTGTCACGTCATATAAATGAGGATAATTGCGGACTTGCTCAATCAACTGGTCCTCATACGTGGACATCTTGACTTTTTGAGTGCAGATCTCGCAACACTGCCCCCTATAAATTACGCAGGTATTGCATGTCCGTATACGTTCCATAATTTTTGAGTACGTGCACAAAAACCTATGTAAACAACGCAGGATACGGATCGCGGCTGTATGTACTTACATACGTACGTAGTTAACAGCAAGTATATTTCAGCCTTTAGTGTCATCCAATATGAGATGGCATGATCTGTCCCTTTCTGGTTCTATTTTTGTGAGATGTCAACCAGAGATGTCAAGCCTCAGCTGGAAATGAGAGGCTAGATTTTGATAAGATTCCATCCCATCAGCAACCTTTAATGGAGACATTACCAAGAAGCTTTATGTTTTCATTCTTTTGTTTAATATCTATAAGTGCAAGTGTGCGTCTGCAAAATGTTAACTGCTACATTATCAAACACGGTCAGAGAAATAGAACATTTAGTGGTGTTGAGAGGTGTGGGTTTGTGACATTTCAGGTGATTTTGTTTTGGAAACTGTTTATGTTTACTTGTTACTCACACATTTAGTATTTTAATATTCAGCCATTTCTGACCATCTGAACTGTACTTTTTATGCGATGGGCTAGGTGCAGATGTCAACATTCAAAGCAGAACTGAAGCTTGTTTGCTCAGGAAATGACGTAATACAAAGGGACATAAGACTGTAATAAACACTACCGGGGCCCTGAAGAGATTAAAAACAGGATGTCTGTTACACATGAGCAGTCAGCTTGCCAGAGGAACCACGCTCAAATATCTTGTTATTGTATAAATGTAAGATTTGGTTCTGGACTACTATTATGACATTGGATTAAGACAGGCCTGGGTGGGGCTTCACCTTTAAAAAGCGTCAGAGACGAACTCTCCTACGAGCAGACGTCTACTTTCACAGGTGAGAGACTGTGCCACAGGACATCACATGTTTGCGTGACTGACCACAGTGATAAAAACAATACCAAACGGAGAAGGTGATGAGTCAACTGCATGTTCCTTTTTCTAGGTGGTTCCCTCTTCTACGAGCCAATCAGGCATCATGTCAAAGGTCACTGGTCAACTGATGTAGACAACACCTTAGGCAGACTAAAAAACAAGACCTTGACAGGTCAAAGGGTTTAGTTGTCATTTGCTCAGTGACCACACAACTGTCTAGCAACTGTTTGAAGACAGTAATGTGCTTCTTTTCTTAAGAAATCCACATTTATTATGTGATTTTCATATACAATACTACCATGAGGTACTGTAGGACCTGCTTTTATTGTCCCTGGTGAAAGTGATCCCTTTGCCCGTGGCTTTGATGGACAGTTTAATATCATTTTGTATGAAAATGGGATGCAGAAGCACGAGGACTTGTCTGCTTGTCAGCATCAGTAGATAATAACTCCACTAATGTATTGGAGACGTAGCCCCGAGTGACTCAGTGAGCTGTTAAAACTTGTAAAACTCATGCTAAATCATCACATTTCAGTGTGAAGAAGAAGGCCTCTGCTTATATGTTCAGACATTGTAACCATATATCTATACGTAGAACCACAATTCTAGAAAACAGGTGCTGCCAATGTTCCTGGAAGTCGTTCTTCTTTATACTGGTCAGATTCAAAGTGTTTAATAAAATTATCATTAGCATGAACACATGGCCTCCAAATCCATTTGGCTCTGTAAATGAGGCATAATTTGCCGTCTGATGCAGTCTTGCATCATAAAAACAGAATGGAAAATGATCCTATGTATTACATATTAGTCATACTACACTACAAGTGCTTTTTGATCTGCTTTTAAAACAGACTAACAGACTTTGATGGCAAATAACCGCCCATCTCCAACAAGCTGTACATATTTATTGTTTATTAGTCATTTCTATTATAAAGCTGCTCCTTTGTGTAATATCTGTAGTTTCGGAGGCAGGGTCTGTAGTCAGTCAAAAAACGGCGCCAACGAACGTGCGTCACACTGTGGTTAAACCAGGACCTTAAAAGCTTCTGCAAAAAACTGTCAGTTTCAGACAACAGACTCTTCGTTTGCCAACCTCTTCTCCTTTCAGACAGACATGTAAGTAACAGAGAAAGGGTTATTCTAGATACATGCAAGTAAAAAAAAAATCTGGGCACATTCTAGATTAAGAGGATGCATTAAAACAGTTTTTTGTGCATGACATGGTTATGATTTTTCTTTCTGAATTCTGATTTCAGCGATTAGAATTTTGAATATGAATGACACGATGACTACGCTGCTCATTTCAACTTCTATGCCAATTGTAAGTATATTGCCAAAAAATGATACTTTACATATTTAAAATCAATGAAATACATTTTGCAACAAAACAAGTCGAACATACTCATCTGCTCTCTGTGTCATTTGTTTTGCTAAGAATCTACATACATCGCTCATGTGTGTTTGTTTTACTTTATATAGGATGATTATGACAGTGGTTTCACCACTGACGACTACTCTGATGACTTCGGCCAACCATGTGACAAGAGCTTGGTGCGAAACTTTCGAAAGTACTACGAGCCACCACTGTATTTGCTTATCGTCATTCTGGGCTTTGTGGGCAATTTTCTGGTGGTCTGGATCTACACAAACGTCAAGAACCGTCTGAAGACCATGACGGACATGTATTTGCTGAACCTGGCCATGGCGGACTTGCTGTTCCTTTGCACACTGCCCTTTTGGGCGGCAGACGCTGTGAATGGCTGGAGCTTTGGAACGGCCCTCTGCAAAGGTGTGTATGCATTCTACAAGATCAACTTCTTTAGCAGCATGCTCCTGCTCACCTGTATTAGCATAGACCGCTACATTGTCATCGTCAAGACTACCAAGGCCCAGAATTCCAAGGGAAAGCGGCATGCTTACAGCAAGATTATCTGCATGTTTGTGTGGCTGGTATCCGTTCTGCTGGCCATCCCGGAGTTGCTCTTTGCCAGCTACAAGGTAGATGGGGAAGGCAATCACTTCTGCACCATGGTCTACTCAAACAACCAAAACAACCGCACCAAGATCCTGGTTCTGGCTCTGCAAATCACCATGGGATTCTGCATTCCCCTGATAGTGATGATCTACTGCTACGCCATCATCGTCTGCACCCTGCTCAAGTCCAGGAACTTTGAGAAACACAAAGCTATGCGGGTCATCATGGCTGTGGTGGCGGTCTTCATCCTCTCCCAGCTGCCATACAACGGCATGCTGGTGATGGAGGCGGCTCAGGCGGCCAACACCACCATCACAGACTGCAGCCAAGCTCAGAGCTTTGACATTGCCGGCCAGGTCATGAAGAGCTTGGCTTACATGCACAGCTGCCTCAACCCCATCCTATATGCCTTTGTTGGGGTGCGTTTCCGCAAAGACCTGCGCAAGCTGTTCAACTATTGCAGCTGTTTCTCATCCAGTAGCAAGCCAGTCAAACTGCACCTAGGATCCACACGCTCCACTGTCATGTCTGACGCTGATAGCTCCATGGCTCTCTCGCTGTAGGCTTCAACTCAAGACTTTGTCTTGACTTTGCCTCACTCGTCAGTGCACTCTGTCTAACTTCCAAGCTAAGCTTTGACTGCCTACTCTGGAAGAGGATGCTGACTGACAACACAGAAAGAGAGAACATTTCAGTGTGAACGTTTGTTTAGAAAAACAGACACGCTCTCCCGAGAATGTGCTCACAAAAATGGGATGTACTTGAAGCCCATTTTTTTGGATGAACGCACAGCTCCCTTCCATTTCAAGTCTCAGGTCTTTGAAAGTTATGAATGTCTAGAATCCTGTGTAGAGTTAATAAACACATGTGGACCTTGTGACCTCAGGTCTGCTTGTATAAATAAGGACTTTATCCTTATTCTCATAGCATTACATTTTTCTCACTGTGACACTGTACAGTAACATTGATGTGTAAAGCTGTGTACAAAATGCTTTCTTTGCAAATGCCATATTTACTTCTGATAAAGGCTGTAAATGTATGCAAAAGTGAATTTTGTGAAACTGAGCCATTACCAATATGTACTTGCTGCTCATTTTTTGTTAATAAATTCCATTTGAAACATTTCCAGTTTCGCTGAACTCTCCTTATATGCATCCACTAAACTTTACAGTCACATGTACCAAAAACCGCAAGACAGACGCCGAGGAGTTGACCTTGTGCAAAAAGAGAAGTACAGCCCTCAGTGACGTACAGAGCTCACTTGTTTACTTGTGGAGTGCTTTTCGTGCGAAGCCCTGGCACGTTGCCTCAGAGAGAGTAGCACATGTCACTAGCTGCGGTCAGAAAGCCGTTGTGATCATGACGTACGTTGTCTGAACGCTGGAGGGACTGTGGCACTTGTGGGAAGCCATCAGTAGTACACAGATAAAAAAAGGACTGAGCACCTGTATGTTTATAATGTTCAGTGTCTGAAAATCTGATATGTGCGTTCAGACTCATTGTTACATCATTTACATATGTATATGTCTGGATGCTTTTTGTAATTTAAATACTTGATTTCTCTTTCTTTCACCAAGTGGCAAGAGTGTCACATCGAGAAGTACACAATGTTCAGTTCACGTTGCGGTGATACTCTATGCCTCATTGGCTGAGATTAGGACTAAAAACCACACAAGCTTCCACAGACAACACACACACGCCACCTTCTCACGACAGGAAGTGGCACAGGGGCTCACGATGGCAACTAATTATTTCCAATACAGATGCACTCATCTCTATCACTGAGGTGTCACAAATATTAGTCCCTTTATTACTATCATAACTGTAAACAGTGATTGTGTGAATCTGCTCAGTAGCATAAAATCAGATTTGATGGGGCTAGTGAGATAAAGGTATAACGAACCGTATGCCATGATGTTATAACATGATGCACTGTCAACAAAATGATCTGCAACTTGTAAAACAGCAGCCCTTTTTCCAGATCCCAACCAGACAAGATGACCCTTTTCTGACCTCCAGGTTTGTTGCGCTCGTCTTTACCGAACTTGCCATCTGTTTTAGTAGTTTTGCAAGCCATTAGAGTACAGAGCAGTTGAAGATTATCAGAGAAAAATGGTGATTCACTTCCAGGTTTTGCAAACATCACTACATTTCTATCCTAGTAACGTTTTCTCCCTTTTCTAGAAGGGAGAAATGTAGCTTGTTTTGAAAAAGAGAGAAAAATATTCACATTTCTGACCCTTAGAGTGGGTCACTAGTGCACCACAGTCTGTTTTATTTATCCGAGTTCCTGTGGTTTTGACACCTGTTGGTGTTATTAGAGTTAAATATATGCACTGAACCTGCATATATTGGATATGGTCAGTTGTTTACACGTTCCACACCAACAGCAAGTGTTAATTCAATGAAATACACAAGTGCTGCTATGATAAGACTCTGGAATATTTGCAAGACAGATGCACAGATCAGTAAATGTGAAATTAGCATCTAAATAAATTGCACTTAAATCAACTATAAGAAGAAAAATGTTTTACCCTCTTAATTGAGGAGCTATTAACAGACCTAAACCGTGTTTCATTTGTAGTACTTGAGATGTAAAATGCATTTGACACTGGGATCACATCGTGTTCTACTTTCTTATAAAATTTATGATATTTAGTCTTAATATTCCCTTTTTTCAGAGCCATTTTGCTTGGCATCCTGAGCTTCTTCCTCTAACAATTATAGCTTATTTAGGTTGTACTTTATCAAATTAGTATACACTATCACAGTTGACATCATTGCAGAGTTTATTTAACCCTGTTAACCTTTCAACATTGCTGACTCTTTTATACATCACAGTTCAATTGCATGTTAAATAATTTATGTACAAGTTTACTACGTTTATATAAGAGACATCAATGGTGAAGGGTCCCATGGACTTAGTCTTGCCTTGGAGTATTTTGCTGCTGCTCCTTCTAAAGCAAATGCACATGGACAGCCCTAAAGGCAGGGACCAAAGACATTTAAATTTCAGATGGTGTATTATGAACAGTGTAATTTGCTGGAATCTTTAGTGCAACTCAGTCTGGCTCCTCCTAATCATCTTTGTCCTTGGCGCCATGCTTTAAGATGCGTGTGAATGCTACATAGTTGAAGTTGCCTTTCTTGTCAATAGGAGCTTCTCGAAAGAGCTCGTCCACCTCTTCATCTGTGAATCTGTCCCCCATGGTGGTCAAGAGCTCCCGCAGATAGTCTTCTTGGATAAAACCTGCAGGGATTTACAGGAAAAAAACCTTGTTTTATATAGGCTGCACTTGAATGGACATATTCATGTTCATATTCATTAATGTCATTTATCACATGCTCTTCATGTTCTAATCACATGGACAGTTTCAGTGGAGCAAACTTGGGGTTAAGGGTCCTGCTCAGATGCCCAAATGGTGTTTTGAAACTCTGTTAAGCCTCTTTACCTGTCCCTTCCTCATCAAAGCAAGCAAAGGCATTCCTGATGACGTCCTCGGGGTCTGTGCCGTTCAATTTTTCTCCAAACATCGTGAGGAACATTGTGAAGTTAATGGGACCTGGAGCTTCATTCATCATGGCCTCGAGATATTCATCCGTAGGGTTTTTGCCTGATAAAAAAGAGACATGCCCAGAAATGCCCAGTCAAACTGATTGGCAAATACTAAACATACAGTAAGTAAAAATGCCAGAATGTTGAGAATTATTTCCTTTTGTGCAATATCATTTTGCAGTATCACAAATGTTGTAAGATGCATACCTAATGAGGCAAGCATGTCATGCAGGTCCTCCTTATCTATGAAACCATCACGGTTTTGGTCAATCATATTGAAGGCCTCCTTGAATTCTTGAATCTGCGACTGGTCGAACATGGCAAACACGTTTGAGGTGGCCCTCTGAGGACGCTTTTTGGTGGTCTTGCCCTTTGCCCTTTTGCTGGACATTTTGGCAGCTGTGTCTTTAAAGTCTGTGGGGAAAATGTGCAGAATATCATTCACCAGTAGCTCTTGCAAAAAATGTGGCAGATTGGTAACTCACTGCATATTTTACTAAGAAGACCTGAGTTGTTCATTCCCATAATAATAAGACAATAAATACTTCTATCTGTGTCATTATCAGTTTTTTTCCATCAAAACTTGACAGTCACTTTATTTTGCCATAAAAACCCAGTAAATTGGAAGAGACTCACATCTCACCCGTCAATAGAATTAAGACCCATTAATACATGAAATTAATATGCAACACTGAAACAACATAACAAATCACTTTGCCGTATATTAGATTTTGTTGAGATCGTCGCTTGGTTTTTCAAAAATAAATCCATCAATACAGCAACTATTAATAAATTAAACATTAAAATGACATTATAAACGTTGACGTCTGATGGTGAACAGAAGCATGTTAACTTTAATATAAGTTAATATTCCTGACTTTAATATAAGAGTGAGTTAAACAGTAAACACACGGGCTGGATGCTGTTGTTGCCTCGACATGGAGCTTCTGTCCTCTGACGTCATTCCCTGTCCCACATCTGACCAATCAAAATGCAGGACGGTGGCTAGGAGGATTCCACTAATAAAAAAGCCATCAACAAGGTGTAATGTACCTTTGGCAGTTTCGTTCTAGAAATCCAGAGATCTAGTCCCATGTATGGAAGAACGCGTCTTGTGTTTTAAACTGCCTGAAACCTAACTACACGCACAGGCCACGCAAAGTCCACACGGATGCTGCAAAACAAACATCGTGTCATCACCAGCTGATATGTATAACATCAGCGCCACTCGTTTCCGGGGAATCATGCTTTAAAGATCGGTGAATCCTCGCGGATCTGCGTGATAATGCGCTAACTAGCTAGCAGGGTAGCTAAGTCAACGGTGACTAGGTGGGCTGCTGGCTGTTCGTCTAAACAGACTGCACCGATGAGAAATTTTCTGTTATAGTATATGTGATAAAACGCATTCACAGTATTCATGTCAATAACAGACAGCTTACCTGTACAGATAAAAATGATGGTCAACAGTCAGGCCGCCGAGCTCCTGGTCAGTGAACGCTATTCCCCCCTCCAGAGTTCCGTTTATGGTAGAGTCGGAGTCCTGGAAAGTGGACTGGAACATTCCATCATTTACATTTAAAGGTGTGGATTTTTAATGATCACTTACATGGTTTTTAATTTTAAGTTGTAAGTAGAAATTAAATGAAATGTAAGCATAAACAAAAGTGGCGTACTGTAAGTGATTGAATAACTGTTTAATAATAATAAAATGCATTAATTTTATATACATTTAATTATTGTTTATTAAACGTATATATATATATGTATATATGCAAGACATTTAATTCTTGTTAATAATGTACAATCTTAGTATCCCTGACACTACATTTTTTTCAGGAACAATAACCTGACCATGTTTTGGAATGAACTTATTATTATGAAATTTATAAAATCCCTCAAAATGATACCTGACTAGACTTCCACAACGTAGGAATTTACTTGGATTTACATCGTGCTCGTATAAGACAAACACAACAAAAGGTGTTACTGTAATTATTTTACTCAGTTTGGACCACACGTGACCTAGAACAGGCCTGTTCACTTATAGATTCAGTTAGGCCAGATTTTTAAACCAAGAAATGTAGCTGGGCCAGAGAGTTTCAGACGCCGGAACGGAGCATTTAATGACAAAGAAATGCACTGAAAAACCACTTGTGTTTATACGTTGGTTTCCTTTTAAATTGGCCCACACCTAACATCGGCTCATCCAAAAAAGCATGATACAATAAAAAGCTATCCGAGGTAGGAGTAATAATACTTTTATCCACTTTGTAAATATAAAATAAACATGCTATAGCTGTCTCTAGGGCTCTGCATGTGACCGCACCACGGTAGTACAGCTACACCTGTAAGGTCCAACCAAAGTGCACTCTTCTGAGATCTCTCGAGAAAGTTTGGTAGTGTGGTGTTTCTCACTGTGGTTATAACGAATGGAACAAGTGGAACGCACTTGTTGCAAATTAAACGTGCAGGGCTGGCCTATGGATTGACGGTAAAACAAACAAGTATTGATCAGTTCAGGTTTTCATTGTAATTTGTAGGGTTAAGAAATACGTGGTGTTAGATCATATTATAGACCACTAGCTCCACTTCTAGAAACGTAACACGTTGCTAAGCTACGCGGAGCGTCGTCTTCATGGTCGGTACTACCGTAGGAATTTCTGTAGAACGTCTCGCCAAATATGCTTCTCTCGGATTTATTCTGCGTTTCCGGCGGGATCACGGTCTGGGCCATTTAGAGGTTGCTTCTGCCCTTCAAATAGACCAGACGGTATTTATTAATATGTACTCAAGTTTACATGTCTTTTGGGAGATGGTTGGCTCCTCACAGCCACCTGAAATATTCTTCCAAAAGCTCGCTCGTTCGCGCTCTGTGTCTATTATACACGAGAGCTGATGACTTACCATGTCGACTTCATGAGGTGTAAAGTGAGTAGAAAATAGAATAAATAATAATAAGTGCATAATTGACTAGTAAATAAATAATGAGAAGAGGTTTACAGGGGGATTAGGGCTTTGCTCCGGTCTGTAGCCTCCAACTGACGGAACTCGGACTCGGTTTCCATAGTTTGTTTTCAGGTTTTCCTGAGATCAGACGAAAGGCGTCGAACTTAATGGACGGACTTCACTTCACAATAGTGGCATGGGGGTAACATTACTTTCACAAAGTTCTCATCTTTTTCTAAACAAAGCTGTGTATACACACTAAATATAGCTGAAAGCATGTGGCGTTCCATATTGCCAACTGCCCCCTTTATAGGAGCCTAGAGACGTGGATTTTCCCTTACGTGACAATGCACCGATGTGGAAAGGGCCATCAGGTTTGTGACTTTACCCAAGTTGATAATATTATCATATCCACAGTTCGTGCTCACGTTTAACAGGACGTTTTCTCTGCACGCCGCAGTTTGCCCGCGCCCTGCCCGCCGTTTCCATGGTGACTGCAGGTGTGGCGGGAGTTGCAGGGCAGCGTGTGCGCGCTCACCGCTCTACAGCGCGCCCACCCTCGAGTGCCCGGCGCGCAGCGTGAGTGTCCAGACGTCCCGAGACTTTGCAGGATTAGCTTGTGTTGTGGTTTTAATTCTCATTCATGTACTTTCTAGCCTAAACGACAAGGCTGGAATCCGATGCTAACCTGTCCCAGTCCGTCCCGAGGTCAGTGTACGTGAAATCTCTAACTTTTCCATGTTGTCATGTAGATGTAACATTTTCATTTCTTTGTGTGTTTCGTCTCAGCCGTTTCTTTGGTGCCAGAGATTGACAAGGTAAGTTTTTTGCGATGTGAATACTATGATTCTAAATCATATGATCTAATTTATTAAAAGTATATTCAACAAGTGAATATATTCATATAGATGCTAAATATTCCAGTGCGCACGTTTTTTAAACAGATATAACAAGAATATAAGATGTACACAACATTTTAAATAAACAGTCTTATTTAAAGGCATTGAAATGTATCACAGTATGTTCCAACTTATAACAGCGGCCACAACCTTTCACTATAGATCTTTTTATGTCCTCACAGGATTTTATAACACAGTTTATTCAACAAATCAAGTGTTTACACATTTCTAAAGGCATCAGTGAACCAGTGATATCAGGTATCAGTGCCTTTTGCTAATATTACATTAATGCATTTGAAGACCGCTGGGTGCTCATTAAAGATGAATGGTCCTGATCCTTATCCATGCTGGGGGAATGCATGTCCCGTTAATGCTTATTAACTGACTTGCACAGAAAACTTCAGTGAACAGAAGCCTCAGGATCCCCTGGCAAACAAGACGACCATCTGCTGGCCCTCACCGCTATCAGCCAAAGTGTAAGTGGATATACACACTCCTCTTTTTACCTTCTAGAGACACTCCCAGCCTGGTGACAGTCATCTTCATTAGGAGTTCATTTAAGTTCAGAGGGCTGTGGCATATTAGGGTAATCGTGTGTTATGGGAGATGCATATTAACTCCCATCAGTGCAGACCACAATGGGATGTTGAGTAATAGGCACTTGATTATGTCTCTAACTCGGCTTTATGTGTTGAGCTAATCAGAAATGTAAACCGTCCATGCTGACAGTGGTTGGCACCAGGTGCTTCTAGATTTGCCAAAATTCTTCACATGTAGTTGAACTGAATGTAGCACTGTGTTATTCTGCAACATTACACTCCTTCTGCTTTCCGGGACAAGCTGTATAATCTAGAATTTCAGTTTATGAAAGAAATGGCTCAAGGACAAAGGCGGTATTCACGTTGGCTTCTTGGGTGTTTTTTCCATCTAAAATGATAACACTCTTATTACGTCTAGTTTGAAACATCATCAGAAAAACCAGCTGAGGATGCTCACCCACAGATGGAGAAGGCTTGGTGTTCAGTATCCAGTTAGCCTGAGGATGAAAGAACCTTTGCAGAGTGAAAGGAAGAGCCCAGAACCAATTAAAACTGACATCCCACTGCAAATATCTCCCACACAGGTCTCAAGCCTTGAAAAACAAGAAAACGAAAACTCGCTCTGCACAAGTTTGGACATCCCGGTTATAGGGATTTTTGACATGAAGGAATCAAACAAAACAGTAGGATCATCAGAGTTCCACTCTGATGACAGTGATCTTTCGGATCAAGAGAAAGGAAGTGTTGAGTTCTCAAAGTTGGCAGCACCTGTGGAATTAGAGCTGAGGCCAGAGCCTTTTGACACGCACCCGAATCCCTGTGGTTCCACAGAGACACAAGTTTATCCTGAGGTACTTCCTGTTCCACTCAAAGATTCAGATCTCACTCAAAATGCATCCATCACAGGGAATCCACAGGGTCATTATCTGAGTGACCCTTGCCTTGTCCCTCTCATGGCAAGGCTGATGGAATTGGCAAGGCTTCAGGCTGACACTGTGCAGAAAGAGCGAACTAAACCTTCACGTTCCCGCCCAACAACCGCTAACCCAGAGACGCGGCATGGCAGCCGACTGAGAAAAGGGGACCTAAATAGGTCCAAATCAGGTAGTCCAGGGGATGTGGCGTCCATTTCATTTACACATAGCTTTACTGAACTTACACTCTGCCCCAGCTCTTTGTGCAGACGCAATCATCACACTTGTCCACTGACAAAATCACAACAGGAAAGAGGTGGGTGGCTACAGCCCGCCATGGCCAAGCATCCAGGCAAAGTCAACAGGGCTCTAACTCCAGCTTTGAATGTCTCAACACAACCCAAAACTCCAAAAAGTACAAAGAAACTCAAAGCCACAAAGAAAAGTGCATCAAAAGCAAAGAGAGAAGCAGCAACTTCTACCAGAAGGAAAACAGAAGATCTTTGTATCAAAAGTACATAGGATGTAAAAATCAGTGCCAGTTACATCATTTATTTAAGACAGATCTGTTATTTTTATGTCTGATTGTCAGGTAAAAGATTTCTACTGAGATCTGTGTATTGCAAGATAAGATCAAATGTGTAACGTAAATAAAGACCACATGAGTATTACAAGGTTTCAGTCTATTTATTAATTTTTACCTTTGAACAAAAAAGTTTGTGATCATTAACATTATAAATTACTTGAATAACTTGCAACTTAAAATGTGATATTTTCTTTAAATGAATGAAGCAGAAATGAAGCTTCTGTAAAAACAGCAATACTGGGCTGGTATTCAGGATATCCGCCTTGTCTGGACCTTGTCATGCAATAAGAGCCGGAAGGAAATGTCAACTTACCCTAAAAGAGAGACAGAAATGCAAAATTAGTCATAAGAATTGCGTATAGGCACCTACCTATGTCTCAATGAAAAAGGAAGAGCATTACCTTTGTGGTGTTCAATTTGGCTATATACCGCCAAATTTTAACAATCTCACAGAACACGATCAATGCTTTTAGTTATTACAGCTAAAGTAAAACCTCTACAAGTAATTCTGCAGGTATCAGGTTTGCAGCTGGTGAGACTTTTGCTCTTTAACAACGTGATGCTCTGATCAGCTGCACTTATACCTGCAGAATAATACCTCATGCTCATCAACAAACTAACCTAATCAAGACATGAAAGGCCATAGTTTTCACTGTTAATTGAAAAAAAGAGAAAAGAACATTCTTAAAGATCTCTCTCTAAAACAGAAACCTTTGGTCAGCTGTTGTTCCCTTTTAGAGTCTTCTCTATTGGGCAGCACCTAAAATACAGAGAACAAATGAACCAGTATCTTCCTGCAATGAACATGTTCCTGAAACCAGCTTGCACGCTTGTTTACAAGGACATTTACTGTTGAATATGGACCTCACTGATAATCATCCTTACAGAAAGTTATAATAATCATGATCAATTCATTAAGGTGCAGTTTTAATTCCAGTGAACTATTGTTTTTTTTTTTTTACTTCTACATGAACACTAGACAAAAAGCTTGGAAAATCACACAGGGAGTCTGGCTCAATATCCTTTGCTATTATTGTCATTTATGACTACATATATCCATGTATGTCTCAGTGTAGAGCTCTGTTAATGGCTAACTTAACAGAATATGCCAATCCCAAATGTACAACAAATGTTTTTATTAATTTACTTTACCTAGCAAACAATTCTTGTACTCTGGCATTTTCAGATCTCGAAGAATAACATATTGCACTCTTATTTCCTGTTACACAACTCACAGCTCTCTCCTCTTTTGCATTACGCAACTTGTTACTCCACGGTGACCGTCTTAAGCAAGACTGCCACCCGTGAAAATGAAAAATGCCCAGGATCTGAAAAAAGGGCGCCATGTCAAAACTGTGTAGTGCCAAAGAGGTCGTGTGTGTCAGAAGATAACTGTGCTTCGAAATCTCAACTCCCTTCATTTGCAGTAAGTCAGAACATCTCTGTGTTGCTGTGTTGGAGCTACACATGCCTTTGGGAGCGACCTGGATAAGGGGCCATGTGGAGGTCTCATCTCTTTGAAAGCAGATGTGGGCTGAAGGATGGTTCACAGAGAAGAGCCTCCTTAGGTTGGAGAATATAATCTCTCTCTCAGCAACCACAGGGAAACAGTGGGAGAAACATCACAAACAACAGTTAGTGTCAATAAAACCGAATATAATTTAAATCCTCCAGTCAAACACCATACAAAATCTAAATGCATGTCACTTTAATCTAAGGCCATCTCTCACTGGGTGCATACAAGACCAACCAGAAGTCTTACATGAGCTCTACATCCATGCTTTTTAAGCAGCCCTTCACCCCACCCCACCCCACCCCACCCCACCCCCACCCCCACCAACAACAAAACACTTCATTTTAAGTCATTTTGTAGTAACACGTTTTGTATTTACAATTACAGCAAGCCTGTCACTAACATGCAGGGTCTGCAACTTGATTACACAAGTCTTTATGTCTGAACTGAACAAATAAAGCCATAAGAAGTAAAGAAGCAATTACCGCTCAAAACAAGCAGATTCATATAGCAGATGAGGAAAAGACCCTGTATCAAAAGACAACATGATAACATCAGAACAAAAGGAGCTCAGGCAGGACGACATGACAGCGCGATACTACGTGTACAGTAATTTACAGATGCATGCACAGCTGGAGAAGATGCTAAGTAAAAGACTGAAACTAAGCATTGCATTATTGTCAGATGCAGTACACTGAAGGAGCCAGTTCCAGTTTCCCCTCAAACCCTTTATTTTATTAGTGTGGTGTGAGCAAGGCCCTTAACCCCATGCTCTTGGACACTGCCCCTGTATTTATCACTCTGGATGTTAGGATGTCTGCCAAAATGCATCAATTGAATTATAAATGTAAAATACAGTATACTCTATGAAGGACAACATTTGATCTGGTGTGAAGACTCTCCCTCCTCTATGTTATCAAGCACCCAAGTCATGATGAGCTTATTTAGTTTAAGGACAATCCATATATAATTTGTTTTTCAAATTACCCCAACTTTTTTTTTCTATATTAATTTCCAAAGCTGAAAATTAAATAAAAGGTTTATAATTATAAACAAAAAGATCTATATTATAATCTATATTATAATGTTTTTTTTTCCATTATGTAAAAAGAATAGAGACTCCTTTTCAGATTTCCCACTTTGCACTCAAATTAAAAATGAAAAAAAGAGAAAAGTGATGGAAAACATGTTCACATATTCCATTTAGTTTTTCTGACGGACACTGCAGCACAGTAGAAGTCTCAGTCCATTGTTTTCCTACTCAAACAGCGCTCTCACTATGTCTGTGTTGTCAAACCTGGCCATGATATCAAAGCTGCTTCATCTGTCATTTTCGCACTTCTACATTTAACAGTCACTTTCAGGTCAAAAAAACAATAATAAAAAAAAAGCATAACGAGAAATAAAATATGAATGTGTTTCTGTTTTGTTCTTTCATTTTTTTATTTGAGTGCAAATGGGAAATCTGAAAAGGAGTCTCTATTCTTTTTACATAATGGAAAAAAACATTATAATATAATTATAATATAGATTATAATATAGATCTTTTTGTTTATAATACGCAAATCTGAGTAAGAGATTGAGGACGTTTGAGTAAATTTCCGGTCGGACACCCCACGGTCTTTTTAAGGGGGGGATGAGCTTACCTTCAGTGTACTGACAGAGGAACACAACCTGCCTTTACAGAGGAGGCCTTCCCTGCAGATGGGCTCCGATTTCAGCAGACACACACCTATGGGCCCGCTTGCCAGGGTGCGCTCTCGCTATAACACCTGAGGGAGATGTGGATATAGACAGCATTTATGCTGACCTGCAAACATCCTGTACAGAGTAAGGGCTGGCTCAGAGCTCTGGTACACATACTGATCAGAGATGGGAGGTTCGGCATATGATCTACTGAAGTACTTCTTTTTAAAAAGACATTTTGAGTAAACGCAAATATCAGTCTAACTAACGCTTGTGCATTAGCTAGTTACCTCGCCTACCAGATCGCTAAGTAATGCTAATCTTAGCTAGCTAGTGCCAATTTCCATTAGCTCATGCTACTTTGTGGTTTACACTGGCACCCTAGTAGTAATTAGCAACACCCAGTGGAAATTAGTGTTCCTCAGTGAGTTGAGTCACTAGATCTCTAAGTAAAGCCAATTCCACTGGCTAGTGCTGATTCCTGATGCACAGATGACAGGCACTTTATAATTTCCATTGGTGTCCGAGCAGTAATTACTATCAACCTCCATCACTAAGATCCCTCTCTAATGCTATATTCCAACAGATAATGCCAATTGCTGTAATGGCAATTATCAAAGATGCTCTAGCAGAAGTGATCTGATTCTAGACCCCTCATTTCCCAACCTACATGGCAGACTACGATTTGATTTGATGACCAAATTGAAATTAGCACTTGCTAGTGGAAATTAGTGATTGTTTTTTCTCTGTCTTTCTAATAAAATACAGTAAAAGCAACACTGTACTGCTGTAGACAATATGCTATACCACGATCCCTAAAGATACAATGATTTTGTGCAGTTTTAGGCCTAACTTCCCCTGAATGCAGCTGAGCGTTTCGTCCTTCAAGACTTCGGATGGAGCTAACAACATATAGGGAACATGAACTGTAAGTAATCTACACTTTGCTGGGAGAAATCTGTCATAGACATGAATACCATATATCATAGCTGTGTGGAAAGCAAATAAGGGCTCTAACAATACTTCAAATCAAAATGGGAAGTCTCTGATTCACGTCTGCGGAAAAAAACAGGTCACTCTGCTGGCAGACTGTTACAGTACTTAGTGCCATGTGTCCTCAGAGGTCACATCCTCTCCTGGATGTAGGGGTGCTGCAGGGCCTGGTTGATGCTGATCCTCTTGGCTGGGTCCAGCACCAGGATCTGGTCCAGAAGGTCTTTCAGCTGAGCCACTTTCTTCCGCTGGTCCTCCGGCAGTCTCTGGCGACCCACCATGTCGGTAAGGAGGTCCTTGGTGGGGTGGATGTTGCTCATCACTGTGACTTTCTCCTAGAGATGGGAAAGGGGAGACATGCAGAGAGATAGAGAGGGAGAAAAGCGGAATAGCTATAGTCAGTCAGACAGCTTGGACTAAATTGGATTACTTATAAAAGCATTTTAAAAAGGGTGACAGCAGCACAAGATGAGTCTGGAAGAGATCAACATAAGAGTGGAAACTAACGGTGCTTACCCGTTCTGTGACTTTATCTACCTCTGTGTACAAGAAGTTCAAGTTTTGATCAAAGTGTTGGTCCTTGAACAGGCCTTTCCTGATCATCTGTAAACATTTGAACAAAATTAGCACTGAGACCTTAGCGTTGGAGCCTTCTAACATTCACACAAACATAAGACCGAAGCAAAAGTAGGTGACATCAAATAAAATATCCAGACATCACCGGACATATTAACCTTGTTAGGCATCTTCCCTTTAAGGTCCATGGCGAGTTTCAGCATGTGGTTGTTGGTTTTTCCGGGGAAGAGGATTTTCCCTGTGTACAACTCATACAGCGTGCAGCCCACAGACCACATGTCGATTCCATAATCGTACGGTTTTCCAATGACTGCAGAGGAAAAATTCTGGTTAAAAAAAATCCTTCTCTTTAATGCTTTGTTACTGCACCAATAATAGATTTGATGACTAAGAAATCAGCTTTGTTAAGCTTGGGAGAGTTTATGGCACCACTGAGTGTTCACCACATCCCTATAATCTGCGAGAAACAAGTCACTGAAGTACATTTCATTGTGTAGTTTCAATACTAAATGTTATGGTGTTAATGCATTTACTGAGATAACGAAGTGATCAACTTTGTGATTGAGCTGAACTGAACGACATTGTTATGATGGTTTCATAAGCTCACCAACCACAGAGCCAAAAGACAGTGAGTGTGAAAGTGAGTGATTATTTGTCATTGTGACCACACCACAGCACAGCACACACTGCACCACAACCAAATGTGACCTCTGCATTTAACCCATCCGTGAAGGAGCAGTGGGCAGCTAACGAGTGCCCGGGAGCAGTGCTTGGGGACGGTACCTTGCTCATGAGTACCTCAGTGGTAACTTTACCGCCCTGGATTCGAACCTGCGACCTTCTGATCACGGGGCAAACACCACCAACTGCCCAACTGTAACACTGTAATATGTGACCCTCCATGGCAAAACCAGCCGCTTCTCTCAAATCCTCTAAATTAAGTTACGTTTTCATGGAAGGGCATAAATCAAGCTTCAAAACGATATCTATATGGAATGAATGGGACGACATATGACTGAGATATCAACATTCAAAAGAGTCAGGTTTCTCCTGTCACGCCAAGTGAGAAACGGAGAAATCTGCCTTTGACGTTGACTATCGCCGTAGCACTCACAGACGCTTGGTGCGGTCGCGGCTACGTTTGCATTTACGGTAGCCTACGCTGCATTCACAGCCACACGGATAGCCTACCTGCGTTAGATTAACTGAACTCGGGAGATGAAGATGGATTCCGGAGAAATATCTTCACGCTAGTCGACCAGTGGATTTACCATAAATATTGAAGTAGAGCGGTCAAAACAGAAACTTTTAACATTCTGCTGGAATTGAATTCCTCACCTCAAGAAAGTCAAGTTTTTAGGATGGAAAGGGGAAGTTTTTCAGCCAAATTTATTCACCACAGTACAGTATAGACCTTCCACTGTTTCAAAACACTAAAAACAAAAAATCCCAAATTTTACCCCACGCAACATAAACACTCTTTTTTCTCAGAAACTTCTGTTGCGACAAGCGACTGGTTTCAACGTGCAGAGTCACATATTTAGAGTGTTCCAGTCAGGATCTTTCCCTCTGTAAAGTGGTGTTGGCCTAGTAACACAATATTCAATAATAACACAATCCAGCACGCTCCTACCGTTGGAGCAACAATTTACTCCAGAGAGACTGTCTCTCTAGACTGAAGTCGCTCTGCATAAGAGTGTCCGATAAATCCCGTAAGCATAAACCTTAACAAAGTGACCCAATGTGACATTTTTGCAACCCCCTGCAATCATAGGATTGTCTGTAGTGGTCACGGTTTAATATTAGCTTAACCAAGAAAAATGTCAGTAGATCAAAGGGAAAATACAATCAACCCATGTAGACCACGGCAGTCGCACAAAATGTATCATGTCGCAGTTTGATACTCACTGATCTCTGGTGCTCTGTAGAAGCGGCTGACCAGGTAGGGAGTGATGTCGTTGTCGGCGACATGGGACGCTGAGCCAAAGTCACAGAGTTTGAGGATGGTCTTGGATTCGTTCACCTAGTAGAAGAGAGAGGAGGTAAGAAAGGAAGGAGCTGCGTTTGGAGGCTTGCGGTCCTATCAAGTGTAAGAGCTGCGCCTCACCAAGATGTTGTCGGGTTTGATGTCAGCATGAAGGATATTGCAGCGCTTGAGCAGTTTGAGGGCCAGGAAAAGCTGCTGGCTGTAGGAGCGAACAGCCTTGATATGAAGCCCCACGTCTTTGCCATACTTCTTCAGGACTTCTCGTAGGTTCATACTGAAGAAGCATACGCAAATATTTACAGATGGTGTGTTGTTACACAGAGTGAGCAGCAACCTGAATTTATACTTTAATCTGCCAAGAATGTGGACTTGTTTCCAATAGAGTAGGGTTACAAATTAATATTGGAAGTCTTTAGAAAGGATAAAGAACTCACCTGAGTGGCTCAAAGACCAGACAGAGATGCTGTTTATGGTAGAAGTGCCTAAAGAGACGCAGACAGTGGAACTTATCATCAGGGTCTGCATCGTTCAGCTTCTTCAGGAAGTCCAGCTCTTTAAGGCCAGTTTTCTGCCTGTAAGGACATATACATCCGTTCATTCTCAATTACACGGTCTCACCATGAGCAAACCCTTACATTTTATTGCTAATGTTAACCCTTCTCAAACAACCCATTGCTTTGTTTATGTGATTTCAAGTATATATTTTAACCCTCACTTGGCAAAAATGTTTTGCAAGCAAAATGCAGAAAGCCTCTATGTAGTTTCCTGAAGTGTCTGAAGAGCAGAGGTGGACAGTAACTAAGTAAATTTACTTGAATACTGTACTTAAGTAGAGTTTTTGAGTATCTGTACTTCACTTGAGTAGTATTTTATTTGGAAACTTATGACTTCCACTTCACTACATTTGTAAGACAAATACTGTACTTTTTACTTCACTACATTTCTATAAAGGTTCTCGTTACTTTGAAATTTATGGATAAAGCAAATGTTATTCCACCTTTTCTAAAAGGTGACTGGTTGTTTGGCAGGTGACAGTCTATCAGTAATCAATAGAGTTACATCACGCCTGTAGACTGGAACTATAAAACCAAGTTCAGACAGTTCTGCTGTTTTCTGTCTTGATTAAAACATTGTTGCTGTTGGAAAGTCATGAAGCTAGAGGTGTAGAGCTGGGTTTTAAGCAGCTTGGAATGTTGATTTTATGCATTTACGGCTGTTGCACTGTCCTCCTGATTGGTGTGTGTCTTACAATTAATTAATAAAATAAACTAATGCCTGGTTTTCTTTATCAGTTGAGGTTGTGTTTCATTCTGTAACATTCTACCAGTTCCTTATTCTACAGCTTCTACAAGCTAGTCAGAGGAATTAGGTGTTGTAAATGTTGTGGCAATAATGCAGCGTTGTGGTGAAATAAGATGTACTTTTAATACTTAAGTATTTTTTAAAACAAGTACTTCAGTACTTTAACTTAAGTAAAAATTTGACTGTATGACTTTCACTTGTATTGGAGTAACATTTGACTTGTGGGATCTGTACTTTCACTTAAGTAATGAAGTTAACTACTTTGCCCACCTCTGCTGAAGAGTGCCTGAAGTGTAGACCATACACCATGGATGTGTTAAATGTAAAAACCTAAATTTGTTATCATGATCAAAGTGTTTCTATAAAGTTAGTGGATTTTTGGCCTTAATATATTGTGTTGTTTTTATATCACAATCAATGGAAATTAAATGTTCAGCTTAATAATCTTCTTGTCCCCAGGTTATAGAAGTAATGTAAAAATGTGAAAAATCAGCACATCGGTAATAAACATGACTCACATCAGCTCATTGTTGCGGATGATCTTCACGGCCACTTCCTGACTAGCCCGGGCCAGATCCCGCGCTCGGATGACATTACTGAAGACCCCCTGCCCAGTGTAGCCATAGACGTCATAACGCTTGTCCAGCGTTTCTCCAATGTTCACTCCTGTACAAAACAACATAAACACATTCTTTATCCTTAGACTATAGACTATAAGGATCAATGAGACGTCTCAAGGACATTATTTGGTATAACTTACGATAGTAGCCCTCTGCATCTGTCCAGTTGTCTTTCAGACTGGGGTTCTCTTTAAAATCCTTCCCAATGCCTGCTGCTCGCAGCCTGGCGCTCTGCAGTGATAAATCATGGAATACTGATTGAATATATGTCCATTCGAAATTAGACCAAACGTACTAAGCTATTTCACCTCTGCAATCCTTTTTAGATCCACATTCCTGTCTTGTCTTTCTAAAAGATCGACATAATCTACTCCTAAACTTAATGCTGACACCTAGTGGCATGTGCATGTATCTGATTACCGCTGAGTGGTTCTGACTGTACGTATTTATTTAAACCGTGTATCAATTGTTTTGTATTATTTACTTATGTTTTCCATCTTTCCCAGACTGAAAAAATACTGACTGCTCCTTCTGCCTCTTAATGCTTGGGACATAAGATTTTTTTAAAGACTGCTATACAAATTAAGATTCCTAAAATTAGTAATGGAATTATCAGAAATGTGCCTGAACGTTAGTGAGCCACACCAAAATGCAGCTTTTTTTGGTGCTACCAGAACAACATACTAATAACAAGTAGAAAGTATGTGATAGGTTTGTAACAGATCCTTCTACAATGCTATCCGATTTACAACATACCTCTCAAACGACTTATAGTAAGGGATGCACCAATCCGATATGTGGATTGGATATCGGTCCGATAACGACTCAAATATCTGGGTCAGGTATCGGCGGCCTTGGGCCAATCCAGAGGTAGAAAAAGTACTGAAAAATTGTAATTAAGTAAAAGTATCTTTACTTTGCTTAAATTCTACTCAAGTAAAAGTAAAAGTACCATCTAAAAATCTACTCGAGTAAAAGTAAAAAAGTACTTACCTTAAAATTTACTTTTAGTAAAAGTTATTTAGTTACTTTCAATTACTTGATGCAGAAAAAGGACTAGTCATAAATCCAATCCAGCACTAGTTGTTTTTAATCAACTTTTAGGCGGTATAATGTGCAAACTTTGTTCAGACCACCCCATAAAACATGTTCAAGTGGCGTAAGTTGCAGAACCAAACTCAAAGTGTCCGGGACACTCACATGGTAAAGACAACTGAGCGATTCCATAGTAACACTGTGTAACACTTTTATAGAAAATATAACTGACAAATTAACTGCCTAATGTTTACAACCTGTCGAGAGGTATAACGTGCAAACTACCTCTTGCTCGGCACCAGCCGTCATCCAACGATAGGCTGCATTAAAATAGTGGGAATGCCGCGCGAATGCCCGCGAAATTTCCTTTCAGTTCAGGCAGATTGGTTCTTTTCCCACATTTCATTTTTAAACTCAGTAACGGGGGGTTTTCCAGTGTAGCGAAGTAAAATACTTGGGTCAAAATGTACTTGAGTGAAAGTAAAATGAGCTATTTCAAAAACTACTTAAAAAATGACAAATTACTCACAAAAACTACTCAATTACAGTAACGTGAGTAAATGTAATTGGTTACTTTCCACCTCTGGGCCGATCTACGGAGCTGATCTGTAAATAGTAGGTTTTTCTGTTTGTTTTTAGCATATACATATGGGTGTCTAATTATTACACTGTTTTAGTCGGGAACACTGTATTTAAGTCAAGTATTTCCTAAAACAACAGAATCATCTCAGAGAAATATCCAACTTATTAATTAAAAACTGCTATCGAATCGGTACTCAGGATCAGCCGACACCCAAACCCCAATATCAGCGTCGGTATCAGAACTGAAAATGTTGGCTCGGTGCATTCCTACTTATAATCAGACATGTTTCATCAGTAATATCCAAAAATCCAATTTTTCCTCGGATCTTTATTGCAGTCTCTGTTATAACATATTGTGGCCCAGAGATTAAAGTCTTAAGGGACTGACACTGACACAGCGAGCTTTGTGGTAAATTGTCTGATGTACACATGAAAATGACGTGATTTGTTCAATTGTTGCAGCTCTATCTTTAACGTCGAGTAACACAGTCAGAAAGTGACACCTGGTTCATATCCTGCAGACTTTATCAGTGGGATGGGTTCGGCTTACCTGCACAGTTTAAGGCAACTGGCGAGTGAGACGAGAGGACCGTGCAACTCTACCTGTGCGGATCTCCTTACGCAGACAACTTTATTTAAGCGCTCAAGCATGGAAGGTTGCAGACCTATGCAATGGAAAACTACTTCCAGGCTACTCACGTCAAAGTACGCTGCGAACATGTCATCCGACTCCGTGAACATATCAGGAGCTGAAGCCTTCTTCGGATTCGTTCCTGGAGGGAAAGTGACGTCATCAGCTTACTTGCATTTTACTAGAGGGGTTTCAGCGGCATGCGAAGAACCATGCAAACCCAAAATGAGTCAGAGTTAAGAGAAAAAGAATAATCAAATAAGAACAGTCTTGTTTAAAGGACTTCAAAAAACTACACTGTCTTTTTCTTGTGTCCCACAGACAGACCATACCATCAACCTGCCAGTTCTGGAGTTCACCATAGCAACGTTTTTGATTGCTAGTGTTTTCTGCTTATTGTGCACTGATTTACTTTGATGGCAATCTAACCTCAAGTTTTCTAAGAAATGTGACAGCGTGGCTGCTGTTTGTTAGCTGCTTAGATCAAAGGGGTGCCACACGCATGAGAACAGCGACAAACACCAGTTTCCGCTAAACAAATTACAACTGAAATAGGCTACATTACAACATGACTTGCACACCCACCATTATACTACCTTCTGTTTCCAGTTGTACGCCCATTTATACCTGTCAATAGCTTTACTGGGCAGGTCAAGCACGGCGCTTTTCTATATTTAAATATATCTATATTGAAATGAATATGAAATTGTACTTCTCTCTACTTGCTGTCACAAAATTTGCATATATTATTGAAACACTATTTGCACATAACACTGACTGTTGTTACAATACTGGCATGTGTTATTGAACATTACTGTACATATTACCGGGTGTAGTTTTCTCTTTTTGACTGTAACTAAATTGCATAGTCTCTTAATCTACGCCTAGTTTACAGCTTTTATATTTTATAATCTATATATATATTTTTGCTATGTGCCTTATTTGTATTTATGTATTTACTTAGTCTACGTGCCTGATTTGTTCTTTGTACTGCAGAAACTGGGGCCACATTGTCTCGTCACTTACACACTTGTATACAGAAGAGATGACAAAGTAAACTTTAACTTTGACTAGGTTCCATGTTTTGTAAAGTCCTATGTTTAGATTCAGTTCAAGTGTTTTCCCACAATATGAGGGGGCTCCCTTTTTATAGTGCCCCTATGTTGCTATTTTTTATATTTTACATGCACGAGACCCCTTTTCATATAATGAGATCCTGATGTCATAGTTACAAGATCTTTTCTCATATTTGTGAGGTAATTATCTCGTAATTACAGGTTTACTATCCTGATCTCATAATTATGAGTTCATTATCTTGATCTTATAATTACGAGATCTTTTCTCATTATTATGAGATCATGACTTCATAATTATGACATCTTTTCACAAAATCTCATAATCGAATCTATCATGCATTCAAATTTCCTTTGACACGCTTCCTGTTGAAACAACTGCCACAAAGTAAAAATTCTGAACTACAGAAAACTCAGTGCAAGATGAGACTGAAACTCTTTTTAAAATAAGACTTTGCCAAAAAAGGTAACAAGGGCGAGAAGCATGCCGGGCTTAGCTACAGACATTAGAGGTAATGAAACATACCATCTTTCTCCAGGGTGAGCAAATTTTGCTTGGCTTTGACGCTGGCCTCAAAGGTGTCCAGGTTCTCCCGCTCGTAAGCTTTGACGTCGGCTGCGACACGTTCGAGGATGTCGTCTGGAGAAGGTGAGCGGCTGCGTGGGCTGCTCTGAGGACTCCCGGGGTCTGACTTATCCTCATTCTCTTCCTTATATTTCTGTACAAGACAGCATACAGGCAGAAAGAGGCAACAGGATGCTCAATGTCAGTGGAGACTTTCAAAAATTGTTTTATAAATCCAGTTGATGAATGTTTGTCCGAAAAAGACTAAGACGCAAAATTCCACTCATAAACTCAAAATTAGCTCATGACAGTGCAATTGTCCTGCTCTTCTGATGCAGATGATTACAGCAGCAAACAGTCAACAGCAGACAATAGAGAAGTCATTGCAAATTGAGGCTGCTTTGTGCTACTACAATGTCACAAGTCAAGTGGCCATGAGAGCAGCAGCAAGCTGGTGATTTCTAAACCGCAGATGATCCCCAAATACTGTTATTGTTGCTTTATTGCTGCTTTACACCCTAGTTCTCCGAACAAAGCACAGTAGCCGCTAATAACAAGTATGGCAATGAGTCAGACCTGCACAATGGCCAAGCGCTGAAGTCTCCTCTGCTCAATCAGAGCCTCTTCATCCTCTTCATCAATGTCATAGTCCTCCAGCCTGTGGGCAGATGTCATCTAACTGCGATCATTCATGTACACTCATCAGCTCTAAATACGGAGACGTTCACATTGGAAACCATAATATTTGTTAAATGCCATTCTGTAGCATTTTCCTGTATTTACGATATGATTTTTTTAAATCAGTGATCACACTGTGAGAATCTACCATCAAATTTTGGGCACAACCAAAAACTCTCACTTTGACACTAAACATTTCTCCATACTTACACTTCATCATCCGATTCATCCTGCTCCGCTTTCATGCCTTCAGAGAGACTGCCCTTAAACTTGTCCTCTCTCTCTCTGCTTCTCCTCCTCTTCTCTTTGGGTTCCATGCGAGACTGCCTGTGGGCCACTCTATCCCGCTCCGGGGACCTACGGTGAGGTTAAGACCATTTCTATTAGGGCTTTAACAGGCACAACTTTTCTCTGTGATTGTCACTGAATAAGGTGCAAAATGTGGTTTGTGAAACAGTTTGAACACACCTTCGTCTGGGAGGAGGGGACCTGCTGGCACGTCTCCTGGGAGATCGGGACCTGCATCTGAGCGCGGAGGGACTAGGCCTTCGTCTGGAGCTCAGAGACGGACTTGGACCTCTGAAACCGCCTGCCACATCCCGGGAGCGCGTCCTATAGGATCAACAGTGCATCATGTTTGGTACAGATTCGAATTTCAGTCACCTCAAAATACTGCTTTTGTACCTAGATTCTGAAAACTTAGTGCATCACAACCACTGTATCCTTGAGCAAGACCCTTAAACCCAAGTTGCTTCCAGGGAAATTAGCAAATGGAAGTTGCTCTGCATAAGAGCGTATACTGAATGACGTAAATGTACATTTGTACTCGGGATGTTGTGTATATCTAATGTGCAGTGAATGATCCGCAGTCCGTGCAGATTCCATATGCAAATTGGTCCTTAATGGCAAAGTTTAATTATAATTCTGACGCAATTACATTTTAATGCAATAAAGCCTATTTCTTTATGCAGTGAAAGGATACAGACACAGCAGTTCTGTGTTCATGTGCATCTTAAAAGCAGTTAGCAGTGACATACATACATGGCTACCTGAGCAGCAAAAAAACCTCAAAATAAAGTCTTGGAAATATTTCTGGATAGGACTAGAACACCATTTTTCCATGTTTTATTTATACTTTAAATCAAATGATCAGTGGTATGTTGGACATATTTTAAAAATTCTATTCTGACCCATCAAATTTTGTCTGTTGCACCCCTACTGGCAAAAATGTGTTTTGACTTAGTCAACAAGAGAAAAAAAGTGAGAAGCCTTCAAATAAAGAAAGGACTGCGGCCATACATACTGCCATAAATGTTAAAATATATAACTGCTCCATATCAGGTAGACGTAAGCAGAAAACCCAAGTCTTCCTAACCTTGAGGGAGAAACTCTTTGTCTCCTCTCTGGAGAACGAGACCGGCCCCTCCTGGCCGGGGATCTGTTGTGAGGGGCAGAGTGGCTGTGTCTTGACCCTCGCTCCTCGTTCGGGTTGTTGGGAGATTGTTGAGGAGAATGGTGTTCCCTGCTCCTGTGTGCACTTTTATGCCACGCTGGACTTTGGCCACGCTTTCCGCGGGGGGACCTGTTTTCTTTACCCGATGAGACCTCCTTGGAAGGAGACTTGGTCGATGCTTTGTCCCTCTCTCTCCTGCTGTCAGTCACAGCCTGTCTCCCGTGTCTGTCTTTGGATCTGGACCTCCTCATCGTCTCTGGCGACTTGTGTTGGTGATCGGTTTGCCTGCCTCCTGGATGCGAGGCTGATGGCGAAGAGACACTTTTATTTCCCAGTTCTGTCTGCGTAGACAGCGAATGTGGATTTTTGTTACCAGACTGCTGCTGTTTTTTGGACATCTCAGGAGATTTGGACCTCTGATGTGCATCTCTTGATTGTGGAACACTACCCGATGGCCTTCTGTTGGATGTCAGGGTTGATTCTTGCGTCCTCTCCTTGTTGTCAGCATCCAACTCTGTCCTATTTTTTCTTTTTTCTGATGTATGCTGCCTTTCAGTCCCCTCTCTGGACCTGCTTCTGCTGCGCCGCCGTAAAGTCCGTCTTTCCACGTCATGCTGGTCTTTTACTACCTCTTTCCCGATGGAATTGCTACAGTGTCCCTTGAAAAGATTCTCCTCGCTTTCCCTCTCCTCCTCCTCCTCTCCATTACACGTCCTCTCCTGCACCTCCTCGTCGTCATCATCATCCGAGTTATAGCCCTGCAGTATGAGTCCCATTCCTGAGTGCACTCTCCCCTCCAACAACTCGTTATCAAGCTCGGCCTGGATAATCGCCCTCTGCTTCTCCAGGTCCTCCAAAGCTGCCAGGTCGTCCAGTCTCGACCTCTTCGCTAGAGCAAACTCGTCCATGTCTTCAGTGAGATCGTTTCCATCGTCGCCCGTCTTAGAGGAATCTCTGTGTTTGCGCTTTTTATGTTTGTGCCTGTGTCTGTGCCTGTGTTCCTTTTCCTCCACCGACGTGTACTTGTGCTTCCTGTGCCTGCTGTGATGTTTGTGTTTCTTTCGTTTGTGCTTTTCCATGCTGTCACACTTCAAGTCTTCGCATCTGCTGACGTTGTCATCTCCTGATCCGTTACCACTCTTGTCAGAGTTTTCCACATCATTTCTGGGGGGAAATTGTATAAGTGGGAAATCAAAAAATCTTAGATATGTCCTATTAAAATGTTTTGTTTTTTTTTTAATGACAAATGGCGATGTTACAAACTGTAAAACGGGTTTTATTTCATGGCAGTTTAATTTACATTCAGACAGCAAATAAACACCTTACAAGGCTGCTCAGACTGACAGGGCCTAAGTGACAATAGTGTTAACAGCTGAAAATAACTAGCCAATATTAATGCTAATACACATACATGCAACTGTAAAATGTATTGGAAATACGTTATTTTCCAGCTTTAAAATGTTCTTTCAATGAATATAAAATATTTCGATCATATATTTAAACCACAAATATCAAACTCGACTTAGCAACACCGGCTACGCTAGCTGACGTTACTAGCGCTCAGACGACAAACAGCTTAAACACATGTTATATCTCCTGATATTTTCAATTTAAAATGTGCCATATGTTTTTACACGTCCGAATATGCACGTAAAATTGTCCAATATGTCTTACTCGAAGTCGTCCACGGCTTCGTTAATCAGCTTTTCCATTGTAGCTAGCTACAGGAACTTTAGCAAGCTAGTTTAGCGACAGCTGACGCGGTTCACGGCCGCGTCCCAAATCCGGTCCGTACTAAAACTTTTACTTGACAGCGCGTCACTGTGACTGTCCTTACGTTCTTACATACTATTAAGTGCGCCGATGTGTGTGATGGGACGCGCCCCGCACCGCTTAAATTAATGAAGGTCAATGGTAGGGACGATCGTAAAAGACCCTGTGGCGCGTGAGAGAGATAATATAGAATACAGGAGCCTCTGTGATTTAAGAGTCGGTATCAAAGAGCTTAAGCTACCTGGTTACATTTGATTACTTGTTTAAATGTTGTTTGGCATGTAGCTTATGAATATCAATAAACTAAATTTGGTTGGATTAAACTTATTTTCTACGTTTGATCTGTTGTGTAACATTTCGCCACCGTCCCTCAATTCCACGAGCGCTGGAGCATCGCGAAGTAGCGCAGGCTAGCAGGTTTAGCTCAGTTACAGCTCTTTCTAGTTTCGTTTGACGTCAGAATGCTACAGAAGACGTGGTGGTTGTTATGATGAGAAGCGTTGGTTATTACCGGAAATTATGACAGGTTACTTTTATTGTTTGTTGACAGTAACCAACTATGTTAGCTAGTTTAGCTGAATGGCTGTGGACGCTCTTTCATGGATAATTTGCATGACACTGAAGTTTTTGAAATCATTTCTTACAGTAATAAGGTTACTGCTGACTTCATGGTAGGTGATTATAGTAGTAGTTTCTTATTTTAGATTCCAACTTAATATGATTAAATCTAAGGAACAAATTTATAATGGTAATATATTGATTACATGACTACTGTATCCAGTAATGGCTATGTTTTGTCCCTTCATCACTAGTCTATAGAATGGGTGGGATTAAAGAGACGTACCAAGATGTCCGACCTGTAACCCTGAGACTAACAGAAGCGAGTGTCACCTCCAGGCTTTACTGCAGTTCCGCTCAGGGCGTTGAGGGTCACTTCGCTGGCCTGGTGGAGGCCTTTTTGGTGGAGGTGTTCCGCTGCAGGATGTGCCAGTTCACCAGCTGTCAGAAGGCCAGCATTTGCAGCCATGTATCTGAGAAGCATTCATCCCAGCTGCCGTGCCCCCAACTTTCCTGCTTGGAAAAGGAGGATGAGGAGAGCCTGTCTGTGGGGATGAGGGTCGACGTGGAAGAAGAGCTCGACCAGAGTGGCGGTGGCTCCCCTTACGACCTCCATTCGGGCTCTAAAAATGGCGAAGACCAGATGGACATGGAGCGCATGTCCTTCCTCTTGCCCATGTACGGCATGCTGCGGAACATCAGTCCTCCGCCGTGCGACATGGGCCTGAGCTCCAACTCGGATGGCAACCTTCATGTGGCGCAGACATGCGAGGTGAGTTCCAGTCTCTTTTTGAAACAGTCACCCCAAAAGAGTTCTCTTGTAGCTGACACAAAGTGCTTTGTTCTTGTCAAGGTGAGCACTTTGTTTGAGGAGGACGGACATGAAGAGGACAGCGAGGAGGAATCTGTATTCCGGCTTGAGGACACTAGAGACGGGATGCCCGGTTCCCTTACGGCAGGCATGGACCAAGATGAAGAAATGGCTCAGTCAGCCCATTTAATGACACTTGGACTGTGCAGGATCTCCAGCACTAAATGCCCCTCTCAACCTGCCAACTTAGAGGACAGGCTGGCTCTGTCCACGGGAGGGCAGGATGCCTCGGACACGTCTGCTGACGACAAACATCCTCTTCTGAGTACGACCGAAATGCAGAAGTCGGGCGAGGAGGACAGCGGACTGTCCTGCGTCCTCTGCCAAGCCAGCATGTCCAGTCACAGCCTGTTAGAGGTACACTTAAAATGTCACGATGGAGAGCAGGGCTTTAAGTGTCCGAGCTGTGGCTGGGCCACCGCAGAGTGGGATGAAATGGACCGACACTGGACGACCCACAGTAGGAGAAAGAGCTCCAAACCCCACAAGTGCTCCGTCTGCTCCAGGATGTTTAGGAGAGCTGACTCCCGCGATGCTCATGAGAAGAGGCACAACCGTCGGCGGCACACGCGTGCCAAGTCGGCTCCTCTGGCACAGTGTCAGTTGTGCCTCGAGTGGTGTCATTCGGAGAGGGAGTGGGAGATACACCAGCGCTGCCACTTCCAAGGACGGTTCAAGTGTGTGTCCTGTGATTTCACAGGTACAGAAAAGGAACCTTTGTTGGTTTATTACACTGAATAACAGCTTCCACAGTATATACTGTCAGCATTGTCATCATGATGAGAGCATGTGCATTACTCTCATCATGTGCAATTTCTAGTATGACAAATGGATTCAAAGATTGCATGCTCTTTCCGCTGATTCACAGTTAAGGATAAAAATTCATAAAGGGTTGTTCATACGATTTTTTCCCCCTGAAAAACAACATAATTGATCTTCTATTAAGATCTTAAAGATCACAGTTGTTAGAATAGTCTGTGATCTGTTACACATGTTTAACCTGTTTTTTTAAGGTTTTACTTTTTCCTTTTATTACAGTCTTTTATTAGATGCCATTTACTAAACTTGTCTCTCCTGATTTTAGAAAAATCAATGAAGAAGATTCATAAGCACATTATGAATCAGCACACGCAGGAAGATACACATTTAGAACAACAGCCATCCTACAATGTGTAAGTACTTGTACAGGTAAAACACTGCTTGTTGAATGTGCTCTTCAAATTAAGATATGATCTTACAGGGCACTTACTAGGTAAATATTCTTAAAGTTCTGTCTTGTAGTCTCACTACCAGGTACAGCAATTTATCAAAAACACATGAAAATTTGTCTCAATCCTACTACCCTCACTTGGAGATGTTCAAAGTGTGAAATGGTAACTGGGCCCCTCTTATTCCCTGACAGAAAACCTGTAAAGTGTGACATTCAGCCACCAAAATGCATCAGAGGCACACAACTTGAATCCTGGTGCCAGACAGGCAAAATAAAGGGGAAACAAAAGGGAAAAAGGAAGTGTGGTGAGAGGCCCGATGGCGGAAAACGCAACAGAAAGGAGACGAGTGGAGGACTGAAGGTTCCAAAAAGGAAAGAGTTCTGCTGCAGCCTTTGTGATAGGTATAATACTAATGTCAATTTACTCACTATATTTTTGGCAGCCAGAAAATGGTCACATCCACAAGCTTCTACATCCATTTTTAAAATGGTTGATCCTGAAACCTCATATTTCTTTAAGTGTTCGTCTATTCTAAAGTCTGCTTTCACCAACTTATGTCTAATGTGACATGTCTGAAATTCATGTGTTCACAGGAAGTTTTCCACCAAGGTGACCATGCGTCGGCACATGGGCATCCACATAGGCCATAAGCCTTTTGAGTGCCCTCACTGCCAGTACAGCACCAGACTAAAAGCTTCACTCATCCAGCACCTGCGTGTCCACACCGGTACGTATCCATCACTTCCTGTGAACATAGTGAAGCAAGGTATAAGTTAAAAAGATGTATTGAATCATGGAGATGAATTGTCATGAACTACTTACATGTATTTAGCTTAAGGTTACATGCATTATTTTATGTTTATTTTGATTGTTTGCATTATTAGCTTTCTTTGACAAAAAAATATTTTTTCTACTATGTCTTTGTTCTCAAAATTGAACTGCTAAAGTGAAGTTCTTATCCTAGCTCATGACACCCGCAAGAGTTGCAGTAAATAGGTTTCAGTGACGCATGTTGTTCACTTCAGGACCATAGTTGTACATTCATACTATAGATTGAATGAAAGTACAAAAATTTATATGAGGCATAAGAGAGCAACTTCTAAATTAATCTGTCAATTAAACTAAAACAGAGGCATTGCACCAAAAATAGTATCAGGCCAACTAATTTCTGGCATTTCATAATGAAAGTGAAAATGAGTGATTATTTGTCATTGTGAACACACTACAGCACACAGCACACTACAACGAAATGTGACCTCTACATTTGACCCATCCGTGAAGGAGCAGTGGGCAGCCAACCTTGCTCACGGGTACCTCTCTGGTGACTTTACCGGTCTGGGACTCAAACATGCCGAACCGTATACGAATACCATATAGCACAGAACAGGCCAAATGGGAAAGGATGATTGTGCAGTAATCTGACCTTTGCATCAGGTTGTTTTGAGGTGTCAGATTCTGAAACAAAAATGGTACTCACTATTTCCTTAGCCAGACACTGTCTAAATTTACACCAGAAGACATTCAATGCAGGGCAAAGTTGACACCCCCACGTCTACCACTTGTCTTTTTGGTATTGCCTCTTTTCACTGGAGATTTTTCCGTACAGGCCCTGCATGCCAATTTTCTCAGAGTCCTACTGCATTACGCTGTCATTGTGCTGTACAGAGATTTAGAGCTTAATGGGGTAGCTGTCTGGTTCCCGTTGCTATGAGATTTAACTGCTTCAATGGGAGAATTTTAGAAAATATTTTTCTCCTTTGGTTCCTTTAGGTGAGAAGCCTTTTAAGTGTCCCCACTGTTCCTACGCCTCCATTGACAGGAGCTCACTGCGCCGTCATTCACGTACTCACACACAGGAGAAGCCTTACCGCTGCCAGTACTGTAACTATAGCAGGTACACAAACACACACACGCATATATCTTGTAGTCTTTGTGAAAGACTTCTGTTGATTATCATAATTCACTGAAATATTACTACAGTAACACCTGAATCTAGTTCTAACCTCAGCAACAAAAGCAAGTCTTTGCAACTAATGTTGCACTTATTCAGTGCAGCAAATATTCATTAAAAGCATTTTGACTGGTCCTAAGATACAATTATGTTCCCATAAAGATACAAAGATATGACAAATCTCACATTTTCTATATTTTATGGTACAGTTAGGTCCTCATAAATGCCTAAAAACCTACCCACACATTTCTGTCTCAAAAAAGATGAAATCCAATAAGTAATAATAATAAGTGGCAAGTTTAATAAGATGTTAATGAGTTTTCTGTGTTTAGTGTCAGTTTAAGTTAAACTCCAAAGTCCATTATGCACACATGGTTTACATCCACACACTTCTCACACAGTCTGCGTACTGGCATGTGTAAAACTAACAAGAAGGCCTTCTGTTTTGGCTCAGCATCCAGAAGAAAAGCCTGGACCTGCACTCACGGAGGCATCACACAGGAGAATCGTTCCCGTGCCCGCTGTGCCAGTATTCCACACCAGACCGCCAGCTGCTGCTGCGCCACAATCGCAAACACCACAGTTCTGCCCAAACTGCGATTCCGGTGCCAAGGAGACGACTCGGCGCCAGTAACCACCACAGCTCTTCAAAACGAACACGCACATCCACATAACACAGTAGCATTGATATATGTACATATTGATATATGTATTTTTGTACAAAATGGACTGGTACATAATTTTATATTGTACTCGTCAAGTAAAATGTTTTTGTTGATCATTACATTGTTTTTTAATATTTGAAATATATATTTTTTTCATTCATCTCATTGTCATTGTGGCTTTTCTTAGGTTTAGTGACAGTAAGAGCACTAAGGTTTTCAAATGAAAAGTGTCTGATTCCAACTAGAGCTTCCCATAATGAAAAGATTTAAAAAAGTTGTTTCCCATTGAGAGTGAATGCCAAAGACGGCGCCCCTCAACACTGTCAAGCTTTAAACCAGCAGCCCAGCGCCTCAGAATGAAAAACAAACCCCACCACCAATCCGACTGTAATGGGATTATCCTACCTGGGGTCTTACAGACTCCAGTTACCAAGAGAGTAAGAGGGAAATGCTGGACTGCATCCAAACCAAAGTCAGCCGAGATTTACACTCGACCACGGCTTTTGTACTTCATATGGGTGAGGCGCCGCGCACCGCAGAAGAGTCCAGTTTGTATCGCATCTCATGGCTAAATATCAAGAGCCGAATTCGCTCAAATCCGTTATAAACCCGTAATCTCGCATCCGTCGTAGTTCACTAGGTGTAGCAGTTGGTGTCGGAGTACAGCGCGGAGCGGACCCTGGTAAGCCAGAGAAGTCGTTCGAAATTCAAGCCGAATGGTCAGACCGAAGCGTCCCGTGTCTGCGAAGGGCGATTACGAGCTGCTCGGACTGAACAACTTGAGAAAGTCGCTTTCAGAAGACGACGAGGCGGCAGCGGCGCGAACCCTGGAGGGTATTTAGTGTTTATACATCCTTTAACTGTCACATTGCAGCATTTCTCAACGTTAAAATCGAATATTGCTTTATTTCCCCGTTTTGCCAACACTGCTGAGGACAGAAGAGGCAGAGAAATATAGCAGCTTAGAAAGCAGGTTGGGCCAAGTGGAAAAATTACTAAGGAATATAATCAACATGTCTCACGAGGTTTGTAAATATGGATTTGCAGTCAGTAAAAAAATGTTATAGCTATTGTCATGTCAATGACCAGCCATGCATTTTCCTTCATAGTACTCTCAGCTGGAGTCTGTTCTCAGCTTTTTTGAACCTTCCCCAACTGACCGGGCTGTGAAATTCAGCTATGACTCAGTTCAGTATTTTTTCCAGAGTCCTGTCACAGATGCAGGTTGGTCGTCTTGTGACAGTTTCAAATAAAATTCACATGTATATACATTTTTCATTTTGAACTTTTAAATGTGTCATTCACTTCCCAGAAAGATGGAGGTCCAATGGGTTTTGCTTGGCCAACACTGAGACCATACTTTATGATGTATATTTAACAAAGGAAAGTGAAAAATCGCTCCCTGAGTGTTCTGGAAATTGTGGGTAAGACACCTATATAACACAGACTTGTAGGTACTCTATAAAAAGATTAAAAAAAAAAAAATTATACAGCAGATCAAACACTTTTCTTTCTCCAACCTTTCAGCTCTGAACTGCTAAAATGGCCACAGACAAGGTATGACCATGATGAATTAAAGGCCAATGAAGAAACTGCAGCTTCGACATCAGCTAAACCTGTGGTTGCTGATCCAGGTCACACCACTTACGTGCAACAAGCCTCTGATAGGAACCTGCCCTACCTCCAGTTAGACGTCTGTGAGACAGATATATTAGAATAATCTACAGCAGAAGACACTGGAATGATTATCTAACTATTGCTGAAGTGCTTATTTCTAATGGTTTATAGTCGTTAACTTTATTTGAATGTAACTAAACATTTGTAAAGAAAAAAACCATTATGATTTAAGAGAATTAACCATTAAATAAACATTAAATATGAAATAACTTTCATGCACAAAAGGGTTAATAAGATTGTATACTATTAGATTATATATTAATCATTATTAAATATTAGTATTAATTTACAAATCAATAAACACCTAATTTGCACAAACATTTATTGCCCAGTGTATACATTGATTTTTCATTTTCAGTACTGATATCAAAATGTGTTTATATGGGTCACTGAGAGACAGGTTTTGTGGTCTGGCTTTGGTAAGACAGTGAAAAGTAGAGAGTTTGCTGTTCAGGTCAGTGAGCCCTACTCAGGACAAAGGTTGTTCATTATCAGAACAAACGCTCTGCTCTACATTTTTCCGCCAATCAACGGAAGCAATTTACTCGGTCCAGCCACACTTAGGGTCAGAAATGTGTTGTTTTTCCATTGGTTCCCTCCACATGGACTGACATGTAAAAAAAGTGGTGCCATTTAGTCAAGTTAATGACTCTTAAAATCCATAACTTGTCATGGCCCACTTTTATCTCCTGGTGGCCCCTTTTAGGGCTTGGATAATGACCCATATGAGTTTGAAAAAGGCTGGCTGAGGTTCAACTCCCACTGAAATGATATAAACGAGGACACTAAAGTGTTTGCTTGGTCTGACCTATCTCTCACTATTAGGTAGTTGCTATTTCAAATCCCCATGGTTAGACAGAGTGTTAGGCCACGGACATATGACCACAGCAGAGAGCAGTGAATCAATAATATCCTGTGTGCATTGATCAATGTAGATATAAAAAGCTAATGCTGGAGACCAGACTGCCCAGACTGACTGAAAGAGGACAGACATTAAATTGCCTTTTTCCAAAACACATACTCCAGTACTATTGGATCTGTTTCTATGACTAAAGTCTAATTTGATGTTATTTTCAGCTAACAAAATAATACATATTTTGACCATCCCTGGCAAATTTCTTCATTATCATTCTCACCATGAGCATTCATTCAGCTCGGAGAGCCCACCTCTGCCATCCTGATGAACTGAACTGCACAATGGGGATTAAGGAGCATCTTAGTCCTCGGAACTACAAGATACTGCACATGCCTCTTCACGAACCAACCCAAGGCCACCACCACCACGACCCACCACACCCATTCCCCACAGTGGATGTCCCAGACCACGCTCACTACATCATCGGCTCTGTCATCCTTCTTGTTGGTGTGACGGGTGTGATCGGAAACGCTCTGGTGATCTATGTATTTGCCCGCAGCCGCTCCCTGCGCACATCAGGAAACATACTGGTGGTCAACCTGGCCGTAACTGACCTCCTCATGTCTCTAACACAGTCACCTGTCTTCTTTGTGGCCAGTCTGCACCGCCGCTGGGTTTTCGGTGAACGTGCCTGCGAGCTGTACGCATTTTGTGGTGCCCTGTTTGGTATATGTTCCATGATGACCTTGACTGTCATAGCTGCAGACCGCTGTCTCGCCATAACGCAACCTCTTGCCTTGCTAGGTAAGGTGAGCCGGAGAAGAGCCTGTGGGGTGCTTGCTCTGGTGTGGCTCTATGCTCTAGGATGGAGTCTGCCTCCCTTCTTTGGTTGGAGTGCATATGTCCCTGAGGGGCTCCAAACCTCCTGTTCTTGGGACTATATGACATTTACCCCATCAGTAAGAGCCTACACAATCCTCCTCTTCATATTTGTTTTCTTCATTCCGCTAGGCATCATTGGCGGCTGCTACCTGGCCATTTTCCGAGCCATCCGTATGACCCGGCGAGAGGTAAAGGAGCTGGACTGCGGTGAGATGCACAAAGTGTTTGAACGCATTAAGAGCGAATGGAAAATGGCAAAGGTGGCTCTACTGGTAATCCTGCTGTTTGTCTTGTCCTGGTCGCCTTATTCTGTGGTTGCTCTTACTGCCACTATGGGCTATGCTCATCTCCTTACCCCTTACATGAACTCTGTCCCTGCAGTCATCGCCAAAGCTTCTGCCATCCATAATCCAATCATCTATGCCATCACACATCCAAAGTACCGAGCAGCCATTGCTCGCTATGTTCCCATCCTCCGTGTCATCCTTTGTGTTGGTCAGAAAGATTCACGTTCCTCCTTCAGTTCCAGCAGTGGTACGTCCTCTCGTCGACCCACCCTCACCAGCCAATGTTCCGTGGGCATCTGCATTGGCAGTGCTGCTCGTGCCAATGGCCGTTGGGGGAAAACCCGTCTGTCTTCTGCTTCAGACACTGACTCGTGCTGGACAGAGAGTGAAGCGGATGGCTCGAGTGTCAACTCACTGCCCTATGCCAGGCGAGTGTCCACAGAAATCTCCACAGACACTGCCATCCCACCACAGCAGGCTGGCACCAGTACTTCCAGTGGGCTGAAAGTGGGTCAGGCTGACAGGGTTGGCAGCATGACTGTGCCCTCCATTACTCTGGAACCAGATGTGTCAGACGGAGGACCTCTGTCTGATGGCAAAGCTTTTCTCCTTTCAGAGAACTGACAGGCAAGTGAGTAGGGCTTTGGGTCAGGTAAAATTGCTTTCACATTGGTACAAATTTTATGGCACAAATAAATTTGTTATTAAGCTCATTAAATTGTGCGTTCTCATGATATTTATTTGAACTGTACGGTCGTGTGTCATTGACAGCTATCATAAACACTGCTTTAATTGTATGTATAAGTTTGCTGAATGTTTCTTTGAAGATTTATGTTTATTAAACCTACAGGCCAATCCATAGAAGCCGCTTAATGTATTAGGATTATATATGTAAACCTGAATAAATTTCTTCATTCTAATGTTGAGTAGATGTTTTTATTTGCAATTATTAGTTTACTGTAGGAATTTCAACAAGAGACGGACAACAATATTGAAACACATTTTTGTTTACACCATATGAACTCACCACAGACCATGAGAACGAGAAATGGATGAAAGACTCCACGTTGACTCTCTGTGTAATCAAAAACAAACAATTGCATAAAACAGTTAAAGAATTACATGAATAGTTTTAAACTAATTCATAAAGGCCCCGAACTTGTTCTTATTGAAATAATAAAAAGCTTTCTTGCTGTAACTACCAGTATATTATGTCATAAGGGCAAGAAATCATATTTTATTAGGCATTCATATTATAATAACATTCCCACATAAAGACTTAACTGCGCGGTATATAAACAAAAGCAAAATCCATTACTTATCCACAACATGACTGAAGTTATATATTTCATATTTAGTATTTTTTATCAAGAGTGAATCGTCAACCGGAAGTGATATGGAGAACTCTCCTCTGTGCTCGCGCTGCTCGCCTTAAGCCCCGCCCACCTGCGTCTTTATGGCTGGACATCACCGAGTCAAACCCGGGTTCGTTTTAACAAAACCTTAATGGCAGTCCGGCTGGAGGAATAAAAAAAGATTCGCAATATGGGAGATGATGATATCGACTACAATATCGTTTTCCCCGAGTCTCAGATTTCAGGTAAGCGACACACTGTCTATATTAACCTGTAGTGGCTCGGGTTAGCGTTAGCTTTAGCCCTTTGCGCCTCTGGCGATCATCGCGGTAACGCGAATCTGACGGTGGCCGTAAAATGGGAATTGTGAGACAGCGATGAATAAGATCGATAGAGACGTTGTGGGAATGTTTGCTAACGTTAACTAATGGCTTAAAAGGTAGTTGAGGCCGTGACTTTATCATGGAGAACGGGTTTATCCAGTGAGGTGCAGGTAAATGTCATGAAATGTCATTTCTTGTCCATAAAAGTAAAAGATCTGGCATTATGTTTTTTTTTTTTTTTTAACTCTCGCTTTTGTCCGAATACATTGAATTCTCTTTCTTCAGAGCAACACTGGCGCGGATCGAAGGAGCCGGTGATCATTCTTTTAGGCTGGGCTGGATGCAGGGACAAGCATCTCTCCAAGTACAGTTCCATTTATAATAATAAGGTGAGACCTGGGCATCAGTACAACCAGCAAGGGCTTGCCTGGGCACAAAGAAAATTCTCAGTGTGAGAAAGAGGTGCCAAAAAAAGACATCTAAATTGAAATTATTTTTAAAACCAGTCTGTTGTACAGCAATATTAAATTAAAATGTACGCTTTGATATAGCATACTTTGTGTCTCTCAATTTGAAAATAATCTTAATGTCATTACCTATTGAAGTTGATGTGTTTCACACTTTATAATATAAATATTTTGTTTATATACTCGGTTTTGGTCGAAGGTGTAGCGGATTGAAGTCTGAACCCTGAGTTGCTGCATTGAAACAATTTATGTTATTCGTGATGCACTGTAGAAGTAAGTCATGCTGTCTGTAATAGGGCAGGATCAACAGCGGTTAAAACAGACGCTGCACGATGTTGGAAGTATATTCAGAACTGTTTATCAATTCTTATTAATGATGAGTATTACATGAGAAAAAAGAGCTAAATGAGTCTGCATTTTGTGTCAAGCATCAAAAAAGTTGTAGCATTAACATTTTTTAATTTAATTTGACGTTGCACATTCTGCCATATTGCTATTGCACTTTCATAAATAGGGATAAGAATGCCAGACTGTTGTATAGTGTTGCCCAGTATCATTCTTATTGCTTCGATTCTCTGCATTTTCTCTTCCAACTTTTCTAATCCTCCCAGGGTTGTGTAACAGTACGATACACGGCTCCACTGAAAACGGTGTTCATCTCGGAGTCATTTGGCTACAAGGAGCTCCATAGCACCGCCCATAAGCTGCTGGAAATCCTCTATGACTACGAGGTGGAGAACAACCCCATCTTCTTCCACGTCTTCAGCAACGGAGGCTTCATGCTTTACCGCTACATAGTGGAGCTGGTGCAGAACCACACCCAGTTCAGCTCGTTGCGAGTGCTCGGTGCCGTGATGGACAGCTCTCCAGGCGGCCCCAACGTCAGAGGGGCTGTGCGGGCCCTCAAAACCACACTGGGCCCCAATGTCAACTTGCTGCTCAAATGCTTCCTCTTGACCCTCTTTGCAGTAATGGTGGTCCTCCTCAGGGTCGTCCTCTACCCCGTGACCAAATATTTCCACAAGAACCACTACGACGCCATGATGGAGCGACCGGCGCCCTGGCCGCAGATGTTTCTGTACTCTAGGGCCGACCGGGTGATAAGGTATGGAGACGTAGAGAGGATGGTGGCGGCACTCAGCGCTAAGGGCTTGCAGGTGGAGAGCTTCGACTTCGTCACGCCGCCTCATGTCAGCCTTTTCCGGGACTGTCCTGAGGACTATGCCAGCAGGTGCCTCTCCTTTCTGACCAGCTGCATGGCTTCTTCTGAAGGGGATTTGCCGAAAAAGCGCCTACTTGTGCAGCACTGACAGTGTTGCGTTCTCCTTAACTATTTTAAAGTGATACGGAACTGTTGTAAAAACGTGTACAAATTGCCATATTTGTATTTACATTACTGATTTGACTATTAATTAACTGACCTTATATGAGTTCATATATAAGGCGACGTGTCTCTATAATGTGTTAGTCTGGTACTGTGAACTGAAACTACTAATTTAAAAGGTAATTTAAAGTTGATTAATTTACACTTCCATAGAATGAGAAGGATTGTTATGAATCTGTTATGTGTTTGACTTAACGTGCCTTCCTGAAATAAAGACTAGTTTGATTATTGTGTTCCATTTCTGACTGTCTTGACTTTTTTTTTTTAATGTTAAAATACCTATTTTGATCATTCATTAACTTAACACAAACTTATAACTAGCAAGTTAAACGTGTTTGCATTGTGTTTTTTTGTTTGTTTGTTAGCCATAATTTCTCAATTATCTTGCGAGCAAACTGTAGCGTTCCAGCCTAATTGCTCAAGTAAAGATGCTTTATTTGGACTTACTTGTCTGTTTGACATTAGGGATCATTCATTCATTTACATATCCATATATTCATGCACACAACTCCCCTTTATGGGATTGAGGATTGTAAACCTGCCTGACCTGCAGAAGCTTTTCACCTCAAGGCCCTTTGTGCCACTCATTGCCATGTGATCGACCAGTTGCGACAGGCCTTCAAATTGATCAGGCAGACATCCTCATCAAATGTCTCAGGATGTTACGTTTGACATTTCCAGACGAGTCTTTGGCATTTGTCTCTCCAGGAAGCTCACCCCGGTATATCATATATAGTTTAGAGCCAGTGGTAGGGAAGGGATGGAAGGGAGGTTGTAGATTTGTTTGGACAGATGAACATCGCTTATTGGAGTGCATAGAGCAGTTTGTTTTTTTGTTTGTACAGGAGGTGGGCTGGATTTTTGTTGCTGATGTTGTCTAAACATTTCAGATTTCATACATCTTCATCAAAGTCAAAGTCAACTTTATTGTCATCTCTGCTATATACTGTACAGATACATAGAGAGACTAGACGACGTGGCTCCAGTTTTAACAGTGCAATAGGAAAAAGGGAACAAAGATCAATTACGGCACATGGAATAAACAATAATAAATAAAGTACAGAATATACATTTACATGCATATAAGAACCTTCCAGAATTTCTTCTGTAGCCAACTAGATCAAGCCAAAAGTCTAATTGTCCCCTAGGAGTAATTGTTGTGTCCCTGGAAATACATCTGGACAAATAACATTTCAACAGTGCAGTGTAGTAGCAGAAACCACTGAGGCCCAAACAATAAAGAGAGTTTATTATCAGTTACCAACTGACAACTAGGTTCAAACATCTCACCCAATAAAACTTCACGTAACATGGACAGTCCTTCTTGTTATATACCACATGTTCATTTCTGTCCATGATTTTCTCAACACTGTTGCCATTATCCAGACATCCTGGCTGCACACCTCTGCCCAAATTCTAGGATTATAGTTAAGTTACTTTACAGTTACTTTGAGCTCTTTAATTCCACTTCGTAAATCACGTCAATGTACTTATTTTACATTTACATTTGTTATTTACATTTTTAAGTCCCAAACTGACTCCAACACCCCAGTCCCCAGCACACTTTTATAAATCAGTCCAGACAATTCCAGCAAAGGTTGCACTACAGCTGTTATCAGCTCATCTGGCAAAACATATGACCTGGCCAAATATCCAGTGGACCAAGAGCAATCCGTGTGAACACAACTCCGTATGCCACTTTGAGCTCTACACTGTAATATTCAGGAGGGGGCAGTATTTCTCTATAATCACCATCCACAAAACCTTCCTCTCATATTTCTACTAATGCTCTATTTACATCAGGATGAACGGTGCAGTTCTGAATTCTGTTCTTTGTCTAAAGTTTTAAGTTTTATTTTTTACTTAAAATACAATGAATAATATTGTACACACAATATTGGACTGTACAAACGCATAGCCCGTACAAGACACGTAAGATGGACGCGAGTGCCTTGTTCCCTTCTACTTGTTTAAAATTCAGATTTTTGGAAGGACTGACACAGCGTCCTTTAAATGGGAGTCTGCTGTGAATACGCAAAAAACGAAGACTCCATTAAATTTATGACTAAAGTAAAAAGATGGTCCTCTGGCCTTCAAAGAACCTTTATGCTAAACACTTTATTATTGGATTTCATTTATATGACAGGGCCACGAAATAGACAGCACTCTACGATGGTAATGCCAGCGAAAAAAGTCCCCAAAATTGCCCTCAGAGTTAATGAAGTCTCACAGTGTGATGTGGGAAAATTGTGGTGAAAAGGGGTCAACAGACCTCTTCAGCCCCCTCGTCCATGGAAAATGGCTCCCGTCAAGCTCCGAACATTGGGGTGAAGCGGGAATGCTCACACAGCCAGCTAGCTCTGAGAATGATGATTTTAAGTAGCTGCATTTGGCAAATGAACTGCATTTCCCAAGCAAGTTTCTAATACTTCGGCCAGAGATGAATCTCCTTAAACATTCCAAAGTTCTATCAGTATGACATGAAAATGTCAGGGTAAAATTGCAAACTAAACTCAGAAATGATGAATCTTTGTCGAAATACCATGATTTCGCTTGAACCTGGCCAGAATTGTCTCCAAATGCAGTGAAGTATTCATGACATGCTTGGAACTACCCAACCTTTATCAATAGATGGTGCTGTCAGCCAGAGCAGCTTTAGTCTGCAGACAATGAACCTTGTTAATAAAGCTGGAAACAGAAGACAGAAGACAGTGAAAGTTTGGGCATTTGAACGGTGTGTGGGATGAGCCTCCTAAAATAGAGACTTCCTCTGAAACCCAAAAGTGAGACTTAATTGGTCTTTCTTTCACTTCCATGCAGGTGTGAGCCAAATCAGTTAAAAACTCATGACTTTTCTTCTCGGAAAAAATAGTAAAATAGAAGTCAACTAGAGAAAACTGAGAGAAAGTTGAATTCCTCTGACATAATTACACCCATATCAAGATACATTTAACTCTCATAAGGCAATATTAAGACAATCTGAGTCCATTTTGCCCTGCTTCTAGGTAAAAGATCAGGTGGGAGATAGATAGGATACAGAGATTCAGCTTCGGCCGACTTGCAGCGACTTGTTATCTTCTAAAGTTCTGACATTTACAGTTGATGGCCGTCAAAAGCGAACACGCCAAAAGGCCCGTCGATCAATTTCCCAAATCCGTTTTGGACCACCGTGCCATCATCCTCTTGCACTTTGAGTTTAATGTCAAGTCATACATCTGTTTTACATGTCGTGCCTCATCGCAAAGACCGAGAAAGAAATGTCTGTCGAGGTTTGCTGCCACGCACAATCACGCTGCACTCGGCTTAATGCCCGTCCCGGCTCTGAAAGCAAATCTGATATGATATTGTTGCCCTTTATCCCAGGGGAAATGTATAAATCTGAAATGACTGAAAGTGATCTAGATAGCTTAGGTATCTCAGCCATCTCCCCTTGTGCCTTTATTCCCTGTGATTTTTGGAAACATTTCTTAAAAATTCAGAATCATTCAGATGTGGCGCATTTAACCATTTCATGTTTACCGTCACCGGGAAGCTCATAGATCTTCTACTTGGATCAGATCAAAAAAATGTAAAAATTCAAAGATCTTCTATTTGGATGATATCAGAAGCCAGTGTGAAAACATTTTTGGAATACATAAACCAAAATTCATGCACGAATGGATTCGTGTGAGAGAACGAAGACCATTTTAGGATTAGCCTATTTGTGACTTATTTATCAGCAAAAGTGCATTTCATCTTTTGTTTTTGATACTTTTAATTTAAATGTGTGTGAGTTAAATGGGTTTATGTTAGTCTTGCCTAAACGTATGTTGAATTTTTAACCCTAGCTTTTTAAAACATCCTTTGACACTTTACATTTTATAATCCAAACCAATCGAATTTTGTCTGCTGAAGCATACACTATGCAGAAAGGGAATCATAATATGAAGATAAAAATTCAAATGAAGATATTGTAACCTAATCATTGTTTCTCCTAGAATAAACGCAGAATGGAATAAGCTAAGACTTGTTGACCGTTTTGAGGTCATGATCTCTGTTTCCTAAAGCCTGTTCGTGTCAACACCACAGATTTTATTCAGTGCCTTGGGTTTAAAGGTTGATGAACGAGCCTGCTGCACTGCAACCCTCTTCCTCTTCCGGATTAGCTTCTCGTTCGTGCCATCTTTTGTTTTCCAGCCTTGAATGCTTGGTGCCAGGAAACAGCCGCCACACGTCAGCCGTGTTTGTCCTTCCGTCCTCCTCCTGCTCCCTCCCCCTGAAGGAGCTTTAGGCCGCCAGTCTCCCGGAGCTTCCAGTAAACCCGCAGAGTCCTGCGCCGGACCTTTTCCTCCGCACCTGCTTTGGCAGAGCGGCAGTGTAATGGAGCTTCAAGTCGCTCTTTCTTCCTCTAATGAGCAAAGCGTCCCACCGAAGCAGCACGAGGCTCCCGCTTTGGAATGAAAGCGGGGGAGATGGACGGGGGTCAACTCTGTCATCTCCGCTTTGACAAACTTGAAAAAAGGAGGTTTCCTCGGCTCTGGCGGTTGAAGAATCCAACGCTCCCGAGTAGAGAAGAGAAGGGGCTTTTTTCAGTCCGACTAACCAATCGTCACCCCCTCCACTCAGCTTCCAAGCCAAGGAAGAGGAAATGAGAGAGAAAGAGAGAGGAGAGGCCTTGTGTATGAGTGTCTCTCAGAGCGCAGGGGCTTGTTCAAAGTGACTGCGCTTCACAGAACGACTTCAAGAGAGCACCTCCGGCTCCTCGCAGGCATCCAACCTGACAATCGCGGGGGCCCCTGCTAAAACTGTCAAATTAGATGTACAAAACAAACCTGGTGACATCACACAAGCACACACACCCAAGCTGATGATATCCTGGCGGCCCGCTCGGCCGAGAGTGCACACGTGTGACAAAGTGACGCGTGCACGTGTGCTACCGGTAGCGTGAGTGTGTCTACCACCTGTGTGTGTGTGCGTGTGCGCGTGTGTGTGTATGTGTGGGGGAGTGTCGGGGGAAAGGTGTGACAGTTCAGGCACAAGTGTGCATTTGGTCTTCGAACGGGCTCACACCGGTGGGGCGAACGCAGGATGGGATGTGTGTGGTTAATTTAATGGTGGGGGTTGAGATGCGTGCAGGATGCAGAAAGAGAGAAACATGGAGAAAGAGAGAGAGAGAGAGAGAAAGGGTGGCTAATGAAGGGGAGAGGAGTAGTCTCGCATGACAGGCCTCCGGTGAGAGGGACTCACAAAAGCGGCACGGAGGCGAAGACGAAGAGCAGCGGGCTTTTGATTCCACCGTGCGCCTTGACATCCACACTTCCCTTATTCTCCCACATTTTCTTTGTTATCTTTTGTGAAGAACATGGTCAATTGTTCCCAAACAAAAACTTACATAATGAACATGAGGGCACCCTCAATTGCACTTCTCTGACTTTTTAGATTAAGAATGCTGAACTGGAACCAGCTTTTTCTTTATGTAAAAGTGTTTATTTAAAGAACACAGACTGTTTGTGCCTGATCTTAGATCAGTGTGCACTCAGAAATTAATCGCAAATTCTATAAGCGTTTTTTCTGGCATGTTTGACATGGTCATTTGCACTGATTTGCCTCTTATTGGAATAGTACTGTGCATTACTCTATTGTTGGATATTTATTGTGATGTTTATTGTTTGATTTATTGTAATTTGTGTGTATTGTGCTTCTGCTACGTTAAACCTCCTTTGCGCACAAATTTCCCTTTGTACACTCTGTATAGTCTTGTGTTAAATTTGTGTATGTATATTTTTAGCCCCAATGTCCTGAAGGAAGGATTAATCACATTTAAAATTACATTTACCCTGTATTGAACTGTTACTTATGGTTGGAATTATAAAGAAATTACACCTGGTGTGACTAAAATCTAACAATGACTATTAAAAATAAAGTGCTCAGTCTGATTTAATTACATTTAATGTAATTGTATGATTTTCTAATCTGATCGGTTTCAGATGCAGTTTAACTCACAGGACATTTTCCAGTTACAGTTTGGATCATGTTCCCTAAAGATGACTTTGAAAAGCGTCTGGCTCTGATGCTCGGACACAGACTGCTGGACCGAGTGAGATTTGTGCAGTTCTTCTTCTCTGTCCTCTTTGTCTCCAGGTTATCTGAGTCAACACTGCAAACCTTGACATTTTCCTCAATGACTGTGCTGGATTGGGAGATATTACAAGGCTTGTTAGAGTTTAATAAGAACACAGAGAATCTATTCTGTATGCATGTTGATTAAAAGTCTTTTATTCAGGATCCCTTACCTGAATAACAGTCTGTCGCTCTTTTTGTTAGACAAGTCACCCCTGAACGCAAATCCCACTGTGAATAACATGGACCTTTACTTCAGCACAACTGCGTCTTTGACATCATAATAATCTTCCTTGTGTCCTTAAGAGGATTGGAGTGTGTTTAACTTTGGTCCCATTAGGAAAAAAACCTTATGATTTATGCAGTTGCCGCCGGACTAATATCTTTAGAATTTTGCTCGGGAAAGCCGATTCATCTTTAAGACTGATGAGAGGAGGTTGCTCTCTATGCAAAACGCATTAAGCCCAAACGAGGAGTCTATTAGTCAAATCTGCCTGATAATCTGTTCACTAACTAAGCAGATTCTGAGACGTCACTCTGGTGATAGTGATGATGATGATGATGATGATGATGATGACGATGGAGCCCACAACTACAGTTTCTGGACAGCCTATTCCTAAGGCAGACTGTTTAAAGGAGGTCTTTTTTTTATCAGAGCTGTAATCAGATTTATGTGCCTTCTGTAGTGAAAGAGCAGAAAGAGAGAAGGTAAAATTAAACACTCGCAGCTTCTCTAGTTGCCTGCGCAAATGCTAGTTAAATTGATAAAATAGGGATACAATGATATACAAGTTATCTAGAAATACTGTATTACTGACATTCTTAGCTACAGTAACACAATAAATACCTGTAAAATGCAAATAATTGATAGACAAGTAGAATGATGGTCTGTGTATCTATCTATCTGTTTCTCTTTCTCTCGCCCTTGATAGATAGATAGATAGATAGATAGATAGATAGATAGATAGATAGATAGATAGATAGATAGATAGATAGATAGATCAAAACATAGACAGACAGACAAACAGACAGTGAGTGAGTGAGTCCACAACATGCTGTCCTACACATACACACATAGCTGTACAAGTTCTATTACAAACAAGACAAAAATAGTTTTGTCTTGTTTTTATTTTATTAAAACAGGGAATATAGTCAGCCATAAATATGTACATATTAAAAATTGTTCTACCCATTTTTCACATTCAAAATAGATTTTCAAGGAACTCTGTTTCCAAGGTCTTTTTGCTCTGAAATGCAGCGACACCCCCGTGTTAACGTGAGGAGACAGCCCAGTGTAAGAGACTCTACTAGGGAACTGTGATGTTCGTGCAATGACTGAATTTGTCTCCAGCCCATGAGGTAATGAGCAAATTCTTGGCAAGATACGCTGACTAATTAAAACGGGGCAGGAACACACTTCATCTTTCGAATGAAGATGACATGCGGGCGGATCAATTTGGCACAGGTCCCGCTAGAAAGCAGAATTCTGTCAGATTGGTCATTTCAATAACTTAGCACAAATCTTTGTGCTTTTAATTGAACAAAAGTTCATTACATTTTCTGCTGCTTGCAGAATTAATTAGGATCGAAAGCACTTAGGCTCTGTTGTTCTATGACACATGAAGGCAAGAAGTAGGAGGGTCTTTTGAAGCTGTTTTTAAAAATTAATTTAAGTAATAAAAATGGAGGCCCTTGTTTTTTAAAAATATTTTATGATAATTTAGAAAATAAACATGTAGGAAGCAAAATGGGGCAGATGGTGGCGTAGCGGTAGGGTGTTCGCCCCGTGATCAGAAGGTCGCAGGTTCGAATCCAGGGCCGGTAAAGTTACCACTGAGGTACTCATGAGCAAGGTCCCTGGGCGCTTGTTAGCTGCCCACTGCTTCTTCGCGGATGGGTTAAATGCAGAGGTCACATTTGGTTGTGGTGCACTGTGTGCTGTGGTGTGTTCACAATGACAAATAATCACTCACTTTCAACTACATACTTTGCCAAACCTCAAATATACAGTCCAGATGCATGGAAATGATCACAAGACTTTACACAAGGAAATAAAAAGAAAGCACAAAAATAAAATCAGATGCAGAAACACACCAGCGCTATTCTCATAGACATGTGTTAAAAATATGCAGTGAAAGGATGATAACACGTGAAGTACAGCAATTACAGGTTAGCAACCAAGACTGTTCAGGTCCAACGAGGTTTTACCAGTGGAAACCCAGTACCTGATATGTACAACTAGACAGCAATTCTAGGTGTTTACAGGTCGACTCAGGTGTGTCAGATGTCGGTCATGAAGGTCCTCACTTTAAATAATTGAAATGAAATATTTACAGGTTAAGTCACATGACTGTACATTGTACCTCGTACTTGCAGATATGTGTCTCTGCACAATACCAACACCAGATCACTTGCTGATAGCGGCAGTATGCACAAAATTCTACACATCTTAAACGCATCTATAAAGTTGCTTTTCTTCATAGATCATACAATGTTAAGTTCAGTAACATGAATCTGTTTAATGAGTGAGTTACTATATGACGCTGTAAACCCCAACAAAATGCAACTTTGGCATAAACAATGTTATAAGGTTAGAAACTGCAGCACTGTAACATGGCTAATTTAGCTTGGATTTGACAGGGTTAAAAACCTTTGCCTTTTAAACTTGTAATTGAATGTGTGAATCCTAGAAAGGACTGACAACTGGTGAGTTTCCAGCTGTGTTTACTATCTACTGTGCTTTTCCACTGTGCTTCTGGTGGTCTGCCAAATGATCAGTAATTCTTAGAAGAGATTTAGTAATCACTCAATTTATCATACACAGGGTGGAGGTGGTAGGAAACTTGGCTATGGATAAAGACGTGGTATGTTTAAATCCACCCTCCAACACTACCACCTTTGAGATTCTGAGAAAAACCCCTAAATCTAAGCTGATCTAGAAAAAGTGTTTCTGTAATTAGCGAATATATGTCTCTATAAGAGGATCAGCAAAAGTGCTGATGTACATCAAATCCTCACAATATTGTCATTACAAAACACTGTACACATGTAGATCATAATGTTTTCCCCAGTCTTTCTGCATTTAAATTTTAAATCCATTAAAATAATGTCAAATAAAAATAGATCATCCAGTAAAAGTTTGGTTACACTTTTAGATTAAACATGGATAAATATGTAATTTTTTATTTTACCTGCATACTGCGATAATTAATTGGTGATGAAATGTGACAGCCTGGCCTGTTGGTCCTGGTGGAATATCTGTTGTATCTCTGAGCAGCAGAATGGACGACCTGTACAGAGCAGATCTTGTTTTCAATGGCCACTCGCTACTAATTAATTGACTGCGGCCTGGGCCTTTCCCCGACTTCAACACAAGTGGCGTGAATTAAAGATGGCCGTTGCTCATCTTGGCACGACTCAAACACCGGGACGCGGAACCCGGGCGGCTGCCTGTGACCGTGACTGGCATTGGGAGGTAAATGTGCGACGAGCTGCACTTCACTTCACCCCCCCTTAAATCCCTCTACATTGCAACGCCGCCCCCCCCACCCCCCAAGCATAAATTGCCACCTTCAGCGCATGCCAATGGCATTAGCGCCCAACAAGATCACCTCAGCTGACAAAAGTTAATTTGCACTAATGATGCTTTATTCCTCCCATTACATTAAATCATCTGCCTCTGCCGGCCGTGCCAGAGCGATTCCGTCCTCGGCGCAATGTCATTTAAATAATAGAAACCAGATCTGCTCTTCCTGATTTGCGCAGTATTTACCTGACCCCTGGCCAAGAGGAGGTGTCCGTCCCATTAAACATTCTCCAAGTGGCCATTTCCAGCCTTGTGCCCATCTTCAAATCCCCAATTATTGTCTCAACAGCAATATTTCGCTAAACCCTTTTGCCAAAGCCATATTTCTCAGCAGTGGGAAGTAAGCACTCAAACTTCAAACCCTCTGAGTGTCCACGGAGTACATGGGAAGATAAAAGCAGCCACTTTGTTCTACTTGTCTTTTAATCCAGAGGCCATGCCTGGAAACGTCAGAGATATTGGTCCTGGAAATAAAGGATCGATTACATTCTGTGGCTGGAGGTTGAGACTCGCGTTTACTTTGGTTGTGTTAGTTTCTTTTCATTTCTTTCCTGCGCCGTTGCTAACCCAGATTACCCAAAGAAGTGGGAAACTTATATGCAAGTTCTTTAGCCTATACTTGCTATTAGTCGTACAATTATCCCCACCTCCCTGAAGCGGAGTATTCGTAAACGACCCCTAGATGAAACCCGAAGATGGGGAGCGTTATCAATTTAATGCTAATTTGCACCACTTGTCTCGTGGTGAATTATACCACGGCCTTGTTTCTCACTGTTTAATCAGATTCCGTAATAGGGCGTGGAGTCACCAGAGGTTCTGTCTCTAGTTTTGCAGCTAAATTATTGTTTAAGCCAATTGTCCAAATGAAAAGAATGTGCTTAAAACAGATATTAAACTCATATAGAAAAGTCGGTTTGTACATTATGGTGTAATGCCTCTTTTTTGGAGTCAGACACTGTAGGCAAATTTAACTGCTTTCTTGTTTTCCATAATATATGATATATAATTGTGTACAGAATTTTACAAAATTATGTAGACAGCACAATCCAAGATATTTATTGCTGCTATGCTCTACATAAATTCTGTCAAATTAAGTGCTGGATTATGCATAATAAAAATAATGCAGAAGCATGGCTGTAATACAATGTAGTTTGCTGTTGAAGCTGGTGTGCAAGGTTTTGTTTTTCTGCTACTCTTCTCTACTGAGTCTTTGCAAAAATGCAAGAGATTTCTGTGCAGAAACTGTTGAGTTTTCACAATCTGAGCAAGCAGAATTCAGAGCCGTGGTCAACGGCAAGGTTTCAATCTCATTAGCGGCTGATTAATGAACGTGACAGTAACATTACATTAAACGCTGCAGCACATTCGCAAATAGGCAGTTTTACAATTGGGCCAGAGTTATGGGCACGCATGTGGACGGATCCGTTCGAATAAGGCAGCATTCATTCGTTATGTTTAATTGTTCCTCAGGAAGCTTTTAGTCCGAGTGAAATATGATTCCGTACAAAAACGATGCTTTCCCATTTAGGCCAAACAGACGTGAATGATCTCATTTGGACCTTTTTCAGCATGGCGTTGTGGATGATTGGGCGGTGGGTTAAAGAGCTGCTCATTTCACTGTAACATTTGAGGACAGGAGATGGAAGAAATCACAGTGAAAATTGAGAAGAGTTCGGAAGGACAGGACTTTGTTTGGAACTGAGCACTTCTGTAAGACCACTTGAATAATACGTATGTGTGTCTGTGGTTTATAGAGTACCTGACAACCATACTTAAGTAGATGTAATTCCTTACCAAAAAACGTAAAGAAATCTTCAGTAAAGAGGTCCCACACGTTGGGCAAACGTACAGCAGTATATGATAATTACTTTAGTGCTGTTAATTCCATATACTTTAGTACTTTAAAATTAAAAAGTAGTCACTGTTGTCTGAGTTGCATACCTTTAACGCCTGTCAGAGTACAAGTCAAAAGTTAACACACAGCCAACAAGAACATGTACATGAAAGCTACTGGATAACTGCCCCAATATTTTGGTAAATAGTAATTAGTAATAGTAAAATATTCTTTAGTGTATATTTTAGTAAAATAAGTAAACAGTAATTGTGATGAGTAGTTAGTCCCCTAGGTACTGCTTGAAGAGCTGTGTCTTTAGATGACATTTGAAGTTTGAAGACAGTTATTTACTCTGCTGAAACATTAAATGTATTTTGCTGCGGTTAGTAACGATAGTAGTAGAGTCAATGTCGTAAATGCTTTAATTTCCTTGTTTTGGAAATATGATGGCAATTCTTAAAATCATTTGATTCCAAAAATGATGTGGACAGACAGTGGCACCAATCATTATCACATTCTTATGGTGTAGTTTGAAAATATTTGGTACAAATTTAAGAATTAGGAATATGAACCATCAGTCACAGAAAAGTGTACATGTGATAATGTCATGCCTTTAGTATTCATTCATTCAGTATCTGAACCGCTTAATCCCAACTGGGGTCACGGGGGGGACTGGAGCCTATCTCGGGAACTGCAGGTGCAAGGCGTGGAACAATCCTGGGTGGGCGCCAACACACCGCATGGCACACACACTCACATTCAAACCTTATGGGACCAATTTAGAGTCACCAGTTCACCTATATTGCATGCTTTCGTACTGTGGGAGGAAACCGAAGCACCTGGAGGAAATCCACACTAACACAGGGAGAGCTTGCAATCTCCACACAGAAAGGCCCTACGACCGTACCCCGGGACTCGAACCCAGCACCTTCTCGCTGTGAGACGGCAGCGTTAACCACTGCGCCACAGTGCCAGTTTCCAAATTCTTCATTCATTTTCCGAACTCTTTTATCCCAACTGGCTGTGAGGCGAGAGCGCTAACCACTGCGCCACCGTGCCGCCCCAAGTTTCCAAATTTTCACACAAAAGTAGGGTGTAGCAAGCAAATACTGTGGTCAATATGCTTGAGCAAAAAATTACATTATATAATTATTTATAATTTTAGTCAAGTAACAAGTGAAATCTGTTAATATTTATGATACTTTGTCCAAGTAAAAAATACACAAAATTATACTCAAGTACAGTAACAAACTATTGTTACTCAAGTATTACAGCCCAAACCCAAGTATAGTTAACAATACATGACATAAACCTTTTCTTGCTTTAGGAAAATACTCTTGTTATAAATCCATTTTGCTGCTTAAGAATAACCAAGCATGACTGGGTTCCTCCCCATTTACTGTGTCCTGGTTACTGTGGTGGTTCACGATCATTCTCCTGATCAAAATGTTGAAACTGCACACTACATTTAGGAATGAGGCTGAAAAATCAAAAGCACAGAGTTGAGACATTTATGAGACCATTTATATTAATTTGCACATTTAAAAATTCATGAGAAGCTTTTATCAGTCCTGAAACAAGGTGTCGTGCAGAGGGTGACATTTCCTTCTGAGACAAATTTTTGGTTCTTTTAAGGGTTGGATATTTTATGAAAGGTCTTATGACATCATGACACATGTCTGCCCGTACAAGACGTTCCCTTTGAGATTCTGCTTTAGAGTGTAGGTTTAAAGTGCAGGACCAAAGCTATTTTAGTGCTATGTTTTGCTACATTATGTTAGGTTATACTTTCACGTAAATCTTCTTTAATTTATCAAGGTCTTCCTTGCACCTAGTGTAAACCCCCACTACTACCGCGTCCCTCATTTGCCAATACATCACATGATTTACCTTGCAGCACGACAGCCTCCCGATAGCGACGGGCCGTTAACGTTATCGCTAGTAAGATTCGCGACACCCAAGGAGTTAAGTAGCTTTTTGAATGGGCGACATGTGAGTGAAACATAATAAAGGTAATTTACTGCAAGGCAAATTCCATAGCTAAAGGGTTCCCATGTTAAATAGCCCGCTGACCTTTAGCGGCTGATTACATAAAGGAGCCACAATCAGATTAGCGCGGGGACGGGAAAGGTCAAGCGCATTCGCCGGCCGTAGCCATTTCGGTCTACCTGGAGAGGCGATGTCTCGGAGCGGCGGCCCAAAAAGCGCCCGGCGGCCCAGAGCGACGAGGTAGTTAGCCTCTGTGCCCCGAGAGCCGTTTACGCAAAGGCCAGCGTCTGACGTTCTCGTGTGACCTCCCTCCTTTTCATCTCTCTTTCTCCTCTCTCTCGTTCTGTCTCGCATCCCTCCCTCTCTTTATCTCTTGATTGATGGTACTGTACCTGAGAGCATCTTCAACCTGACCGATCCGCTTAAGAAGACAGTGTAGGAGGATGTCTGATCCTGTCATCATTCGCAAGTCATCTCAAAGCTTAAATGTCAAGTTTTTGAACCTGGGACCTATTGTTCTTTTTCGGAATTTCCTTAAGCATTTTATAACATGTCTTTAATTGCAGTAAAATGATTTGTAATAAAAAAACAATAAAAAAGCACTAAAGCAGGGAAATGCATTGTATTCTCCCCAAATCATGGTCTAACAAGGATGTTCTGTTTGTGCCACAGTTGCTTTTGCTGATCTGTTAATAACCATCACTTGTGTATTCATTTTTAAAAGAAACAGTGCCACTAAACCGGTACACATATCCATTAATCATTATTTGTTCTTGGATTTTTGTACTTTTCGCTGTATAACGGAAAGTGCTCCGAACATGGGAATGGCTGTAATTCTCTTTTATTGCTAATATGTGCCTTTATGGCTTCTTTTATTTTCCTCTTAAGCCCACATATGAGGTTTAGGGTCTACCTTACGTATGCATGCACAAACTGGCATTTGTGAGTTGAAGACCCATGGGAAGCTGTTTTACCTGAGCTCACGAGAGGCACTTTGTTTGATTTGATGCTGTCAGTGTTGCTGCACAATGAAGAAAGAGGCAATAAGTGAAATGCACACTTCACAAGTCACCTTGTACCATAAGAATACGGCACTTAAAAGCTGTCAGCTGGACACTGGACTTTTTAACACTTTTCCCCTTCACTTCCTTAGGGGTGTTCATGCTTTTATGCATTTATGTATTTATTTCCTCGCAGACATATGGATAGACGGAGACTTTATTAATTGTAAATGTAATCATAGGTTTTTGCAGAGCTTTAAAGTGTGGAAATGCATGTCAGTATTTACCTAAAATAAATGTAAAACCCAGCAGTAAGCCACAGAATATCCCCACTACAATTACAATAGTATTTTAAGAGTGGCCTTTATTTTGTCAAGTAATATATACATAATTAAAGTCAAAGTTAACTTTATTGTCATCTCTGCTATATAATGTACAGGTACACAGAGAGACGAGACGATGTGGCTCCAGTGCAAAGAACAAATAACAAATAAAGCACATAGAATAAACTGTATTAATAGAATATAAAATATACACTTTAAACTAGAAGTAGAATATAAATGTAAAGTTTAAACTAGAAATCGTTTAAAGTGAATGAATTACATTAATTACCACTGTTTTCTTAATCACACACTGTTTTAAAAGCACAAAGCACGTTTTCAGTGCTGTGAAAGTGATAATACAGCATCTAGATTTTGTCGTACTGCGTCAGCAGCTCCACTCTGAGTACAGTAGACCAAGAGCTCGATGGTGTGGAGAAAAATGAGTGTGAGGGTGGCATTAAGTGTGCTTAAAAAAGCACATCAGCCAGAGGTTTATTGATCTGATAGAGTAATGTTTTCCACAATGCAGCCACGAACTCGGCAGAGGGTCAGTGTGAGAGGTGTGTGTGTGTGTGTGTGTGTGTGAAAACAGCAGTGTTACCAAGTGGCTGTTTTCCACTTGTTGACAGGAGAATGGATTTGGGGGGCTCTGTTATTGTTATTATAATTCCATTCCACAAGCTCCAGCACGCTAGCAGGTCTGCTGGCCTGGGAAGTGATGAGGCAGAGTGTGTGTGTGTGTGTGTATTCCAGCTAACTGGAGTGCAAGTTGTCTATGTGTGCATGTATCTACAGTGTGTGTGAATGTGTGTATGTGTTAGAGACCATGAGCGTGTGTGAGTGAGTGTGTGTGTGAGTGAGTGTGTGTGTGGGCAGGCCCAGGCAGGGAAGGCAGTTTGTCTCAGGCGCAGCTCGACGCTGGCTGGCCTGTCAGCCGGTTTTACGGCGGCCCCATTAGGAGGCTGACATGGTTAATGCTGATTGCGCCAGGCGCAGCCGGGCCCTGACAGTAACGGTGAGCTGAGTGACGCAGATGATGTTAACAAGCCGGGGGAAGCGGCTGGGGCCCGTGTTTACAATGTGGGGGTGCTAAACCTGTCTGCGCGATAACACCCGCCCCTGCACAACCACACACACACACACACAGCCCTCTCGCAAACACCCAGAGAAAACTGCACCGGCAGATAATTAGGCACCCTGCAAACAAAAGAGCAGGGCTTCATTCCCCAGCCTCACAGGCAGCAGGGAGCCACGCTGCTCCGTCACTGACAGGCTGAAGAGTGCACTTGGTCCATACCTTTCTGCAACAGCCCTGAAACGGTGCCACTTTAGCCGAAGTACGACACAGCCACAAGAAAAAGCCCCGCTGCCCTGTCCGGTATCCAGCGCATCATTTCAGCCTCCTGAAGTGCTGGACAGTGACTGCAGCGAAAACATGTCTTTATTATCCTCCCAAATCTTTAATTATGGTGATAAGATTTTTTGTCTGGTTTTGTCTGACCGGTTGAATTACAGAACCGTCGTAGCGCACCAGACGATGACCCTCGGAGTGTCGCTGTTTCCACAGCGGTTCCAATAAAAAAAAAACACACACACTTGAAAACAATTAGCGTTGGCGAGTCGCGTTTCAAAATGAAGCAGTGGGGCTGTGGCATATATAAGTTCTCTTGTCAGCCCGGTGAAGTGGCAGTTAATGAGCTTCATTAATATGCTAAACAGGCCTTTTTCCCCTCGTTTTGCCTGCGCTCTGTCCACTGCGAAGTGACCAGCTCCGGAATATTTCTAATTGCAAGTCAATTATGTCATTGAGCCCATTTAGAACTTCATTTGTATGCAAATGCGGGGTTGGGGGGCCGAAGGAAGGTTGGCCACTCCACAACATTAAGTGTATAAATAGCATGCAGTCTTAGGCCGCTGTTGCGAGAGAGAACTCCGATGTGTCTGTCACCGTTTTTGGGGGGGGAGGACTTGAAGACCACAGCTGAAGGAAGAAGCTGGGAGAGAAGAAGTCTCCTGCGGAAACTCGGAACGGGAACCGGGGAGATGGGCGGCTGCTGGAACCGTCGTTAATTGCGGTTACTGCCGGGAGCTTGTCCCACTGAATGATTTCTCGATGCATCATCCGTCGTCTGATCTCTCTGTAGTCAATAGTAGGTTTAGTGGGGCGTAAAACAGTCATCAATAAAAGCTGATGAAGACATAGCAGAGAGCTAAATGAGGGAGCCAAGGCAGCGCCCTCTAGTGGACGGAGTGGTTTTAATAAGTGTTTTTGGGTAATGGCTTATCTGTCCACAAACGGCCGCGTCTTGCTGTCTTTGTTAAGGAGTACTAATAACTCTCATAGTTACTATACTAACCTTACCCTTAACCTAAACCTCAGTAACCAAAATAATCAGTTTTTCAAAAAGAAACTCTTTCGAAAAAGAGTAAAAAATAAATAAAACCCAGAAGTTTTTTCTATAAAGGCCTTTTTTTCCTTACGGCCTGTTTTCATGAACAAAATGTCCCCAGAAAGCCACAAATTTGATATCTCATGATTCCAATCAGGTACTCAAAACCATCGAAAAAAGCTGACAGCCTGTGTGTGTGTGTGTGTGTGTGTGTGTGTAAATGTTTGTGTGCATGTGTGTGGGTCTGAGAGCCATGAGAGCAGACTTATGGATGGTTATGACATTTGGGACAACGTCCTCCTGTTCGTCCTGCTGAGGTTTACACTTGACCACTCCAGTTGCACAGAGACTCACAAAACACACACACACTGAGTCATACCTCACGCACATATCCAATTCCAACAACATCCCTCTCTCTCTGTTACACACACACACACACACACACACACTTGTTAGGCTTTGGGTGTCAGTGGGGTTTGAGTTGTGCAGAGGAGGCCAGGCTCTGGCAGACAGAGTCGTGTCTGCTGTCCGACAAGCCCCTTAACGATTATCAAGCTCCATTTTATTAGGGCAGACTGGAGCTGTGCAGAAAGGCAGGCTTGTAAATTAGCTGCCAGCGCCGGCGTCAATACCGGAGAAAATCCGGTGACATTGTGAAGTCTGCCACCCATCAGCACTTAATGAATGGATGAAGTTAAGACCATTTTTAGTAAATTCATTACTGTATTGGACTTGACAGGGCAGATTAATAATTGGTTTGTCACTTTCTTGCTCTCTCTCTCCCCCAAATGATTAATATGCCTATTGATTAGGGCCCCGGCCAGCATGTAGAGGATATGGAGAAAAAAGCACGCGCAAGCAGGAGGATACAAAAATCCAATGGGCACTCAAAAGAGCGGTCGACAGTAAAAAATTGGGGGAAAAACCCTTAATCAAATCCAGCAGCAAGAAACACTGCGGTCACTGTAATCAGATTGTGTCTGAGTCGGTCAGAAACGATGCTGCCGTCCTCTCTCACAGACCGCCAATATTTTCCACTGTATCTGTCTGAGATTACTATAAACATTTATAAGTTAAATTCTATTTAATTTCTCTTGGATATACCATTAGGTGCAGCAGTTTTAATCAATAATAACCCAGCGATTACCATCTTACCCCATGCTAGAAGCTAAGTATTTTAAATATTATCTTAAAACATTAGGATAAAAATGGGATCCAGCGTTGGGCATGTAGTATGTTCTCTTGAAATATCGGCGCTAAAGGATAACGGTGTTACAATAAGTACACACCACCTCTTTCATCCAAATTATGAATAGAAAACATGGATGAATGGGCCTATCTTTGAGAACCGAGGGGCTCCTACAGATGTAGCGGCGATAAGGATCATTTCTGATCCTTTCCTTTCCGGTTTATGTCTTCTCCCACAAATGAAATGATATATATCAGCAAATGCCCCTTTGGGAGAGGCGCTCTGGTGTTTTATTTAAAGGAAGCCAGCAGTGACGGCCCTCGCCGACTCTCATCCGCCGCCGCCATTATTGCTCTTATCAGACCTCCAACTTGTCCATCCAGGGCTTTGAATGATTAGCCTGTTTCCAAAATGTTCCAAACTCTCCATCCTTTCCGTCCGTCCATGTCCACCTCCTGTGTGGGTATCGAAAGAACAGCTGAAAAATGATTTCCGATTGAGTTATCATTTCGGGGCGGGGAATAATCTGCGGCTCAGGAAAAACGGATCTAATTGAGAGCGCGGAGCGGCCTCGTGGCGCCGTGATAAAGTGTCCCGGCTCAATTTCACTACAGGCGAGATTAAGAAAACCCGCCACAATGGCAGCATTACCATATGAATATGGCGGCCGCATCGCAGTCTCTTTAGCCCATCAATCTCCACTCGGCTCTCGTAAGGGAGCCAGATAACCTCCAGGAGATCCCCTCTTAACCTCAATTCTGCCGGATGGATTAAGAAATACCCGTGAGCCGAGTGTTTGAGCTGTGCGGCAGCCGTGCCATTATTCTTCCCCCGAAACGAGTTATAATACAATTAATCTTGTCCAGGAGGAAAAATATGGCACCTAAGTGAATTTTACATGAAGATCCTCCCACTACTTATTGCTCACGTCCCCCCGCACGCTTCCCCCCGCCATCCGTGGATGTGAAGTAATTGCGTTCTGACAGGGACAATGACTGGAGCTGAACTTCAGCGCTGATGGCTTCAGTACTGCCGCAGGGATCAGTGGGGCCTCGTGTGTTTTTAAAAGCTTCGGACTAGAACTTAAAGGCTAAAGATACATTTTAAAGGTTGCACTCAATAATGGGGGAACTTTAGTAAAGTATACAGAATTTTGGGGTAACTTCTTTCTTTATTTTCTACTGTACAGGATAATTCAAAATGAATGGTACAAAAACAAAACATACCTGTGACTGCAATAATGAATTTATTTCACAAATACAGATATAACGCCAAGTTTCTACAGATATGCACAGATGTTCGATGTGGGCGCCGTTTGTGACACGTCTACACAATAGCGTCGTTCTTGAGTTCTTGCCACACCCGTGCCAGCACAGCCTGATCAATTGAGTCGACTGTTACCTATCCTATGGAAGTGAGGGGTACGAACGCCTTGTCCTTCATATATCCCCAAAAGAGAAAAAAATATAAAAATCTTTTCCTTTCGTTCATTTTGAATTCCCTTGTACTCTCAAGTTTCATTGCCAGTTGCTTTACTTTAACAATAAGCTGATTAACACATTCTTCGTATCAATTTGCACCTACGTTTCACCGGCGTGAAAGCAGGATTCACTTTTTTCAGCGTGTGTTTTATTGCAGATTGCACTTTTTTTTCTAACTGACTTCTGATGTGTTCCAGATCGAAGATACAGCAGTTTTAACATGTAATTAAGAAGTAAAACAAAGACTAAAGTTAACACAGTGCAAGAAAGAGTTGATACTTTTTACTCTCTAAGGATAAGATTTTTTTGGCGGATTGAATTAGGTTTTAATGTATTATCAACAGTAGAGAGCCAATCATATTTATCTTATCAGCTACTGTGTTAAACATGGCATTTGTAAGCAGTCGAGCTGTAATTTTTACATTTTACATAAGATTTACCTTTTTCTTACACGCTGACGGACATTTACATTAACATTTATAGCATTTGTCTGACACTTTTATCCAGGGTGACATGCGTTTCCTATTTACAGGAGCAGTCTTCTTGGAGCAACTTGGGGTTAAGATTCTTGCTCGGGGGCCCGATGGTGGTAGTGCTGAAGGTAGCATGTGAACAATGTAGAGTTGCGTTGAACATGACATTTTAAGTGAGACAAAGTGGTCACATGGCGAGAGCATCCATGACCAGTTGTTAGTGACGTGACAGATGAAAATATTCTCACACCATCGCCGTACCACTGTCATTACCATCATTGGTAATGTAAAGGGACTACAACTAGTGCATAATTAGTTATCGAGTACCAAGATGTCGTAAGGTCAAAACCCAGCTCTATCCTACTGCCAGAACAACCACCATGGGCAAAGTCCCTGGGCAAGACCTTTAACCCCAAGTTGCTCCAGGGAGAGCGTCCCTGTAATTAGTCATTAGAGCTCCTGATAAATGTTCTAAGTGTAAATTTGAAGATGGCTTCAGATGTGTGAATCTTTACAGATTGCATGAAACTATTTTACGTGCAGTCCGGTTTGCGTGACGTCAGATATCACGTTAAATGATGGTTGTCATAATATTTGTTCCTTTTCTCATTTTACAATGTTTTAAACCTCGTCTGAATCTTTAGCTCTAAAGAAAGTCTTAGCGCCAACTATTTTTAGCCCATCTCGAATTCCAGACTCAATTATAGACTGTGGCTGGTGTGATTTATTTAAATAAGTCTATTTAATATACTTATATCTCACATGCATGCGACATTTGCCATAAAGGTATATGGGACAGTATATGTGTAAGGGGAGGCCATAAAGCATGGCCTGATCCTCGGGGCTAAAGGAGCAGGGGCTGGCGGCGTGTGAAGAGGGGGGAGAGAGAGAACACAGGTGAAATTGATTCCTGGTGTCTATATTTCATGTTGAAAATTGGCTCGTACATCCAGCGGTTTGATCTATGGGGGCCGTCGTCCTAAGAAAAAACCTTAGTAAATGTGTAATTTCTCCCTTGATGGAACACAGACGAAAGGCGATCCTTCTTATTCCTCTCTCCCCCTGCTCTCTCTCTCTTTCTTTCTTTCTTTCTTTCTCTCTCTCTCTCCCACTTTTCCTCCATATGAAGACAGCTAGCTTAGTTCCTACAGGACTACCACTCTCTCTCTCTCTCTCTCTCTCTCTCCTTTTCATGCTCCTTGATGTCTCCATTTCATTACGGCCCCTCCATTTATCAACTCTTTTCGGGACCGACTTTTTCACCCACCCCCCGACTCCCAACGCCTGTTTTTTGGGGGGACAGCTTGCTCTGATTGTGCACCCGCTCGCTGCTGGTAGGGGGTCGTATCTACAGGGATGACATTGGAGGCTCGTACTGATGGGGACTCTGTAATATTCTGCACCAGATCCCTGTTTGTTTGAGAGCGGAGGAGCGGGGCAGGCGGGTGGCTCGGCGCGAGGGCTGGAATGACAGGAATAAAGATAGAGTAGCATGGGTACACATGAGAAGAGAGTCCAAATAAATGAGGCGGACACGGGTGCGATGCACAAGCACTGATGTGCAAATGATAAAGAAGGGCCTGCATCCGTCTGAGAGAGAGAGAGAGGGAGAGGGAGAGAGGGAGGGATGGGAGAGAGGAGGAGTGCAAGCAAGGATGGGTGAGTGCATTATAATCAAGGCGCTGGGTAATGATAATAATAATAATGTGAAATTAGTTCTCTCTATCAGTGAGCGAGTGGGCAGGCCTTTTAATCATGGTCTAAAAGGTGCGAATGCTCTTTATCATCATTGAACTGTGTCCAGGGCTAATTGTGGCCATATTTCACTGTCCGGGAGCCTGGGGTGGCCAACGATCTGGCCTGCTCCAGCGCCGGCGTGATTGAACGCAGATAAAGTCGCGGTCACAGCAGGGCTCAGCTGGGAGCCGGGAGAATGGAGTAGGCACTAAGTGAAACGGAGGGTCTCCCTGTCTCCCGTCTCCTGCTTTCCTCTTTTAGCCGTCCCCTCGCTTTCCTCTGCTCTTCCTCCTCCTCATCCGCTATCTCATCTCTCATCTTCTCATGTCCCGTCCTCTTCTTCTCATTCTTTCTTTTTCCTCCTGTCCAGTCCTGGATCATTAGAGTAGATCATTACACAGAACCATTACAACGTGCTTTGTCTAAAGGACATGACAGCCTCTCTCAGGGGAAACCTTACTAGTGGACTCAGTCAATTATATATTATAAATAAAATCAGATATGAATTAGGATAATAATAAAAAATATTTGCATATTCACTTTTTAAAAAATATTTTATCATTGAAATGATCATTTATAATTCTGATCATTTTGGGGCCATTTTAATCATTTGCACAAATTGATTAATCTCTTTTATAACTATGTTACAAAAATAAAATTATATTGTTTCAGCTTAGATAATTACAAATTAGAACAAAAATCACAAATAAAAGGAAGGTAAATGTTACATTTCTACATGTGTAAGAATCATGAAATTCTCCTCCCCTTCAAACTGCTGTCCTCGGTTCCTCACTCGTTCTGCCTTTTTTCCCTCTACAATCGGTTCCGTCATTTTCCCCGACACTGTCTCACCTTGGCAGAATCTGTAGGTCACCTACAGGGAAGAAACTTTTAATTAAAGTTAAAGCTTCACCGGCCGTCTGAGCGGAGGTAGGAGAGAGGGAGAGACCCTGAGATCCCACCTTGGTTTACAGCTGAGGAGGAATCATCTACAGGAATTTTACCTAATGGACAAGGTTGTCTCTTTAATAACAAAAATGGTTTTACGGGAAGAGGGATTTTTACACCGGACCTCCTAGTGGTGGGGACATTGGTGTTCTCGGGGGCTCCAACTACCAGGCTAACATTTAGAGTGAAAAATATAATAGCAACCAGGGGGTGAATATCCTTTATTAAAACAGTAAAATATCTGCGCAAGTGAGATTGGTGCTCTGTTTGTGTCCTGTCATATCTATGGCAAAAAAAAGGATCTGAATGAAAAGCGTCTAAATGAACGCTGGGTCTTGTGGCGGACGCTTTTTGGATGGTTAACAGTTTGGTATTTCATATCTGAAACGTTTAATGTGTGTGACTGAGTGATTATTTGTCCTCATAAACACACCACAGCACAGCACACAGCAAACTTGACATCTGCTTTTGACCCATCAATGTAGGAGCAGTACTTAGAGATGGAACCTTGCTCATGGGTACCTCAGTGGTACTTTTACCGGTCCAGGATTTGAATTTTTTTTCCTGTGCAACTCACTATCTGTTACACTCCCACTGCCACATTTGGTTTATCACAAAAGTGTCCTTAAGTGTGAGGAATAAGCACTTCATTCATTCATTATCTGAACCACTTAATCCCAGCCGGGCTCACGGGAGGAACTGGAGCTTATCCCGGGAACTACGGGCGCAGGGCAGGGACCAACCCTGGGCAGGTGCCAACAGACCGCAGGGCACACACACACACACTCACACAATCACACTACAGCTGACCCGGGGGTCGAACCCAGGACCTTCTCGCTGTGAGGCAGCAGCACTAACCACTGTGCATGTAATTTAATTTATGGGCAGCACGGTGGTGCCTCACAGCAAGCAGGTCCTGGGTTCGACCCCCGAGTCTGCCGTGGGGGTTTTTCTATGTGGAGTTCACATGTCCTCTATGTGTTCCTGTTTTTTTTTGGGCGCTCCGGTTTCCTCCCACAGTCTAATGGCATGCAATTTCAGTTGATTGGTGACTCTAAAGTGTCCCTTTAGGTATGAATGTGAGTGTGTTTGTGTGAGTGTGTGTATCCTGCGGTGTGATGGAACCCACCCAGGTTTGGTTCATAGCTCCAGAATAAGCTCCGGTCTCCGCAACCCTAACTGGGATTAAGTGGTTTAGATAATCAAGGAATGAATTAATCAATTTGCAGTAATGTTTTATTGCCATATGTATGTTGTCAGTTCTCAAATTGTTCAGAAATTATTTATAATTTTGTATTTTAATTATGCATGAAAATAATTGCTTTAAAATCTAAATCCTTCTTGTTAAGTTGATGCCTGCTTCACTGCGTTATTTCTGTCTTGAGTGTAGAATTTGTGTGTGTATATGCGTATGTGTGTGTGTTGATGTGTGGTCTTTCGGATTGCAGTGGTTTCCCAGAGGCGGATCTGATTACGCACGTGGACGGCAGCACCAGTGGCACTCGATACAGGGAACATGCAGAAAACATCCCATCCCAAAGTAAAACGCATCATCCAAAGAGCCCCGTAACACGATTAGGGAAAGCGGCCGTCATAGGTGCCAAGCAGCAGAAGAGCAGCAGCGCAGGCTGGTGTAAAGTGACACAGTTGTTTTTGGGGAGGGGTGGGGTGAGGGGAAAAAGAACAACAGGGAGAGGGGCATCCATCCTTCAGAGAAGCCCAATCTCATTTGGGTGATGGGCCGGCGAGCCAAGCCCTAGTACGGAGAGGGATTTGGGCTTTAATAGAAGATTGAATCAGAGTGAAATGCACAAACGGGGAAATTTTTCTAGATTAAATTGGGATATTTATAAAACTGACAATGTACAAGCCATTTGGATCCTAAGTACATTTTTGCTTTTGCACATGTTTAGACTTTTTGGTGATGTTAATGTGACAAACAGTGGATCGAAAAATAAAATAAAGAGAGAGAATGCAGGAAAAAATTGCTGAAATAACAGTCTCGTAACAACACAAGTTTTGTGAATTTAACGGGTTTCTTTTTTTTCAAAAGTTTGGAAAAATAGCAAAATAATATTATTTATACATGGAGAGAGAGAGTAAAAAAGTGAATGTGGGAAGACAAGGAATACAGAGACTGGAGATGTGGAAGAGGGAAAAAGAGAGGGAGCGAGTGAGAGAGAGAGAGGGAGAGATTAGATAGAGAGCAAGATCCTCCGCCGCCCCCCGGAAGCCTTCTCTATAGAGATAGATGATGGCAATCCAAACGGAGCATCAACAATCCTATTAGCTTTGCTCCATAAATGTTCCTCATCAAGAGGAGATGTCATAACTCACTTTACAACATTGATTTTAATCCTATGAAATGTAAACATACATATTATCAATATCAATGCAGAAAATAATGTTGTAATATGCAATTATGGGCCAGCATTGATTTTTTTTATCCAGTGTAATCATCCCCAATTGATTTAATAAGGCCGTTATCAGCCGGGCAGCAGGAATATTACAAACACAATTTTCATAAATTTCAGTGTGCAGTGGAGCTGCTTCACTTTCTTAAGAGGAAAAAAAAATCTCAGCTGAGGAGGAGTCCGGTCTAGTCACACTGCAAACCAGCATGTACACAGCTGTCATGAACCAAGTGTGTGTGTGTGTGTGTGTGTTGGTGGTGGTGGTGGATTTATTTATTCGCAGGGAACAGATACTCTAGAAAACTAGGACATTAGAAAAGTGTGTATGATTTAATCCTGTTTGGAGATTATCTAAATTTTTCTCGGTTTTATTATTTAGACAAAATATTTTATTTCAGCCATATACAGCTATAATTGTAATAATTGTTCTAATTGTTCATTCACAGCTATACTGTTAATTCACAAGCAATGGTGTGTTTGTGTGTGTGTGTGTGTGTGAGATTATAAGTTACATTTTATTTAGAGCATACAGCAAAACAACGTCAAATAAAAGTACAGTGAGCAGGTGGAGGAATTCACATTTTGCCGCTGAAAGATTCATGCTATGGAAATGTTGCAATTCAAATGTAATATCAGTGTGAAAACGGAACTGCGTCCTATCATTTGTTGGTACAGCAGTATGTATATGTATAATATGTATATGTTTAGGGTCAGTAACAGTTAAGGAATTGGCCTTGTGATCGGAGGGTCACCAGTTCAAGTCCCGGAACCACTAGGTTATGGTACCACTGAGGTACTCGTGAGCAAGGCACCGTCCCCAGGCACTGCTCCTCAAGTGCTGCCAAAAAACTGCCCACTGCTCCTTCACGGATAGGTCAAATGAAGAGGGCAGGGTTCGTTCTGGTGCACTGTGTGCTGGGCTGTGCTGTGTTCACAATGACAAATAAACACTCACTATAGCATCACACTTGTAGAAATGTAGATAGCGTAAATCTTCTAATTTGACCCTAAATGATATCTCTTATCTCCTAAACAAGCTTTAGCTTGTCTCTCGCACTATGTCTGTCTCTCTCTTTTTAGTGGAGAAAACTGCCTTTGATTTTTCTTTAGTTTAGTTAGTTTAGTTTAGTTCAGGGAACACACACACACCCTAGAAAATTAGGACAGAAGGGAAATGCACAGTTGATATCGTTAGAGGCCATTTAACTGATCTGCTGCCATTGAAAACACAAACAAACACAAAAAACCCCACTAACATGTATGTCTGTCTGTGGATATTCGTTTTCTCTAACCCATTTTCGTTAAGGTATAAAACTTAGTCGGCGGTAACTTGGTTTAACCACAGTTGTTGATTTTAAACATAGCTTTACAGATCACAGAACAGTCATGGACTACAAAGCACTGTTGTAAGTCGCTCTGGATAAGAGTGTCTGCTAAATGCTGTAAATAAAAATGTAAATGTAAATGAACAAGGCTGATGTCTTTCTCTCTCACTCCGTGTGGGTATATTTGTGGAAGGTGTAGTTGCAGGTAAGAGATATACTTCAGGAAACTAGGGTACAAGGATGTATTTAACCGTCATTTTGATTACAAGAGTATGATTAATAGACAAACATTTTTTAAAAATATTTTGTTACAGTTATGGGCTACAGCTATTTATAAGCAATGCTGTGTGTGTGTGTGTGTGAGAGAGAGAGAGAGAGAGGGAGGAACATGCTCATTTGCCACTGGAGGGTTTGTACTCCTCACTCTCCCTCTTTGTTCCCCCTCTCTCTCCAAAATCACAGTGTTAGTGTCATGAGTGTCTTTATGCCAGTTTAAATGTGTATGATTGATGCAAACTAGTGTGTATTATATTGCAATTCCAATAATATTTGCAAGGAAGGGAAGAGGAAAAGTCTCATTAGAAGTGTGGCAGCCAAATGATGGATTAATGTTGACAATTAATAATTTAGTTAAAAAGAAAAAAAATATATATATATAATGATTAAACATGGTGTATTTGATTCATAAATATACATTTGTTAATTTTAAATGGATTATTTAAATTTTTTAACGATGTTACGCCATAATGCCTTAATTAACAACGACTGGACAAACTCTAGCTCAGTGAGGTCAGAAAAGGCTTGAAGTTGCACAGTTTTTGACCATGTGGCAAACGAAACAATTTATTGTTTTAATAAATGTTAAAATGTGAAAATTGTTTTGCCTCATTTCTCATGTTCGCTAGACTGGCTAAGGTTTATTCTACAGAATTTCTCCATTTGAAGCTGTATGATTGTATCTGTAGCTTCATATTTTGTTTATTACACTTTCCTAATTCTTTCTTTACTTTTAAAGAAATGTAAAGTTAAAAAATGTCTAAAAATCTACTGATTAGGTTCAAAATGACCTGCTAATTATATCATCTAACACTCCGATCAAGCTCTTTCTCTCTCTCTCACTCTCTCTGTCTCCACCATTCCTTACCGCCTCCTCGTGGTGCTGACAGCAGATTGATTCCCGGCTCCTTCATCAGCTGGCGCGGGCCACGCGACGCGCTCTCCCGCCCCAAGCCTCTCTAATGAGGACAAACGACCCCCTGAGCTGCTGCGGACCCTCCCTGCGTTCAAACACACACACGCACACACACAAACACAACAGGCCACATTGAAATGAGAGGACAGAGAGGTCAGATCACTGCACCCATTCTCAAATTACCCAGGCTCTCTCCAAATGACTTTGGCTATTAGAATGGCATGTTGTGGCCCAGTGGCACATAAACCGTCTCCCGCGCAGCCTCGGCCCTAACACAATCTCTTTAATAGCCTGGGCCTGACGGGGGAACGGGCCGACGTGTAACATTAGAGAAATATTTATTTGCCTGCAGAAAATAAGCGCCGGCTAACCTGGTTAGGTTATGCAGTAAGTCACTCAGGGAAGAACCAGTCTTAATGGTGCACAGAAGCTCGGCCTAAGTTCAGGGTTTTTTTTTGTTCAGTTCACTTTTATGTTTATGAGTGATAAAGCTTTATTTATTCAGCGAGGCGAGTGCACGTTGTGTCATGAGTGTCTTTATACCATTTATATCATTTTTAATTGAAAAGGAGATTTATGGATGTGGTGAAAGAGGACATGAAGTTAGTTGGTGTGAGGGTAGAGGATGCAGAAGATAGGACTAAATGGAGACAGATGATTCGCTGTGGCGACCCCTGAAGGGAAAAGCCGAAAGAGAAAGAAGAAGAAGAAGAAAAAGAAGAAGAAGATCATTTTTAATTGAGACAAAACTCATGTGAAACACTCTCTCTCTCTCTCTCTCTCTCTCTCTCTCTTTCCTAAACTCACATTGTTAGTGTCATGAGAGTCTGTATAACCGTTGTATTGTGCATGATTGAGGCAACGTAGTGCGCAGGGCCATCTATCCATTTCTCTCCCCATCTCTATCACACAATTCAATTCAATTCAGTTGGTGGCAGTATTAGCATGGCAGACAGTATTGCCAAGACAATGGTCACTCTTGTGGCTGTTACAAACATATTAACATAATTATTCTCTTACTCTGTGTGTGTTTGCTGTTGACCTGTCAGGAATCATGGCTCCATCAGAAGCAACCGCTGCTGGAAATGTGTTCATTTGTGGTGTGGTGGCGCGGCACCTGATCTCCGTGTAGTGGTGGTGGTGGTGCTGCTGGAGGGACGGAGGGAGGGAGAGAAGGCAGGAGATGTTGGAGGAGAAGCTGGTGGAGTTTGTAAGGAGGGGGGGTGGTGGTCAGGAGACGGATAGCCAGTCATCTCTGGCCCAGCAGGCCCGTATTTAAACTGTCCCCGTGTTTTATAGCCGGGGACATGAACCGGTGGCTCTGCGTTTAGGGACCATACATCAGTGTTAAAATGGCAGATTACTGTTAATGAATGATATTTGTGTTCGGTGCATGCAGCAGCGGGACGGAGCCGGCCAGGAAAATGATCTGTCCCTTCCCCCTGCGTCCCTCTCTTTCTCCCTGTCTCATCACCACCATCCTCCACTTTTTTAGCACACTCCTGCCATCCTCACTCCTCGTCTGGGTTCATCCGCCTCGCTTCCTCCGCTCTGATGGCCTTTCGTTTACGGACTCGTTTTTAAAACTGATTTCAGTTGTTTCAGTTGTTCAACCAGAGCCCAAATAAAACATTACACCCAGCGATACAGTTTATGTCTTAAGGAATTTACACTCACAGTTTACAATTTTCATCAAATTTTTTAAAGTTTGAATACGAAAAATGTTGTGGTAGAATTTGATAGTAAGCCCTCGAATGTAGAGCACTAGAGTGTTATAGAGTATTATAATGAAAGTCCTCATTATTATTAATTATATAAAGATGCGAAGATATTTAAAACATCTTTCATTTAATATCTAGACAATATGATTTAATTAAATGGAACATTTAATGTCAAAACAAGCTGAAAAAGGTATATTTTTCTACACAATGCTACATTCAGAAATATTTGACATGACAAAACAGGTTTGGAGTCTCTCATAAACTCAAAAGAAACTCTGTGCTGGACGGCAGTGTTTACCTGGAAAACCATGACATGGAGGACTGATAAGAAAAATAAGCACAAACCCCAACACACACACCGACACACCGACGCACACACAAACACACACACACAACGTACACACACACAACATACACACACACACACACACACACGACATACACACACACACACACCGACACACCGACGCACACACACACACACACATACACACACACACACACACACACACACACACACAACGTACACACACACACACACACACACACACTCACACACACACACACACAACGTACACACTCACACACACACACACACAACGTACACACACACACACACATACACACACTCACACACACACACACACACACACACAACGTACACACACACACAGTCTTGTATCACTATCTTTGTGAGGTCTTTCCATAGACTCCCATAATGACTAGATGTATATAATTTTACACCTACACCTAATCCTAACCCTAATCTTAACCTCAGTAACCAAAAGCACATCTTTTACCTCTTTTAGTTTCTCAAATAAAACAAGCACATTTTCTATAAAGTCATTTTTCCTCATGGGGACCTCTCAAATGTCCCCACAAAACCCCAATAAACAGATAAAAGTGATTTTAGGGGACAAAAAGGCCCCCACAATGCGATAAATACATGAACACACACACACACACACACACACACACCCCGACATACACACACACACACACACACACACACCCCGACATACACATACCAACACAAACATCGAACCACACATACACACACACCAACACACACCGATACACACACACAACGACATACACACACCAACACACACAGACACACACGCACACCAACACACAAACACACACCGACAAACACACACACCAACACACACGCACACTAACACACACACACACCTAAAAAACACACACACACACCAACACACATACACACAGACACACACACGCACACCAACACACACACACAGCAAAAAACACACACACACACCCCGACATACACATACCAACACAAACATCGAACCACACATACATACACACAGATACACACACACAACGACATACACACACCAACACACACGCACACACACACACACACACTGACATACACACACCAACTCACACATCGAAACACACACACACACCCCGACATACACATACCAACACAAACATCGAACCACACATACACACACACCGATACACACACACAACGACATACACACACCAACACACACACACACACGCACACACACACACTGACATACACACACCAACTCACACATCGAAACACACACACACACAGGCATACTCAAGATGATGCAACTGCTCCTTGCTAAAGCTAACCACCACAAGATGTCACTCACCCATAAGTAAAAGTGCTAAGCAATCAGGCAGTCAGCAGCATGACGGCTTCGGTCAAAAACACTTAAACGCTCTCTCAAATTAAAGTGAAAACAAGGACATTTTACAGCAAATGCATCAGCATCACTACAGCTATTTTTATGCCTGAGCAATAACTTTTAATTGCAGTGAGATTTCACATTCTGCAGAGTTCTGGAGGCTCTAGACCACGAGGTACAGGCTGAAGGTTTGTGCTGGCTGGTGTTGTTTTGACCGATGCTGCAGATGAGGAGGAAGCAGCGTTAGCTCAGCGTGAGGGAATTTCCTATTCGAGGGGACAGAGTGCAGCATAACAGCGTTGGCCTTCTAACTCGCAAACATCCTCCCGGCTTCGCGTGAGTCAACCGGACAATGCCGCGCGTGACGCAGGATCCCGGTTCGCGCCGTTCCAACCTGTCCGGAGAGGCTGTTGTTGTTGTTGTTGTAGACCCATTTCCACACAGCCCGATGCTGCAGGCGGGACCCTAAAAAGCAGGACGCACCGGGCGGCAGGAAAAGGAAGTCGTCACCTACGAGGTGTACTTTCACCTGCTGACATTAGACTGACAATCAACCGGACCCGGACCTTGCTTTCACCTGTGGTCCGATGAGGTCAATGTCCTCCGGGGGTCAACGTTACCTCACACCAGCTGTGGTTCCACTCATTGGTCAGCTTTTTTTCACTGCTCTTAATGACTTTCTTCACTGTCAAAACAAACTCGACTGGGGTTGCCTTGAGAGTGCATTTGCACAAACTGACCCTTGTGTGTGTGTGTTAAAGTGACCAGGATGCATCTGTCTGATGAGCAGCTGACCAGAAGTAAGCGCTGCGAGGTTGTGAAGCTGTAAAGCAACACCCACAAACCCACACACACCTGCTTCCTCTGGAACGGACCTGTTTGCGCTGCAAACTTCCCACCGCCTCGTGCCGGACAAGAAAGTCCTCTTCTCTTTTTTTCCCTCTCCTCTTCTCTCCTCTCCTCTTCCCCTGATCCGATAAGCTTGATCGTTTTAATTGAAAGTCAGGGGAGGGCACTCTTGTGGTTTCATTATTAATTTAAACACTCAGGGTAACTTAAAGTGCAATTTTCACCCACATGTGAAACAGGAAAATCAATGACAACAACAGCACTAAGCATCAAGGTTAATTACAGATGCCGGAGCCGTGGGTGCACACGCTGTCTTTCTGCTCCACGCTTCTCCCACTAACAGCCTGGAAAGCTTTTTGACACTGTCTCACTGTAATAAGAAGCCAGAAGGAAGCCAGGCTCGAGCCCAGTGTGCCACAGATTAAAAATTACAGCAGAGCGGTGTGCAGAATGTCTTTGGTTTACACTCCTCCCCCTTCACATGGCAGGGACTAATTGGAAAGCATCGGCTACATCGCTCTCTAATGCAATCTGCCCAGGCAATGAGAGATGAGAAACTTGCCCTTTCAGCTGAACGCCACAAATCGTCTGGAAGATGCACTACGTACATTTTGTTGGGGAAACTCGGGTAAATACAATTAAAATGGACCTAACTCAAGGGGTTTGGGAATGAAAAAAGTGAGGCCATTTTCACCATTTCACAACTAAAGCATTTATTTTTGAGCATTTTGGCTATTCAAAAATGTTTATATTTACAAACAACAAATCATTTCATGTGTTCACTAATGACTGTACAAATGTATTTTTAAAGTCAATGTATCAAACGTGTATTCAGGACACTAAGGTTTTAATGTGTGATCTAGTTATTAAGTAAAAGGCCTGTAGTTTTGAAGACATACCTGCACAGATTTTTAGAATTAGCCTTAAACCACTGTCACTGTTATTGTTGACCAAACTATATACATACTGTTAAAATTACAATATTCTAGCAGTAATTCTGTTTATGTGTTACTTAAGCATGACAACTACAAATTTATGCAGAAATGTCATACAAATATTAGCCTTTGAATATGATAACCATGTGTGCTACAGAGCTAAATTTAATCTATTTAATTATTTTTTAGCGTTTATATTATTCTAAATACAACAAAAAACGAACAAACAAAAGAAACTTAAATGTACAGATTACTCAGCGTCTTGCCTGCAGCAAATGTTCAGCAAAAATAGACAGGATGTTAACAGTGTGCCATAGCAGAAAACATAGATGAAGACAGATGCACACACACACACACACACAGAGTCACATACACACACACACACACACACACACAGAGTCACATACACACACACACACACAGAGTCACATACACACACACACACACACACACACACACACACACACACACACACACAGTCGCATACACACTTTGTGAATTACTTCAATGGACTCGCAATAATAAGGATAGAATATAAATAATATTGCATCTTGTTCTAACTCTAATCTTAACCACTGTAACCAAAAGCAACTCTTCATTCTATTAGTTTTTTATGCTTATCAATCAATCAATCAATCAATCATTTGTTTGTGGAGCGCTTTACAACACTAAAAGTGACCAAGGCGCTTCACAGTCAAAAAAATAAATTGAAATATACAAATATGTAACATAAAAGCAGTGAAATACCACAAGATACAGTGTCACTGGAACAGTATCATACACTACAGCAAATATAAAGACACAGTACATAGAACACACAGTAAGAATAAGTCACCATAAAAAGCATGGGGTACGTGATACAAAATGAAACATAAACCCTAACTACAGTAAAGATTAAAAGCCTTCCAAAATAAATAAGTCTTAAGTTTGGATTTAAAAAGGCCTTCGTCAGAAATAACTGGAATCTCAGGGGGTAGTTTGTTCCAAAGACTAGGTGCGGCTACAGAAAATGCTCAATCTCCCCATTGTTTTTTAAAAACAAACATTAAAAGCTTGAAATCGATCCTAAAACGTACAGGGAGCCAGTGCAGTGACAACAGTAGTGGCGTAATGTGTGCGTGCTTAGGGGTACTAGTTAGAAAACGTGCAGCAGCATTCTGTACAAGTTGAAGATGATTTAAAAGAAATTTAGAAATGGCAAAATAAAGGGCAGGGTTAGGTCAGGTTATATTGAAATAAAACTTTTCCATATGAGATCTGATTTTTAGGGAACATTCAACTCCTAACAACTGCTTAAAAACCTGAGCCCCAGTGTGCACACACAGGAATTTTACCTGATTTCAATAACGTTGTAGTTAAATTCTGGCCTGCGTTCATAGTGGTCAAAAATCTCGTTGCTGTTTAAAATGACTTTTTTAATCGTCCTACAATACTACATATTATTGCTGTACGAGCACTGATATGTGGTCCTGACAAAAAGTTAAATGTATGCCTAATCATACAAACACAGGCAGATGTGTAAATAAGAAATCATGTTCGGAAAGTTTGCAGAAATATCAGGCAAAATGAGGATTACACTGCTACCAAACACAATTACTGTGTCTAAATGACAGAAATGTCTGTGATGTAGGATTGTGTGTACTCAGATTACGTTCATATTCACATAGACATGGTTAAAGGCACCTTCACTAATAGAGATGTCAATGGCATGCAACAGTGAAAGTGATGCCAGTCATTTCCCCCTGGCAGCAAGCATATAATCCGCTCCATAACTACACCTTTAATGCCCATGATAATTACATAGAACATCCTGGTTGGAAACTAAAGGCCTCTGCACACTGTATCATATCTGCGTGGGCAGTGCAGAAGCAGTGGAATCGCCGAAAGCGAGGTGAGTTTGTGTGTGTGTGTGTGTGTGTGTTTACACAATGCCTCCTTTAGCCCATTCTCTTCCTAATTACAGCAGTATTTTTGCCCCGCAATGGCCACACTCTCAACCAATTAGTGTGCTTTACGTGATAATAAAATTATGGAAATGGAAGACACTTATTCAAACAGGTCTGCATTACCATATTTTGAAATGTTTGACTTAATTATGACCGGGGACGAGTGTGTGGAGTGGGGGGGGCGGTGGGCAAGACTTTTAAAACAGCCTCATAAAGTTGATATTAAGAGGCTGAGGACAGACCTAATGATGTGTTTGGAAATTAAGGCGATCAAACATTTAATGCAAGCTCCTCCTGTAGGCAAAAAGCCTCCAAATGAGTCAATTAGACAGCCATTATTCTCACTGCCAGGCCACAAGTGGAGCCTGATATGCATAAAGTGTTTATCAAGACAGACGTCTACTTAAAAGGATCCAAGTTTAAAAAAAAAATACAAAGACCATTAGTCCGAAGACGTACCAAAGTGCTCTGTATGTTGGAAAGGGTTTTTTTTTTAAGGTAAGGGGGGCCTCAATCAAGAAGTAATTCACTAGTATCTGCATAATGGTGAATCATAAATGAGAATAACCCGATTAACATGCAAAATTTTCAAATTTGCCTAAAATAATGCACACGCATATATTAAGGCCTGGGTGCAAATGAAAAGAATTACTGTGCAGGCGCAAGGACGGGGGCGCGCGCTGGCGACAATGGCTTTCATTGCAGCGTCCGCGTGGCTTCTGCTCGGCGGGAATTAACTGTAAAACGAACTACATGGCGTGTAGCCCGCGGAGACCGAGCCACGACAACCCGCTGTTCCACCGCCTTTAATTGAGACGGTTAAACAGGAGTGAGAAAAAACGAACGGGAACGCGGTTTGGCGGGAGACGCGCGGGAGCAGCGGAAGAAGCGCATTCATTAGCGGCATGTTCCCGCGCTTCCGGTTCTTTTTAAAACTTCCGTGTTGCCTTTGTCTCCTCAGAGATAAGCGATGGTGCAAAAAGTAGTGAATGTTTTTACTTTAGTACAAGTACTGTTACATTGCTGAAATAATACTAAATTACTCAATACTCAATATAGTAAATACAGCATACTGCAGTTTAAAAAAGTACTTATGTAAAAGGACAAAGTAGTCAGATCCGGGCACAAGTTACTTTTTAACAGTTGACATGCACTGAATAAATATTCTGTCAGTTTTTTAAAGTACATTGTTTATTTATTTTCTTGGGTTCAGTTGGGTTCACAAAATCCACATCCAGAGTCAGATTTTTAGTCAAACCTATTTATGTAATTCCAGTACTGCCAATACTGTAATACAGGGTCACACTATTAAGGAATATTCAAGAAGAAAAGGCAAAATTCACATAAATGCTGCATACAAAAAATGCAGTTTTCCCAAAAATGAAATTGGACTAGTATTAAGTGGACATCTCTGTAAGGGGAAGACTATTGAATATTTGATTCTCATATCTAGTGGTCCCAATTTGATCACCTCTATTTTTCCCTTCGCTAGCCCAAATCTAGTCCAGTTATTAGTGCCACTTCCTGACAGATTCCTGGCATATATACTGTACATTGATACATTTATTCTCATAGCTTCTTGTGAGTCTTTACTTGCTTGCGGTCTGATCTTTTTATTGGCTACCGAAATGCTGGTCAGACTTTTGAACACAAATTCAATTTGTGCTCAGCAAAGAAATGTGATTTTAAAAGATGAGGGATAAATTACTTATTTTTATTCATACTCAAGCACAAGTAAAGAGACAAGATATACCCATAAAAGTACAAGTACCTGAAAAAATGACTTAATTACAGTAACGTGAGTAATTCGTTACTCTCTCCTCTGGAGATAAGATGCAGGAAAGAGGTTGTTTTGCGTCTGCCATTTGCAAATGGTTATTAATTACGAGGCGGGATGAGGAGCAGCGGGCTCCTGCTCGGTTTTGGGGGAGGTTGGAGGAGGCGGAATAGAAGGACGAGGCACCTGTAATGGCAGCCGGTCGGCCCGGCCAGCGGCGTCCGCCCCCCGCCCATAGCTCTTCATCAAGCCCGAGCCGTCACCGCTCCGCAGACAATTACAGTCCTCTGATTGCTATCAGACAGGGAGGGGATTTTTACAAATTAGGGGATAAATAGAATTTTCCACATGCCTAATGGCAGGGGCCGGGAAGCGGTAATGAAAAACTATACATCACAATCAGGCAGACAATCCTATTCATGGCGACGCATTATGCCCACTATTCATAATAATGCCATGCTGACAGAGCGAGCACTCGCCGACCGGGGGACCCTCCAAAGCCGCCACGAGCCGAGCCGAGCTCCAGGACCTCGCCGAGACGCAACCAGCCCTGTTTTCCCCCCTCTTTTTTCATTAGCTCAGTTCTGGTGATGCTGCAGTGTAATAGATGGATGATATATCATTTTGCGGCTTCGTGGCACGTGCAGCCTAGTCAATAATTTATGGAAAACATTCTCCCCGTCATGTGGATCCTGGAGCGTTACACCGGCCGCTACCGACTCCACTTCTGTTATTGATCACGAAGAGCACAGGGGGCTGCAAACCCCAAGCCTACAACTAATCACACTTCCAATTTACATACAACAATCATCAGATCATAAGCAAGTTAATAAGCGAACAGATCTATCAGATAAGAGTGAAGTAGAAGTTTAGATGTTGAGACGTAGATTGTTTGTTTTCTTAGTGGACCTGCAAATGGTGCTGGGAATTTCGCAACACACGTGCACACACATAGAATTCAATGACTCCACTGACATAATTAGCAGACACAAATTATACTACACTTAGTCCTTATTTTAGCCTCAATAGCCAAAACCAAATCTGGAAACAAATGCTGGAATTTTGCTATAAAAACATGTTCCTTTATATGAGGTGCTTATAGACAAAAATGTCCTTATAAAGCCCCAAACGTCTAATAAATGAACAGTTTAGGGGACAACCAGGTGCTCACAAATACTCAAAAATCTGCCCACACACACACTTCAAAAAGATGACAAAGAAAAGGAAAGAAAAAGCATCTGTTTTAAGAGGTGTCTTTATAGGGACCAGTCCTCATACAAAAATGTCCTCATCAAGCCACAAAAATACGACAACTTGCTAATCTCAGGTTTTCCTATCATTTAGGGCATAATAAGGTCCTCACAATCCCCGAAGACCACACACACACACACACACACACGGAGGCAGGGACAGAGAGTGAGGCAGTAGGCCTCTACACATGGGCCTGCAAGTCACATACACTTTCATTTACCCCCACAATCAAGCTTGCAAGAAGCAATTTTCTCGTGATTTAAACCCACGGCAGGTTCGGACATTCCTCATTTCAACAGCAGACTCGGGCCGGAGCAAAGCAGCACGCCGGCGCTATAGCGCACAATTACACCACCGAATCCCACCATGTAAACAAACCTCAGCTATTCTGGGAAAGCCAGGGGCAAGCGAAAAGCTGGGAGTAGGGAGTCTCAAACACACAGCAAACACACTGAACGGTGAACTGACATCAGTTAGACAAACATTCTCAACTGATTTATTATCTATTTATTAATACTAATACAACCGCAAAACTCATTATCATACTATTAAAAATTCAATGTACAAGCTATTTATCAACGTTGCATTGTTTCTGTTTAGTGACTGTTTTATTAATTTTGGTTTTGATTCTATTTCACGAGTGAAATCTGCCAAAATCTTTTTTTCCCCCAGAAATATGCACCAATAGTATAGCAAGATTATGCAACATTACTAAAGAGCATTTTTAGCATAAATTACTCCAGTTTGCTCAACATGGTCAAGTTGAATCCTCGAGCATATAACACTGTGTGCTTGTTGAAGTGTAACAAATCAAATCAGAGTGTAATTTTACTAGATTTTTAAAGGTGCATGAATAATTTTGTTACATATTATATCTGTGGTGTTGAGGAAAATTGTGGAAGATGTAAATAATGCATATTTAGCCATCATGAATAATCATACAGTGATAAAAGGATGAAAAATATTTTTAATTGTGGCTTGTTCACATCACAGCATCAGTGCAACTGGCAACTGGTACAGCTGTACGGACAAGGTATTCATAATGATACTACAGGTAAAACCAGAGAAAGCAAGAGAGACATTAGTTTGGAGGCGGATCCAATCTGTGATTAAAGCACAGACCTTTTGGGGCCTTTTTGTCTCATAAAATCGCTTTTGTCCATTTTTTATGGTTTTGTGAGGACATTTGAGAGGTCCCCGTGAGGAAAAATGACTATATAGGAAAGTGCTTATTTCATTTGAGGAACTAAAAGAGTTCAAAGATGTGCTTTTGGTTTCTGAGGTTAAGGTTAAGGTTAGCGTTAGGGTTAACTGTAGAATTGTATACATCATCTCATTATGGAAGTCTATGGAATGTCCCCACAAAGATAGTTGTACAAGTTAGTCTATGTGTGTATGTGTGTGTGTGTGTGTATGGACATGTATTTATCGCATTGCGGGAACCTTTTGTCCCCCAAAATCACTTTTATCTGTTTTTTTGGGCTTTGTGGGGACATTTGAGAGGTCCCCATGAGGAGAAATGACTTTATAGAAAATGTGCTTGTTTTATTTGAGGAACTAAAAGAGGTAAAAAATGTGCTTTTGGTTACTGAGGTTAAAGTTAGGGTTAGGATTAGGTGTAGGTGTAAAATTATGTACTTTAGTCATTATGGGAGTCTATGGAAGGACCTCACAAAGATAGTGATACAAGACTGTGTGTGTGTGTGTGTCTGAAAGAGAGAGCGAGAATTTGAGTGTGTGTGTGTCTTTCATTAAGAGGCTTGTGGACTGCGTGGCTAAACAGACCATCTCTATAATCACTCTCACTGCAGATAAAAACACGGCAGTGAGCATCTCCCTCCGAGGGACATGAGAGAACCTCAGATGCCAGCACTGTTTCCTACTCAATGAGTCCACACACACCCACACACACGCACACATATAGTCTCATGAGTGTGTGTATCTTGGCCTCATTAGTCCAGCTGTACTAGGATTAACAACAGCACTGACATTTGGTGGCTTGTAAGGGACAAGTCTATAAAAACAAGCAAACGAAAAGACACAAAGGTGTGTGTGTGTGTGTGTCTAGAGAGAGAGAGAGAGAGAGAGAGTTGGGGACCTCTAACGCCCCTGCTGCCTACGGCTTCTCCCACCTTTCATTCTGTCTCATTAAATATGTATATCTCATCTCCTCGCGCATCTCGGCCCGATTTGCATGCAGTAAATTCTTGCAGCGCGGCGACAGGCCTGAGGAATGTGCGGGAGCAGCGCCGGCCTGCTAATGGGGCCGTGGTGCTGGGAACACGGGGACAGCGCCGGCGACAAGGAAGAGGACCGCTCCAGATCAAGGCGCTCCAGCAGCCTCTAAACACCATGGACAGAAAGGGCAGAAACTTGCTGCGATTGCTAGGAGCTGTGTCTGCCTGCATCAGTCATGAATTCAAGGCCATTAGGGAGAAGACAGTAGCAAAAAAAAAAAGTGAGGCAAGACTAAATCAGGTCTTATAAATACAAAAGTAAAATAATCTCCTATCAGTGTAGGCACCTGATGATAAAGTGAAGGCAGAATACTCCACAAATAATTCATAAGTAATAACTTGTGCTATGCTGCGTTAGATGGAAGCACATTAGATGAAACCTAATGTTTTCCCCTCTAACATAACCCAAATGGTTACGCTTACACCTTTATCAAAAAGTACAATGTTGGAAAGCAACATATATGTCTTAAAATATGTGTCTAATATAAGTCTAAATTCTTCTAAAACACACATTGTTGGAGTAATGTTGTACAAAAAGATTTTTTTTCTTTTCACCTTTTGAGAAATCATTCCTTTCTTTCTTCACTTTTAATCTGGAATACAATCCTAGAGAAATCCTGATCTCTTGTTTGGATCAGATCATAAATCTGCATCAAAGAATAACATATCTTTCCTATTTCTTTAATAAAATATGTCATTAGCACAATGTCAATTTCACTTCAATGTCATTTCAGTTAAAGCTGAACCTGCACCAAATATGAAAACAGTTTTGGTTTTCCCTTAAAAAGAAAAGGAAATGGGCACATTTTTATCTTTTTATAATCCACGATTCATCCTTTGGGACTATGAGCCAAGAATTCCTAATGTAGGCTAAAAGAAACCTCCCGATCCTCTTAGACACACGTCAGCACAAATGAAAGCATCTACATCAGCAGCCGCAGTGCAAAGATTTAAAAAAATCACCTCAGGGCTTCCCCCAGGCACACAGCCTCATTTGAAAACGGATGTTAACTTGAAGTTTGGTTGATAGGTAAGTTTAGTTCATCTTAAACAATCATTACAGTACAATTTATGCTTGAGGTGAAAACGAAACAAGTTGACATTTTATGAATTCAATAGCAGCTGAAGTCCCGAAGCAGTAAAGGTACCACTGTGGTACTCATGAGCAAAACACTGCTTCCCAAGTTCTGCTGGTACACTGTCTGTGTGCTATGTTGTCCTGTGCTGTGTTCACAATGACAAATAATCACCCACTCAGTTCAAAGACGATTTTTTGTATCGTTACACATTAACTGACAACAAGAAGCTATAGGTTCTCTCTGATCCAGGGTCAGTTAAAGTGCATTATGGGAGTATGAAGTATGGTGTGAGGGTGAACTGGGGCGGATGGTGATTGCTGGACACCGTTAAACTGCCGGCTGGGAGATGCGGCCCGGGCGAGATCCAATAAGGGGCACTATAAGGGTAACCCCTGTAATTGAGCTTGTGTACCCTGTGCCGCCGCATGGCAGAACACACACACACACACCCTCAGACACAAAGACACACACACACACACACACTGTCTATCTGCCGGCCCACTTGTCTGCCTTTGTTCACTGGACCCAAAGATCAATCACTTCGTATCAAGTTTAAGGGAAGTGTGGGAGGTGAGTGCTAAGAAGTGCGCACACATACACAGACAGACACACACACTGACACTGCCACACACACGCCAAGGTGACAAGCAGCCGGGCGAAGCTCCGATCGATGGCAGACCAGAGAATCAGCAACAAGGAGAGGGGGAAAAAATACAATCACATATCAGATTGAAACTGACTTCTCCTTGTATCTTTAGGGCCCTGCTACAATAGATTGGACAGGAAATCCAATGGTGAGGAGAGAGCGGAAGGGGGGCGGGTGGTGGGGGCGCGGGGAGAATGGAAGGAGGAGGGAGGGGGTGGGGGAAAAAAAACAACTGATTGCTAATACGCTTCAGCCAGGGCCATTTTAATCTGTGACAGTGCAGGGATCTGGTGAAAACCATTATCACGTACTCCCTGTCTACGATAAGAGGCCTCTAATCTGTTTGCTGGAGGTATTGAACAAATGCATTTGAGGAGCCAAGAGCCACAGAGGTGAGGGTGGGAACGTGCAGACGTGTGGAGGTGTGTGTGTGTGTGTGTGAGTTGGTCTGATGAAAAATGAGAAAATGAGTATGTTGAAAGAGTTATGTTTGGGCATGTTTAGAGGAAAACAGAGCCAGATGACAGAGAGAGAGAGAGGGTAAATAAAGGATGAAAGGCTGGAAAAACGTCCTTCAGAGTCATGGAGGGAAAACAACCACAACTTATAAAAGTGCCAACGTGAGAACTCGTGAAAGAGGCTTCACGCTGACGTTTCAGAGCCAAGAAATGCAACGCCACAACCCTCTTAAACAAACCACCAGCGTCATATTAAACTGATATGTTACTGATTTATAGTGTGAGGGACTAAACCGACCCTCACTGACTTCTCTCCACTCTTCTCCCTCTCAGTATCCCTATAGAGTTTGACACTTCAGTGTGTCTGTGTGTGTGTGTGTGCGTTCATGTATTTATCGCATTATGGGGACCTTTTTTCCCTCTAAAATCACTTTTATCTGTTTATTGGGGTTTTGTGGGGACATTTGAGAGGTCCCCATGAGGAAAAATGACTTTATAGAAAATGTGCTTGTTTTATTTGAGAAACTAAAAGAGGTAAAAGATGTGCTTTTGGTTAGGGTTAGGATTAGGTGTAGGTGTAAAATTATGTACATCTAGTCATTATGGGAGTCTATGGAAAGACCTCACAGTAATACAAGACTGGTGTGTGTGTGTGTGTATCTGCCACCAACAGCCATAAAGCAACCAGTTCCACTCCCTCCCTGCTTCTGGCTACCATCACCGGCGCTTGAACTCTAACCCCAAGCATGGATGTGAGTCCCACATTTGGATCAAGCCATCACAAGTGCACAATGGAGAAATTTAACCCCCCAAACACACACACATACACACCAGCCCTCTCCACTGCATTCTGCACCCCCTCTAACCTAAAACACCACCACCACCCACCACCACCACCACCACCCTCCACCCCATCCCACCATACACCACCCTTCTCCACCTCCACCCCCCTCCACCTCCCCGTTCCAATTGACTGTTCCATTTGTCACACGCGGGATCCGCGTAGCCCCTGGCTACTAGTTAACCTGCACTCGGAGACCCTTCAGTAAAATGCTAAAGATTGTGCGACCGTAAAAGAGGGCCGACATGATGTGCAATATGTCAAACAGAAGGACATTTTCACTCTTTCTCTCTCCCCCGCGCTGGCGCTGGAGCGGCTGAGGCCCAAGGGCATCGTCCACCTCCAATGCGCCAGCCCTTGTATAAGTTTCCAATTCCGGCTGGGCCGCGGGATTACGGAGGCTTTTTTATTATTTATTTTATTTTATCGGCAAATTATTACAACGCTGATAAGATGGAGATGATGGGCTCCCAGTGAGTTGGACCTTGACCTCCTTACTGATAATGGAGGAGTGTGTGTTACTCAGTCTAACACACAGTGGGAGATACACAACCTCACACATGTACAGTCACAGTGGGTTGCGAGTGTTATCGTTAATGGCATGTATCTTGTAGAAATGCTAATTTGTACATTATAGGTTGGGAAGTATAGGATCAGAGCATACTTGATTCTGTGTTCAAGTCTCTCTAACCCACACACACACACACACACACGCCCCTGGGGTGTGAGCCCGGCGCTCATAGAGATGGAGATTGGTTTTTAGTTAAATGTCAGTGGAGGTGAAAGGATAGCCCAGGGCCAACGTTCTCTCTGCTGCCTGTCATACTCACTAGGGCACTGTCAATTTGGGGGGCTGGGGTCAGGATGAGGGGGACTAATGAGTCTCTCTTCATGGGAGTGTGTGTGAGTGTGTGTGAGAGAGTGTGTGTGTGTAGTGATGGAACTTCACTCAGATCTGCTAATCACTAGGGCCATGACCCCTTGCTGCCCCGCTCTGCAACATCACTGTGTCATACTTCTGATTTTAGGGACTGGGACTTCAGGGGTGATCCATCAGGCGCTGGGCCGACAGCACCGCCCAGGATGAGGTCCGTACGAGCACATCTGGACAGCCATGATTTATCGAGCTTTTGACTTTTCCAGCCCTCCCTTAGGTAAGTTGTAACAGCTCTGCGTTTCATTGATGCCCAACATTTTGTTACTGAATAAGCATTTGTTTTTAAGTTAATCAAACAGCAAGCTTTCACTAAAAATTAATTAAAAATGGCAGACTGTTGTGCTTTTGAAATATTAAATGTCATATAAAATATAATATAACATAAATAACATAAATATAATACCTTAAATATATATTTAAGGTAGTAAATACTTTGGTAACAATTTAAACCATATACCGTTTTGAGACCATACATTTGTATTCTTGCCCATATGTAGTGTTTTACAAACTTAGTTGAGTACTGCCAGCACACACACTAGACACTTGGTAACATAACGATTAGGCAGTTGGTCCCATAATCAGAGATTCAACAATTTAAGTCACAGACCGATAAAGGTGCCGCTGAGGTACTCATGAGCAAGGTAAGCACTGCTCCCCGGGCACTGATAGAGCTGCCCACTGGTCCTTCATGGATGGATCAAATGAAGAGCTCGTATTTTGTTGTGGTGCACTGTGTGCTGTGTTCACAATGACAAATAATCGCTCACTTGATTCACTTAATTCACTACACACTTGTTTTACTACAGAAAGTCGTCAAAGTAAACTTTGTCATCTCTGCTATATACTGTACAAGTATACAGAGAGACGAGATGACATGGCTCCAGTTTTCACAGTACAAACAACAAAGAACAAATAAGGCACATAGAATAAACAATATATCAATGGAATATAAAATATGCACTTTAAAATAGAAGTAGAAAGAAAGCCAATTAGGATGCAGTATTCAACCTACAATTATGCTCTTGGAATCATCTTATATATATATAAGCTATAGTATTGCCAGGCTATATTATATTCTTGTACTGACACAATTGCAGGAAACAAATACTCACAAATAATAATTAAATTAACAATACTGGCTTTTCTTTTAGACCTACCAGCTGTTTAACTGAAAACTCATCAAAACATATTTTTTCTCATTATTCACACCTTAAAATATGATAGGTGCACTGTCTTCTTCAGCTTGAACCAAACCTGCTCAGGTCCTGGTTACCGCCAGTGGGTATAGAATCAAACCTGGCTGCAGTGTCTGTGCGGATGTGTCAGTGTGAACATCTTCATGAGTGATCACTAGTGAGTGACGTGGGTGGCCTGTCCATCCCCTGCCACATGGCTGTCAATCAGCCTCAGGTTAGTGTTTCCTCTGTTGACGCAATGTCTACGGGCATGCGGCTGGTGGGGCTGAGCTCTGGACCATCAGGCGGCACGGGTGACTAATTTTGGCTCGTCTGACAGATGCAGCGGTTGCTCAAATGGCGCGTGGCGGGTGCTATTAGATGGACGATGACCGAGGGCCCGGCTGCCGGACAGTGGAAAGGTCAGCGCTTTTTGCCAGTCTCATATGTTCAGCTGATTCAGGCCTAGAGTCAGCTGAGAAAGAGGGAAGGTCCAATTTAGAAAATGTTCAAACACATTCATGGCAGGAAGATACAGCAAATTGAATGAAAACAGATTCACCCTTTATTTCAGTCAATTAAATGTACATTTTTTTGTATATGATTTTTACAATGGACAAGATGTTCAAGCTCCTGAAGAGTTAATCCTGGGGCAAAAATTAAGAAGAAAAAACCTCACTTTGGTAAAAAGAAACCCAGAGAGAAATGTAAGTTTGTGATTGTGAATGTACGGCAAAAAATTTAGTCTGTAGATATACGGTTAAGATTCAAGAGAAATCTATGCCTCTGAGGGATCCATGTCAACTCTATTGGTAGAAAACTAAAAGGATGAAGTCCAGGTGATCACAGGTGATTTGTTCAGTTTAGTGAGTCCAGTCACACTCTGCAAAGGTTCTGGTGATCCCAAGAGCATGTCTCACAAAAGCATCAGAAGCATAGCTGAAGTACAATGTTGGTGGCAAGTCTGGGTGTCAGACAGAAATGGATTTGAACTTACAATATCTTGGTTTCATAGGCAACTAGCCTTGCACCTCTACACTTCCACCACTAAGGCCCCGAACAAGACCCTTAATTCCGAGTTGCTTCTCCATATGTTTTCTATATGTTGCATTCCTGTATGTCTGTATTTATGTTATGAGACATCCTGACTGTTTGTGTTATCATTCATTCATTATCCAAGCCCTATTGGGATCGCGGGATCGCGGGGACCGGAACTACGGGTGCAAGGTGGGGACCAACCCTGGACAGGCACCAACAGACCGCAGGGCACACACACTCACACAACCACACTACCATTCACACCTTACGGGGCCAATTTACAATCGCCAATTAACCTATACGGCATGCCTTTGGACTGTGGGAGGAAACAGGAGTGCCCGGAGAAAACCCATGCGAACACAAGGAGAGCTTACAAACTCCACACAGAAAGACTCTATGACTGTCCCGGGGCTCAAACCCAGGACCTTCTCACTGTGAGGTGGCCACCACTGCACCACCATGCTGCCCTATTCATCTTATCCAAGCATTACATTTTTGGGCTATGTTTGGCATTAATTGCACTGGGATTTGGATAGAAAACTGGCGAGCACTAATGTTGGCTATGATCTAGCCCATTTATTAAACCTGGTGACATCCTGAATAGACTGTATAAGACTTTTCCAGCAAGATCAAAACTTCTCCAAAGCAGGGAATACATTTATCATTTTGTATCAGTTTATTATTTAATATTTATTTATTTTTTGTAACATTCATAGTGACCTTTACTAGACTATATTGAGTGATGGACTGTGGGTTTGTGATTGGTCCCGGTCTTGTGTCAGGACTGTTTTATGAACAAAAAGGTTCTGGATCTGATATATTCACCCTCCAGTACTACCATCGTTATTATCCCAACTTGCCCCTGGGAGACTGTCCCTAAAATTTGGGAATGAAAGTTGATCTAGATTATAGTCTCTAGTAAAGATGTAAATGGAAGTTGTCTGAACTAACAAACTGGGGCAAAAATAATAGCAAAAACCAACAGAGAAATATAGTTGGGATGGGAAAATAAAAATGGACTTGACTTGAGATTGGAGGGATGAATCTTCAGCTTGCTTAGATGGCCTTGTTGAAAAATGTCCTTAGTGGAAGAAGCTAGTGGATGTGGGCACATGGGTTAATTTTTCCTGAAGTGAACTCTAGGGTTGTGACAGATCTCATTGACGTGTTCATCGCTGACTCAACTGCCGGTCAGTGTCTGTAATCTGTCTCTGCCCATGTTGAGGGTATAAAGTGGACTATGGGGTGTCTATGAATCATCTTGTGATGTCACGTCTTTCCTTCATGCTGTGCATACCAACATCCGCAAGTGGGGGCAGCAGCAGGTTTATAAGCCTTCCCTGACACATGCAGGCACACACACATGCACTCACACACCCACACACTGAGCAAGCTTTACAGGCTCAGAGCTCCAACTATCACCACATGGCGGTGAACTTTGGGAGAGATAAATGAATATCCCCATGCACATAAACAACCTCACGCACGGCCTTCCTCCACTCTTCCTCACTAATTCCTATTCATTTAAACACCACATGGGCAGGCCGCACAGCCACAGACACATTCATTATTTAGCTGCTTTTGTTTATGAATAGCTTACTGGTGCAGGCCCGAGCCTGAACGCAACAGCCCTCGTAAATCACTAGCACCGACCCGTTTCGTTTTTTTCCAGGGGGTCTGCTTGGTGTATGTGTGTGTGTGTGTGTGTGTACATGTTCAGCTCGAGGATGGTTTGTCGTCAATTTACCTTGGTGCTCCTCTTCCCTCTGTTTAATTAGTAATGAGGACAAATATTTGTTTGTTCCAGGGCAAACGAGAGAAAAAGGGGGAGGCAGAAAGAGAGAGAGGAGAAGATTGACGAAGAGAAAGAAGCTTGATCACCCTCTGGAAAAAATTAAAGTCAGTGCTCTCAGTCAGCCAGCAATGTTACCCACCAAGATCTCGGCAGGTCCAGAGAAGAAACGGGGAAGAGGGAGGGAAAGCGGTATGGCAGAGGGCTGGGTGGAGTGATGGAACAGTCTGAGGTTGAGGGTAAACACGAACAAGCATCAACAACGGCCCTCCCGCCTGCTACCACCACTGGCAGTGACTCCCCCACCATCATTATTTATCACTGGCCTCCAGGCAGAAGATTTACCCCAGTCATTTTTTCCAACCGGAGTGAAAGTACACAGAACAAACCTGGGCTGTTTAACATAGCGTCTCCCATAAATAATCCCACCCCACGCGCATTTGTCAATGTGACACATGCACCCTTATTGAGTTCCACTTGAGGGGATTCAGCTGACTTCCCCCCCACCACCCAACCCTCACCAGCTAAAGTGCTGTGGCCCTAAATGGTGAGAGCAGGCACTGCTGTGCTACTGACCCTCTCAGTCCACTTCTCAAACGTGGGGATTCCGAAAGCAACTTCTGGCATGGATCCTTTTTGCCACTTCATAGTGTTTTTAAATGACTGCTGCTTTGATGCTTGGGCTTCATCTTCAAACAGTAATCACCTTACAGGTGGTCTGATGCAGGTGATTAGCGGCTTCTGTAATTGGCAAAAAAGAGAAAGTCAGTTTGAGAGAGTGCACTAGAGGACTTGAAGTTAGCATTTTAGAGAAGTCTGTATTACCACATCCCTCCATGAAAAAATGTTATTCATTAGAAGACGTGAGGCAGCATGAGCAGGGAGGCATGTGGCTGCTGTCCGTGGTGCTGAAAGTGAACAGAGCTTCCATGGGCACAAATGGACAGGCAGGACGTTTGGTGTCAAACGTGAGCTTCTACAACTTTCTTGCGCATCACCTTTTTCACCACAGGCTTTGTATGAAAAGTCAGCAGTTCCTTTCTGAAGAGCAATTGTACCGATTAAGAGCTGCCTTCCCAGCATGCACAGCAGCCGTGTTTCTTCACCCAGCTTTAATCACCCCACGGCACTGCAACATTATGCATAACCTGACGCGGCGTGATTCACGACCCCGAGCCTAAGTGTCTGACATGCAGTGGAATATAAAAACAACAGCGTTCACACCACTTCTTATTCCTCACAATTTGTCTTGCTTAAAAAACAAACAAGCCGTGAGCGGGCAAATAAATAAAGGCAGCAGAATGGATGGGGTAAGCGGGCTGTAGCAGAGGTGCAGGGGTCCCCTTTGGGAGCAAGGGCCCGTGGAGAAGGCCTCCCTCTCCAGCACGGCTGGGGCTCCGGGCATGACGTTCATCATGGTGTCTAGGCCGGGAAGGGGTCCATCCATCAGGGCCACACGCATCACGGATCATGCAGAAGGAGAGGACACGTCACCAGCCTGTGGGAATCGGTGGGTGTCGATATCGGTGGTGACACGGAGACAGACTGATTTATGCCGACTGCTTGAGATTGGGCGCTTTCTGGAAAGTTGCTGGCTTGGAGTTTAGGTTGGTGCAGTGGGCAGCTTAGCGGGACGGCAAGAATAGAACTTATTATACAGAAAAGATGGTCAGAGGCCATCATCTCAACCCAGTAATTTTCTGCCTCACCTGCTGAAATTCAGGCAAACCATTCAGCAGTATGGCTCTGCCAAATCTGCCGACCACAACAACACCAGTATAAAATTTTGCGTGATCAAAAGTGTCATACTGAAATTTTGCAATTTATTTTCTCCAGCACTCAAAATGGCCCAAATCCAAACATTTCTGTAATTATCAGTGTCTTTGAGCCCCAGCTAACAACTGAAGCCAGAAAGAGACCACACTTTTACCAGTATTTAAATGGCTCCAATCAATTACCATATGCTGCTGGAAGGAAACAAATCAGCTTTCCTCCAACAAATACTCTCAGTGTGAAGGAGATGAGTTACAGTGAACCATTCCAGCCTTGTTCCACCTAAAATTGTTCTTGGTTTTCTTCACGAGGACTTGAAAATACTGCTTAATCTTTGTAAAACTGCAGGTCATCTCAGTAGCCAACTTAACAGCTTTAACTGGGAGATTCTTTCAATTTTCAGTATAAAAACAACCCTATTTTAAGAGTCCCATATTATGAAAAAAATCCCTTTTTTATTCAAAGGACATCCCTTTGGGTCTGTACTGCCTCTACAACACACTGTAAGTTTGATTTTTTTAAATGGTGAATTGTGTTAGTATTAATTTAAGAATGTCAGAGATTTTGTGCTTAAACAAGCTGTTTAAATTTCTCCCCACTTCTACGTCACAGAAGGGAACATTACATAACTCCACCCTCCTATCTGAGAAGCTTCACCCACCAGGTACAACTGCCAGCGCTTCCTGATCCACCATGTTTTCTCACAAGTGCTAGTGTAGGAATCACAGTGAAGAAGTCTAGCAGCGGAGTGTTGTGTTGAACATGTACGGCTGTATGGATGTCTGTTAGCAGCAGTCGTGTGGATTATTCTCACGTGAGGTAAACTCTCGCCGTGCTATCTACACTACACCCCAGTTCCGGAGTGGGGGGCATGTGGGCAGCAGCTCATTTGCATCTATAAATACTAATGAGAAACAGCCTGTTCTGAAAGGGACTGGAATAGAGGAGTAAAAAGCAGGTGAAAACGCCTAATCTGAGAGATATTTACAGCAAACTACTTCAGAAACATGATTAGTGGAGCTCATAGACCTATTTTAACTTGTTGAAAAGTTTATCATATGTGACCTTTAAAAGAGAGACTACAGAAAAGCTTGCAGTATTTTACAAGGACTATCTGGTGTAGACTTGGTCAAAAGAGATTAAATAACAGTTGTTATAGGAACTGACAACACAAACTGCTTAGGTGCAAGTCCCAAATGCTGTTTTTCACTTGCTGTAAACGTTCACACTTCACATAGATTTGCCTTTTCAGTTTCACAAGAATTAGGTTGTCTGCCATCTGTGACAGTAGCTCACTAGAAAAAGATGGATGGAAAATTCTTTTCATTTTGTTTGCAGTAATGAATGCTGCCGCCAGCCAGTTGCAAATTTTGTTGTTCTGTATTCCTTTCTATATCTTCATAAATGTCTTTATTGCAAATTGTCTTGATATATTGTGATATAATTTCCTTTCACAGCACCTTTTCCCTTTTTGTGTTCATAACAGGTCACACATAGGCCTGTAGGGTTCACCAGGTCAGATATCAAACATGACATTTAAGGATGGTTTTGACCAACTCACACTTTAACATTTAACATGACCACCAATAAAAGGCGTGGGGTTTAAGAGATGTGAGCTTAAGATGACGCATCGGTATGTGTACTAACCTTGGTTTTCTAGGTTAGCATTTGTAGACATTATTACAAATTGTTGTCTGTGTGACTGTGAATTTGTATCACAAAGAGGAAGCCTTATTGAGGCATAAATTTGAACTGCAGCAATGACTACATATTACACTGTTTTTAAGAAATATCACACACTCACCCAACGACCGCAAACTGTCCTGAATAACTTCAGCAAGTGATGAACCATTTGGTAAAGACAATGAGATGAACAGGGGGCAGATTTACAATTTTACACTGACTTCATATAATTCCTCTGTTACCCGGGATCTCATTTATCCTCCCTGCTGCAGGCGGGAAAACACGTCACCATGAATAAACACTGCAAGGTGCATAATCAGTAGCTTTAAACGTGGGGACAGAGAGCAGAGGTTTATTATGAGAAGCGATTCATCAGACCCACGCCGCGTGCCCACTGACGCGTCTGTAATTCCCTCGCATCAGTATGTCTTTAATCCTCCCTCCGTCCTCTTTTATTCGGCGGCGAGGATGGCTCCTGTCCCCTGCCCCGTCATAACGCTCGCACATAAAAATGAGCAGCTGACTCAGGAAGTATCGGCGGGGTCGGCACTGATCGATAACCTCAGCACAAATGAGAGGCGGCGCGCCGCAAAGCGGCCCGGGATATGAGTAACTCCTGACCTGGGAGCCCGAGCCGTTGTTCAAAGAGCAGCAGAGCAAGGGAGCAGCGATCCCTGGCAAGTCCCTCCATGCCGTGTAGTTTAAAATTCACACCAACCTGCTTGACAAGCATTGATCAGAGGCCACTTCATGGGGCCGTGGCGTGTAAAGGGGGGACCCTGGAGAGCGCTCTTAGTGTGGAATTAAAGAGTAGTGCACGAGGGGCCGGTCCCCTAGAGCGGGCCCAATAAAGAGTGCATGCTTTATGACAGAGCGAGTAACGCTGGCTCAATTCCACCGCTCGATAGCTCATCTCCCGCAAATTGCGACGCGCTGACGAGGCGACGGGGGCTGTCCAGGACACAAATATTACAAAAAGAAAAACATGCAAAAGGTGGGAAAGCACAGGGAGGCAAAGGTTGGGATTGAGACCTTCTTTCTTACATCTGAAAGAAAAGGAAATTGGACTAATTGTAAGTCAGACCCCCCCACAAGTGCTGAGAGGGGAAACAAACGTTTTAATGGCAGTAATTGGGTCCAGGCAAGGGATCTTACACAGAGAATCAGATGTTCAGTGAAATCCAAGCAAAGGCATGATCATAAAGCATTTATGATGATTTATTTATGCAGGACATTATACAGGACCTCCAGCACTTCCTGTGCAAGGGAAAATGCTAGAATCACGGCAGAAATTCAGCCCAAATGAACCATTTGAGTGTTTTGATTTGAAATGAGGTGACAAACCAAGTGGTCGTCGGTTCAAATCCAGCTCTAACCTAGCACCATTGTATTCCTAAGCTCTTAATCCTAAATTGCTGCATGCGGCGAGACCGTCCATTTACTGTAAGAAATGGGAGTGACTCTGGATAAGAGAATCTGCTCAGTCAGGCCTAGAATCTTGGTTTTTAACACACAGTACCATCAAAATCTAAAGATGCATGAGGTGAGTTCCAGAAAAGCTTTCAGAAGGGCCGATCTACAGGCTGCTGGAGGAGTAATGGCATGTATTTCCTCCACCGTTCTAATATTTCTCATGTTGAAACCCTTTTGCAGATGGGCTACATGAATGCAAACAGATGATACATAGAATTAACCTCCGTGTCTGTATCTGCATTAGTGTCAGGGGTGTGTGGCTAAGCGTGGGTAAACAGAAGTGAAGAGGCACACGGGGTGGTAATCAGGCGATGCTAGCCGACATTCCGGCATCGGCCCAGCAGGCTGCACCTGAGAGGATGGCTTAATTTGAGCCTAGCTGACAGGCGGGCATGAAGCGCCATCGCCGCTCGGGCTGTAATTAAACATTACAATGAGCCGAGGCTTGGGAGACAGCCCGGCTAATTAGCAACTGAATGAGATCCTCTCGTTGCCTCTCTCTTTAGTTAAAAGGAAACACAGCACAGGGCGGCAGATGTCAAAGTTCATCTCGTTTTAATCGATGCAGCTAAGAGGTGGGCTAAATGTGTACATGTTCACTTTGAAAACATTGTTAGGAGTTACAAGCCTTAGCGTGGCTTTAGGTTCATACATTTGGGATTTCGATGTCAGTGCTTGGCACAAGTTGCCATTCTGTATGGCAGAATTTTTCTGCGTTTTTAACCAGGAGAGGCCGTGAAGGCCTTTGGCTCCGTAATTAGACTGGTGGTGGTGTTGCGCCCTGCCCTGATGGCTCGGCCATCAAAAACAACATGCTCCAATTAACATCCCCTTAAATGCGGCTGCCATGGACCCCCCACACCTCCCCTGCCCCTTTAGAAGTGCAGAATCAAAGAGCCAGGAGGCGCTCGCACCGAGGACATAATTGGGTCGGCCTCTGACCCCCCGTACCTTAAATCAACCAGCTCGACTGCGCCCAAACACTCCCCTGTGCTAACAAGCTCTCACAGTCACTCTCTCATTAGACACAAATCTCCCAAACTGGCAAAAAACAGCGTGTTTGCTGAAACACACACACACAAGCTACACGGCTACACTTACCCATGGATACACACACTAAAACTGCAATGCTTCATCATCCTCCATCATCATTTCCATCGAGTCCTCCAATCAAACAGTGTGCCTGCAAGTTCGGCTCTAAATAGGCAAAAGATTTACATGGGCAAAAGTTTGTCGCTTCCCTTCTCAACGACTGTGCCTGGCACATTAAACCTGCTCCAATTAACGCAGACCTAGACCGCGGACAATCGGTCGTTAAAACGGCGGACCGCGTGGGGACAACGAGGAAGGGGTCCGGAATGAGAGACTGCTGTTCATTAAGCCGGCATGTCCCAGAACCGGCGGGTTGTCCTCCGTTATAGACGCTGCGCTGTTGAGTGGCACTGATGGCCATCACATCATTAAAACCTGGGCGCTTGCCACCAGTTTATCGAGATACCCTTATTTACATCCGCACAAACTCTGTAAAAACTGAGCTTTTGATTGCTGTAACGACTCCTGCCCTGCATCTGGGAGGGGGAGGTACGGCCACCGTGAGACCGAGCAACCAGACACTGCTAAAGTCCTTATTTCAACTATGAGGCGAAAAGCTTCATTTATTCTGTTTTTTTCCCTTCCCTGGCCTGTGCATGGCAATGGCTCTTCATTTTATGGCAATGACGGCCATAAAAAAGGCCATCGGCTGCTCCTGTGGGAGGCTGTTTACTGCACACGCGATCATCGTTATATGCTGGGACTGACGAAATACATATTTCTGTCATTTACATAAAGTACGACTGCAGCATCTGTGGCACGGCAGAACGTCATGGGGGTAATAAACAACGGTGGGTTGTTTGTCGTACACGCCTGCACGCCAGCTGCTGATTACTCGTTGTAGAGAATCATACACAAATGTTAAGAAAGGGAAGCCTTGAAGCTGGCAGGTGGTCAGTCCAGCAACCCGAATGCTCTCCTATAATGGAGGACCAGAGCCAGGCCAGAGCCAACCGAAGGCCCCAGACGCTTCATTCAACATGTGAGACAATTTGAAGAGTGGTGTTGCATAACCCGGTTGTCAGATGCTATTTTTACATAATTAAGGACTTGGTTATTTACAAGGGCAAGAAGACGGAAAACAATGGACGCCTGTGCGTCTCCTTCCATTTTTTTTGTTTTTTATGAGAGTTCACTCATAATGCAGCACCTCACAGGAGGGAGGACTGTTTATGGTGACATTTACTTTTCCTGTCTGCGTGGCTTCTTTAAATCACAAGGACAAAGTCGTGCCTTGGGCACACTAAGTGAGGACAGTATGGTGGGGAAGGGGGGCACACACTTTGGAGTTTTATGCCCCTCGCGGTGGGATGGGGACATGGTGGAATTAGCAGAAATAAATGATCCCAAGGCCAGCGGAGTTATCCAAAGTGTAATCGAGCTGCAGCAGCAGGGCAGAGCCAGAGGGGGGCCATGCAAAAGTGCTCCATCAAACGGCGGTGGCAGGTGCTTCAGCACTGCGGGCATGCTAATGAAGAGAGAGAGAGAGGCCCTACTTTAGGCGCCCACTTCTCCCCCTCTGAAGTAGTTCTCGGCAGCCCCGCCGACTTAGGCGGCCGATGCACTCGTAGGAAATTACCCTAAATAGGCTCGGCCTCTCTCAGCGTGAAGTGCACACGGGCGTTAACCTCCCCTGCAGAGGCCACACTCCTGGATGTGTCTCTGTGCCCCTCTTTGCCTCGCCACTTCACCGGCGAGGGCCCCAGGGTCAGAAGTGGGGAAGCAAAAAGTGTATCCTCAGACTACAAGGCCTCGAAAAGTAGGTCCTGTGTCCTGTGATTTTTTGGTTTAAATGAACTAGCGTTAGGTTGCGTGAACGAAGTAGCCATCTGGGTAGATGTGACCAGTGTCGAGAAGTAGATAACTACAAATAGCTATGCTACTAACTTAGCTCATCATTAGCAAAGCTTCCTTTAAGGTCCTGTAGTTTTAAAAGTTTTTTTTTTTTACTAATAGTCATGTAGTGTCGCAAAACATCATCATGTCATTTCTCTCTTTATAAAGGTGGGTATTTTTAGCTACCAGGTGTTTCTGATTGGCGTTGAATTGGCATCTGATAACATAAGGATAACATGCCCCCGCGAACATTCATAACCTCACAGTTGGGGCAGTTGGTAGCAATATCATTTATGGCCCTCGCACTTATAAGAAGGATGCCAGTTTGAATCTCAGACCAGTAAATGTACCACAGAGGTACTCATGAGCAAGGTACTGCCCCAAAGCACTGCTCCCCAGGAGCTGCCCTTGTTAGCTGCCCCCTGGGCCTTCATGGGTGGGTCAAATGCAGAGGTCACATTTTGTATTGGTGTACAATCACAAATAATCACTCACTATACACTCACTTTCAGCAGCATGCCTCTTGGCAACTGCGTGATGGAGATGGAGATGGAAGCAATTAAAACAGTAGCTTGACTGTAGCTTAGCTACATTTAATAATAAGCCATTTGTAGCTTAAAACAGTGCTTCACTGGGTTTCCCTAACACTGGATGAGACACACAACAACTGTACTTTAGAAGGGAGGGACCCAAAGTTACAGTCATTTGCAGGATGGAAATACAAACAGCAGGAGCAAATAAATGTTTGCATTCATGAAGAGTCTGTCATTAAACAGTCATCTCCATATTAAAGTGAGTGATTGTCATTGTGAACAAACCACAGCACAGTACAAAGTGTACCACAGCGAAATGTGACCTCTGCATTTGACCCATCCACATAGGAGCAGTGGGCAGCTCTATGAGCGGACATGGAGCAGTGCTTGGGAACAATACCTTGTTCAGTACCTAACCGTTACACCATCAACTGCCATAACTTTCCATCACAGGATTGCTTGTGAGCATCCACATTAGTGGTAGTCAATCTCCCCACAAGTTCCCACACGTCAGACTCTCTGTCATTCAGAGTTTGACCTTTTCCCAGGCCTTGCGCTCTCTCTCCTCTCTTCTCTCCTTCACTTAAGATCTTATCATGAAATCCACTGTGATGCACGATCTTGGTTGTGGCAGGGCGGAATAAGGAGCGGCTCTGTAAAAAGGCGCGAATGCACTCACGGCACATTAGCCACATTTCCTTCATTAAATGGAGCCATCATGTTCATTTTTTGCCCCAGAACCAACTCCGCGGTGGTGTTTAATTTGCCTTTTCCATTATTGTGCTATTGGCCTGAGCCTTTATCTTCTCCGGGCGACTCTCGCGTTAACCTTGAACCGGCCACCCCGATGCTAATGACTTGAGCCTGTTGAACGAGCAGCAAGAGAGGGCGAGGAGGAGAGAGGTGTGTGTGTGTCTGAAGGAGAGTAAATGTCGCCTGTACAAATTAATAGGAGAGAGAGAGAGACCGGGAGGGAGAAAAGCGGGGGAAGGCTTTAGATGGAGGTTCAATTGTCTTCTATCTGTACTTTCCGTCCGCTTTAATCCTCATGCCTAAGCGCAAATGAATCCGGGGAGCGGCACCTTATCAGTCATGCCTTTCAGATACACACACCTCATCGACTGGCCCTCACACACTCTCATCAACACCAAAACAAACACACACTGGGTACAAACTGACCTGCTCATGCATGTAAGTCACATACACACTCACGCCACATCTTTGTGGGGCACTAAATCAAAGGTTTTGCTATAATTTTGGGGACAATCAGTTCCTCATAAGCCCAACTAAGGGCCTGTTTAGAGAGAGGTGGATATTTTTAAAAATGCATATTTTTCAAATGTTTAGGCCTTTTGTTTACACATTAATGAAGTTTTTCCACCTCAAACACATTTTTTTTTCAAAATGTGAATATGCGTAAACACAATTAAAAAAACAAATGTATAAAAAATATGCATTTATAAAAACATCCTCATACATGTAAACAGGCTCTTACAGTCCCTTTTGAATAAAAGTATGTTTTGGTATGTAAAAATTATCCTTACAAAGCCACCAAAACCTTACGAGTCTTGTTTTCCTGCCCACCAGACTGATCAAAAACTTAAAACCATGACCACACCCTTACATACAAAATTCTTTCCATATCTTTGAAAGTGGGTGATTATTTGTCATTGTGAACACACCACAGCGCAGCTGATAGGCAGCACCCAGGGAGCAGTGCTTGGGGATGGTACTTTGCTCGTGGGTACCTCGGTGGTCCAGGACTCTAACGGGCGATCTTCTGATCATGAGGTCAACTCCCTAAACGTTAAACTACAAACTGTAGAGAACACAGCCCTAAAGGTGACAGTGATCTCTTCTCAATCCCAACCAACATTTTAACTTGAGGCTTTTGTATAAAGCACACACAAACTACACAACCACATAACGTCTGCTGTGGGGATTTTCGAGAACCAAGAAGTCATATCAGCATGAAGAAGCTAAGAGTCAACCGATTATTGTCCGGGCCGATTAATGGGGGTGGACATTCAGCATTTTGTCAATTAAGCACAACAAACTAAGTACAACGGAAGCTTCTGTGGCTCCACTGCAGTCTCTTCTCTCTGTGCCGTTTGGTCTCGACTCGCTGCGTCACTTAATGTCCCGCCCACAACAGTGTCTGATTGGCTATATGTCACATGAGTAGTAGCCAATCAATGTCCCAGACTGGTGGGTTGTCCTCTGTTATAGACGCCGTGCTGTTGAGTGGCACTGATGGCCATCACATCATTAAAACCTGGGCGCTTGCCACCAGTTTATCGAGACACGCTTATTTACGTCTGCACAAACACAAACGACTCCTGCCCTGCATCTGGCATATAATAAATGCACTTTTTTAAATACACTATTCTAGTTTGTAAAATAATATTTAACCTTTGGACCAACAAGCAAACTCACGAGCAAATATTTTTCACACCATTTTAGGTTGCTTTGAAAAATGACTCTCTTCTTTCTGCAGCTAAAGGTGTGTGAGGAGTTAAAATCTTGAGAGTAACGAAAAGTGAAAAAGGGAAAGAGACATTGCTGGTCAAAGAGGATTAGTCATTCGGCGTTGAGTTGGTGCCTGTGTGTGTATGTGTGTGCGTGAGGTGCAGTGACACAGTAGAGGCTGGTTAATTAGAATTGTGTCAGTGAGTAAATGTGCTGTGACCTGGGCCTGTGCACACGCAATCTCCGCTGCCACCGACGACCCTTTCAACTGCTTCACCCGAGACCTCTGACAGGGCTGTCAGTCTGCTGGCAATTGTGTGTGTGTGTGTGTGCGAGAGAGAGAAAGAGAGGCAAGGGTGTGGGCAGATGTTGAAAAGAGAACAAGGGAAGCGAAGGAAGGACCCTCATCCGCTGTCTTCCTGGAGGGCCCTCTAGCCTCGCTTCGGGAGTCGGGAGCCGCCTGGAGACCACCGGCCCCCTCCTGAGCCGTGGTAATGGGACCTGGATGAACTCTTCAAGGGCCTCGACAGCCTCTCGTTCCGGCCGGAAGCCCGGAGAGGAGGGAAAAGGAGAGAAGGCCCACTCGTCTCGGCACTGTGGGCTTCAGGTTGTGGAGTGGAGGGAGGGGGCACTGCCTGGAGCGTCGTTGTGCTCTGCCTGCAGTCATTAGCCGCCCAGCCTGCCTGGACTCCCGCTACGTCGCTCTCCCTTTCAAGTGCGCCCAACAGTGTGGCGCCACTTTAACTCGACTCGTTCTGAAGAGACTTCGGCTGCGCTGCCGCGGGGAAGAGTTACAGGTGCTTCTCCGGAGTTCACCTTGCGTGGAAGTTTTTCCATTTATAACTTAGAAAATTGCTGCTGCATCTCTGATTATCAACCGGCCCCTGCACCTTTTTGTGTGTGAGCGCAATTCCAGCAATCCGCCACCCTCTCAGAGGACGGCAGAGGCCTTGCTGTAGGATTCCAAGAACTAAGAGGTTGTGGGTTCACATCTGGCTCTGTTCAGCACTACCACCACTGAGCACCTGAGTGTTGAACCCTAGTTGCTTCGGGAAGACTGTCCCTGTCATTAGAACATGTAAGTCATCAAGGATGTGAGCATCTGCTAAATGCCATATGTGTAAAATTCCAAGTCTTAAAGAACCGCCTTACCAAAACAGTGTGTATGTGTGTGTGTGTGTGTGTGTGTGTGTGGAGCCCTCTTGTAGTTATTTCAGCCTCTTTCTACTCTGTCCTCTCAACCCCACCTCCCCACCCCAACACACTCTCACACACACACACACACACACACACACTCTTTCTCCTCGTCCTCGTCTCGTCCTCCTCTCCTCTGTCTGGTGACACCACCTCACCGACTAATTAGAATTCTGTCACTAAGTAAATGCATTGTGACCACTGGGTGACAGCTATGCCTCCCTGCTATTTGGTTTGGGACGGGGAGGGGGGAGGAAGCGAGAAGAGTGAGAAGAGTGTGGGAGAGAGAGAGATAGAGAGAGAGAGAGAGAGACAATCAGGAGCGTGGCAGCCTGGCGACGGCGATGGCAGTCTCCCTTTTAACAGGAGTGGTGCTGGTCTCGCCACTGACCTGACAGTCATTTAAATTACAGCGGAGAGAAGGGGAGGCCAGCCAAGCGCTGTGGAATAATGCACTGACTGACTGACTGACTGAGTCCTGCTTGCCCTGACAACGGCCCACACTCTCTTCCTTTTCAATTAAGAGAGCGAGAGAGGGAACGAGAGAGGGAGAGAGAGAGATATAGAGAGAGGAGGGACACCAGGCCTGTGTCCCCCCCAACCTCCCCCTCTGGCTCAACCTTCACTCATCCCCACCCCCTCCTCCTCCCTGACTCCTGTCCCACTCCTGTGTCTCCTACCGTCCTCGCGTGTCTCCAGCCTCACGGGAGCTCTCTCTCTCTCTCTGTCTCTATCTCTATCTCTCGCTCTCTCCCTCACTCTTTCTCCCTCCCACTCGAAACAGCATGTCGCCGGTACGCTCATACACAAATGAGCGTCTGGATGATGGCCGTACTACCGAGGCGGCTGGAGCTCCAGCTTATTAGCTAAGTTGCCAGCGAGTTCTCCTTTCGCTTCCTGCGGCTGTTGGCGCTTCACGCACTAATAAAAATAGCACAAGCACCAGCGCACCAGCTCTGGATGCCTTCCTGATATCCCTGAGAACGTGCAACATTAAAAGAGACTAATTGGGTCATTATGGGGAAGACATAAGGTAGCAACAGGATGATAATTAGCTTTTAAAAACTTGTTGACTGATGTGTGCAGCTGTTAAAAGGGCCTTTTTTAGCTGCTCTGTCAGTTAGCGTATGCTCTTGGGCTGTCCTCCTGTCTGTCGCTGGCATGTACAGGTCTTGGCCACCATTCCCCTGCTGTCGGGGCGCTGACCGTGGCCTGTTGGCAGGCCAGCACGGTGCGGTGCATTGCGGCGCCAGCGTCGGAGCGTGCCAGCGTCCGACGCAACTGCCAACCAGTGACACGGCAGTGGATTACGGCTTGTCAGCGGCTGCTTCGCCCGCACCATGCAGATGTCCCCCTCTAAAGCCTGTCATTAGGATGTAGGGCCTCGCTCCAGAGAGCTGGGAGAGCCGAGCTGCGTCCTGCCTCGAAACACTCCGCAGAGAGACCGAGTGAGAGAGAGAGAGAGAGGGAGGAAAAGAGAGCCTCTGCATCGGTCCCCAGGGAGCCAACAAGTGTCAATCAGCATAGCTGAGGGGGCGGGCTGAAAGAACAGCCGTCGGGCCGCTATGGCGAGGCGTCATGCCTTCCTCTCAGCACCCGGGATACGTTTCATTACGTTTCCCCCGTGTGGTGTAATCCGGCGCCACGGCATCCCTTTTCTTTCTTCTTTCTTCTGTGGGTGAAACGGGGAAAGATTGAGGAGATGGGAAGTGAGGAGACAGGGGAGACGGAAACGAGGGGAGAGATTGAGAGCGGGAGGAAAAGGGGAGGAAGGGAGATAAATAAAGGTGATGGGTGTGGAGTGGACCTGACTGACGTAGTGCAGAGCTCTCACCTCTGAAATATGCATGGCTTTTACGGGGGAGAGAAGAGTTCATTTAGGCCTTTCGGTACGCTGGGGGTAATTAAAAGAGATGATCAATAGTCTACACACCCCTCAGCCTCTCTGTCTGATAACTGCTCGTAAGTTAGGCTCGGCAGGGAGAGGTGAAAAGAGGGAGAGAACTTCTCTGGACTGTTGATGCTGTAAAGAGAGAAATCTTAGAATATTATTTTAGCTCAGAAATGCTGTTAAATTTATTCTTATAGATAAACAACACAAAATACAGAAAGTGCCTTTAAGTGCCGTTAATTCATTTTAGATCAATCTGAACCGAATAAAAACTTCACACATAAGCGTTTAATACTCACACCCAAAATGTCATATTGTAATATATTATCTAAATGTCTAATATATATTTAACCATCATTCAAATCCTTATTCCTCCAACCTTGACTCTAACCCCTGACCTCTCAAGAACCAGGTTTATTTATATGCATTTGTGAGCTAACATTTAAGCAGATGTGACAGACCATTTATATTGGATGAAAAATTAGTGGGGCTGAAAATGATTTACTTTGTACTTCCAGGTGGGCTAAGGCATCTGTAAGGCACCTTATAGGAAGAGTATTAATCTCTTTGTCTTTTTAATTATTATCATTAATCATTAATTATTAGATGTGGCACTTTGTTGAAAGACAGACAGAGTATCATTTATTTCCTGAGCAAAAGGTTGTCAATCCTGAATTAGACATTAGTTATTCGGACGGCGTTCCGTGTCGTTGGTTTAAGCTCGTGTGAGTTTTATTTTGAGAATAAAAAGGGAGTTCTTTTTTGGAGGCAGTGAGAGAGGTTTTACCTTTCCATAAGCGGGCCTCTGTCATCAATATTCTAGAAGAATCTATAGTTCAGGAATAGCTAACTAATTAGAGTTGGCTTTAAATAATTTAGCTCCTTAACTTTCATCGATTTGTCAGTTCTGCAGTAGGAGTAGAGCTGTAAAATTGACTAGACTCCAACAGACATGCTGGACTGTGAGTTTATGGGCACAGATAAACTCTCCTCTGTCCTCTCTTTCTCTCTTACACACACACACACACACACACACACAGACACACTTGCTAATGGCCCACTACTGCTGTCTCCATTTCTATTCCAGAAATGATGTACCGAAGATGTATTAGGGCACCATAAATTCTCGTGGAATAAGTGGCGATAATTGTCTTGTATTCAAGCATCCCCTTATCAGCAGTGGTAGAGAGTGTATGTCGTGACATTATGCAACCCTATGCAAATACACCCGCTATGTTACAGTCACGTATGAGACCAATTTCATCATTCCTTCTACTGACATCTTCTGCATGTGAGTGGAGCGCTAATTTCTGCCCCGTGTGTGCAATTGACTGCTTAATTTGATATTTTGTTTAAAGGGAAGTGCTTAATTGCTTAATTGTGGCTGGATTATTCTCAGATGGCTGGAAATCAATCGGCCGGTCGAGCAAGGTTTGTTGCAGATAGAAAAGTGGTGGCAGGCTGAGATTAGATTTGGTTGGATCGTGTAGAACTCAGTTTGAGAACACGTGAGAGTGGTGTGTTTTGCAAAGCTGAAATAAATCTGTTTGGGTCATTATAAGAAAAGGTCTTTTCACAGTTGAAAGAGATTGACATAGACAAAGATTATGTGTTCTAGACCCATACCAGCATTAGTTGAAATGTTATCTATCTAACCTAATATATTTTCTTTTCATCCTTCAGAACAAGTTGTTTATAAGCAATATATAATGTTATACTGCTTAATCTGGGAGGTAAATCACTACCATCTACAGTTGCCTTGCTTACTCCACCCACCTCTTACTGTGTCACAGCTTCTTGTTTGCACACTAGCTAAGTTCTGGTGCCAGTTCTGAGGCAATTTTGCACCAATTTGGAACTGGCCCAGCACCAGTACAGTGAAAAAGGTGCTATTACTAACTTGTTCATGCTTGGGACAAGTTAGTGAGTGATTATTTGTCATTGTGAACACACCACAGCACAGCACACACACTGCACCACAACCAAATGTGACCTCTGCGTTTAACCCATCCGTGAAGGAGCAGTGGGCAGCTAACAAGCACCCGGGGAGCAGTGCTTGGGGACGGTACCTTGCTCATCAAAGTCAAAGTAAACTTTATTGTCATCTCTGCTATATACTGTACAGATATACACAGAGAGACGAGACGACGTGGCTCCAGTTTAAACAGTGCAGTAGGAAAAAGGGAACAAAGAACAATTAAGGCACATGGAATAAACAATAATAAATAAAGTACAAAATATACATTTTAAGCTACACATGGAATATTAAATATAACTTTAAACTAGAATTTGAATTAGAAATAGAGGTAGATAGAGAGACAGTTTGGATGCAGTATTACCAACAATGTGGAATTGACTTTTACACTTTTACACTGGATGTGCAAGGGGTTAGAAACAGTTATAGTATGAAAAGAATTCTATATCCAGTCTATTTATACATTCAGTGTTCAATATTTGTGCAAATAGTGGCAGCAGTGCAAAAAAACATTTATTGCAGTGTTGTGTCAAGTCATTTGAGGAGGAAATAGTCCGTATAGCAGCAAGTAAAGTGGTAACTTTACCTGGATTCAAACCCTACCGTTACACCACCAACTGCTCCAAGTTGATGGGAGTGATGGTGATACAGTGGTCTAAGTAACTGAGATCTCATATTGGTGACCATTAAAGTTGGAGTCCGAACTCTAGAATAGCCTTCAAAGCATTGTTGCTACTAAAAAGGTGCAAAGGCCCCTCATCCCCACGTTTCTCCACAGAGACTGTACCTTTTTTAGGTATAAATTTAAATTGCTCAGACTGTCTGCTAAATTCAGGTACATTTCTAGTGATGTGTATATCAGAAGCTTTACCACAGTAAATACCAATTAATGGACGATGATTCCATGTCTGCCAATATTACAAAGTCTACAATACAATTCTGATTGAATTCAATATGTATCAGACAATATTTTATGCTGATTTAAAATGTCTTTTCAGATCAAATCACAAAATCATATCATTTGACAGTTTTATCCCTGAGCTCAACCAAACATCTCTATTTGGGCCACTGGTAGCGTAACAGTTCGCCTCATGATGGGAAAGTCGTCAGTTCAAATCCCAGATCGGTGATCATGAGCAAGGTACCGTCTCCAAGCGCTGTCAGCTGCCCACTGCTCCATCATGGATGCATCAAATGGAGAGGTCACATTTGGTGGTGGTGCATGCAGTGTTGTGCTGTGTTCACAATGACAAATAATGCTTCACTTTCACTTTAATGTAAGTCAGAACAGAAACGCTGCTGCTCGGATAAGATTCGTGAAGAAATTGGCGCAGAACAAAATATAGATGCAACCAAACTCGCTTTTATATTTGTGAGTGCTCCTGACAAATATAAAATATGGCTCTCCTTCTTAAGCCAAGAAGACCAGTCATGAGGTTGGTCAACAAAAGAAAATCACAGTCCTAAAATCGTGCGACAGGGACTTGAGCATGTGTGGCCACTTCAGCTGACCTGCTCTGGGGAGGCGAGACGAGGATTGCATCTGAGAATCGCCATCGATGCCGGTTTGGGAAACCGTCGCTGTGATGTGTTCAATATGTGTACATTTCCAGCGATATTGAATGGCGCTGCTCTGTAGCTTGGCCCGGTATGGTGCGGAATAAGAATGCCCTGACCTATGGCACTTCAGACGAAATTGCCTCACAATGAGCGCTGGCCTGCATCGATTATGCCCCAAGTGTTTACAACAACGCCGGCCACTCCGGCTGGAAATGAGTGGCTGTGACTGTCGCTCGAGCTGCACTCCTGCAGCCGTCCTCATTAGGATGGTCATCACTTGACAGGAATCGGACATGGTCCATTCTCCTGTACCTGTCCAGGGCAGTCACTGTGCTATGAAAGGACTGAATTAATGAGAGTACAGTTCCCTTAAATTCCGTCCCAAATTCAGAGGTGTTGAATACTGTGAATTACCTTATTGATAATATGATGTTTACTGTGATTTTACAGAGATTTTTCTTGTTAACACATTTTTGGACAGTAGTTCACCAGTAAAAATCAGTTTTTTTCTTTTCCAAAATAGTACTATAGAAGATTAAAAAGTCCAAATAAAAAAAATGTTTCAACTAGATTTAAATTCTAACTTGAACTGGTTTGATTAATGATGTGGAAAGGAAGGAAGACCACAGAACGTTCTTCCGAATTCAATGAAGATGGAGAATGGATGTCTTTTCTTCTCAGCTCTTTCCCACATCTGAAAGGAGTGATGCATCAGTGAGTTATGACTCATTCCCTATTTCTTTCCCCCTCTCTCTCCTCAGACTCTCTCATTACTCTCTCTATTCTTCCTATTCCTCATTGGAAAGTTAGGTCATTTGTTCCAGAGATGATCTGCAAGAAAACCCGGTCACTCGCTGGAATGTGTTTCATGTTCTGGAATATTCCTGGATGTTCTGAAATGTTTTTTTCTCTCATAATTACATGGTGCATTTAATTCTGGGGACAGTCGCCATAGTAGACAAAGACTTGGAAAGTATCTGACTCTAAGGATGTCTTTTCAGGCAAACTTTGACAGGCATCACATTCAGCACAAACTTGAGCAGAGTGTGTGTGTGTGTATATATATATATATATAAATATATATATATATATATATATATATATATATATATATATATATATATATATATATATATATATATATATCAACCCATATACATATCCTCAAAGGATTTGGAAACATACAGCAAAAGTGGGGTTTTGGATGATATCAGCATAAATCTTCATCATTTTTTGGTTCAAATACATTAAAGTACCTTGACATTATCTTTGGATACCAGCATTTAATTAACATTTTTTATTTTGATTACATAATAAGTAGCTCAGCAATTGAGCTACTATAGGAGAACTGGACCGTGATGTCCGTAAGAAGTGTCCAACCAGTGTGAATCATCTTTGGGCAATCCTTCAGACGGGGTTGAATAATACATCAAGTCAACGTTTGAATAAACCGACAGCTCGGACGCCCAGATTATGAGAGCTATAATGGCGCTGCTAATGGTGGACATTTTGATGAATCCAAAATGTAAGTATTTTCTATGTATAAACTGTTTAATAAACTGTTTATGTAATAAAATATGTTTTTGGTAGTTTATGTTGTCCCTTATCAAACCTTATTATCACAAATTAAAAAGGATTCATAACTGTCCAAAAACTCCCACTTTGCCAGGCGTTTCCAAACTTTTGGAGGGAATGTGTGTGTGTGTGTGTGTGTATGTATATATACAGTACTGTGCAAAAGTTTAGGCAGGTGTGAAAAAATGCTGTAAACAAAGAATGCTTTCAAAAATGAGAGTGTTAATCATTTATTTCATCAATCAACAAAATGCAGTGAATGAACAAAGAGAAATCTAAAATCAAATCAATATTTGGTGTGACCAGCCTTTGCCTTCAAAGCAGCATCAATTCTTCTAGGTACACTTGCACACAGCTTTTGAAGGAACTCGGCTGGTAGGTTGTTCAAACATCTTGGAGAACTAACCTGAGTCTTCTGTGGATGTAAAACTCCTCCGTCCTTCTGTCTCTTCATGTAATCCCAGACACACTTGATGATGTTGAGATCAGGGCTCTTTGGGGGCCATACCATCACTTCAGGACTTCTTGTTCAAGGTAGTAACACCAAATATTGATTTGATTTAGATTTTTCTTTTGTTCGCTCTTTGCATTTTGTAAATTGATAAAACAATCATTATTTATATTTCTGAAAGCATTCTTTTGTTTTACAGCATTTTTTCACACCTGCCTAAAACTTTTGCACAGTACTGTACATACACACATACATACATACATACATACAGTATATATGTAAGAATTCTGAAATTACAGCACCATTTAACCACAGGAATGACTATTGAAAATCTGATATTCCCAAGCCTTTGAATTAATCAGGTAAAACTTATTCGTGAACATATTTATCATTCCCAATGGTCATATTTATGAATGGTTGTGTCTTCCTGATTTTCGAACTTTCATATGACTCACCTTCAAAACTGGCTAAACTAAAGCATGATGGGAGATAAATGTGGCCTTCTCAAGATCAAAAAAATGCTATAAGCACATTCACTGCAAATTCAATGGAATGAATGTCTCTGAAAAAAAAGTCATTCAGGTCATTCGACTGATGTTGGAATATCTTTTAAACGCATCAACCGGTTCCAGCATTGCACCTCCAAGCTTCTATTTACCCAGTAACCACACTGTCCAGACCCTCGGCAAAACCCATAACTCAAACCCCTTCAGGAAGGCAAAGCGAACAAGCGTCAACTTAAAGCATTTCATCACGGCGCTACGTCAATCACCGAGGATGAAAAGTGCCGGCTGCTATTTTTCAAGCGAGGCTGCGGTGGTCAGAGTCCAGTAAGCACACAGTGGAGAGGGGAGGACGGCCAGTGGTGGCATTGAACATAATTCATACTGTAGCCCTCTCTGTTCCTCTCTGTTTCCCTCCCACAATCCCCCCTGGCGGCGGCGGACTTAGGGGCCGGCAGAATGGATGTGTCGCGGGCCAGCGGAGCTGAAGGGACACTAAGACGTGCTGATAAACGGCATCTGGATCCTCTCCAGTCCCACAGACGCTGCACTCCTCCTTGCAGCGGTGGAACCTGCGCTAACGCCGCTGGCCTCGAGCACCGTCACTTGGATTAGGCGCAAACATGTTTACAGCACAACTATGTGAGCACAAACAGCAACGACGGGCCTCTCCAGTCCCCACATTGTACCTACACAACGTGGTTTTATGTATGGTGGCAGTTACGCTCCAGACCTGCAGGGGGCGAATTATCATAACCGATATTATGCCACGTTTATGTATAGTAAAAAGGCGGAAAAGAGCTAACAAAAGGTGGAGCGCATCGACTCATAGATGTATTCAGGTGTATTTATGAGTTAAGTTACTCATGCTTTCAGACTTGCATACACTTTATAAAACAATGTGGTGACACTAGAAACACATTTGTGACCCGATCTGCCCGTAATGAGTCGGAAGTCAGCGTTTCTGTTATTTAGATACAGGCGATTATGTTGAAAAACAGCACAAAATAAAGATTTTTCTTTTTTGGAGACCAGATTAATTTTGAAGACCTTTTATTACACAGCAGATCAGATTCATTTTGTGCTGCCTTAAGAAATCTACATTCAAGAATCTTACTTTTATGAGATATGCCTTTGACTTTACATCAGGAAAAACCACTACATACCTCTGTGATCTATTCACCGCCAGCCATGCAAGCAGGCTTGGAATAACTGTTACTAATAAACTGCCCTCACATCCTATTGGAATGATCATAAATACAACTTACTGACATGGAAATTCCACCCAAATGGCACATCAAGTTGTAATTAAATTGGAAAAATGGTTATTCCAAATTATAAGCATAAGAAGCCAAAACGCGGCACAAAGGCTGAATATAAGCAAACACATAAATGATATTGTAGCTACTCAAAAACAAATAAAAACAACAACAAAAAATAAATTCTCCATGTTTGTTTACCTTGACTTTGTTGGTTAGTTCCAACTTAATCCCCAGAACTCTTTGTCCGTGTTATGTTTTTTACCTTTAAAAAGTATTATAACTGGAATTAATAATCATAAGGCAATAAATGTAGTCAGTCACCTAAACGAGTACAACGATATTAAAGTACCTTGATTACTTTACAATAATTTTGGCTTCATCTGCGAAACACAATACACAAATATAAAACAAACAGCAGTCTGTAAACCAGAGCTGTTTAGTGCTGTAAAGCATTTGCTTAATCTGGAAGTCATAAATAAAATGTATTCTTGAAAAGGTGTTATTTCCATATTTCCTGCGGGTGAAACTGTTTGGCCTAATACATGTTTTGTACACTGCAAAAAATCGGTGTCAGAAAATAAGAAAAAGAAAAGGATAATAAGAAAAATGGTTCCAGAATCGAGCAAAATTATCTGCTAATATAGTGAGAAAATCTATTAAGATAAATAAAGATAATAAAATTAAGATCTCCTAAAACAAGAAAAAAAATATTTCCCTTTTTCCATGTTTTTAGCCTTAATATTCTTAAAATAAGCAAAGTTGTCATGAATTTCTTGCCCGTGGTGGAAACATGAGAACCTGTCCGTTCCCTTAATTAAATTTCTTATTTCAAGTTCTTATAATCAGTACATTTTTCTTAGTAAGATAATTGTAGCCAATGTTTCTTGAAATTAGATTATTTATCTCACACATACAAGTCTAGTCAAGTCAGTTATTCTTAAAATAAAAAATAAAAAAAAAAGATCTATTTTTCTTTTTAAGATTTTCTGGCTTGTTAAGATTTCATTTTTTACAGTGTATTCACTGTTTTGTTTATTAACAGTTGATTCCGTTATTCTGCATGTTCAGTGTAATAGCGGTAATCTTGTGCATTTAAGCGAGTGATTATTTATCATTGTGATAAATAATTGATCACAACCAAATGTGACCTCTGCATCTGACCCATCCATGAAGGAGCAGTGAGCAGCTAACAAGGGCAGCTTGGGGACGGTACCTTACTCATGAGTACCTCGGTGGCCTTTTCCAGCCCTGGATTCAAACCTGCGACCTTCTGATCACGGGGCGAACACCCCAACGTTACGCCACCAACTTAGATCCCTAAATCACACAGGCCTACCGTTATGTGCATGTGGAAGTGTGGTAGTATAGAGCAATTTTTCCCACCTAGGTTTTACACACATAAGCGTGGGTGGACTGGCCCTTTGGCATATCAGGCATTTGCCCGGTGGGTTGCATTTTTTTTTATTGTTGTATTTCATTTTTTAAACTGACCACTAATGGTCATCTTGACTGGCCAATATACTTGGGGCAGTTGGTGGCATAGCAGTAGGGTGTTAGCCCGTGATCAGAAAGGCATGAGTTGAATCATGATAAAGTTACCACTGAGGTACTCATGAGCAAAGTTACCGTCCCCAAGCACCGCTCAAGAGCACTGCCCATAGAGCTGCCCACTGCTCCTTCACAGACGGGTCGATACAGGAGTCCACATTTGGTTGTGGTGCACTGTGTGCTGTGCTGTGTTCACAATGACAAATAATCACTCACTTTCACTACTTGTCTTCCACCTAAACAGTCCAATCAAGCGTTACTTGCTAATAGTATCAGTCAGTTTAGTATAAGAAATTATAGCATCAAAGCAAATGTCAAGTTGATCCTCTTCTCATCTGTTCAAACATAGTAAGTCTAGATTTCTCCTCTTACTACCCAGCCAGCTTATTAAGAGAGTAAGGCTTCCACATGAAAGTTATAAAATAAAAGCGTTGACGAAATAGGCGGGACAACGTGAGAGAGTACTGTTACCTTGAGGGGAATAAGGCAGGAGTTTTCCTTTCTCTTGAGAATTATAAATTGTTGACTATAGAGATATAGCTATACTACAAAACGTCCCGGATGTGTTCTCCCTGTGGCGTACATGTGGCGTTCCGGAGGAAATTGAGCAGTCAGTTTGCGTCATCCTTCTTATTAAGAACATGCCTCTATAGTTACTGTATATATATTATGTTAATAGCGAGGTGGTTTTGGAGGAGTCACTAGAATTGACCTTTTTTGGCTATGCAGCAAAAGTTTTAGGCAGGTGTGAAAAAATGCTATAAACAAAGAATGCTTTCAGAAATATAAACCGTAATTGTTTATTTTTATCAATTTACAAAATGCAAAGTGGGCGAACAAAAGAAAAATCTAAATCAAATCAATATTTGGTGTTACTACCTTTTGAACAAGAAGTCCTGGAAGTGATGGTATGGCCCCCACAGAGCCTGATCTCAACATCACCGAGTGTCTGGGATTACATGAAGAGACAGAAGGACGTGAGGAAGCCTACATCCACAGAAGATCTGTGGTTAGTTCTCCAAGATGTTTGGAACAAGCTACCAGCCGAGTTCTTCAAAAACTGTGTGCAAGTGTACCTAGAAGAATTGATGCTGTTCTGAAGGCAAGGGTGGATTACAAATATTGATTTGATTTTGGAATTTCTCTTTTTGTTCATTCCTGCATTTTTGTTGATGTCGAAAATAAATGATTAACTTCCATTTTAAAAGCATTCTTTGTTTACAGCATTTTTCACACCTACCTGCCTAAAACTTTTGCACAGTACTGTATGAGTTGTTAATCATTGTTCTTTCTCCCAATAACTTTTGTTCTAATACGCTGCTTGTTTGAGATGCTCCCCGTCTTATTTGCTCATTTGTGCATCAGAAAATTAGTGAGTATAAAATTTGTAACCCAATTTTTCTAAAACTGGTAATTCTGACTTTTGCATATGTTATTGTAGACGCTTGTGTGTGTGAACGTGTCTTTAGCTTAGATACAGTATTTTCCACTGGGCCTCTGTGATATTTGTTTACATTTGTGTGTGATTTGCTGCTGGGGGATCTTTTGGACTATGTTACTGAGCCCTGTTTGCAGTTATGTTTCTCTGCATATTACTGATATTTTGTCATGGTCAAAAACTCTTTAAGTGGCCCAGTCAAAGGGCAGATTTTTGGTCCCAGTTCACTCATGCACATCGGTACGGCGTATGAGGGTTTAGCGTGGGCCAGAACCGGACTGTGTTGACGCAGTTTAAACTGGTTTCACCTGGAAAAAAACCTAGTTTAATTCATCCGTTAACAAGCAAGTGCATGTGCGAACTCCGCTGGCGGTGGAGTGACACACACAGGCTGTCGTGTTCGTATAATTGATCTTATGTTAATCTCTGTGTTCTCTCGCGCGCACAGAGAAAGCAGGACACGCGCTCCGAGACCTGCGCGTTCACGACACTGCTTTAACGACGGAGTCACCAGACTGTTATGCTACAGGTGAGCAATGAGAAAGACAAATGTGTTGTAGTGTTACAGAAGAAAATCAAGGTAGGTGTGTATGTATTGTGTATTTGTGGTCTGCTTGGAGATTTGCAGCAGCTTTGAGGATAAATTGCGTAATATAAATACAATAGAAAACCTTACCAACAAATATGTTTCTAAAAGGTTTATTTTTTGTCTTAGAACATATTTGTACTTATACGAACTCGGACACAGTACTGTGTGTATGTATATATATATATACCTGTTCACCAAATAAACCTCTGTGTGTGTGTGTGTGTGTGTGTGTGTGGCGTAGTGGTGGATGTAGTGGCAGTGGCATGAAGAATGGGGTGCCACACAAGCACCACAGGCTTTGAAGGTCAAGGAGAAGCTCCTGCATATTCATGGAAGAGGCCGGCTGAGGATCGATGGGTTTTAATTGTTTTTTCCTGGGCTGGGGAAGGAAGTGCCAGCAGCTATTGATCAGCTGCAGACGAGGCCACTTACATGTCAGATGTGTGTGTGTGTGTGTGTATGTGTTGGGGCTGCATTGCTCAGCTGCATGGCAGACAAGAAATGTGACAAGACACAGTGGCGACATGAAACACAACATCCATGTCTGTCTCACAGGGGTGTGTGTGTGAGGGGGTGTGTGTGTGCACATAGCACCCTAATCTCATGTCACAGCGTTGGGGGGAGGCAGGATTGGTGCATTATGGAGTGTGTGTGGTTCATTATGTAGTGTGTGTGTGGCAGTGTATAATCTCACACTCACTCACAGAGCGGACTCACTGAATCTCTTCTAACTCAGCACTGAACCACCTCCGACCTTCTGGACTGAGTTATAACAATTACAAATATCTCAATATTAGCTTATATATATTACTAGACACAGATACACATACTGTATAAGCTGATATGCTCAGTCTGTATGTGTATATTTTGTATGTCTTTTAATTAATGCTTCATCATTTAGAACTATCAATATATTATAATAAATGTTTAGCAATATTAAAATAAAAACCATTAGGTACAATTATGAATATATGAAATGTATAAAGCATAAGCAAACACACACACATTCAAAATCCAGCAGTTAGTGAATATTTAATAAACTACACAAAGGCATCGACCCATTTTAACAAAATTTGTGGGTTTGTATGAATTTATAAAACATTTAGTAATAATTTATATGAGTTTATATGAGTTTATATCAGTAGTAGTAGTAATATGTTAATAACACTTATTAAGCATTAATAAATAAAGCATCTATTAACATTAGCACCAATTCAGTGCAATTTCCCGACACAGTCCAAAAGCACGTAGTTCAGATTGATTGGATACTCTAAATTGGCCCCATAAATATGAATGCGAGTGTGTTTGTGTGAGTGTCTGTGCCCTGCAGTGTTTGACCCACCCCCGTGATTGGTTCCCACCTTGCGGGATTAAGCGGTTAAGGTAAGGAAAGAATGAAAAGTGCATTGATGCTTTATGAAGAGATGAACTCAACTGTGACTGGTGACATGAATAAACATCTAATAAATAAACACTAATACGTCAACACTAATAAGTGAAATGCAGAATGTCAGAAATAGTGTGACCATATAGGTTTCAGCTTTTGCTTTTAGAACTTTCCTGCAAAGTGTGCAACCTCGTTGTGGTATGAAAGTGGCAGTAGATCGGTCTGAGAGCGTCCGGCCGGAGAGGGCAATGTTGGCAAAGTGTTGCAGGTAGTAATTGGAGTCAATGCCATCGTTCAAGCGCGGCCCAGGGAAGGCCATGACTGGTTGACAAGGAATGCATACCTGCAATCTGTAAGCAGTGGCCTCATTTTTACTTGAGAGAGTAAGGTTGGCGCCGAACAACATCAGTCACACACGGGCGGGCCACGGTCTCCCAATCAGGTTGGTGAAAAGGAAAAGGTATGGTCGGCCTTGAGGTCCAGGCAGGGGTGTAGCGAGAGCGCAATAACGAGATCGCGGACAGAACTGTAAGTGTGGCTTGATCCTTGTGTTTCACATCAGTGTGGGTAAAAATAAATACACAATCCTGCCAGACTGTGGTTTGCTGTTCTCTTATAAACGCCTTTTGAAAACAAGACAATATTTACAAAAATCTCATGAATAACAGGAGCAATGCAGGCTAAGTGGTCAGCACTTACTCTCACAGCTTCACTAGGCTAATATGATTTTAGGAAACGTTCAAATTAAGTGTCAAATCTTTTCCGCCGACAATTTGATAAAGCGCCACGCCAACCCAGTTACCTGAACATCAGAGAGATGAATTAGCTTTGGGCGTCCTCTCCGATATCGCTCTTCACTCTTCTCACACCTCTCCCCTCTTGGCGTCTCGAGCCAGCGAGGATCAGTGGAGTTTGCAGAGAAGCATTTAAGTGGAGAGCGGAGAATTGAGAATCGGCATGAAGACGCAAAGACCCTTGAGCGCTGTCAAATCGCGGCCGATGCTCCGTAATAGATTCTCCAGCAGACACTCAATTCCGTTCAAAGGCGATCCTCTTTTATCCTGCAGCATCAAATATTTAAACACTCGTATTAGTGCTGGTGTCATCTCCTCAACCTGGAGCTTATGGCTCCAATCTCTTTAGTACCCTTTCTCTCTCTCTCTCTCCCTCCCAGCTCTCTTTCCCATTTCCCCTTATAATATCCACAATGTTATCTCCGCCTGCCTCCGTATAACCCCCTTATCATTTTATATTTCCAATACCTAAATCGTTCTCCCCCTCACTTCCTCTCACACCTCCTCCCCATCTCTTTTCCCTCTACCCTTTTTGCTCTTTCTGCTGCCTTTTTTTAGTCGAGGAAGGAAACACAGATTACCCGTGGATGCAAGAAGAGATGGCGGCGGAAAGCAGGAGAGAAAAGCCCGGGCGACGGCGGTGCGCTTGACTGATGCTTTTCAAGAGGGGCAGTCTAGCTTGTCACATCGGCCGGCTGTGTGGGGGGGTTGGAGGGGGAAGAAGAATTAGCATATCTATTCAGCTTACGTGGAATGTCCATGCAACACAGTTTCATATTCGACGATAAGGCGCAATAAACCGATTGTCAGACTGAGTGCCAGAGGAGAGAGGCCCTTTTTCTGGACCGGGCTTTTCTTTTTGCTAGGAGAGTGGGATGAAAGCGATGGAATCGAACAGAGGTGGACGTGGGTTGGGGGTGGGGATAGTTGAGGCCTGACTGGACACACTTCCTTGTGTGTACACGGTGGCGTGGGCAGAACACTCTTTTTGTCACCTCTGATGAGTTTGTGGTGCGTAGCGGTGGTGCATCGTCGCTGCAGCTCTGGGAAAGGCCGGGTTTGAAAGGAGAGGTGTAAAAAGTGGAGATGAAAGCGGATACATGGATGGAGGCAGAGGATCTTTTGTATGTGAGCCGATCCTTATGCATCATACACATTTAGAGCAATTGTTAGATGCACTTATGCAGCTCGACTTGCATTTATTAATTACAGGGAGAGTAGCCATGGGGCTATTTGAGGTTAAGGGGTTGGCTAAGATTCAAGATCCCAGGTTTTGCCACAGTTATAGAAGTACAACATAAAGGAAAAGAGTAATTCTGGCTCACACCTAAGATCCTAAATAATATTTTTTCTTTAACATTATTAAATTATTAATATATTATAATCTAATAATCTAATATCTTGTGATCTTGAGCTCAGCTTGATTTGCTTGTCATCTTGACACAATAAAAGTTAACATAATGAGATAAAATCTTAAATCTTATCTTTTTTGCCCTTAATCTTGTGGCAATACATAATTATCATCATGGACATACCAGATACCAGATGCTAGCGTTTAAAATAAGTCAAGATTTTCAATAATGTATTTATTTATGTTGAGTTCATAAGAAAAATATTGTATGATCTCAAGAAATAATCTCACGATTAATTGCGGTCTTGCAAAAATTGTTTTGTGTAATGTTCTCATGACCTGAGCATAGAAGCTCCGCATAGAAGTCTGTGTTCTGGACATAATGCTTCTGTAACAGTTACCTGATTTTATCAGGTGAAGCAAATTTAAATGTGGTGAGACTGATGATCCTACTGGCTTTGGACAGGCATCTCCTGGTGTAAATATCCAGCAGAAACTTATTTTAAAGCCGGTCTGGTGCAGTGTTCTGCAGCCCAAATCTCTGCAGGGCTTTACAGACCTGGACAATGTGCTGATATTTGAACCCCCAACATCTCCAACATGTGGTTTTTGTCCCTGTTCCAGCATCGCCGAGTGCCCAGTGGCAAGTCCACAGCATATGTGAGTTTGTTTTGTTGTGAAACTCCTTCCACAACTCTTCCAAAACCGAGCTGAGCAAAGCAGCATGTTTGTAGAATGTAACCTAGTTCTCGGCGCAGCTCTTTGACGGGCTTTCCTGGCCCGCCGCCGGGGGCAAGGAAAAGCCTCGATTTGGGGGGAAGGAGTCGCGAGTCTCCCGAGTGCCCGCTTTTCCCAGCCGACAGCCTGCCACCAACCGCACCTCCCCCTGACATCCCTGAAGCTCGCGTTCGCCCGGAACAACTTGGACAAACTTTTGCTAGTTACATGTGTCCAGGTTGCAGCGCGTGACAACCCTCCCGGGGTGGTATATAATAACCAAATACATGTATTTACATGGGAGATGAGAGCAGGGATAATAATGTCGGGTTGTGCCCGCCGGCTGTGCCCGCCGCCGTCTGGGCCCGCGTGGTGCGTGCCGCCGTGTCAGCAGCTGCCACGCGCCGAGGGTCTGCGCGCCGTCGTTTCCCCAGAGGACGGCTTGTTTGCCGGTAGGATTTTTAAAGAAGCGGTGGCAAGGCAGCGCTCGGATGACGTGCTCGTGCCAACAGGGCATCACGCTCATCAACGGGCCATGGGCCTACCACGTCACTCACGGCTAAATAATGAGCCCTCCCCCCCTCCTCTCTCTCTCTCTCTCTCTCTCTAACCATATCCCGCTTTCCCCTTCTCGCTCTTTAGCGCTCCCCTCATTTGTATGCTGCTTCCCTTTCGTCTTTTTCCAAACCCCTCCTTCTTTCTTCCTCGCTATCGTCTTCCTCTCTGTCTCCATCAGTCTGGCTCTCTCCCTCCTGCAACTATTTTTCTGCATCTCTCTCTCGCTCTTGCACTTCCCCCTTGTCTCTCAGTCGCTGCCCCATTAGTTTAGTGGCCAGCAGAGTGTGACAGGCTGCGGTAATACCGCTCTCGTATGGCGTGGCAGGGCGGGGTGTGTGTGTGTGTGTGCATGTGCGTGTGTGTGTATAGGGCCTGCTTTTCCATTAGCGCTCTAATGTTTCTGACAAGCTGGCACAGCCTCACCACATTCATACACTGATCGTAGCCCCCAAATCACATGCTACAGAGCGTGAGGAGGGGACGCGGCCGCATAATAAGTCTGAGCCATGCGCTGTCACTCCCCGGCCGCTGCGGCTTAGGCGCTGGCGCGAGGTCCTCTGATGGAGCCCACACATGCTCGCCGGCAAAGGGCCGGACGCGTGATGGATCGGCTGGACCGAGAGAGACTGAGCTCTAAGTGTCTAGTTGTCAGAGTGCTCCACCGCCTTGGTCTGCGGCTGTGAGTCTCTTTAAAAAGTCATGGATCTCTTACACCTCTCCGGGAGGTGAAAAGAGAGTTTTGTTTTTTGTTTTTTGTTGAATCCGCCTGTGATTTTTCCCCGAAAAAAAGTAAGGCGACATTAGCATAAAAACATTGGCGCGCTGAGCGAGCACGTCGTGGTGTATTGATCAGTGTTTGTTTTAAGCTGGTATCTTTGAAACCGGATCAAATGCAGCCTTGTTTGCTATGATCAGACGTTTGCTACGTTCGGGGCTCCCCCTTCCCCCACCATTCCTTTTTTAAAGGTGAGTCTTTCTCTTTTAATTTGACACAGTGAACGCTTGTTAGGTGCAAGATCACAGGCCTCAATTCTGAGCTTGTCAGCACAGCTCAAACAAAGATGCTTCCGGATCCTTCCGCGCTCCAAAAAAGGGAGAAGTTGCAGTGAGAGGCGCGCTAATGGACAAAGTGACAGATATTCAGTACATAAAATAACTTTTTTTTCCACCACTGAAGTATTACCTCCTTAATGAAATGGGCAGCCACTTCCACGGATAGTGCTTTTAGGCTGATGGAGGACGGGTCATGGATAAGGCGCGATGACACCTTCCGTCCCAAACGGCCCAATTCCTCAAAATAATTATTATGCCACAGTTACTTAAAAAGCACAGCGGTATTGGCCTGCCGAATGACGCATTGCTTCTTAAGTGAGACGCCGATAGGCCGAGGGACCGTCGGCACAAACATGGTCGGCCAAAAGTTACGATGATTGGATCCTCCATTGTGGCAGGCCAGAGACGGGAGTGAATGAGGACAGGAGTGATGTATAGTAGGCGTTCGGGGTCTTCCGTTTGAGTTTGCTGTGAGACGTTTAGTCTGTTTGTTAGTGAGCTAGTAAGGTAAAAAATGATCCAGACAGAGCAGCAAGAGGAACTGTAAAAACAGCTGCAACACCGGCCGAATGCTGCTTTTTTTGGTTACCATTTCTAATCACTGTGCAATTAGTTAATAACTATGTCTAGCATTTGTCAGCTTCAGATTAGCAATATGATGTAGGCCTTTTAAACTTTCGTACATCATCCGTCCTGTGATTTGCTTTCGGTAGAAGCGGATGATCTAGCCCTCTGTTTCCTCCTTGAGGGCTCAGGATTAGAATAACAGGCCCCTTGGCCTAATGAGGCTTTTTTCAATTACATCTGTCATCCAGCAATAATACAATGATATATAGAGTGATATTAAATCTATGCTAATCTATTATTGTTTGCAGAGAATAGGGGTAATAAATTGTAGTGGACTGTGCTTTTTAACATTTTTCTTAACCCAAGTCGGACAGTTCTTGCTCAGGGCAGCCGTGGCCTTTTGGGTCAGACAATATCCTTTTTGCCTACGGGTCATAAATGACTTTTGACTCTGAGACACATCAAGTCGCTCATAGACACTTATTGTAAATAACTGGTCAGCTTAAAGAGTGGTGGTCTAGTGGTTGAGAGGTCACTTGTCTATGGAGCATCCATAGCAGCATCGTCCTGCCAGCAGTACCACCGTTAAGCCCAAGTTGCTCCAGAGAGACTGTCACTGTAATGAGGAATGTAAGTTGCTTTGTGTAAGAATATCTGATGCTTATACCCACGCTTTGGGTCAATTTCTGTCGTAAAAGCACTGTTGTAAGTCGCTATGGATAAGAACATCTGCAAAAATGCTGTAAATGTAAATTTCAAGTAGTGTTTCATTAAATATGTGTCTCACATATATAAAAACTATATGTACCTACCAGTCAAAGGTTTGGACACACCTTCCCATTCACTGTTTTTTCTTTATTTTCATTACTATTTACATTGTAGACTCTCACTGAAGGCATCAAAACTATGAATGAACTGTGTAAAGGCTATATGGCCCAGAAGCAGAGTGATGGAGTGCTGCCGCCATGGCCTGGCCTCACGGTCACCTGACCAGAAACCCAATCATGAGGAATGGTTTGGGATAGAGATGGAGCCAAGCAGGAGTGATGGTAAAAGGTTAACAAGTGGTCAGCATCTGTGAGGAACTCCTTCAAGACTGTTGGAGAAAACCATTTCAAGGTGACTACCTCCTTGGAAAACTCATCGAGAATGCCGAGAGTCTTGAAAGCAGTGGTCAAAGCAAAGGGTGGTTATTTTCAAAATCTAAGATATAAAACATATTTCTAGGTTATTTCAACTTTTTTGTTTACTACATAATTCCATATGTGTTCATTCATAGTGCCTTCAGTGAGAATCTACAATGTAAATAGTCCTGATAATAAAGAATAAAACATTGAATGGGAAGGTGTGTCCAAACTTTTGACTGGTAGTGTATTTCTACACTAAGTGACTGTAATTCCATTTCTGAAGGACCAGATCTAATCTCATAGCACTAAGGATCCCATGAGCAAGGTGCTGTCCACAGGCTTCTGTGCAGGAGCTGCCCACTGCTTCTACAGAATTAGGCCAAACGCAGAGGTACCGTATCACTGTGGAGCACTGAAAGAGGAAAAAGTGAGTGATTACATATCATTGTCAACACACCACACACAGTGCACCACAACCACATGTGAGCTCTGCATTTGACCCATCTGTGAAGGAGCAGTGGCCAGCTAACATGGGCAGTGCCCGGGGAGCAGTGTTTGGGATGAGTACCTCAGCGGTACCTTTACCGGTCCTGGATTGGAACTGATGACCTTCTGATCACGGGGTGCACTCCGCTACCAACTGCCCCACTGTGTGTTGTTCTGTGGTGTGTTCACAACGACAGAATAATCACTGAAGAACCACTGGTCAAATTCAAAAACCATTGGTCAGTATATTGGTGATACTGAGAGTTCTTGAGGGTGGGAGTGGCTTGATGTCACATGACATAGTTATTTGCTCCATCATTTTTAAGACGCGTTACCTCTTTCAGGATGTTGCCGGAAGAACACACTCATTTAGCTCGCACTCTCACAAATGGCAGTGGATGTGAAAAGGAATCCAGTAGACAGGACAGTCTGCAGAGGTGGGTTTATGGTGATCCAGCAGCCCATCACAGCGGGGGAGGAGCGGAGTGGTGGTGCGTCCACGTATTTATGGCATTGTGGGGACCTTTTTGTCCCCTAAAATCACTTTTATCTGTTTTTTGGGGTTTTGTGGGGACATTTGAGAGGTCCCCATGAGGAAGAAATGACTATAGAAAATGTGCTTGTTTTATTTGAGAAACTAAAGGAGGTAAAAGATGTTCTTTTGGTTACTGGGGTTAAGGTTAGGGTTAGGATTAGGTGTAGGTGTGAAATTATATACATCTAGTCATTATGGGAGCCTATGGAAAGACCTCACAAAGATAGTAATACAGAGACTTTGTGTGTGTGTGTGTGTGTGTGTGTGTGTGAGGGGGTGCAGTTGCTTTCCACAGACATGACACTTAGAGTAATAGAGCTGGCTTGATTGGCTTGTTGCATTGTCAGAGCTGTCACCGTCCCAGGCCGGCCGCGTCAGCTCACGACAGTGTGTTTAAAAGGCCAGCGTGTGAAACCATCATGTTCCCTCCTGCTGAAAATTTATCACGCGTCCCTGGTGCGGGCGAGCGCCGGCTCTGTGGCAAGACTCCTGCTCTGGACAAACAGGCATTTTTATGCTTGTTGTTTTATTGTTGCTTTTGGATGGGTTTATTCTGTATATTTTAAAATTGGTTTTGAATTATGCAAAGTAGAGTTTTAATGCTTCTTATTTGTGATATGTTAATGTACTTAATACTGTTTACATTTATTTAGCTTATGTTTTATTTATTTGAAAAAAAGCTGTAAATCAGGACTGGGTGATATGACCTCAAATCAATATCATGATTATTGGAAATTTTTATATTGTGATTAATAATTTTTTTGGTTTATATATTTCAGTTTGGTTTTTTTTTGCCATCATAATTCACGGACAAGGTTTATACAGTAATTATGCTCAACTATTAACGCTGGGATGTTTTTAGTTTCTAATGAAATAGTGCATATCTTTGTGATTTTAAAATAATTGAAGGAAACACACAGATATAGTGGCAGTCTGGATAGGGCGGAGACATTCCAACACATTCAGTGGTATGTTTTTAGGGAGAACATGAACACACACTGGGAAACGTATTAACCAAAATCTTTTTGCAGCATTAACAGAATTTTAAAATAAGCTAAATAACCGTTGTGGTCAAGATTTTGTTCGATTACAGGTTCTGAAGGTCGGTTTCAATTCATTTTCGATTGATCGCCCAGCCCTACTGGAGATCCAGACAGAACATTAGAGAGTATGGTTATATCAGTCAAATTTGTAAAACAGTTTCAATGAATAAACCTGAGGAGAATAAGCGAGCAAATAAATAAATAGAATTCTAGATGATGAAGCAGGTGGATGAGTAAAGGAATTGTGCAGCAATGGAAAATGGAAGGCATGTGGTTTGAAATGTGACATACAGAATAGTAGGGACTGAAAGAGACTCGTGTGTTTGTGTGTGAGTGTGTGTGTGTGTGTGTGTCTTCCAGGGACAGAGTGCCAGGTGGATGGGTGGGTGGGTGGTGCTGGCGGATGGAGGGAGGGGTGTGTGTGTGATCCTGCATGGCCCACCGGCCCAACGCCACTCACTTCACCCCCGATCCCCCATTCATCACGGCCGCACAGGCCACCGGCCAAGCACGTCTTCCTATCATTACCCCTCTCACAATGCGATCCATGCCGCTAACCCTGCCTTCATTCCGCAGGATTAATAATATCTCTTTCAACCTTCACACTGTGATAAATAGGCGCGAGGAGAACAAAAGGAGCGACGGAGGCAGCGGGGAAGAAAAGAGACGGAGTGAGACGCGAACTGAGGGAGAGAGAAGGAAGAAATTCACCACAAAGCGCTCAAAGGCCAACGCGGCCGCGGACACGACGCTTCGGATCTGCGCCGACAAAGACGAGCCCATGGCGGAGGACCATTAGCATATGCACGTGTTACATCATGACTAGTTTAATCAGAAACTATTAAAATAAGGAACAATGTGTGTGTGTGTGTGTCATTATAACTACCACGAGCATCACAGACCAGCATGATCTCAGCTAGAAAGATGGAAGATGATATGCAGCTGTGAATTGCATGTCATTTTCGTATCCTTTATTTTTTTGGTCTCCGTGTCTTTGGGTAGACTGCTCCTTTAAAGAGGAGGCATGTTTACTTACCAACCCTAAAATTCAAGTTAATAGGCTTAGTTAATTTCCTGGTATTAAATCAAGGCAACGTTGTGAATCAGTTTGCACAAAAGCCTCGACGTTTGAACCCAAAAAATAGGCGTCTTCAAACTGCGTCTTTAACCGGCCAGAATTCTGCAAATGATCTCGACAGGCCTGAAATTACACGGGCTGAGAGACACCGTTACTTTATTACCACACCCAAACGTGATTTATTAGTGTTGTTCGGATCTCGCTAGAGGAAGCCTACCGACGGCCCCCGAAATATGAAATCATTATGCTAATTCATAGAACCATATATGAGTGTGATGTTAAGGTTTAATTAAAAACTGTCAATTGCATTTCCCCGTCACTTTTACAATGTTAGCGTGATTTATTGGATAAGCTTTGTTTTGTCTTCTTCTTTTTAATATGTTCCATTTAGCCTCGTCTCAGCGTTAGGGGCCTGTCACGTCGGCCTGATTAGCATGTGTGAGGGTTCTAGATATTAAGACTCGTGTCGCAACGCCCAGATCTATACCATACTGTATTAAGAGATTTGTTTGCATTATCCCTATTTACATTAGGCTCAGCACCTCCGACGGCAACAACCTACATCCGTTCTAACAATCCATAATATCTCAGCGCAGGATTATTTATCTCCATATCCATTTTATCGGTACCCGGATTCAATTAGCAGGCCTTTACCTGACCCCGGCTCCAGTGCCACTAGCCTGTTGATCTTTGCTGCACGTGAATTTCTCATTGGTGAAGCGTGACATTGATGTATCAGCGCCTCTCGTGTTTGGCGGCCTCTGTAATTGCACATCGGCCAGAAATTAAAACCCACAAGGCGGGGTTTGCCGAGCAGGGAGGGGCAGGGTGTGGCTGTTGAAACAAAGGGACGGAGGCGTTAATGAAAGTTAGCCCCGAAGAGCGCCGGCGGACGCCTTTGGCCCGACCGCCTCCTCTGCCTCAGCCTCTCCTCGTGGCGTGATTTAAGAGTTGCTCTCTTGACTGTGACAGTGCGGTATTTCTATCACCCCGATTATAACTCGCCGTGATTATTCAACTCCAATAGCGCCGGCCCCCCGACTGCATTTAGCCCCAACGTAATATCCCCTCATGCATACATTATCCATCTTCCTTATTATCCCGAATCATTTCTGAATTAAATTCCAGCCCCTCCAATGCGGGCGCGGGGAGTCGACTGCTCCTTCGCGTAGTCAAAGGTTAAGATACCAATCAAACTAACCTCAGCTATGCAGCCAGACACTTTAATATTCGCAAAGCGGATAATTGTGAAAGGACATCATATTTTTTTCCTCTCCCTGTGCCCTGATTACCCCAAAGGCAACCATGCACTTGGACAGTAGAGAGAAAGAGAAAGAGGAAAAGGAACTGGTATGAGAGCAGATACTGAAGATTGTGGTTTAAAAAAAATACTGGAGCTTTATCTTTACAAAACGCAGACACACGTATGCTTGTGATAAAAAGACTGCAGCAACGAACGTTAAGCATGTTCTGCAATAAGGCAGCTAAAGATCAGCTGAGCAATCTGAGTGGAAATCTAGAGGGACATCATGGGTGTAAAATCTGTTCCGGGTGTGAATATGGAGAACTCAAGTCTTCTAAGGTTTGTAAAACAAGTCCGAGAGACATTATATGACCAGTTTTTCCAAGGTTACATGTAGCTAATAGTTTTAAATATGACACTTTGTTTATAGCTTTGTTTTTAAATACGAATGGAAGCTGCTTCATGATGGTCATCTGCTGATTATTAACAATCTGGTCAAGGATTCAAAAACGCTCGGCCAGGATGGTCTGGCAGAAAGAAAAAAAGAAGATTATTTTTGGCTGTAAAAACAAATTATTTTCAAAAGTTAGATGGATCTTTATGGAACAGTCCAGGCAGCTACAACCAGTTTGCTGAGATGTTTCATTCCTTTGTTAGTTAACATCTGAATTTATTAGAAGTAAATGATTATTTGTCCGAGTGAACACACCACAGCTCAACACACAGTACTCAAGGTGAATTTCTTGGGGATTTTATATTACTGTGTGATACTTCAGGGTTATGTCTATTTGAACCGGCAACTTACTGATCATAGAAGCTCATCGTTACTCTACTGCTTTCCCTGAAAGTTTCTTCCCAGAATAGAAGTTGTAATCCTGCTTCCTGGATGAAACCCATGAATCGTATCCACTGAACCATATGGAACAGTTCTTTTTTTTGCATAAAGCTGTAGAAATTCAACATCAACATTTATTTAGTAAAACTCAAAACACTTTCTCCACTTCTCCAATTCAACAATCAGTGCTGGAATCACCAGACAAAGGTGTCAGACTCCCTCTAGATATTGATGTTGGTCTCGTACAGAATCACTATAACCCAACGTTTTTGCTTAGGATGGAATCAAGATGCACCGAAACCATAAGACAAGCAGACACTGGTGTTAGTCAGAGTTGCATGCATGTTGCAAGTTGTTATGCATCAATCCATCAGCAGCCCTGATCTGCATTCCAGTTGGCCAGAAGCACTCAGGGAAGCCACAGTGAGGAAGGTTTCCATTTGCAGCCCTTAGAATGCAGGACGGACGCTAGACCCTGCGATAAATCCGTCTCTTTGGAAGGTCCTCAATATGCAATTCTTAAGCTGTCACTGGCACTCCAGATCCCTGAAAGGCTGTTGTAATGCATGTTGATTAACTTTGTTGGCTGGGCTTAGACCGGATGCAGTCCCTTAGCACAGGGACAACACAGAGGAGGGGGATCCAAAAGTAACCTCAGTAACCAAAAGCACATCTTTTACCTCTTTTAGTTTCTCAAATAAAACAAGCACATTTTCTATAAAGTCTTTTTTCCTCATGGGGACCTCTCAAATGTCCCCACAAAACCCCAAAAAACAGATACAAGTGATTTTAGGAGAAAAAAAGGTCCCCACAATGTGATAAATACATGAACACACACACACACACACACTTTTCATGAATATGACCATAATGCAGACTGATATTTTAAAGCGAAAAGTTTAAACTTGAATAAAAATTGTGGGTTTTTGCCTATTCCATATCAATAATCCAGACAACTTGACTGATTGGTTGAGGCTTAAAAACATAGTAAACACACAGAGAAAAGACAATCCCATTGGTGTATTGGTCTTTGCACATGACGCACAACACTATAGACACAATAAAGCGGAAAATAAAGTAAAAGCAGGCGGCAACTCGGTGGGAAATGATGTGGTGATTGCGGTGCAGAAAGAAGCTCAGCTCCACCACATTCACTTCAGTTGAGTTGAGTTCATTTCTCCAGCGCTCTTTCCAGCTCTATAATATGTGTTGTATGATGTGTTGAGGATAGAGGTGATCATCAGGTATAATGATGGTAATGAACAGTGCAGCTTTATGTATCATGTGGCTTGGACATGGAGTCCGGTCAGCTTTGACCTAAAATGCTGGTTTTGTCCTTCACAAGGGAACTTTATACTTTTATACTTTATGTTTTAGAGCCTGTACTTTTCACTTTAACTTGAGTAAAGAAGTCGAGTCAATACTTCAACTTTTACTAGAGTCTTTTTAAACACATGTATCTACACTTCTACTTGAGGGCCGTATGTGTGAACGTCTGACACCTATGACCCAGGTCCCCACTTTGATGGAATGCAATCAGGTGCTCATACAGGGAGGTTTACAAACACCCACACACACACTCTCGTTCACACTTACACACAAAATACTGCTTGCCAAGCGTCTGTTCTGCCAGCTGAGGGAGAGTCTGGTCTTTGATTATGAGACAAAGCTGAAGTAGTCTCCCCTCCACGGCACTGCAGTTTCCCGCTGCTTCCTCATGCGTCTAAATACAGCTTCGCCTAATTACTCACACCATTAGTTTATCGCTTTTATATATTTGTTGGCTATTAGCTGCGGAGGCTGAGTTAAAGTCCATCCAGCGAGTGCTTAATTACTCCAATCAGTGCACTCCCACACACACACATAGGCACAAACACACACGCGCTCGCACACACTCAAACCCCGCTGTGACAGTCAAGAGCCCTGATAATATATTTACAGGCTGGTAAATATATTGTCAGCCAGCACTGGCAGCGTGGCCGTGGAATGTAGATTTCTCCGTGAGTAGAGGAGTGTCAGAGACTAATGTGCAGCCAGAACTGGGCCTAATTGGACATGTAATTATTAGAGCAATGCCGACGACTGTTTAACGCGAGGAGGAATATGAAATATGGACGCGCTCATGACAAATAAAGGAGGCACTGGAAAGCCGTTTTCGAATTGGCTCAAGAGCATCTTACACTGTGTTCTCGGCAGAACGGCGGAACGCTGCAGCTCTACCGTCACTACAGGACATTCACACCAGATCATGCAGAACTACAGCAGACTCATCTCATTTCAGTAAATGACTGCTTGATTATGACTTTTTACCCAGGACACGCTACAACAACTTTTAACTGTTTGTCATGACACAAATCTGCCATTTAAGTATGTCCATTTACCAAACAAAACGGCACACTACGCTTCACATGAAGACATTTCCATAATAAGCACATGTACAGTTACTGTTTATAGTATAAATCTCTTTGTCTATTTAAGAACATATTTTCTATATATGTGACCCTCCACGGCAAAAACAGTCACTTGTCACAAATTTTAAAAATTGAGTTATGTTTTCATGAAAGGGCATAAATCAAGCTTCAAAACGATATCTATATGGAATGAATGGGACGACATATGACTGCTGTATCAACATTCAAAGGAGTCGGGTTTCTCCTGTCACGACGCCAAGTGAGAAACGGAGAAATCTGCCGTCGAAGTTGACTATCGCCGTAGCACTCACAGACGCTTGGTGCGGTCGCGGCTACGTTTGCATTTACGGCAGCCTACGCTGCATTCACAGCCACACGGATAGCCTACCTGCGTTAGGTTAACTGAACTCGGAAGACGAAGATGGATTCAGGAGAAATATCTTCACGCTCGTCAACCGGTGGATTTACCGTAAATATTGGAGGAGAGCGGTCAAAACACAAACTTTTAACATTCTGCTGGAATTGAATTCCTCACCTCAAGAAAGTCACGTTTTTAGGATGGAAAGGGGAAGTTTTTCAGCAAAATTTATTCACAACAGTACAGTATAGACCTTCCACTGTTTCAAAACACTAAAAACAAAAAATCCAACATTTTACCCCACGCAACATAAACACTCGTTTTTCTCGGAAACCTCCGACAAGCGACTGGTTTTGCCGTGGAGGGTCACATATTTCTTTTTTATTTCTTAGTCTTTAGTTGTAGAGTACTGTAAGGTTTCTTTAACTACATCAGTTAGTCATTATCTGAATCGCTTAATCCCAACCAGGGTCGCGGGGGGACCAGAACCTATCCCGGGAACTCACGGGCACAGGCGGGGACCGACCCTGGGCAGGCGCCAACACACTGCAGTGCACACACACTCACACAATCACACCTTACGAAGGCCTATATAGAGTCACCAATTAACCTATATTGCATGCCTTTGGGCTGTGGGAGGAGGAGGAAAGCAGAGCACCCGGAGGAAACCCACGTGAACACGGGGAGAGCATGCAAACTCCACTCAGAAAGGCCCTACGGCCGTCCCCGGGGTTCGAACCCAGGACCTTCGTGCTGGGAGGCGGCAGCGCTAACCACTGCGCCACCGTGCCGCCCGTTTCTTTAACTCAATCTGTTTAATTTCTCATTTCTATTTTCTAAAATATTCTTTTAATGTGCAGTCTTAGAAACTATCAAGGTGCATGTTGTGCTTGTATTATTATGTACGAGTAAATTAGTCGGTTAGGAATTGGGTCAGTAGTCATTAAGGTCATACTTAACATAGAGTTCTTCAAAGCACTGAAAAAGAAGTCTTTTTTGCGTCCACTTCTCCAAAGAACCTTAAAACAGCATAAAAAGGTTTTCCAGAATGCTGAAGAAGAACCAGTTGATCTTAGAGTGTAGGAATGTGACAAATAAAGAGTCGTGAATCTCAAATCTTGAAACGTTCTTTGTCTTGAGGATTAACATGTAGAACTTGTGTTGGTGCTGTGGTACGTGTGTGTGTGAGTCTGTGTCCTAGTGGAGTGTATAGCAGATGGCCGGGCGGCCGTTGCTGTGACCCGCCTGTACGTGTGTGATGTTATCTGCTGTTGAGGGAGCCGCGTGGCAGTCTTTCTTCCCCTTAAGTGGATTGTCGGACCTTCTCTTAGCGTCCGTCAGCGGAATGCTAACACGTCAGTGGGCCCAATTGAATTTCCACCAGGAAGCTTTATGGGACGCGGACTGGGTCATTCTAACAGAGTCGACTGCAAACACACTGCTAGACTAACACACTCTCAGACGCCACAGTGTGGCTTGGTGTGTTTCAGCCACTTAGAGGCAGACGCACCAGAAACATTTGCTCTGATGGACCTGCTGCTCATCTACAGTTTGAACAGAACACGAATGCCACATGAACTCCTTATTAATTCATGATCGTTAATGAATATGTGACGAGTTTTACGAAGTTTAATTATCGAAATCATACCCACAAAATAATATACTCATACATACTCACATCTGTATCAGTATATGTGGTCTGGCCGTTGTCGGGTTGATGCATTGAAACCGTGCACAAGTACAAAGTGCACAAACTGCCACAATGACCACTGAACAGTCAGTTACTTGACTATAATGGACCATTCAGCCTCAACCTGTGCATCTTATTGCTCTGTGCTATCTGGACAGAGCCACGGAAGGAACAATTAACAATTAAAAGAATGCATGTAAGCGAAAATCAGGATATTATAGAAGAAGAGATAGATAGAATTCAACAAAAAGTGGATTTCATGGCTTAAGACTCAAATATAATAAGGATTTCCTCAGAAACATTGAGAAATAAGACAGCAAAGGAATTTAACATCATTTGGCAGATGCTGTCATCAAGAGTTATTTACATTTCCTATGCACAGGGAGAGTTTCACTGGAGCAACCTCTGGTAAAGGGTCTCGCTCAGGGGCACAATGGTGGTAGTGCTGGAGGCAGAACTGAGACCCAATGACCTGTAGCACGTACCAGGTGACTTACCTGTACTAGACGCCATCTCAGTAACTCGTTTTATACTGCACTGAACTGTGAATGTGAATGCATATTATGCATATTGCTTTTAAATAAATTACCTCACAAGACACCCAGATGAAAATTAAGTTTCCACATTCCGCCATCATTCTCCTTATTTTCCTAATGTGGCAGTTTAGCAAAGCCTTAATTCAAATGACCTTGCAACCCTTCAAGCCGCCACACACACACGTATTTTAAAAAAGTGTGCTCCAACACAAATGAAATTTAGGAAAAATGGCTCGAACGCGGCGGCACACGTTTTGTGGAAATGAATTGTATTAAATGGGCTTTCTTGCTCTCATTAGCATAATTGATATCCTCTAAAAAACAAGTCCCTGCATTTTAAATGACCATTATGAATGCGTGTAATTAATTAGGAGTGGATTGGAGATTAAGAGCAGCTTTCTGCCCGGACACAATCGCTGTTACTCTGTGAAGGGTCTCCTGCTTGGAAAAGCCTCCAAATCCTGTCCAAATCCTTTTTAAAGCTTATTAAACGATAATTTAGATACTTCTATAATAAAACTTCAATCTTCATGCTTTTTGCCTTCATTTGGTCTGACTTTCCAAATTGTATAGGAGTACCTAATGTGTATTAGTATCTTAGTGTATTTATTATGAATTATTTATGTCTTAGTGCAGATTCCATGTCACTCTATATTGTCATTGATGCTCTTACATCAGCTGGAGCATGACCCTTCTCTTAAAAGGCAGAATTTGAAAAAGAAAATCTTTGATTTGCTTGATAAATGTGACTCTGCACGGCAAAACCAGTCGCTTGTTGCACATCTTCACAATTGAGTTATTATGTTTTCATGAAATCAACCTTCAAAACGATGCCTATATCGAATGAATGGGACGACATATGACTGAGATATCAACATTCAAAGGAGTCGGGTTTCTCCTGTCACGCCAAGTGAGAAACGGAGAAATCTGCCTTTGAAGTTGACTATCGCCGTAGCACTCACAGACGCTTGGTGCGGTCGCGGCTACGTTTGCATTTACGCTAGCCTACGCTGCATTCACAGCCACACGGATAGCCTACCTGCGTTAGGTTAACTGAACTCGGGAGACGAAGATGGATTCCGGAGAAATATCTTCACGCTAGTCAACCAGTGGATTTACCGTAAATATTGGAGTAGAGCGGTCAAAACAGAAACTTTTAACATTCTGCTGGAATTGAATTCCTCACCTCAAGAAAGTCACGTTTTTAGGATGGAAAGGGTAAGTTTTTCAGCCAAATTTATTCACAACAGTACAGTATAGACCTTCCACTGTTTCAAAACACTAAAAACCAAAAATCCAAAATTTTACCCCACGCAACATAAACGCTTGTTTTTCATGGAAACCTCCGTTGCGACAAGCGACTGGTTTTGCCGTGGAGGGTCACAAATTAGTCTGAATGGATATCGATAGCTTTAGAATATACCGTATATATGTCTAATATGACTGTTTTTATAATATAGGTCTGCTAGTAGTTTCAATGCTCCTCCTTAATACGGCTACTGTCTTCATGTCTAAAGAACACCACCACTCTCATGCCTTACACACACACACACACACCAGTTCAACAGGGATGAGAGTGGACTACCATCTAGGTCAGCAGTACTGTTGTGGTCAGGGAAAGGCCTGTGATGATAATGGGGGTAGAAGTCGGCTGATAAGTCACAGTCTGTAACTGTACACCATGACCTTAAAGTAGGTGTCTTTATAACCAAAATAGATGTATATAAATATATTTAATCCATAAGGTGCCAATCAGAGTCTCTAACAGTGCGGTCACTGAACAGTCGCAGTCTTGTGGCAGTTGGTAGTGTAATGGTTATGGAGTTTGCCCCGTGATCGAAAGGTCGCAGGTTTGAATCCCGCACTGGCAAAGCTAACACTTGTGTAAATTAATCCATAAGGTGCCATTCATGGTCTCTGATAATATGGCCACTGTGCTGTACGTCGTTACTAAGACCCTTTGGTTACTAGATGAGTTTTCACTTGCCACACCGATGCCTTAATGTATTTAAAGAACACAGTTTTGGTGTTTTCTTTGTGATGCATTTGTAAGGTCTCAGCCCAGACCAAGGGAGGACTCCACCTCATCAGAAAGGCCATCTGACCAGGACTCCAGTTCCAGACCTTCACAATTACCCCAGACTACCAGATCAGCGTCACCAGAATTTTAACCAATCACATGCACATCACCTGTATTTAAGGACTTTCATTTATAACCATTCCCCGCGAAGTATTGTTGTACCTGGTGCTACTTACCGAGCGTTCTTTCTGTTTGCCTGCCTCCGTTTTGACCCTTGCTTTCGGTTTTTGGATTACCCCTATGCTTCTGGCGATTTGGATTTGTTTGCTCCGTGGACCGTGTGTTTTGGTTCTGACCTCTGCCTGAATAAACTCCTGGTTTTTCATCAATCTACCCCTGTGCCTGCCACCTGGTTCTGTCGACTCTGCGTTTGGGTTCACCTGCCGGTTGTTACAGCATTGCTATGTCCTGAACTTAATGCTGTGCGTTTTTGGTTATGCTTTCCTGTGTACCATCCATTGTTTAGCTTATCTGGATTACACCAATTCGGATTTTATTGATCCGCAGTCTGTCTTTACTGGTTTTGAATTTTTCCAAACCTTTTCCTCAGATGAAGGCTGTATTTACTGTACTCTGCATTTGGGTCCAACGAGTCATTTTTACAGTCGCATTTTCTATAATCACTTTGTATCACATACTGATGCACAAAGAAGCATATATTAATAGCTGAATTAATGCTTGAGTCACAATGAGTTACCAGTTAGCAAATCAGGAAATACTGAAACACATGTAACAGTCAACAGAGTCCTATATGAATAGGCATTAGGTAAGAAAATGTCATTAAATAATACTTAACTTATCATGACTCGTCCATTAATTCAGCTAATAATATACAGTACTGTGCAAAAGTTTTAGGCAGGTGTGAAAAAATGCAGTAAACAAAGAATGCTTTCAAAAATGGAAGTGTTAATCATTTATTTTCATCAATCAACAAAATGCAGTGAATGAACAAAAGAGAAATCTAAATCAAATCAATATTTGGTGTGACCACCCTTTGCCTTCAAAACAGCATCAATTCTTCTAGGTACACTTGCACACAGTTTTTGAAGGAACTCGGCTGGTAGTGTCATGGTGTGGTTGCAGGAAGGGGGATGAGGACACTATGCAGGCATACAAAAAAGGGTTTATTAGGGGAACAGAAACCAGACAAAAACAGGCAGGACAAAACAGAGTCCACTAAAATAGCAAAAACTGAGGTCCAAAACACGGGTGGAGCTCATGCCCCCAGTGAGCGTGGCTGTGGCCAAAAACGGGAGAGCCTCCGTGGGGAGACCAGGAGAAGGAGCACCTTGCACTCCTCAAACACCCACGAGGCGAAACAGAAGCGATCCCGGCACTGCGCCGGATCGGGGAAGAGGACCTCACTGGGGAACACGAGCCTGGGGAGCAAACAAGAAAGAGGAGTGAAAACAAAGAAGCAAAAAGGGGCAGTTCAAAAAGGGACAAAAACCAAACCAGAATCAAAAAGGGTCCAAAGTCCAAACAGGGGACGGAGCAGGAAATCCAAAAACCAAAAACACAACAGGAACAACCACACGTTTCATGAGGGAGACAGACTCAGAGACACTTGGGTTAAACAGGCTTAAATAAAAGCACAGAACTCAACAAACGAGTGCTCTCACCAATCCCAAACTCAAGGCAGAACGAGACACAGCTGAACTCAATGATAAGCGAGGGGTGTTCTAAACAGACACTGACCAACTGGGAAGGGAGCACGCAGTGCAGACAACATACCAGGAAGTAGTCTAGAGAGAGAGTGACTAATCAGAATGGCACAAAGTGCAGACACAGAGCCCAACAGTGAGGAGCAAGCTAACACAGAAAGCTAAGGCTAACTCGAGGAGACATGAGGAGCACACACACCACAAACACACCACCCAAAGTGAACCCAGAAGACCAGAAACAATAAAACAGATACTTATCTGGGTTCACGGTGGCACGGCACGGTCCCGTCCAAGTCGGGCGGGACCGTGACAGGTAGGTTGTTCCAAACATCTTGGAGAACTAACCACAGATCTATAATCCTATAATCCTACAAAATAATATAATGACTACAATCCTACAAAATCCCTGACTTTATGCAAGTGTACCTATAAGAATTGATGCTGGTTTGAAGGCAAAAGGTAGTAACACCAAATATTGACTTGATTTAGATTTTTCTTTTGTTTGCTCACTTTGCATTTTGTAAATTGATAAAAATTAACAATCATTATTTATATTTCTGAAAGCATTCTTTGTTTACAGCATTTTTTCACACCTGCCTAAAACTTTTGCACAGTACTGTATATGCTGATTGGTTTAAAGTGGTACCCAAAAAATTGATATAAAAGTTTACATCTGACTACCAGCTAATACAGATTTAAGGGCCAAGCAGTTATTCAGTAATGATGTTATAAAAATGTATAATTTGAGAACAAAAGAATACTCCAAAAAGTTTGTAATGAAACACAATAGAAACAGCACGCAAAGCCATAAGAACAAGCTCTCTATTTAACAGCTACGCCAAAGAAAGCGATATCGATCGGTAAGGATTAAGGATTTATTTGTGTTGCTCCACAAGAGCAGAAACCATGTTCTTTGTGGGTGCAGACTGAGGAACGTTGAGAAAGCAAATGGGTTTCACAGTCAAAAGCTAAATTTAGACATTTGATTGTGTTCAGTTTGTCAAAATTTATTTTAATGCAGTTTTTTTACACTGACATGTCCAGGAAGGAATCTTGCCCAGCAAACCAAAAAAACCTTACAATCTGAGTGTCAAGGTCACTTTCTCACCGACTGACGGTAAAATAAAGTCAGTGGCTGGAGATTGATCCTAAATTATGTACGAGGAGGAAGACGTGAAGAGATAAAACGTCTGGAAATGTCACATTCCGCTGCCTCCTTCCTTCTCAGAAGATCTTAATGTTTCTTTACGTAACCTTTTGCTATATTGAGATAATACTGCCAGTTAGTGTTGAGTACGATGCTTTGTCATAACTGGAGATTCTCTTTATTTCAGGGCTGTGTTGGGCAGGACGTTAGCTGCTATCAGTGCTAGCAGGGTGCTGGGAACGGCAGTGAGAGTTTACAGGGGGCTCAGGGGTGGACTGTGATGTATGAGAACCTGCTGATGGAGATTGAAACAGGACTTTGTATTAGTCCAGGCTCTGATAACCTTTCAGGCCGCTTCCAGCTTCACAGGCAGCATTTAAGGCAACCAATAGCCGCCCATTCGTCCTTTTTACCACCTCAATAATGTATAACTGTTAGAGGCGAGATACTGTCTGAATGAATGGAGCAGCATTTTACGATCCTGCTTTCACAATTCCCTGATTCCACACCTGCTCAGCACATTAACATCTTTTTCCAAATCAGCCAATGCAAAAAAAATTGATTGGGATTTTTTTTTTTATTTTTTTATGGCTAGCTTCTCACAGAACTATAAAAACGATGATGTTGTTTTTATCATCTCTTGAAAATGGATTTGGTGCTACACCAGCATGGCAAACTAGTTTAAACTGCTCTGACCCTTGACCAAAACTAAACCACCAATAAAATGTAAAAGAATAATGAAGAAGGAGCTGAAATGGCTGCAACTGTTTCTCTGTTAATCATCAGGACAGTTAGCTAACGCCCAGTTAACTAGAGTTGACTAAGAGTGGCCAAGATGTAATGGAGATTTTATTAAAATCCCAATACCAAGTTCAAATTTCAAGGCCCCATTTACACATAGCCTGGTATCAGGGAAAACGTTTACACATCCATGCGTTTTTACCTTCCTTTTACATGAAAACCGAGGTTTAATTCACTGAACATAAATATTTTAGAAAACTACGGCCAAAGTAGGGTTTTTGAAAACTCTGTTTTTGTGTCTGCGTTTACACAGAGGTAAACAAGTTTTCAAACATCACAGTATGTAACAGAAAATGAATTAGCGTTAGCTGCACAAGATTTGTATTCAGAACTATATGAATGGGAGTCAAATGAGATAAAATGTATTTTCAGATCCTGCTTGAATTATGTCAGGAATTTTACATATGTTGTTTGTGAATTTTAAAAATCGTTTTTCATGTCAACAAGGTTACGATTCAGTGTGAGAAAGATGAATTATATTAGTTTTTTTGTGAGACCGCTCAGAGAACTACAGCTCTCAGCGGGAGTAATACATGTCACCCGCACACGCCAACCAAACTTACGGAACATGGTTGTCTCACTCTTCAGCTCTGAGGTCATGGCTATGAGTGGAGGGAACGTGTAGTTGTGTCAAGTAGGCGAGTGATGGGCTTGTACTCACTGGAGTTAACAAACTTGAACAGTGCTGTAATTCAACAGTTATGAGACGAACTACAGCTTTCTTTACACCAAAAATTATGCTAAAAATTCACAAACATCATATGTGGCTTTCAAGGCTCATGTTGACCGGAAACAGAAAATAATTATTTTCTGTCAATTGGCAGAAAAATTTCTCCTCTTCAATTTTTTCCCCTTCAAAAATTGTTTAAATTTGATTTTAAAAAAATTGCCACTAGAACAGTAGCATTTAGGAACCTGGGTGTTTACTAAGTTATCATTTTAAAAATCGACCTGTTTGTAAACATTAAATACTAATTTTACAATTAACAAAACATTGGCAGCTAGAGAGAAAGATTTTTAAAAAGTGTTGCAGAAGATTTTTAAATACATTATGAAATTTCACCAGCGACTGCTTTACTCCCATCCCACACCCGGAGATGCAGCAGAACTTATACACAGGTTTAATTGAATTTTTCTGCCAAGCTGCATTGTTGTTTATGACTGTGTTAGTGTGTGAAGGGAAGGAAGCTGTAAGACGACTTGTGCATGGGATGACATGTCATGCGAGGTGTCGCCAGGTCCAAATCCGAAGGGAGCCCTATTTATTACGCTCTCGGCAGGAGCCGGCAGCAGGCCAGTCAATTAATTTGGTGCGAATTAAAAAGCTGCGAAAAGTAAAAGAGTACATTAGCGAGCGTCGTCGGAGCGATGGAGGCCACTTCATTGGGAGGTCCTCAGAGACAGGAACCCAGAGAGAGAGAGAGAGAGAGAGAGAGAAAGAGGCATGCCAAGTAACGATGAGCATGCACATAAACACTAATGCATGCATACATGCGCACACACACACAAACAAACCAGACGACGGTGAGGAAAGCACACATGCTTAGCCACTGCCATGGGGAAAGAGGTGTGGCACCAGCGGGCCAGAACACACACGCTGGCGTGGAAATGGGAGTGTGTTGCAGTTAATTGGGTGACCCCTGGGGCCAGGAGAGTGATTCTCCCTCGTGGACATTAATATTGCATGAAGCCTTCAAAGCTAAAGTGTCACCCTGTCTGTCTCTCTGTCCCTCTGTCTCTCTCCCTCAGCCAGCCTCCCACCAGCAACCCTGCCCAACTCCCAACACACACACACACACACACTGCCTCCACACATAGGCAGTCTAGACTCACGTCCTATGGACTATTTGATAAATGTGTGGCAAAAGAACAATGGAACCATTTAAAGCCATGCCCTTTTTCAGATATATGTTCATATTTTTACATGGTTTTTAAATTTTAGATATTTCTTTACATTCTCCGACCACATGTATCACAGCAGATACTGTAAGGGCGCTGCCTGTATCCAGACCGGGTTTTCACCCTAACACTGGGGACGACTCCGGGTACGTATTCCATATCGCAAATTCTAGAATTCTTCTGTGTTAAGGAGGAATGATGAGTTCTACTGCTGTAATTAAGTCATTTTGACGGGTACATGTACTTCTATGATCTAAAATAAGTAAACTACAGCTAAAAGCACAATTGGGATGATGAGCTAATGTAGTAGTTTACAGGGGGTTCACTCCTTTTGACTCAATGCCTGATAATCAGCAGTACATACAAGACACTTATACTCTGAGCAGATTATTTGTCATTGTGAACACACCACAGCACAGCACACAGTGCACCACGACGAAATGTGACCTCTGCATTTGACCCATCTTCAATGAAGCAGTGGGCAGCTGACAGTGCTGGGGGACGGTACTTGGCTCATGAGTACCCCAGTGGTACCTTTACCGATCTGGGATTTCAACCGGCGACCTTCCAATCATGGGGCAAACTTCCAAACCGTTATGCTACCAACTGGTCCAAATCAGCGGAGCAAACACAGTCTCCCACTACCACAGATTATGCAGTTAAGATTCCCACATTTGGGGAATTCGGTCAGGGAGTGTCAGTCAATGGGAGTGCAATGGCTGAGCCTCGTCCTGGATGAACCACCTTCTTGGCCATGGTATCACCTCTGGCAGGTAAGTAGTTACCAGGGCAGCATAATTTAGGACGCTGCAATATTTACACATCCGCCTTAAAATTACCGTAAAATTAAAATTATAAATGGGACGGCACTGTGGTGCAGTGGCTAGGGCTGCCACCTGACAGTGAGAAGGTCCTGGGTTCGAGCCCCAGGTCAGCTGTAGGACCTTTTTCTGTGAGGTTTGCATGCTCTCTCCCTCCTGGGTTTTCTCCGGGAGCTCCGGTTTCCTCTCACAGTTCAAAAGCATGCACTATAGGTTAACTGACAACTCTAAATTGGCCCTGTGCATGTGATGTGAGTGTGAGTGTGTGTGCCCTGCGGCGTGTTGGCTCCTGCCCAGCGTTGGTTCCCGCCTTGCACCCTCAGTTCCCGGGATAGGCTCCGGTTCCCCTGCGACTCCAGTTGGGATTAAGTGGTTCAGATAATGAATGAATAAAAATATAAATGAGATTAACATTTTTGAGGAACATTAATGACTTTAGAATGAATGCACTTGAAGAGAACATGGAAAATAATGAAAAAGCTGAAAAATAACTTCACTTTGTGTTTCCTTCTTACCGCCTCTATAGACCTTTATGCATTAACCGGTGTTGGGAAGGTTACTTTTAAAATGTGTTCCACTACAGATTACAGAATACATGCCCCAAAATGTAGTTTGTAACGTATTCCGTTAAGTTACTCAATGTGAGTACCGTATTCTGAATACTTTGGATTACTTAATATATTGTCATGCTTTTTACAACTACATCACATCCTGCAAATTCTGGTTTGTTTTTCTCTACCAATTGGCTGTTAAGCCCAAATCTCCCTGAATAGACAATATATTTACTGTTGAGGAGCAAAGACGAAATTTGCGAGTAAGAAATGCCCCTGCCCGGGCACTGCTGGCTCTGTTGTGCTGGCTCCGGGTCCATCGTGTAGCTGATGCCACCAACATTAACAGAACGCTTACATTAGAGCCTCTTATTGCGTGTTTTGTTCGGGTTTCCGGCAATGCGTGGAATTACCAAAATTAGAGAGGGGATAGAGAGGGGTTAGAGAGGGGACAGCCTAACATATGCACCAGGAAAAGACCGCCGTGTAATCCATTTATTTCAACAAAGTAACTGTATTCTAATTACCACCTATTTAAACGGTAACTGTAACGGAATACAGTTACGTAACACCGGTACGTGTATTCCGTTACTCCCCAACACTGGCAATAACCGTTCTATCTTACTGACTTCTCTTGTAGACATGTTTCACTTTTGTATAAAGCAGCAAAATAGCTGTAGTCTGACATTCATTCATTCATTATCCAAACCGCTTAATCCCAACTGGGGTCGCAGGGGGACCGGAGCCTATCCCGGGAACTTACGGGCACGAGGCGGGGACCAACCCTGGGCAGGTGCCAACACACCGCAGGGCTAGTCTGACATGTTTGCTGTAGTTAGTCTCTCTTGACATTACACATCCTGCATTGTCAGCATTGTGCATCATCATCATAATAAGGCTAAAATGATATGCATTAAACTTATTAATCATATTAAATACAAAAAGCAAAAATCATTCTTTTCCCACAGATTTTCTGTACCCTTTGCTTACACTGGATGAGGACAGTAGACAATTTTCTTGTAACATGCTACAAAATTTTAACCACTAGATGCACTGAGCTATAAGTATGGAGGTAGAATTAAAACCTGCCAAAACATTTCATTTCCAACACTGGAGCATTCCTCACCTGAAATATAAAGTAAGGAACGTATAAAATGATAAAAAATTTGTTGCCACATGTCAGCAGTAACAGATGGCCTGAGAGCCTCTCACCGCATTTAGCCCAACAGCCACAATAAAGTCTCCCTCTCTGCCTTTAGGATCCAATCCCACAAGGGCTCGGTAAAAACCCAAACCAAACGGATTTAATGAAATGTTTTGGGAACGCCATCAATTTGACTTTCGATTCCTGCCGGATCTCCCCCCTTTTCAGTCGTTTTGTTGCTCCTTGACACCCGAGAGCCCCTTCCCCATAAATCCCGCCTCTTTCCCCCCACCACCTCAGGACGGCGAGTGTTTCATTGCTGATCATCTTAGATTTATCTCCAAACACACTGCGGCGGAATGTACTGTCCACTCGGAACGACAAGTTGTTTTTCTGGGATTTGCTCTCTGTTAGGAAGAGTTATGTACAGGCGGCGTTTTACGCCCGCAGTCGCCGAGACAAAGCCGTTTGCCGCCTGTTGCGGAGCAGCTTTCTAAATCCACTTATCAATCTCGCCGCCGTCCGACAAATTCTCCCTGGCAGCGCGGGCCGGATGAGACGCAGTCGTCTCCTTTATGGAGTCGCTCTCCCCGCCTTGGAAATGTCGGTCGGCTTCTTGAACCGTAAACGCAGGCGGAAGCGTCCTCGTGTAAACAAGGCTGTATTTCAGGATCACGAACGGCCATTTTTCGTTGTACTGTATGTGAATGAGAGCATCTAGGTTCAGTCTTTGTCTGTGTTTTTTTCTCTCTCTCGTTCGCTCAGTCACTCAATCACTCACTCACACACACTCACACGCTCACACACACATACACAGAGCATGACCTTTGATATTTAGCGGGGAAAAGGGCAGGGCCTGTGTGGCGGAACCGGCTGCCGCTGGTGTTGATCGGTGGTGGCCTGAAGCGAGGCATATGTCTGTTAACAGCAGGCGACAGATACAGGTGTCACTATCCAGGGCTTATTCCAGCATGGCCATGGGCAACGGCAAGGCATCTATTCCTCCTCCTCCTCCTCCTCCTCCTCTCCCTCCCTCCCTCTTTCTTTTTCTCCCTCCGTCCTCGTTTGCCTTTGCTTCAACCTCTCCATGCTTCCTTCCCGTTCTCCTTCTCGCCTCTTTTATTTTGGCTTTCTTTCTCCGACTCCGCCAGGCTCGCCCTTCTCGTCCGATGCCTTTTTCCTCTCCCTCTCATTTCCTTCGCTGCCTCCCCCCTTCTCTCTCTCTCTCTCTCTCTCTCCCTCTCTCCCTCTCCCCCTCCCTGCCTGAGGGCTGCGAGGATGGCAGGACCCATGCTAATCACAGGTGACACATCATTGAGGGGAGCGGGCTGTTTGCTGTCAGCAGTGTTTTTGGTTCATAATTATTTCACGAGTGTCACGTCAGTGTCAGGCTCCGGGCGAGTTGGAGAGACAGGCGGCCCGCAGAGCGACGGAGGGAAGAAGGGAGGTGGGAAGAGGGGAGGGGGAGGGAATGGAGACGAGAGGAGGAAGTGGGGGGGATGTCACTAGACCTCACTGTTAGCCACTTTCTGCCCAACACTTCCATTCCTTCTCTGTTCCAGCCTGGTGCAGAGGGAGAGAGAGAGAGAGAGAGAGAGAGAGTCTGATTAAGGCTGCGAGGTCACTCTTGGGACTTGTTTTCTAAATCACTGTCAGATCTCCGCATGTGCAGAGAGCACACAGGGTCGTGAGACGGGCCTCGCAAATGTGATCCGGAGTGACGGAGTGTTGGCGTTTTTGGGCTGAAACCTTATGTGGCTTAAAGACCCAGTTCTGTCTCATGGGAACAAATCTGCACAATGACATGAAGTAATAACATAAAATTAAGATGATAATGTGCCAAGATTCTAGAATTATCCCAGACCAGTATTATTTTTCCATTTTCATTTCATTAACTGTGCAAATATACAGACAGTATAACATCTCAAAACATCAAAAAATAAAAGTAAATCTAATTTTAAGGATAGTAACTCTTAGTTAATTCCCGAGGTGGACAAAGTGTCTAACGTCATTACCTAAGTGAAAGTAGAGATACGACTAATCAAATGTTAAGGTTAAACCCAATGCAAGTTAACGTCGTACAGTTAAATTTTTACTTAAGTTAAAGTCATTTTAAAATATACTAACCTGAACTGACAAAGAAAAGTAGTCATTAGTTGTTGTTTTTAATTACTTCCAGGACTGCACACCCCCACAAAACAGCATGGTAGTGTTCTGACCCAGCTCTGGCAGTGTGTGCACACATATATGTGACTCTCCACGGCAAAAGCAGTCGCTTGTCGCAAATTTTCAAAATTGATTTATGATGTTTTCATGAAAGGGCATAAATCAACCTTCAAAGCGATACCTATATGGAATGAATGCGACGACATATGACTGAGATATCAACATTCAAAGGAGTCGGGTTTCTCCTGTCACGCCAAGTGAGAAACAGAGAAATCTGCCTTTGAAGTTGACTATCGCCGTAGCACTCACAGACGCTTGGTGCGGTCGCGGCTACGTTTGTATTTACGGTAGCCTACGCTGCATTCACAGCCACACGGATAGCCTACCTGTGTTAGGTTAACTGAACTCGGGAGACGAAGATGGATTCCGGAGAAATATCTTCACGCTAGTCAACCAGTGGATTTACCGTAAATATTGAAGTAGAGCGGTCAAAACACAAACTTTTAACATTCTGCTGGAATTGAATTCCTCACCTCAAGAAAGTCACGTTTTTAGGATGGAAAGGGTAAGTTTTTCAGCCAAATTTATTCACAACAGTACAGTATAGACCTTCCACTGTTTCAAAACACTAAAAACAAAAAATCACCATTTTACCCCACGCAACATAAACACTCGTTTTTCTCGGAAACCTCTGTTGCGACAAGTGACTGGTTTTGCCGTGGAGGGTCACATATGTGTATGTTGATCAGGAGAATGGTGTAATAGCTGTAAATGCAGCTCACAACATCAAATCAACATTCCAACCTGCTTAAACCCAGCTCTACACCTCTAGCCTTATGACTTTCCAACAACAACGAGACAAAAAGTCAGAAAACAGCAGAACTGTCTCAACTTGGTTTTATAGTTACAGTCTACAGGTGTGACGTAACTCTACTGATTACTGACGGACTGTCACCTGCCAAACAACCAATCACCTTTAAAAAAAAAAACGGAATAACATCCACTTTCACGAGAATCTTGATAGAAATTTAGTGAAGGCATGTTTCCAAAAAAATGAATACGACTCAAGTGCAGTACAGATACTCTAAAACTGTATTTATATACAAACTCAAGTAAATATACTTCATTACTGTCCACCTCTGCTAAATTCTCAACAAATGTAATTTTTACAGATATCACATGTACCAGTAGGGTCAGTTGTGTAGCGTAACGGTAGGGTGTTCGCCTTGTGATCAGAAGGTTGCAGGTTTGAATCCAGAACTGTTAAAGTTACCACTGAGGTACTTATGAGCAAGGCACTGTCCCCAAGCACTGCTCTCCGGGTGCTGCCCATGTCAGCTGCCCACTGCTCCTTCACAGATGGGTCAAATGCAGAGGTCACATTTGGTTGTGGTGCACTGTGTGCTGTGCTGTGGTGTGGTGTGTTCACAATTATAAATAATCACTCACTTTCACTAGTATTAATAAGTTGCCTTTAGCTTTCATTAAGCAAATTCAGCCGATTACAACAAATGATGTCTTTACATTTGGATGAACTGAAAGTCAGCTCTGTCTTTTAGCAAGGTCAGCCTTCAAACAAGGTGTTCAAATCTTAAAAGCACAGAGCTGCTACCGCTGACGGCTGTGACACCGAGAGAGAAGGAAAGAGAGAGAAAGAGAGAGAGAGAAAGAGAGAGAGAGAGAAGGGGAGAAAGGAGAAGAAGTGAGGAAAAGAGAGTGACAGAAGAGATGGACGTTCAGACCTGGACAAAGGCACAAGGCAGCACATCTAGTAGAAGTGAAGAACACAGGGGCTGTGACTCTCTCTCTCTCTCTCTCTCTCTCTCTCTCCGGTGTCACAGCCATCAGCGGTAGCAGTGGCGGAGGAGGTGGAGGAGGAGGAAGAGGAAGAGGAGGAGGGAAGCAATCAATGATTTAAACAATAATGCCGCTCTCTGTATTCCCTGTCACACTCTCGGCCGCTCGCCGCTTCGAGGACTGTCACATACTGTCTCGGGCTGGACAGCTTATCTCCCGCATCCTGCTACTCCATCTTGTAGCTGTCCGCCGGCGTCCTCGTTCGCACGCGCCGGCACGTTCCCTCGCTCCCTCCACCTCTCTCTATCTTTCCTCCTGCGCCCACTCCCTCCCTCCCTCCCTCCCTCTCTTCTTTCTCCACTGCTCACAACACCTCTCACTCTCCACTCTGTCCTCTCCCTCATGCGCTCTCTGCCGTCTCACTGACTCACTCACTCTCTTTCTCTCCCTCCGTTGCACTTTCCCTCTCTCCTTCTCTCTTTCTCTCTAGTGGAGTCCGCTACTCACACGATGCCTTCACTCTTGGTTAATACACTGTGTCCCTGGCCAACTCTTCCTCAGCTCGAAAGCCGGGGAGACGGAGCGGCGCTGCAACCGTTTTTTAAGCGGCTTCTTTGCTGCTTAAATGTGGAAGGCCGCTGGCTGGGACAAGGCTGGCATGCGCTTAAGCGTATACTAAACAGCTGTGGCGTCGCTCTCTTTCTCTCTCGATCACACACACACACACATTGCTCAAGCTGCACGTCTCTCCCGCACCCAATTCTCGCTGCCATTTCGCACACCCGTCCCCGCGCTTAAAGATATCAACTTAAATTAAGCCGACGGGACAAACAAATTACATCTGTCACCTCCGGTTTGCATGGACTTGACGGGAATTCAATACGGGCGGCCGTGTTTGTTCGGCAGACTTCTAATCACACTTCAGCGCCGCTCCCTCCAATCGCACACTATGCTGAGGGAGACTTGCTACCAGCGGCCCAGCGTAACGGAGAGGGGAAAGTTCCAAACTTAAAATACACCATCCCGTCTCTGATCTGCGTTACAATAGAATCTGTGTTTGGTCTTGAGGGGATGTAACGTCCTGCGCTGTCATCCAGGAGATGGCGGTACAGTATGACTAGAGGTCAAGGGTCATGGTCATCTGTTCAATCCTGCTTGTTAAATTTAAGTTGAGGACAGATGAAGAAAGAGAGTGTGGTGTTGGGGACATAATCCAGCACCTTGGAAATATTTGGGGACATTTGAAGTACATTTTGTCTAAATATTGTCATGCTATGGGTCAAAAGGTTGTAGATTCAAATTCTACAACCAGCTCTACCACTGCTGGGTTCCTTTTTCAAGACCCTTCACCCCAAGTAGCTCCAGGGAGAATGCCCCTGTAATTAGGATGCTCTTGAGCGTCTGCTAAATGCCATAAATGCACCAGTTTGATAGAGTATCTTAATGTCTAAAAGTAGGCTGTAAATTCTTCATTTTCAATAACAGCCAACAAATTTGCTTAATTAAAGATCTTTTCACTGTTCCTTTTTTTCACGGTGACATAAAATAGTACTTTGAAGACAGACACTCCACCAGGGGTTAATATGACAACAACAAATAGAACCTTTCTGGTGCACCGAAGATGGAATATGGAATATGGAATATGACAGATGTAGAGATGGCAGCATAGCAGTGGAAAGCCAGAGCGGGAGCTGCACTACTAAGTATTATCTGAAGTGTGTGAGTCTGGACAAATGAAAGTGAAAGTGAGTGATTATTTGTTGATTATTGATTATTTGAAATGTGACATACGTGAAGGAGCAGTGGACAGCTGACATGGGCAGCGCCCTGGGAGCAGTGCTTGGGGACGGTACCTTGCTTGTGAGCACCTCAGTGGTTCCCCTTCAGGGCGAACTCCCTAACTGTTAAGCTACCAACTGCCCCATGCACAGTCAAGGCTCAATTTTTTAATAGAAATATTAATATTGCAAACCATTCATTCATTCATTCATTCATTATCCAAACTGCTTAATCCCTATTGGGGTCACAAACTATGGGCGCAGAGCGGGGACCAAACCTGGGCAGATACCAACACACCGCAGGGCACACACAATCACACTCACATTCACACCTTACAGACCAATTTAGAGTCGCCAGTTAATCTATAGTGCATGCTTTTGGACTGTGGGAGGAAACCGGAGCACCCAGAGAAAACCCACACGGGGAGAGTCTGCAAACTCCACACAATAAGGCCCTGCGGACGACGCCAGGATCAAACCCATCACCTTCTCGCTGTGAGGTGGCGGCACTAACCACTGTGCCACCGCGCCACCTCTATTGCAAACCAGGGGCCTTGCTCAGCGGCTTAATGGTAGTAGTGCTGGTGCTAAGACAGACTTGGGTTAGAACCTACATCCTATTAGTTTGTGCACACTACCACTTTGTGACTTATTAAAAGCTCTAGACAAATAATATGGACTTACGAATAATTTGTAATTAACCTGCTTCCATCTTGAGTTTCTATTCTATCAAAACAGCAAAGGATGCACGCTAGCCTAAGATGCTAACAGTATTTGATCTTATTGTGACTTAAATTTTGAAGTTACTATTAATTTTATAACACTGTTAGGATTATGCCACATTAGCAGACGCAAAACTATGAGAGGGATTTGTCGTGTCGTTCAGTGAGCTGTGCAGGCAGGTGGAACCTGTGTTTGTGTGTGATGCATTTTTCTCATTGTAGCTATTGTGCTGGGGGGAGGACGCTCCCTCAGGACCCCAGCCTCAACCGACTATTGGGTCAAAGGTTAAAGGTCAGCACACAGGAAACACACATCTAACCCATTTGCCTAAAATGTGACACTGGACGCTATCACCGCAAGCTACATTTTCTTAATTCAGCCTTAATGAACTTGCCATAAAGGTTGATGAATGACTGGCAAATGAGCAACCAGTGACGAATGGGTCCTATAAAAGTTGCAGAGTGAGGTGCGGACGTTTACAAATAGTTGTCTTTACGTGTCACGTGTCATGTAGAAGTGCATTGGTGCAAACCCTCCCATTTGTCCTGTATTTTGCACACACAGGCCAAAAATAAAAGCCTTTAACAAACAGTCTATATTTTATATAAACCTCTATTTATGTAGTTAATTTGGGGAGTCTGATTAGAATTCTATTTAGCCAGTTTTGTTCATTAACCAGGTATTTGACATTTTAATCCTCAGATCTTCTGCCCATATCATAGTTCATACTGTGAAAAAGTGCCAGAGGACAAGAGGAAGATGTCGGCTAAATTTTCATACATAAAATGCTTTACTTTGGAACCTAGGCAGGTGGTGCCATTTTGCTGATTTTTAACACATTTCATTCATTTTATTCTTTCAGAAAGACATATTTTTTTTATTTATGTGATGTCATGATATTACATCTATACTCCACTATCAACACCCCTATATAAAGGGATCAGTGATGGTTATATGCCTTTTTAAAACATGATCCAGCCTTTTTGTGCACACAAGTGGACACTATGCATAAAGAACGTGATATTAGAATGATTACAAATCTCTGAAAACTGTAACACACACACACATAGCACAAGGGTTAGGGTGAGTGTGACCGGACACAAACTTCCGGGTCGAGGCAGCTTAAATAACCAAAACCCCAGCTGTGAAGGATCACGTCGAAACGAGTGAGCGAATCAGCATTGAGGGTGACGTGCTGCCATAATGTAATCGTAACTCAGGTGGGAAAAACCAAACAAGACACGGATGATAAGTCATTAGTCCAAAATCCCAACCTTACAAGTGAGAAAGGTGAAACAGAAACTAACGTCAGTGGGCGGGGCCGAGGCGGCACAGATGTGACACCGTAATTAGGAAATGCAAATCCTTTTGGATCTAATAGAAGGAGAAGCCAATTATAGCATTTCCAAATTTCGACTGGAGCAACTTGCGCTTCAGGGTCTTGCTCGGGGGCTTAATGGTGCTCATTCTAGCAGTAAGATGGAGCTGGAATGAAATTTAACATACCTCTTGGTCTATAGGCGGGTATCCCACCAGAGAATGTGTCACAGCCAAAGTGCAACATTCCCAAATATGTATACATCCACATATGACTTCAGAATGATTAAAATCCTCACATTCCGTGTTAGTTTATGCCAAAATATATAACGTCAATCAGTCATTCCGTCTCCATAGGCTGTTTCTTTCCTTCTCTGCCTCATTTAAACCAACCTTCTTAAATGGCATTGAAATGTCCTGGGCTGATGCCATTTGAATTGACTATTGAATGAAGGCAATAAGTGATCAATAGTTAATACGTAGCTGCACGTCACCATACGGGGCATTAACGAGGTTAGAGAACGGCACGTGTCAGCGCTAACGAAGTGGAATGAGCGGCACCCAGCACTTTCCCAGAGGGGAGCTTTTACCTCTCCATCTTAGCAGCCTCGTCCACCCCCTCGCCGCTTTTCCCGGGTCAAACCGTGTTTACACATTTGACACCGCAGGTGGCCTGTTTAAAAATACATGAACAATAAATATAATCCCTCCCCTGCCGTGCACACACACACACACACACACCACGTGGCGTCCACTCTCTCTCTCTCCCACTAGCCCCCAGCTGCCCTTGCTTGGCGTGTCCAGTTAAATGGGAGAAAGGAAATGTGAATCAAACACAGAAGCCCCCTGCTCCTCCAGGGTGACTAATATCCTTTGTGTCAACATCAAGGCGGAGGCCCTATCTCAGCTTCATCTTCCACACCGGGCCCCGTGGCGCAGGGTCTGATAGCAGGGCCCCACCGCGCAATTCCGTAATGAGGCCCATTTCAGATGCTCATCCTCAGCCAAACGGCCGGTCTGCCCAGCGACGGGTGAAAGCCTTTGTTTAGGGCGGTCAGTCTCACCGCCATGAAGGCAGACATGGTCATCGAGTGATTCTTAAAGACACTTCTGAAAGTGACAGCGTTTAGCAAGTGATAGACGCACAAAAATGTGAAAATGTTTATACAAAATTGGGAGTCCTTTTATCTTTTGAAGGTTTCAGACAAAGCTTCTTTATCTCAAAATGGGACACATCAAAGATCAAACCTGTCCACGACCCCCTCAGTTTTCTCTCTTGTTTTAAGTTATCCACAGCATTTGTTTGATTCTTTCTTAAAGTAATCCAAAGGGTAAAAATTGGTACATTTTCATTGAGTTTGTTCAATGTGACATTATAGAAAAGTGGCAAAATGAGATGCAATTGCGTCATTAAACAAATGACCTCGTGAGAATCCAACGAGAAAACACTGGCACAAGGACGAGGCTCTGAACAGGACATCCATCAATCTTCTGGGATCAATTTTCCAAAGGTCTCCCTGGCGGGGATAAAAGCAAACTGAGGTTAATCTGTAGAAATTATGTTCTTATTAATAATCATTTTTCAGATATCTAATGCCTGTGGAAGAATAACTAAAACGTTAATCAAAAGTGATGGCGAAATCCGCTATCCTTTTTTTTTCCCCTCCCCGTCCCCTGAAGAGAAATTCTGCTGGTTGGCAATGGGGGGAAAAATCATATTTCGTCTTTTAGGCTGTTCTGTAATCATATTTTGTTGTTTGCTCCGGCGATGTAATTTCCTTTGCTTCTGTGATGCAAGTTAGCAGGCAAAATTGGCACAGTCAAACCTTAAAAGTCCCTTTCATTTTTAATGTCAGGTTAACAAAGCAGCAGCGTCTGATGTTTCTGGAACAATCCGCCATGCAATTACTGCTAATTTGTTCTGATGAAAACATTTGAAAGCATTTGTCTGCCGGACTCGGGCTCTATGAGAATATTCATGTCTTTGACTTTCCACACTTAGAAGATAATTATTGTTATTACCATCACGGTTGAGATCACTCTACAAGGACATGTCACGACAGTTAAAATCCACACACACAGCCTTCTCTCTTATTCTCCCTCTCTCTCTCACACACACACACATGCATACACACACTCAAAAATGTCTTATCATCACCTTCAAAATGCTAATCAATTACACCTCCTTGTCTTTACCATCCAGAACAATGAACTTCATTTCCACAACCATTCTTCCTTTCTCGTCTGTCTCCTGCTTTTAATGTATTTGTGGCCACTGGAACATTATTGATTTAACCATAAGGCAGCATCATTTCTATATCATAAACAGGTCCAAGCTGTCTAAACAGATGTCAGCAGGAACAATGGGGCTGGGTGTAAAACACGGCCGTGCCAGCAGGATATATGATTAGCCGGTGGTGGCGATGAAAGACACGGTGTGACACGGGAACAAAAGCCGAGCTCTGGCTTTCAGAGGGAAATGAGGAACTCTGAGGTGGACGTGGTGCCAAACCGTGCCCGGGACCGAGGGGGGTGAGAGAGGCGTGCCAGCACAGCCAATGCCACCCCCTCCCCTCGAGGTAGGCCAGGGACCCCCACCAAATCCTGAAGCAGCCTGAGGGAACGACAGCCAGCAGTCAAAACAGTGACGCAACACGTATGCTGGTTAACCCGCTACACAGAGCAGTGGGCAGCTACTATGGGCAACACCCAGGAGCAGTGCTTAAGGACGGTACCTTACTCATGAGTACCTCAGTGATGCCTTTACCGGTCATGGGATTCGAACCTGTGACCTTCTAATCATGGGGCGAACACCCCAACCGCTACGCCACCAACTGCATCAACAAACTTTAATTGTAAACACTACTTAAAAACGAAATGTGCAATTACAGACTTGTCAAGTGTTCTCCAACTAATGAAACATATCATATCAATCATATTGTGTCATATACTCACTGGCCACTTTATTACGAACCCCACCTTGTAGCTTCACCTTGCTGGTGTCCAGTTAGAAGACTATAGTGTGGTTAACATGTACACTGGGTTTGTTCTTCTCTAAGCCCTTCATCAAGAGATCCAAGATTCAAGATTCTTTATTTGTCACGTGCAAATTATACAGGTACAACATGCAGTGAAATGTATCCTGATCCGCTCTTTTAACTGTGCAATTAGGCAATTTAGAAAAATAACAAAATAGAGATACAAATACAAACTTAAATAAGGAGGTCAGGGAAATAAGACAAAAAAATAAAACTATATCTTATATACAGTCAGGTACATAAAGTTACATATGTGCAGACGGCATGGAGTACAATTTTAATTTAAGACTCAAGCTGGGTACAGGTGTATCTGCATGTATATACTAAATTAAAAAATGCATTGATGTTTAACCTGAGTTTACAAAATTATTCTAAAGACAGATGACAGGTGCAATGAGATGAGTGCCGAGTGCAACTGCAGCATTGTACGTAGCAGACAGAGGAGAAGCATGTGATATCTGAACAGTGAAATGTGGCAAACAGTATAAATGATCATCACAATTGAGGTTATAGCAGTATGTAATAGCAGAATTAAGACAGTAAAATGTAGCAGACAGTATAGGTGATCATAACAATATGAGGTATGTATCAGCAGTATGTAATAGCAGAATTGAGACTTAGAAAGGCATGTCCTGGTTTAGAAAACGGATGGCCTGGGGATAGAAACTCCTCCTGAGTCTCGGTTAGGGTTAACTGTGAGTTTTTGTCCACAGAAATGTACGTGTCTGAATATTGTTGGGCTTGTTGACTGTCTTAAACTAGCACTGATACGCACTTGTATAAAACCTCCAGCAACACTTTGTATGTTATATACCCGTACCAGCACAACATGTGATAATAAAATCAGAGTAAATAAAATCAGAGTAACTCGGCTCCTGTAGTAAGACACTGACCAGCAATGAATAATAGAGGTGTATCAAGATGTACTTAATATCATACAGGTTAGAGTTTGTGGTTGTACGTTTTAAAAGTGTAACTATGATGTAGGTTTTCTTCCGTTTTGTCTAATAAAGTAGTAAACAAGATTTGCAGAGTCAGATCCCAAGATGCTGCGTTAAAGCTGATGGAGGCTTTTGGGAGGAAGGCTTGAGATTGTGTACGGATCTGGAGGTCCATGTCCTCAGATGACCCTGTTAGTGTCCACTCAGACTGACTGTCTATAAGCCGGACACAGTGTGACGTCCAGGGAAAGGGGGTGTCCGCTCACATGAAGCCCACACATCGGTGGTGCTGTTTGTCTCCTCACTAAGTCAAAGGCAAAGCAAAATCAGAACTCAGAGTGCGGGGAATCAGGCAAGAGGCTTTTAAAACATCAAATTTACATTTACTACAGCGTTCAGGGCCTTTAGTCAAGCTGCACCCTGTCTTTGGAATTCTCTACCTCCTGATGTTTATAATACTCACTGTCGTTCTACCTTCAAATTTCAACCAAAAACTTGCCTTTTAAACCTGCAAATATTATTAGTCTTGGGGTTAAAGGTCTTGCTCGGGGGCTGAATAGTGGTAGCACTGAAGGTATGATAGATTTCCCCAATCCCATCCCAATTTTGCTTCCACTTTGTCTTTCAAATTTAAATCATTATTTTGAAGCACCCTCGTTTATAAATGAAGCAATATGTCCACTGCCCGGTCAGTCAGATGCTGCCGAATAAGGGCTTGTCTATGAGCGCTTGGCGAACTTCATTACTTCGCCGAACAGTGCTGACTCTGGCCGTGCACCACTTTGCTGTCATTCCAATAATTCATGGCTAGATGAGTTTATGGCCCTGTCCGGGCAAGCTGCTAAATCTGAATGGCCGAATAACGAGATTTTAGCGGCGCCTTCTAAATTACCCTGGGATTTGTCGCTGCCTGTTTGTCAGCTGCCTCGCGCTCCAGGTCATGGGTGGCATTTGCTTGTGTGCCCCCTAATTGCTGACTCGTACACAGACTGATGAGTGTTGATGTCTAACGCGCAGGGGGGCACTGATAATCCACCGATAGCCGTGGAGGAGAAGGAACGGGAAGTGCTGAAGGTGAGCATTTCAGAGTGCGGTCCAACTCATCTTAGTTTAGTTAAAGGAGCTCATTTACAGTTGGGATTCACATTTGTAAATGGTTGAACGTTGGAGGTGGTTCTTCAATTGCAACTTTGAACATGATCAAATGTACATTTGTAAATGATCAAATAATTTAAGTATTTAATGTAACAAATATCAAGTTGAAGTCATAACTGTCTTGCATTTTAGCAGATTATTTTGATATTCAAGTTTTAGGGTATAATAAGGTGATATGCACCTCCACCCACAAAGCCACACACCCACCCACACACAATCTCTAGTACAGTACCCTTCATAGCACGAGTGTGAAGTGATAAAACATAAAATAAGCAGGCCATGTATAGCGGCTGATGTCACATACCTTCAGTGCACCAACAAAGCTAATGTTCAGTGTCTCCCCAATACTCCCTCTGCCATTTCCCAACTAATGGAGCAGCAAATGGGATAACAAGGGCCTTTAGATTTGTAGTCCGTCTCTGGAAATTAACACGTTTACGAGCTGTGTCTAAATTAAACAAATCATTGATTTTATGTAGGCGAGTTATTGTGCCATATTCTGGCACTGAGTCTTGAAATGAGCGTGCTGATTGGGAGGCCAGGCTTTCCTTGTCTCCTGTGATGAGACAGTCCAGCTCTCCGATGCCTGCCGCCCCTCTTCCTCCCCCACAACACACACACACACTCTCAGGTGCCTGGTGGACCACCACAGTGTGGAAACAAAGCCTTCGCTTCTCAAAGAGTGCAGGCAGCATGTCCCCTCAACCCCCCACCCGGTCCGAGTATGACACATGCAGGGCATGGGCTTTAGTTAAATATGAAAGCAATGTGTGTGTGTGTGTGTGTGTTCTTGCGGGGGGTGAGTGGGGGGTTCTGGCTAGATTCACACAAGCAGTTTTCGAGCTCTCACTCCCCTTCCTCTTTATGCTGTTTGATCATGTTGCTCTACCCCATGGCTTATACTGCTCTCTCTCTCTCTTTCTCACTCACTCTCTCTGTTCTCCTCTAAGCTCCCCTGCGCAGACAGACCCGTGGTGGACCTTGGCCGGCCGCTGTGAGCTCAGGGTGTCTTCAGGGCCGGATTGAGATGAGAGGAGAGGCCCCTTAATGTAATTTCACCGAAGGAAGGCGATCTACCCCAAGCAGCTCCCATGCTGCGCCAGGCTTCCTTTAATGTGGGATGGCCTCTAAAGTGGACTATTACATCAGACAGGTGGCAGGGGGGCGAGACAGAGAGAGACACAGAGAGAGATAGACTAAATGAGTCACAATACAGACTCTCACTCACAGACACTCATTAAATCTCTCTCTTTCTCTCTCTCTCACAGACACACACACACACTCTGCTACATTTCTCTGAGAACACAGACTTTTAGTCTTACTCACTCCGTCCACTTTCTCCATCCTTGGTGAACGACAGGAAAAATATGTAATTTGATAGAAATGATCATTTAAACATACATCAGTTATTTCTGTACACAGCATGTGACATCTCGCTGCATATGAATTTGCAAGATTTATCGTCTGTTGTTCCAAAACACAGTGGCATGTGGTTTTCAGAATGTTTTTCTTTACTATGCTGGAAATGAGCAGCGCTGTAAAAAAAAAAAAAAAAAAAAAAAAGGCCACGTTCCAGGGGACAGTGAAGGGATAAACCGTTTTCATTTGGCAGACCTCAAAAAGCTTCCAGTGCTAAGTGATAGAAATGAATAGCCGGGTGAGATGTGCATCTGACAGATCATTACAAGAAGGCAGGATTAGTTTCTCAACGCTTACCGCTTTGTGTTGGCCAGCATATTTCTCTCACTGTCTATCTCCCTCTCCTGTGGCACATGTGCCACCGAGAGCAGAGCTACAAAGGTAATAATTAAGACCCAGGGCGACGGGTTGGAATGATGTCTGTGTTATTAAAGCCGTCCACCACTTCCAAACAGTGGCTTGCTCAATTATTGCTGTGCTCCACATTACTGGGACATGAGAGAAGTCAGAATCACTCTCAGCAAATGAAGCATTGACGCGTGTCTCTTTTCTTTGGACCAGTGTCAGCCTATGCTCTTTCTTCATTCGCTTTTTTCTATTTTTCTATTCTTGCTTTCTGCCATTGCTCTTCTCTTAAGCAGAGACAGAGTGTTTGTGGTGAATAAATAAAAAAAAACTTATAAAGCTTAATAGTGGGTGATGAAGGTATATAATCCTCCAGTAAACAAAACTACCACCCCCACCCAAATAATCATATTTTTACAAATGAAAGTGAAAACCTCAACCTCTAAAGTGACTTGATATACCCCCGACTTGATATTTAAGTAAAAGTACAGAGATACACACATCAAATCACTCTCTTAATAAGTTAATAATTAATAAGTAATTAATCAGAATATTTCCTAAATTTGATTCCAAAATTTTTAGGAATCTTAAATTTTCCTGAATGTCATTTGCTGGTTTAAATCATTTTATAGCCAGACAGTCCTATGTAATCCCTCTTGTAACTTCTAAAAAATTTGTTTATATGTGAATGTGTAAGTGGAAAGATGCCGCAGTATCTTTGCCTTAGTTATAATGGCTTCTATCAAGTCATCTGAAAGTGCCGGTTATCTGATAGAGTCCAGAGAGAATGTAAAATGCTCTCAAATCGAATGAGGGCGACTCTCCACATGGAGAGCAAGAGATCCTCTGCTTAAGGCCTGTAAAAAGAGCTGTCAGCAAAGCACTTCTCTTCCAATCCACACCAGTCCATTTAGAGGCGCGTTAAGAGACTGAGTCCTGAAATTTGATTTTGAATGGAGAGGGAGCTGGGACGCGGATGGCCTTTTTCCTCCTGTTCCTCAAACGGGGCTCATTAGCAATACAACGGAGTGCTAATGTTAAGTATAAAGGCCCATATGTGTAGCGTTGTGGCTCCCAACACCCCACAAACACGAGCTTAACCCGGGGCTCGCGTTCGAATCCCACATTTAATAGGAAATCCGTGCAAATGGCACAAAGTAAATGCAAAAAATTGAGGTGCGCGTCCAAAACGGGAAAAAGCGAACACTGCCGCTCTGTCCTGTGGCGTTTAAGTAGGAAATTATTGAATTGCAATTCAAACTCTTTCCAGCAGGTGGATGTGAGATGTAGAAAGGCTGTGGTTGTTTTGGCAGCCGGTAACGAACACATCAGCAGCACTTAAGACTAAATCAGTTACATTTCCTCCACGAGTCCGCAAGCGAAATCTCCTTGCATCAGTAAAGGAAAAATGCTAGAAATAACTATTTTTCGTGGTAGAATTATTTGAAAATAAATTAAAGACGAGAAAAAAGTATGAAAGAAGATGGTGTGTGCGGTTTAATAATAATGACAATTAAAAAATAAGCACATCCCGACAAAAAAAATCTGTCCAAATTAATTGTCTAAAAAATACAAAGCTACGTGCTGTATTCCTGGTAAACGATGTAAATTTCATGTAAATGTAAACAGACAGACACTCTCATTTAAAGTCATAATCTGTTGACATCACGAACCTGAAGATTTATTTATTTATTTATTTGCCCAAACTTGACTTTTTCACATTCTTTAACGTTGCGGACTTCATCTCTCATGCACGTTGTCCTCGGCATCGAGTTGTATGAAGATTCCCGTTTGAATTTGTTCCTCGCGCACAAAAGCGGCCCCGAGTCCCCCCCGCGGGCGCGCGAGCGAGCGAGAGAGCGAACGAGCCAATGTCAGTCAATGAGCGAATCCAGCACTGAGCGGCAGCACTGCGCCTCCCTCACCCTCAGCGCGTCAACATCCAGCTCCTCGCCTCCTGCTCGGTACTGCGCGCGGTGTTTTTGCCCCCACGGCGGCACGTGAAAGTGAGAGGAAACGGAACGGCAACGGAACGCAACACGCGGGGAAATTTCGTCTCAGGCACCGAGACCGGCTCTCAGCTGTTCCGGCGGACACGCGGCTCTTTGCTCTTCCTCTCCCTCTCTCTCAGCCCGCACATGCTCCTCGGTGTTCCCCGGTGCTTTCTCTCGCCTGTCACGGGACAAAAGTTTCGCTTTTGAGGATAAAAGAACAAGTCGGACCTTCGGAGGGATTGTTTGAAGAAAAGTAAGTGCCTCTATCGCGCTGACACAGATAATGTGGGATACGGTGGGGTTGTTTGTGGTCACCGGCAACTAATTTTCGGTGTATCTGTGGGGAAATCTCGATTTAAGTCGCCTGCGTGTCGAGGGAACCAGTTTTTAGTTTTACCTCACTAACGCACCGCTACAGGACAATCACGCCGTCCTCATAACAGTTTCTCTTTGTGAATTCTTCTCTTTTTGCATTTTTAAAATTTCTTTTTCCTGTCATTTCGCTAGTTATTAACGTGTGTGACGACGTCTACTCGTTTCTTATCTTTGCGTATAGCATTTTGTTTAAAGGACCAATACCAGGTTTGTTGTGACAGGGTTGTTGTTTTTTTTTTAAAATTATTAACGCGGAACAAAAAAGCAAGTGTCACTTGACTGAATTTAACTTCGACCTGTACTTTATTATTTTTATTTTCTTGATTTTGACTCTGGTGTTACTTTTGAAGCAGAACAACTCGTTTTTAATTAACGCCTTTCTCGGCAATTGTTTGGAAACTTGCTGACCCAAATCAGAGATTGATTATATTTATAAATATAAAACTGCAATGTAATAATGCTGCAGTTCAGCACCAACAAACACATATACCCGTTATGGCCATGAAAAGTCGGCGCAGGAACTTCATTAAATGAACTATTTTTCCCTTGTGGAAAATGCAGCCTTCAGGCCTGTACACGCTCTCTCTCGCACTCACACACACACACACGCATACATACACACGGTACACAAAGTAGCCAAACACGACTTATTTATGTCAGTAAACTGCTTTAAGTCGTTAGTTTAAAATCAGTGCGAACCCAAAGGGAATATTTAGCGGTCTACATTGAAACCAATTGCTAGAAATAAAGGCTACTAATGAGAAAAAAGAAAGTTATAGAGACTGGAAGCGAGTTTATTTCTGCGGTGTTTATAATGTCTGAGACCACACGTGAGCACGATGCTGTGGCGTCTCGTAACGTTTAGTACTTTAACTTTTATAATACACCAGAAAGCACTACTGGTGCGCGTTTAAAAACCAACTGCCTGCTTGATTTTTTTTTCTCACTTTCCCACTAATTTGTGAGAGGTTGTGGACGTGAGAACTGACTTTGCCTCCAAGTCGAGATTTTACTGCTGCCTTTATGGCCTTTTCGGTAATCAGAGCAGGAATTAATGCGCGTTAAGGCCAGTGTTGCGGATAACAAATGTTTTGTGTTTCGCTGGAGAAGTTGAGCGGCGCAGGCCTGTCTAGAGACTTTCTTCTTTACCAAATTAAAACTTTTCTCGCGCCATGACATATTCGTGAGATTGGATGTACATCCTCCATTAGTGCAGTTAACCAACTTAAACACAGACTAAATGGAAAAACAGCCCAAGCTCAGTGGAAACACCTGTTTATTATGGATCACTACAATTTACATCCTGCTTCAAGCCGGAGACTTTCCGCCGGGCTGATGAGTTCACATTTCACATTTCTTTATTTTAAAAATAATATTCGTGGACTACTGTTTTTATGTCTTTAATCTTTTTCATCTTTAATGATTAAAAATATACATTTGTTTATATTTCTATTCATTTCTGTATATTTATATACGTTTTTGGAGAGTGATCATTTGTTTTAATTTTTCACAATGCAGTCAACAGTAAGCATGCATGAAATAAAAGAAATATGCATAAAATGTGCATAAAACGGAGAAGAGCTATTACTTCGTAATAGCTTTTTTAAACACAATGGGTTTTTTTTACTTTGTATACAAATATTTTAAGCAAAGTTATCAAATAATTTTATGTAAGTTTAGCTTAATTTTAGTCTTTATAAAACTGTATTTTAATTTGTTTGTACTTTATAAATCATATAAACTTCACCGTTAAAGCATTAGTCTTATTTATAGTCTATAATTCTTCTCTTAGCAAACAAAAAGTTTTATCGATTAAATTTCCTTTTATTGCCCTTGTTGGATTGTAAACGAATCTATTTATATCATTAATTAGCAGCATATGATAAGACTCATGCTATTGATAAATGCGTGTTTTATAATAACAACATTAATTAATTGTGCACAACTAGCCGATATTAACAATTTTAACACGGGATTCAACACTCCTGCCGTTTGGCTGTTTACTTACATCATGTGATTAAATAATGTTCTCCCTAATTCCTTGCCATATTTTCCCTCTTGTAATTTCTATTTGTGGTGCGGTTCATAAATCTCAATAATCGTACTTGAGATGTTTATAGGCCACGCAATAACGTCGCTCAGATATTGTAATGATCACGCAGGTCCTGCGATGTCTTTAATCCCACATAAATTGAATAATGAAATTATGGCACTCGAAGGTTGCAGTGTCTTCTAAGATAAATGTGTTTATTGATACTTAAGGTGGCGTGGATGAGCTAAAATCAGCGACAAATTACGCGATACATATTCGAATATTTATATCAATGTGATTTTAATCATTTGAACTCCAAGTGTTGATCATTGTAATTGATTTTACACTTGCAAACCCAATGCAAACTCCGTTTTGATTTCTCATCTATATTTTTAGCGCACGTCTCCCTTTAACGGGATGTTTTAATAGATATTTTTGTCACCGCGTGTTAGTGCTTGCGCAAATAAAACTGTCACGGTGTTGCGTTTTATACACGGACTTTTCATCGGTGCTCTACAGCCTGTAAAATCCTTCGGAAAACGTCTTCCCTAATTTCACATCATAAATCAGGATCCTAATTTTGTCTTTTTACTTTTTTCTCGTTTCCCCACCGGAGACCTTTATTCCGCTCTGGCTTTAAAGAAAGTGAAAAGGCGACGAAAAGATGCTTCGGGTTTGGAGAAAAGTAACACATGATTTATGTGTCAGTGTTTCGATTTTTCCGCCGCGGTGCTTCTTTTCTGTCCTTTTCAGCGCCGTTGTCAGCCGCTATTGCTTCACATTGATCCCGCAGCCAAGTGAGAGGTTCAACTAAAATTAATGTCGATTCCAGTGGCCGGATCAATGGCCATAGTTATTTTAATCTGGATTTGTGCGCCGCGCGGAATTAAAAATCGGAGAGCGAGTAAAGCGGAATCAAACACTTCCATTTGTGTTAACAATTAGAGCAAGGAGCAGAAGTAGCAAAGGAAAAAGAAAAAGAGGAGAAAACCGAAGCCGCCACTACAGTTATCCACATCTCCACATCTCCCGTGTAGGCTCTTAAACTGAAACTAAAATGCATAAAATTCACACCGAAAATTTAATAAGTGATGAATTCATATGTATTCCTCAGTGCGTGGCAAATATTAATTACCTATAAAACAATTTTCCTAATTCTGTCAGTTTCGTTAAAACAGTATAGTATGGAATCTGTATTTATTAATGTGCATTTCCCCATTTATTAGAAGTACAATGTGTCCACGCGGTCACACTGCTGGAGTTTTTGTTGTTAGGCGTTAATTCGCACTTAAGTGGAATCGAATTTGCCGCGCGGACGCCTAATTAAAATCAGCTTCTTAGTCATCAGGAAAAACTTGGCAGTACGTGTCCAGCTCATGCAGCCTGTGGTTAACATAAAACAGCATCAATTGGCGTCAGAGTTTGACAGCGTGGCGTCAGGCATGAAGCTAATCGGAGCGCGGCGTGTAGTGTGATGAAGATGAAGATGGAGATGGTCAGGTGAGTCCGGCGCCCTGCCCAACTCCACCGTGTCCTTCCTCTATTCTCCTCTCCAGCCTGTAGACACGCCTCTCCGTGTTACCTTTTATTCCGCTTTCCAGGCGGAACATTTCACATTTTATGGTGGCTGAATACTTTTGTTTACCACAACAGGCGTCTCGACCGCAGACGGGGAAAATCTGCTTTAGCTTTGGCTTCAGAAAACGGATTCTTCCTTTCTTTTTTCCTTGTTTCGTTCAATAATGTGTTGTGCTAAATTGCATTATTTTATAAAATATTGTACTATTATCATTTTCAAACATATCATAATGCAATATTATTTTTCAATTTTATGTTCGATTAATATTTTCACAAACGTATAATTGTTATAATAATGACTAGAATACCAAAATAGAGGAATTATTTGATTGCCTCATTATACGAGCACAATTCTTTAATTAACAGGGACTCGTAATTAGGACTGTACCCTATATAGTTTACTATGAAAGGATACTTAAATTGGTTTAATGTATATAAAATCACACACACTAACATTTCCTTTTAACATATTTTTTTCTCCGTGTTTATTGTCTTTTTGCTTACGCTGAAACAAGATTTTTTGTGTTTTAAAATTATTTTTAAAATAGTGCAAATCATGGTGAATACAAGTTTTATTACTAATATAACACTTCCTATTTATAAGTGCAAATACATGCAAAAATACATAAAATATATATGAAGATAAACACAGGATTCAACTTTAATCGGTGAGGTGACCGAAGGATGTGAGGTTTTTAAATGAAGTGTTTCTTCTTAATTATCAATCCCCCACCTCCAACCAAACATATATACATACACACACATACACATGCATACACACATAGTACAAATGATTTGAATGTGAGTTTCAGTGTTGTAGAATAAGTTAAGTTAATTTTTCCAGCTCTCCCCGAGGGCATTACTAGTGCATTTGCCTCGGATCGATCAGAGGGAGATATCTATCAGGCCGCTGTAGTGCTGCTTATTACACAGCCTCGGGGACGCGCAGGACGGCATCGGGGGCGCGCACATCTCCACGCGTTCACAAACGTCATTTAGTGCATGTTCCGCAACATGCAAGTGTCCGAGAGTATGCAGGGTTGAAGTGAGACGAAATTACCTTTATACTTGGGTAAGTTTAGCATTTGCCACCGCCAAACACGTCGGTAAGAACTCATGGTTAAATTCTTACAAATGTATCATCTCATGATACATTTTTGTCGAGCTGAAGAATAAGGTATAAATTTGATAGGAGATCAGAAAAAAATTGGATTATTACAGTACGCAATCCCAGGTGTCTCTCTCCATACAGTGTAATCCTCCAAAAGCATAAAAACAACTTGAGGACATTTCTGAACGTGAGGAACGGTCCTCATAAGAGAAAAAAAAACTTTTAAAAAACACGGTGTCAAAGATTTGTATTTGTATTATTTAATCTATTATTTAAATAGCTCGCGCGCGCTCTTGTGTGTGTGTGTGTGTGTGTGTGTGTCTGAGAGAGAGAGAGTGACAGAGAGACAGACAGAGAGAGAGAGAGAGATCTTCTTTGTAGTCCAGTGCTGGCTCTGAGCGCGGAGCAGCCAGACACCTTGCAAATAATCTGGGCTTAGTGAGGAATTAGTTGGCTCAGGTGGGTGGGATGAAGCAAACAGTCCGTCAGGCCCTGAAATGAATAGCCCAGGCAGGACAGGAAACTTTGAAAATCATTTTGTTCACAATGAATCAATGTTGCCCGGAGAGCGCCGGCACAAAGCTTTATTTGAAAAGCAAATCCTCTCTGTGCGAGCCTCAATGTCACTTTGCGCCACACCAAGTAGAAACTCTGCGTAGGAGAGAAAAAATTACTCTGGATGTTAACATCCGGCTCCGCCAAAGCTTTGCTGCATGTACACTCCAATAAAGCAGTGATTGATTACTGCTATTTATTGCTGGCTTTTATTGTGTGTCATACACTGAGGGGAATTTATTTGTTGATAGTGAACTGCAGTGGTGCACGATCAGTATTGATCTAGTTTGCTGCATGTCCAAGTGTCATTATCTCCCCGGTGCTCACTTTGACATGAAATCCCATTTTGCGTCAACTAAAAGTAGGGTAGAACAAAAAAAAAAAAATCTCATTTCGCAGCTGAGGCGCGTTATTGAATTGTCCTGTTTTAGATTTCGCAACTGGGAGATATTATTAGAATTCAGCAGATATACGAGCCGACCACTTTTGACTGACAGGCTCGGACGACGGCGAAATGACGGCGGGGTTTTGGCGGTATCGACTCGTCTGTGTCCTTCGGTCTTACCGGACGCTGCTCGCGGAATACCGAGTCCGGTCGGAGCGCTAAAACAGGCACTTTGTTGGTTTGTACTTTCCCTGCAAATATTTGAAAGCCGCTCTTCTTCTGACAGGACGCCGCGCGCGTGCTGAAGGAGCGTGTTTGCGCGGGAAAAAGAGGCTGTCAGCCATCTTGAGTGGCGGCTTGAGGGAAACAACACAACAAGCTTACGTTCCGCCACGATTAAGCACCGAGTCGAGCTGGAGTGATGCTTAAAGCCTGGAAGCTAAGTTTTTTGGAGAGTAAAGCAGTTTGCTTAGAAAATGTTCGAGAAAGCAGAGGCCCGGGTTCTGTGTCATTTCCGAGGCCGAGGTTCAAGAGCTCTCCATTTTTCCATTTTGTTTTTGCCGTGTGAGTTCCAGCTTCAGCGTGTAAGCTTTTCTTTGTGAGAGAAATTCTCATAGACATTTTTATCCCTAATATCCTGGGAGCTTTTTAATGTTTTATCAGTTCTTAATAGTGCCTACGCCTAATAGAGCATGACCAAATGTGTGGCGTTGCTAAATGGACTATTGTCCAACAATTGGTGTGAAATCTTTTAGTCATGCCACATTCTTCAGACAGTTGCCTGTTTTTCCCCCCTTTTCACTGTCTCCTAGGAGAGTGGGAAAACAGTGTGTGTGTGTGTGTGTGTAAGAGGGAGAGAGTTTGTGTTTTGGGGCCTATTGAATGACAGTGTCTGCCCTGTCCTGTAATAAAATGTAAGAGTGGCGCTTTCACGCTTGTCAACAATCTCTAAATACACCAACAGACAGACAGGCCGTGGAAGCAGCCGCAGGGTTTCAATGACACTCTCCCACCAAAACTTTTACATTTTAAAGTCCCGATGCTGGCATGCAGTCAAACCTGACAGACGTTTGTTTTCTGTGAAATTGGATTCATCTGCTCTCCTCTCCTGAGACACACTGTGGAAAATCTATCCTTGACATCTTCCTATTTATCTTTATTGTATCTCCGTGAGTTGCTTTTCCTCCCTCTCTTTGCTTTAGATCAGTGGCTTTCTGAGTGGAAAATAACATTGCATATCATCAGGTCTGACACTGCAGTATCATAACAATAACATTTAAAAAGCAGCCGTAATGATCGGTTCTCCTGGATTCCTGTGACAAATGTAGGGAGAGTTTTATTCAGGGCGTTTTCACCGTTTACTTAAAATAACTGACACCACTGTCCCATCTGTCATTTTGGTCGGGTTGTGCCTGAATGAACCATGGACATCTTAGGTATCTCATTCATCCCTCAGAAACTGTTTAACTGTCATGTAAATATGTTTAGTATTTTTTCGGTAATTAATGTAAGAGTGTAACTGGATTTTTTGAAGGGATCATTTGGTTTCTGCTGTTGGCATATTTAATGCTTGGAAAGAATGAAGCAATAGAGTGAGAGGTGGACATTGTTACAGTTGTTTTGTCTGTTTATTCTTTATTCTCTCTCTCTTTCTTGTTCTCTCATTTTCCTATTTTCTCTGGCGTGTCAGTGTGTGTCAGGCTGACTCACCACTCCCTCTGGTTGTTCTGAGACACTAGCTTCTGTGTGTGTGTGTGTGTGTGTGTGTGTGTGTGAGTATGTGTGTGTGTGTGAGTTGCCTGGGTGCCAAGCAGCCAGACCAGCCAAATCACAGAAGTGATTAGCACATCTGTACAATGCTGAATCTACCTATTTTCCTCTCTCTCTTTCTCTCTCACCCCATTGGGGATATCCTGTGTCCTTTTATTGGATTGTCAGTTTCACACTGCCTGACTGCACTGATGGTCATGATAATAAAACTGAAATATCCAGGTACTTACCACTGTATTACCTTGCTATCAGTACCTAGTTGTGCTCTTTTTTTTAGCGTTTTTTTTGTTGTTCCAAGGGGAGAGATTCGATACAGAGCAGAGACATGGTATGACAGAGAGGGAGGGAGGTAGATGGGAGAACAACTTGTTTGATATCGGGGCTTTTTCAACGTGCCGTTTCCCTGGCCAGATCGGGCGAAAAAGACAGCACGTAATGCGATTCTTGGGCGCCTGGCCAATGTCAAGTGGTGTAGTGTAACCCATTTTCTACAGACAGGAAAAAGGAGCGCATTTCCCCCACTATATATGTGATAATGTAAAGCTCTTTACGGGACCACAGTGTCTGTGTGTATGTGCATGTGGGCATGCTTGTGGGTGTGCGTGTAGCGGTTGCAGATGTTGAGATCAGGTTATAAAATTGATTCAAGTGAGTGTTCTGGACAGCTGATATGTGTAAAAATGCTTCGGTAAATTCCCCAGGAGTTGCTCTGACGCTGTCTGATCTCCTGTGTGGCATTTGGAATCGCTGCACGGTGACACAAGAAGAAAGGCCCCTGCCATGCGATTTACTATTCTAACCCGGAGAACGGATTCCAGATGGTTCAGCCTCTGGATCAAACGCTACTTTTCATTGTTTCTTGCCTTTTTTTCACAATGACGCTCTACTCAAAGGTGCTAATGTTGCAACTAGAGGGACACTTAGCATAAGTCCTGCTTATAGACAGCCAATACGCTTCTTTCTTAGTTAGCCACATTACCGTCTTTACTAGGCCTGGCCATTTCACTTTGCCCTGCGTTCCCACAAACCATTTAATGAATTCATTATGTAGAGACAACCTCTTGCTGGACATTAACGTAAATAAAGCATTAAAGCTTGTGCATGGATTAATGTATAGCAAGGTGTAAGTACTTTATCTGCAGTGCAATCAATTAATGATATTCAAGCAGCGCATTGAATTCAGATCATTGCAATCAATTTCACGTAATTCCGTCCCCCATTTAACTTGTGATAGTAGATCACCTTCAAGTCACTCCACAGAGATTTGGAATTGCACACACACCGACACCATCAAATAAACCGGAGCAGTTTGTTTATTGGGTTTTTTTTTTTTAAGTTCTGGTGACTCATTAAATCCACTCACACTTCGGGGAATCACTGCATCTAATCCTCACGAGGCTCTCGGGCCGCTGGGCTGCTGCAGGGGTCGCGGGGTGAAGTGTGGCTAATTTATTCATTCAGTCAGATTTCCTGTGCAGATGGCAGGCCGATACGCTATCGCCACGAGAATCCCATCGGCGGGGGAGAGAGGGCCCGGGCGCGGCCTCTTATCTGATCCAAATGCGGGGCCTTATCTGCGTCAGACGCCGCTCCGCTCCACCGCTGGCGAGATGGGGGAATAAGAGGCTTATGTGCGATCTGGAGCACAGATCTGCAAGTGCAAGGGCCGGGAAGGGAAGAAGGTTGGAAAAGTTTTTGGGAGAAGTTCGCCACAGGGTGCTCCTTCTTACTTTTTTCTTTGCTCTGCTCCTCTCTCTCTCTTTCTCTTAGGAGGAGCCCCGTTGAGGACCGAGACCGAGCACGCCGCTACCCAGACCCCCGATTCCCGAGCGTAGAGGACGACGGACCGATTGTCACCATTCTCCCCATCCCGTTCCCCCCCGCTCTCTTCTCTCCACCCCTACCCCCAACCCCCCCTCCGCCCGCGCCCTCCGCCAGCCCCGCCGGCAAGATGGACCTGCACCGGGCCGCCTTCAAGATGGAGAGCTCATCCTACCTGCCCAACCCGCTGGCCTCGCCGGCGCTGATGGTGCTGGCGTCCACGGCCGAGGCCAGTCGCGACGCCTCCGTGCCCTGCCAGCAGCCGCGGCCCTTCGGGGCTCCCGGCTCTGTCGACAAGGACGTGCACCTGCCCTTTGGCAATGGCTCCTACGCCTTCGCCTCCGTCTACCACCGCCAGGGCGCCGCGGTGGCGCCAGCCTTCCCGGGCCGCGACTTTCCTCCATCCCTGCTGCACCTGCACCACCAGTTCGCACCGCCTAACTTAGACTGCTCACCCATCGGCATGCTCAACCACAGCGGCGTGGGAGCCTTCCGGCCCTTCGCCTCGCCCCCAGAGGAGCGTGACGTCGCCGCCGCAGCCGCCGCCGGCGCCTACCAGTCGGCCTTCACGCCGGCCAAGCGCCTCAAGGGCTGCCTGGAAGCTGATGCCTCGCCCCACCTGCGCTACTCGGACGCTGACGGCAAAGAGTACGACTATGCCGGCGCTCAGATTCCCTCGGGCTCGCCCAGTGCCCTAAAGGCGGCAGAGGAGGCCAGCAAGAAGATTTTTGCTGTGTCCGGCCTGCTCTCGGACCGCGAAACCTCCTCGAGCCCTGAGGACCGCATCGAACGCTGTGAGTAGCTGCTTTTGAGTTTCTAGCACCAGCACGACACACTCACACATTCAAATCCAAACAGAGCAATGATTTGATATGCTCTAATCTTGACAGAAGATTCATAAGGTAACATCTAATTACTTTGGAGACTTTCAGCAAATCCAGCCGCCTCAAAGCACACGTGTTCTAAACTGCAGCATGTTCTGTGGCTCAGATTGTTTTTTATAACACAGGGAACGCTAAAACACAGCATGCAGTTCTTATTTTTATATTTTGATAAACATTGTGTGAATCTTGATGTGTTTTCCTAAAAAATGACAAAATGGTGATATAGGCATTTTCTGTCTAAATTTAAAGCCAAAGTCAAAGTAAACTTTGTCGTCTCTGCTATATACTGTACAGATATACAGAGAGACGAGACGACGTGGCTCCAGTTTACACAGTGCAACAAGAAACAGGGAACAAAGGACAAATAGGGCACATGGAATAAACAATATATCAACAGAATATAAAATATACACTTTAGCTAGAAATTGAGTATTAAATATAATCTTTAAACTAGAAGTAGAAGTAGAAAGGGAATTTATAGAATATCTTTTTAAGATTAAAATTAAAATTAGTTTAAAATAAGTCCACGCAAATTCACACTAGATATGGTTAATATTGTGAAACTACCGTCCAAATAATTTAAATTCCTCCAAAACATTTAATCAGCACTAATTGATGAACAATTCTATGTTTCATTCTTAATCGAAAAATTGTGTAGTTGTGACTCCCAAAACGACAAACCCAAAATTACTGGTGAAAACAAGGTGACGGATTAAAACCCTCCACAAAGTGAATCCAACATCCGCGGTCACCAACAGAACTATGATGTGAAGCGAAGCGCTGGCTACCTCACTACCTCTAATCAGTGGATAACAAGTTTAATCCAGTGTTTCCCTGCAGCTGAGTTCACATACAGAGGAATTCAGCTTGATTCTCACAGCAGGATTTTAGGACACGGCATAACGGAGGGTTACATTTTCACCTCCGACACATTAGCGTGGGGCAGGGTCAAGGCCGGCTCCCCTGCTGCGAGTGTGTTTAGACAGGGCCACATCAATTCCACAGATACAACTCACAAGTGAAATGGAGGGTTTTCTTGGGGATATGTATGTTAGCGTGTGTGTTTGTGTGAGAGAGAGGGGAGAAAGAGAGAGAATGTGTGTGTGGTATTGTCTGTGTGGCAGTGTGCTTAAATTCACGAGGGAGCCGCAAAGAAGGAGTTTTGTGGTAAATCCATCCTTACCGCTCTTAAATCCATTACCATTCTTGTGAAAATACTGCCTCTTTCCATCTCTCTTACACACACACACACACACACACACACACACACTCAAGTCTTGCTGTCTTTGTGAAGTACTTCCACTGACTCCCATAATTAGCTGATGTAATTAATACTAAACTTAAGCCTAAACATTACTTCGGTAACCAAAAGTAAGTGTTCTCTTTTAATTTTAGCCTATGTAAGTATTTAGAACTACCCTTCATACACCAAAATGTCCTCACAAAGCCCGAAAAATCGGACAAATCTCTCTTTCTTACATTTCATTGGGCGACCAGGTCCCTACAAGTCTCTAAAAACACACACATTCACTGCCGTCATCAGCTTCAGGCACCGCTCCCTGCCTTTCTGCAGTAGCACACGCCACACGAGAAGCCCCACACACATCAAGCCCATCCGTCTCTCCCGCTGACAGTGTGTGTTGTCGCGCGTGTGTCGGCCTCGTTATCCCGACTGGTAATTGCCAGTGCGAAGACGACGCTCGTGTTGCATGTCGCCCTTGGCTCTTTCTTCCTTCCCGTTTGCTTTATTCAGCCGTTCTGTACGTCCCTCGCCTTGCGTCTTCTTCCCTCTCGCCCCCTTATTCTCCCGCTCTAATCCCCTGCTCTCTCTTTCTCTCGCTGTGTGTTTCTGTCTTTCTCAACTCCATTCCATTTTGACTTTTTCCCCCCATCACTTTTTACACGCGTGACTATACGGGATCCGCCTCTCTCCGGGGTGCGACAGCCAGGGAGGGGAGAGAGGAAGAGAGGGTGCGTGAGTGAGAGAGAGAGAGAGAGAGATGGAAAGATGGAAGCATCCTTGATCGAACAGATGAGAGACAGGGGTAGCGAGCTGAGACTGATCGGATAAAGAGGGCAACACGCAGGCAGGGAGCGCCGCGAATGACACCCGGCAAGAAACGAGAGAGGAAGGAGGGAAGGAGAGAGAGAAAGAGAGAGAGAGAGGGAGGGAGGGAGAAAGAGAGTGGGAAATGGGAAGAGGGGCAAACAAAAGGAAGCCAAGTCTCTAGAATTTCTCCTTTAACCAGGCCTCGTTTGGCGGAACGTTTTTGTCAGCATCCGTTTCTTGACGACTTTTCCCGGCGAGCGTCGGTTTGGGTGGCCGGATTATGACGCCTCGGCCCGGGCTCAGATTAACCAGCAGATAGCGGCTCCTCCCGGACGGATCCCGCTATAATTCAGGCCTCTCAGTGGATTTTAATCTGACGCTCGGCGTAGGCGATAAGGGGGAATATGAGAGGGGATTAGACGAGTCGCACTGGAGACTCGCGCCTCTTGTCTGGAACGGGCCGACGTGGCCTGGGAATATAGCCGGGTGGAAAATGAGTTTGGGACTGCAAGGAGTACTTTCTCCTCACTCTGCACGCCACGCTCTCTCTTTCTCTCTCACTCCTTCTCTCTCTGTCTCTCCCTCTCGGAGCTGTATCTAATTAGATTAAACCTTAGGCCCACCAAGGACCCTAATGCAATTGAATTCCCAGCACCAGTAGAAGAGACTTAAATTGGGTTCCCCTTGACTGGGCACCTCGCTGCTGGTTGTCACATACACGAGTGGTGTCCTCACACATGCTGTGTGTGTGCGTGTGTGTAAGACTGAAAATCCACACTTTCCAGTGGAGAGCACGGCGCTCAGCCTCTGTACTGTCAACCACTAAAGCTCACCATAAAGCCCCATTATAGCGACTCGGCAGCCAAGCCGTCTAATGTAACAGCAGGAGCTACAAACGTTTGGATTTAGCACTTAGCAGGCGAGATGTGTATTTACCCGCCGTGAAATTTAGAAATGCGTTTTGGCCTCTGCATCGCACTGCCACCACTTTTTTGGTTATAACATTTGCATGTAGACACTTTACAGAACATACACATTTGAGTTTAACTTATACAAGTCCAAAACCAAAGCAGTCTCTACCTCCACAACACTGTCGAAACCTTAATTATTATGAAACATTATATAATGAAAAAATACAAATGTTTTATTTTTATTATCCTTTTTCAATGATTATATTAATGTATTTTTTAAGCGTTTTCTACAGCAGAAATATGAAATATTACTGGATGAAAGCGCTTCGATGGAGTCTGTTACTTTTCGTTCTAGCTTGCTGTATAGATAAATATTATGGATGCATGATATGGGAAATATTGGCCCAGTACTGATATCCGATGTTTTTCATGCTTATACATGCGATACCGATGGCGATAAATAAGGAAGCGCCGACAGGGAGCGCAAGCGCAGACATGAGCTGAGAGCGTAAAGACAAGATATATTACTCTCCAAAGTTCACCTGCATGTTCAGATTTTTGGCACAAAATAACGCCATACATAAAATCCCACCTCAGACTTTACACATGCCTGGCACTACCCTAGTGCTACCCTTCCAACGTAAAAATACATGTGTCATAAACTGTCGGGCAAATCTAAGCATCGGTCCGGTGCCGATGACAAAAAAACGCAATCATCAGTCAATTCTGATATGTTACCGTTATTATCGTGCATCCCCAATAAATATTATATTACAACATCAACATAAGTTTAGATTCTTTTAATCATCTAGCTTGTAGTTTGAAAAGCTACCAATTAAAAGTAGTTTCCCCAGCTCTGGTGATTGCTGTGTGACTGTGGAAGTGTGTGTCTGACATCTGGGACTTGTTTGTTTGCCGTCTCCCAGCATGCATTTACACAACGAAGCAGAGCATCGAACCTGACCCAGATCCCCCTCCTCCCTCCAGTCCGTCCTCAATCGTGTGTGTGACACAGAGAGAGAGGGAAAAAAACGTCTGAAATACTTAGAGAGAAATGCAAGGGCATGCTATGGACCGAGCAAGATAAAAGAAAAAGATAAAAAGGACGAGCGGAGGGCGGGGGAGACAAACAGGCACCGGGCCGAGCCGCGCGCGGTGCTCTGAGCTGAAAGGCAGACGGCAGCTGCCTTCCTGAGCAGCCGAAATGAAAATGTTGGGGTGGGGGGATTCTTAAGACAACAGAGCGCTGCTACGCAAGCTTCCTTCCTGCCGCGACCCGGCCCGGGAGCCGCGTGGGGCCGATCCATAAATCGTGCTGCTGATTTACGGGGCAGCGGGTGCCTGGCAGCTCTACACTTAAACCCCCACCGTCCCACCGCCCAGATCACCGGCCCGGCCTGGTTGGGCCTGGACCCGGACCAGACCTCCGCACGCATCTCTTACCTTGTCTCTTATCAGGCCGACGCTTTATGTCGGTCTATTTTGGCTTTATAAACAGTTCTGCAGTATGTCTGCGTGGGAGGGGCTCCTGTGTCACGTATATATGCGTGCGTTGTTAGGTTGACAGAGGCAGCAGGGACTTGTTTTACCCGGTCGGGGTGTGCAGTGGCAGGGAGGTGTGTTTTTCGCTCGCGTGTGTAGTTAGGTTTTTTTTTCAGAGCATCTCTCCGCCACTGTCTGGCTTTGTGGTTGCCAGTCAGACACCCGATTCGGGCCTTTAATTATTTGTCGGGACTTGCGCTGTCTCTCTCTTTCTCTAAGACACACGTGCACACCCAATCTCCCTTTTTCTGTCTCTATCGCCCGCTCGCTCCCTTGCTCTCTCCCTATCCCCCTCAGTCTCCCTGATTGATTCTTGTTTTCATGTTTCTCGATTCGGCCGCGTGGATCTGTCAGCGAGTGTGTGGTTATTCCGCCGTCTTTTACCCTTTCAAACGCTCCGAAGAGCATCGCGCGCCGACAGCTGTTAAAACACACTGGGATTTTTTTCACTCCTTGTTTTTGTGCCTTTCTGTCAAAGGAGCAGCTCGCGCTGGTGTGTTTGTGTTTCCTTTGGATGCTGTAAAAAGAATTTACTTTAGGAAGCAGTTGAAGTGGAAGCAATAGAAAATTCACAATTAAAGAAATGCTCTTTTCAAGCAAACGATGCAAATGTTTCCGAGTGAAGGTCCGCAAAGTGGTATCTAAAGAGCTGCAAGCGATTCTCTCTCTCTATCTTCTCTCTCTCGCTCCCATTTCCTGCTTTCTTTCCTGCTCCCTCCGTCCCTCCCCGTCATGGTCTGGTGGACAGGGTAAGTTCAGCAAGAGTGTTCTAATAACTAGTCGGTGGTGCGTCTGTTCTCCTGGTCTCACCCAGATGTTATAAGGCTCGTCCTCTCATGTCGTTTTCTCTTCCTCCTTTCTTTCTCTCTCTGCCCCCACTCTGCCCTTGCCTTTGTTCCAGCCGTTCCATCGGGAGCTAAAGACTCAGGGTCTTCCGTAGCTTTGTTTACTTCTCCGTCTGTCCCTCTTGCCCTCTCACGTTCCCTGTTTCGATTCCTCACATTCACCCTTCCTTCCATCACTCGTTCCTGAAAGGAGGCATGGCACAGCATGTATTAAGAGCAGAGCAGGTCTAAGTGTACGGTTACCTCACCAGGTTGGTTGAAGGGAAAGTCTGTGAGATTCAGTTTGGTCTGCTTTTGTTTTCAGGGACTTCTGAAAGCAGCTGAGGTGAGAATTACTTTATTGCAGGACAGAGGAGGGAGAACTACTGGGGTTACTCTGTCTCTCTGTCTCTCCATCTGTCTCCTTCTCTTTTCATCTCTCTCTCTCTCTCTCACTCTGGGTGGCAGAAGACAGCAGGTGTCAGTGCAGCAGCCCGTGTCTCTGAGTGTGTGTGTCTCTGAGTGTGTGTGTGTGTGCAGTGTAAAGGAGCACTGGACTGTGCCATTGTTGCAGCATGACGCAAATCGAGGATTAGCGCTTCCTGCTTGCCTTTGTTGGCTGGCCCACTCGAATTGGACACAGGCTGGGGCGCGCGGCCGGCCGCAGCCACCGTTCGGGAAATTAAGGCGGGGTGGGGAGAGGAGACGGGCGCAGGCGTCCTCTCCGGAGGAACAGCTGGGGTCCTTAGCGAAGGCGTAAACATGAATACAGAGCCCCACTCATCAGTATACAGTAACTCACCGCTCACGCCGCTCATCTCGGCATAACGAAATCAGGCAGAAAACAGCTGTCTCTGGTGACAGCAAGCTGTAATTTGTGTGTAGCTGCAGATGTTATCCCTTTATTCTGCAGGTTATTGTTTCACTCTGTGATCATTCTGTGTTCGTTTCATTGTTTCATTAGCCGCTCTCCTCCCCTCTTTCTACCTCTCTTTCTCTGTTTCACACACACATCTCCATCAGGCCCTGCTGGTTCCCATGGCCTGGATTTTGGGCCCCACGGTGAGGTCAGTCAGCCCTTATTAAAACGAGCCCACAGCGCTCCCCCTGAGCCCAGTAGAATCTCACAGCTGGCACCGGTTCTGTCCCGCTGCCGTTGCCGGGTCAGAGAGTCCCGGTCACGGTGTCTCCCTGCCCGTCCCGAGCCCCACGCTTCTGGCCCCCAGGTGCTTTGTGCAGTTCTGGGCCATTGGCCGGCTCAGGGAAGGGCTTCTCCCCCCGCGCCAGTAAGGGTCCCAAAGCTGAGCTCCTTTCACAGGACAGAGCCCTTGTCCTCCAGGCCGGCCCTAATGCAGATGTGCTGAAAAGCCTCTTCCCTCCAGAGTACCTTAAAGAGGCAGGAGATGAAACCCAGCTCTGGAGAACTGCTCTACCACCCACCCTACACAGATCCATACCAACCAGCCTTCTCTCTCGCCCTCTCTCTCTCTCACTTTCTCACTTTCTTGCTCTCCACACCTACCCCCTCCGCTCCTCCCTCCCCTTCCTCATCCCCCCATAATCTAATCTTCTCTCCGTTTGCGAGTGCAGTCTTCTGTGACAGGCTTGTTTCCAAAAAGCCAGCTTGGCTAAAGGATACATATATTATATATATTTATTACTTCCCTTTAATGTGAATTATTTAACAGCAGTGATTGCTAAGTAGAATTTGTTGGCTCTGGCAGAGTAGCAGGGGGCACCCTGGGGGTGGGGAAGCTTGGCCACTCGGGGTGGATACAACTGCCAAACATGCCCTGTATACTAAGATGGAATAGATGATGGATGGGTGGAACGAATGAATAGATGGATGGATGGATGGATGGATGGATGGATAGATGGATATATGGATGTATAGAAGAAATGAATGAATAGATGGGTGAATGGATGAACGGATCGATGAATGAATAGATGAATGAATAGATGGGTGAATGGATAGATGTATGGATGTATGGGATGAACATATGAATGAATAGATAGATGGATGGAAAGACAGATGGATGGGTGAATGAATGAATGAATAAATAAATAGATGGATGAATGGATAGATGGATATATGCATGTATTGAATAAATGAATGAATAGATGGGTGGATGAATGGATAGATCTATGGATATATGAGATGAACAAATGAATGAATGAATGAATGAATGAATAGATGGATGGATTGATGAATGGACAGATGGATGAATGGATGAATGGATAGACAGGTGGATGGATGAATGGGTGAATGAATAAATAGATGGATGAATGGATAGATGGATAGATGGATGTATGGAAAAAATGAATGAATAGATGAGTGAATGGATGAATGGACAGACGGATGGATGGATGGATAGACAGGTGGAGGGATGAATGGGTGAATCGTTGGATGGATAGACAGGTGTTGGGATGAATGGGTGAATGAATGAATAGATGGATGAATGGATAGATGTATGGATGTATGGGATGAACAAATGAATGAGTGGACGGATGGATGGATGGATAGACAGGTGGAGGGATGAATGGGTGAATTGTTGGATGGATAGACAGGTGGAGGGATGAATGGGGGAATGGATGAGTGGGTGAATGAATGAATGAATAGATGGATGAATGGATAGATGTATGGATGTATGGGATGAATGAATGAATGGATGGTTGGATAGACAGATGGATGGATAAATGGGTGAATGGATGAATGAATAAATAAATGGATGAATGGATAAATGGATAGATGGATGTATGGAATAAATGAACGAATAGATGGGTGAATGGATAGATGGATGGATGTCTTCCTCTAATTTTATTGGTTAAAGTGTTTAAGAAAAGCGATGCTTGATGCACTGAGAGGACCAGCGTTGGTATCCTGCTCATCTGTGCTCATTAGTAGGAAGGTGCATTTCTACCTGCAGCTTGAAAGCAGGTGTTTTAACCAGATGTTGGCAACCACATGAGCCTGTTCTGGTCCCAAACTAACTAGAACTACACCGTCTACCAGGTTAAAATCATTGGTAGTCAGCAATGTTTTTCATCAAGATATCTGCAAGCAAACACTTCCGAATGCTGGAAAAATCTGCCTCAGTCGCTCCATTAGTTTTAAGCCGCCAGCTATCGTCGCTTATTACCGCTGGGTGAGTGAAAGGAAAAGGGGGCCCGAGAGAATCTAGGTGGGAGTTTCTCTCCCAGAATGCCAATGGCCTTGTCGCAGTGGAAAGTGTTGCCATTCCGCTCCACCTCGCCGTCACTCTCGGCCCCCGGCCCTCGCAGCCACCTGATTAATTATTTAGCGGCATGTATCATCTATTTACCTTAGTAATCCATCTGTCAGCACGCCTATTGATCCGATCCTGCATTCTAATTGCGCATCCTCTCTGTGCCACTAGCTCATATTTGAATGCAGTGCCTGTCACACGGCCCTGCCCCGTCTGCGGCTCTTTGGCGTCGTGTTTGCCGTTTACGAGAGAAAGAGAGAGACAGGGAGAGAGAAAGAGAGAGAAAGAGATGTGCAGCTGGCTAAAGGAAACTACAAAGTGGGAGTTTCCACTTTTCTCTTTCTGTCGCCGTTTCTTCTTCTGCTGTCACTCACAGGTGCGACCACGTTGTTCCTTGTCCCCTATTTCAAGCGGCCGTGGTCAGGAGCGAAAGACACAAATGGTGCGGGGGAGCGGGGGAAGAAGTGAAAGTTTGAAGGAATAGGCAAGGAGGAGTGAATTTGAACACTGGCGGTTGAACTATGCATCGGTTGGCCACTTTCTTCTCTGCTTTCGCTTCCCCGTTTTCACTCCCGGTTCTTCTTTTCAAATCAGGCCCCACTTTCTCCTGAACAGGAATTGCAGTTTCTGTCTCATTCTCTCTCATCCTGTGGCTGTGGTGTTATAAGTTTGGTAAAGGAATAAGACATGCCGTAGCGGCTGGTCAGAATGGTGACTTGTGTTGATGAAGAGATAAGAGACGAGGGGTGCAGTTAGGAATTCAACTCACTCGGACAGCTGAGAGTGCCGGACCCTACTGACCAGCCCTTTTTTTTTTTACGGGGGGCTGTTTTTGGGAGGTGTGAAGGTTTGGGATCCAGGCAGGAAACTGTTAAAGGAGACACTTAAAAAATCCCGAGCCCTTTCTCTCAGTCTGACTGCTTACTCCAATGTTCTCAGTTGTCTCCTAACAAGGCTTTTGACATGATACAGTAGGCCTGAATGCACGTTATGGAACAATTATTTTCTGCTGCACGGATGTATTTAAGTGTATGCTTTTGTGGGTGTGTGTGATTTCACACTTAGTTAAAGGTCTGAAACCCGCGGCCCTCCCCTCTTATCCCCAGCTCTAACTGAAGCGGCCGGGTGAGGTCCCAGCGTGAGCTCCCAACGTGCAAATGCAACAATCAGTAAACGTTCACTGAGTTAATGACGTCAATCAATGGCCTTTTAAAACTGCAATTTGATAATTACAATCATCAATGTCTGCTGCCGTATACATTACAGAGCGGCCTCCTCTCTCTCTCTCTCTCTTTCTCTCTGTCTGTCTCTCTCTCCTTTTCACTCCTGCTTTTATTTCATGAGAATGGATCTCAGGCCCTATTATCCTGTCAGCTGAGAACGTGTTGGAATCGAACTCCGTGCATGTAGGCTATCATTTTACGAGGGCTTCAGCCTTCATCAATACTTAACATCTTCATATGGCCAGATCTTACTTGTAAACCGGTTGGGGTGTTAAAGTGAGCAAATTAGGGCCATTTTCAGGTCTGTGTTTAGTTTTTTTTTCTCAGAAATCATTTTGTCATATGTTCCAGTCACTTTATTCAGAGATAAACTTTGATTCTTTTAAATGGAAAGCAGAATGACGGCAGAAGATCATTTTTGAGCTCATTTCAAAGCGATAACTAACCGTCTCACCCTTTTTGGAGTGTTTGCTACAGTAGCCTGAATCTGCTGATTGCTGTGAGTTTATGGGTTTTCTTATGAGGTAGTATTAGTTGGTTGTGGGAAGCTGTCTGATCTGATGCTCTGATTGCTCTATCTGCCTCACCCTCCCTCCCTCTCTCTCACGTGCAAAGTTTATTTCTACCCCACATCAAAGGGCGACCGCTGCGTCTCTTAACGGGAGGCATCAAATCTTCTTAACCAGAGACTCCCCTCGCCCTGCTTTTACCCCATATCAAAGCTCTTAAGTGCCCCCCTTCGGTCGCCCATTTTCGGCCCCCGAGGCCCAGATACGTGGCGGCCTGATCGGGGGACAATTTCTGAAGCTGAAAATTGCTGTGTTCGAAAATGGCACCTGAAAGTGGCGAACCAGTGGGGAGGGGGGGTGTAGGGCTTCTAATCTGGACTCTTTATTGAGCGGCCCACCACGACTTCTGTGTGTGTGTGTGTTTTCTGAGCTAAGTTGCATTTCAACACCTGCCCCTATGTAATCTGGCGGTCACGTTGGCCCTCCTCACGCCGCTAGGATGTGGGCTGCCTAATATCCCGCACCCGGCTCCAGAATGCATGGCATCCCTTCCTCGGGGAGGGGGAAAAAAAAAAAGGGGGGGGTACTTACAGAGCAGAAGAGAGCAAATCTGTCACTTCTCCCAAAGCAGCAACCCCTCTGACCCCCATTCAGAGGTATATTGATTTTCCAAAGCTGTGTCTAACAGGGTGAGGGGGGTTTAGTAATGGGGCACGCGTGTGCCGAGGCCCAGCGTGACGCTCCTCTCTGTAAGTCCGACCCTTCTTTCTTCAGCGTCGAGCCGGCAGAAATAAAAAGTCCTCAGCCTCCCCCTTTTGGGCCTTTAAACACGTCTGTGCGCTTCACATCGCTCTGTCTTCCTCGCATGTTGCAACTTTTTTGCATCCTGCGTGTGTTTATTTGTGCACACGCCTGTGTCCGCTTTGCGTCGCGGGGCTTAGGCGGCCTGATCCCGGGCCCTCGATGCACGAGTACTTTTAACTCTGGGCTTTGTCGGCCGTCGCGAGGAGCGGCGCGGCGCGGTGAACACGCCAGGCGAGGAAAAGAAAAACAAAAGCGGGCGCGTACAAACAAATAGCGCCGGGGGAGAGAGGCCCGGGCCGTTCCGCGTCAGGCCATCCTTCAGTGCGCTACCCCCTAAGCCCTGCTCCTGCCTCATGCCAAAGGAAAGAGAGAGAGATAGGAAGAAAAAGAATGACTCAAGAGAGGAGAGAGAAGAGAAGCTTGTTTTTCGAGAGACTGTTTGCTCGGTCAGGCTTCGGCAGAGTTCGCGGAGGAGCGTTTCAGTTCGTTTCCTTACATGTGTTTGTATTTCATGTGGCGACGCTCAGGCAGAAAGAGCTTGTGTATTCCCTCGCCAGCCTCTCATCCCTTCTCAGTTTTTTTCCCCTTCCCCAATTGCCACTTACTGCATTTTTTTCCTTTTTTTGCTCGGGGCACATTTTGAAACGCTGAACATAGCCTCCTCACCCCGGCGGCGAGAGACATGTCGGTTGCTCGCAAAAAAGCAGCTTGCATTTGCGTGAGGATGGTAAGGGCAGGCTCTTACAGTAAAGTCCACGAATAGCAGGCTGTAAAACGGCCGCCCTTCAAGGCCTGCAATGTCATTTGAGCAGCTGGAGAGTCTTTTCAGGGCATCTAAGGGGCAGGTGTCCCGGCGGAGACGACCTCGCCGAGCATCACGTCGGCGTCGGGGAAAGCAAACTGAGCCGGGCTGGGCTGGGCTGGGCCAGGACAGAGCGGACTGAGGTGGCTGCGTTCCTGGGGCGGCAGGGTTTTTTTGGCAGTGTAATAACAGGGTCGGGGGTCGTGACGGGAGGAGGGCTTTACCTGGGGCTGTGAGGACAGGGCGGAGGTGACCTTCGCCTTCTCACACCAGCGGCTTACATTCTGAGACGTGAGGAGGACTTAAGGGCAGCCAGCAGGAAGCGAAGGACGTGGAAAGGCAAACCTTAAAACGAAAAGTTCATACATGTTCTTCTTTCAATGTGTATGTAAACATCTAGATTTAAACATAGATTTTTGCTTGTTTTTCAGCGTAAGATAACATCATAATGAGCTAGGGATGGGCAATATGACCTCAAGTCAATATCACGATTAATTGATCATTTTACCTTGATTGTGAGTTTAAAATAATGTAAAAGAATGTAGTCTGTGGTGTAGATGTAGACTGGTCGGGGCAGAGTCAACGTGACAACACATGCAGTAGTATGTTTTTAAGGGTATAGTATATGAACACATCCTTAAGAGGTATTAACAGAATTTTAGAAATAATTGAAAAAATCTTCATGGGCAAGATCAAGTAGATTAGCAGCTCTGAATGTTGGTTTCAATCAATCAATTTTTGATTCTTTACATAGCCAAATACAGTTTTGAAATATTTTTTTAAATATATTGCTCATTTTTTAATGTCGTGCTTTGTATGTTCTTCTCCGTCCGATCGTGCGTGCTCTTTAAAGCGTGTCAGACCTCGGGAGGGTGGTCTGCCACACCCCCCTTGGCCAGCTCTGGGCCATCGTGCGTTAATTATATTCCGTCGATAGGGTGGCGTGACGATCGGGTCTCTGTGCTTCGTGCTGCCCTGCCTCGCGCATCCATCATCCGCTCCTCCGCCCGTCAATAACCTGCGCCGATGCTAATGGTGGCATTTAACCAGCGGCCCTGACAAATTAACCATCGCCGCTCTACAAGGGTTAAATATTCATTATGCCTGCCTTAAGTAGAGCCGGCACTGTCCAAACTCCCCCCGACTCCCCCCAACACCCAGACACTCCAAACAACATCCCTTGACGTCCGTCCCGCCGTTCCTTATTTGACCGAGTTCTCTGCACTACATCTCTCTCTCACCCCGACAGAGGCCCCGAGCGCTGGGGTTAAACACGCTCACAGGGAGACAGAGCTGACATTGTGCCGTTTTTTGTGCGTGTATGCGTGTGTGCCTGGTATTTGGTGATTATTTATGACATCAGTGTATTGCACGCACACATGAACAAGAACACGTAGGTGCACAAACTTACACTCACACTTGCCCTCGTGCTCTCTGTGAGGCATTTCTTACAATCAAAGCCCCTCTTGCCCCCTCTGTTTGGCCTGCTTTAAAACACCCTGTGCTTTATGTGAGGGTGTGGGTTTGTGTGCGTGCTCCTGTGCACAACATGAAAGCCTACTCCTTCCTACTGTCCACCCCCCCCTCCAAACACGCACACTCACACACACACACACACACACACACTGATTTCAGTGCCCTCCCCTTCTTCCCTCCCTCCTTCCCGCTCTCTTTCTTATTCAGACTGTCCATCAGTGGCCTCATAAATAATTCATTGCTCTCTCTCCCCGATGCCTTGTCACCTTGCCTTCTTATTCGCCACCTTGTCTCCCTCCTCTCACTTCCCCTGCCTCTGTCTGCAGTGTAGCGGAACACCCCAGGAGCCGGCGAGCTTTGGACCACACACACACACACTCACCTCTTCCGCACCCTCCCATCAACCTCCTGACCCAGTCAATGGACAGTCGGTCAGAAATCGCTCCCTCTGCACTCACCTTCTATCTCTCTAAGTGAGAGTTTAAGTTAAAATGTGGTTTAAAATCTTCCATTAGAGTTGTTTCTGCTGAAGCCAGAGCAAGAGGCTTGACAGTTAACGTGTTTTATTTTGCTTCCTCCTGTAATCGGGAGCTGTGTAAATCCAGCAGAGGAACTAACTTGTAAAATTTTTATTTTTTCATTTATTCCACTGTTGGGACAACACTGTTCTGGTACATATGGATTTACATTCTAGATGTTGGGTCTCTTTCATCATCCTTCCAGATCCAAATAATCAAACCTACATCATTCCATCCTTAAATCAAGATAAATACTGCAAATGAAATCATTTTGAACACTGTAGCATTCTGATCTCTTTGATATGTAAGTGAGTGAATTTCGGCCAAACCTAAGTGTGTAATGCAAATTTTGAGCTAATATTTACCTGATTTCATGTGCAGTGTGTGTATATGTGTGTTTTTATGACACTTGGTTTAGTTACCGCTACAGCAGCCCGCACGTCTCATTGCTATTCCTCAGCGCTCCGCAGTAATTAAAAGCCGAACTGTATCTGTTGGGAGAAAGCCGGGGCTAAAGAGGAACAGCACGTAGCAATGAAATAATGTTGCCATTATTACCTATTCATCATGTGGCTTTGAGCGCAGTACAAATAAAATCAAGTGGAGGGCAAAAAAACATAACTATGACAAATTGGTTTTCCTTCATGCAGGTCGGTTAACGTTCGGGGAATTGCTGATATCGAAGCCCGATTATTATCAACAGAAAGCCGTGCGGCGCTCGCTCATGCATAGTGTGTGTGTGTGTGTGTGGGCGTAGGTGTGTGAGAGTATGTGTTAGAGTCTGGAGATGTGTGTGGGTGTGTGTGTGAGAGTATGTCCACATTGGGATTCAGCAGGGAGTGCTGTAGGCATGAGTAGAGACCCTTTGGAGACCTGCAGTCCTTATACAGTAAACAAACACACACACACACACACACACACACACACATGCTCTCTCTATTGGAACAGAGCTGTCCAAGGCACTGAGAGCTCTGCCGGCAGGGCGATTAATACGTATTAAAAAATGTCCCCTCCACTTTCGCCGGCTGTCTCGCGGCACCGAGCCCCGGTCCCCGGCCGTCGGGCCGCGAGCGGACTGCAGAATCAGCAGCGACCTCCTCGGCCCGATGAGAAGCAGATCAATCAGGCAGCTCTGTGATGAATTAGAGACATCAGCGGCCAGAAGGGAGGCGAAATCGAGCTGGCAGCCTCACACACCCACCCACGTACACACACACACACACACACAGTGGCACCGCTGTCCTTGTTGTACCCTACACGTTCGGAGATACAGTGACTTCTCCCCACTCAAGAAAACGATTAACACACAATATTTATCACAACATGAATTTAAATTGTATGTCACAAAAAGGGTTTTTTAGGTTTTAAAAATGCGAATTCCACTCGTTTATTAAAGTTCTGGCCCTAAAGGCCTCGCTATGTCCTAAATATGTCATTCGTCCGGCTGCCATGGCTACTACAGCCTTGTTGTGCCATCCTTCTCTCTCTGTCTCTCCCTTGCTATGATGAATTCATCGTAACGACGGCAGCTTGGTTACGGGGCCGCCCTCCTTGTTTTCACCCCCCGACTGGCGCGACAGCTTTAAAGCTTGTTTTATTTAAGGCCGCCTGTAATTACATGCGTTTTTAGCATATGTAGGGAGAGAGATATGATTCATCTGCCAAGTGGGAGCTGGTAAAAGAGCAAGAGAGAGAGAGGACAGAGAGAACAGGAAGGGAGGAGGCGGGCAGACAAGACAAGGGAGAGGGAAAAGAGAGATACGCTTCAGCAAATAACACAGGAGCAGCACGTTGCTACAAAACGTTCCCCTGATTACGTCTCATTAGAGCCGGGCCCGAGATAAGAGAACGCCGAGCCCTGAGTAAGATCTACGGTCCCTCAGCTAAAAAAAAAAAACCTCCGACGGAAGAGCGGTGATATCTCCCAAACCGTGAGGAAAGGAGGAACTATCACCGTCCCCCCTCCTTCCCATCGTTCTGACAGCGTCCTTTCTCCACCAGGCCAACCCTGCGGCGTGCGTGAGCGATAGCGGATAGCGATAGCGAAGCCCCTCTGCGCTAATTAGAGGAGCTTTTAACGAGGATGAAAAGATGGCAGCGCGCGGGGGAGGCTGACAGCGCCCGTTAATCCCCACCTATTGTCAGCACGGCGGGAAAGCCGCGTTGGACAATCACCCGGGGAGAGCGCAGTAAATCAGCGGCGGGGTCCCGAGCTCGCTCCTCTCAGGTTATGAGCATCCACCGGGCCCGAGAAGCGTCTGGCTCTCGGGCCGCACGCAAGGCGCAAACGGTCGTTATCTGTAATTATCCAGAGTGCTAAATTGCTGCCTGTAGTTGGTGTTTGGTTATCGAGGAGGAGCGAGACCATTTGTAGATTGTCTCAGCCTCGTTGAGCTTCAGTCTGAGCTCTCTTACGGCCTCGTCCCGATATGCAATCCCCGCCAGCAGATGTACGGCAGAAACTGATACACACTTGTTCAGGACTTTGCCACCGGCCAAGGCGTGAACCGGAGCTTCAAAACCCACACACCTCGGTAAATGACAGCAAAGTGACTCCGACAAGACCGCAATGTAATTTACGGTGTGTTAGACCACCGTATCCGCCTGGAGATCATATTAGGAGATTGGGAAAGCATTGTTAGTGTAAGTCCTGGCAGGCAATGACAGAGTAGGCTACGGAGACCCATAGAGCAGGCCCGTGCAAACACACACTCACACACATACACTCTCGCACCGACACGGCGATCTGTCAGTCTTACGCTAATGTCTCCTGCAGCCCAATGATAGGGCCACACATGCGCCTCGCTCTAAACACCATCATTTCCCTAAGTGCCCCTTTCCACTCCCCCTTACCTCCACCCAAAACATAGACCGCTTAGCTGTGAGTGAGCGAGCACGACCGCCAAACCCTCTTATGTATTCACTACCCCTCTATCTACCCGCTGTACCCTAGCAGGACCACCCTCATAGATGCGAGGACGATCCCGTCCCCATTGTTACTTCCCACAGAGCCGACTCCGTACTGTAGTCTTGTCTCAGTAAGTCACTGACCTTGTGCAACCTACTTTAGGCAGTGAGGAACCACGCTACGCTAGCCGACTAGAATGAGCAACGCTACTTACTTAACTACATTTTTCAGTAGCTTACCAGTAGTAGGGCTGGGTATCGTTGCTGATTTCCTGAATCGATTTGATTCCAATTCACAAGGTCATGATCCGATTCAGTTCTCGATTCGATTCGATATCGATTTATTTAGAGATTTCTTTGCGTCAATACTAGTTTTGCTTGGTTATAAAATAACTTGTTTTAAAACCGAAGTGTTGCCAAACATCGGCCTTTAGGCCAGACGGTGATTTGAGCGGAGCAGCTTCAGCCATGGCTCTATTTGGTTTGGGTTTCGCCGCTCTCTCGTTTTTATAGCTCTCCTTGCGCGGTCGCGAGAAGTAGTGCATAGCCGCAGGAAAAGATCGATCCGCAAATTTTTGAATCGATATCGTATTTTTCGAACGAGAATCGATATTGATCGGTGAATCGATTTTTTGAACCCAGCCCTAATCAGTAGTGAAGCAACTTTAAAAAAGTAGCAACTTTAAAAGTAACTTTCTTTTGCAAATAGTGATATAATGTGGCCAAATGCTACATTTTTACAAAAATCACTATTATTTTTTTATCTCTTTACAAAAACGTACATTTTTAACTTCCAGATGTTTCTGATTGGTGTTGGTTTGGCAGCGGTGACTTCTGATAGGCATGTTCATGCACCACAGCAAGCTCTTGGTAGCTGTAAGATGGAGTCGGAGGATGGAGTCCACCTTGCTGAAGATGGAAGCAAGAATCTGTGGCCATGAAACTGCTTGGATGTAGATAGTTACTTTTAGTCTTAACCAACACTTATTTACTGTATATATTTGTAAAGAACAGCACAACTTGTAACACCTTTATTACTTTTTACGATGGTGAATGAACTTTAAGACTGAATCCGAAGTGTGAAGTGGATTTTACACGTTTACACACTCTGATTATGTCTTACAACTTGTGTCACCAGGTTTGAAAAACACTGGACTGCTACGCGAGGGCAGCAAGGAAGCTGCATGTCTCCGACGCTGACAAATAACAAGGCAGCGGCCGCATGATTCAGTGGGGTGGCCTCCCGCCTCCTGGTAATTTGCTGAAATTAAAACTTAATCAAGCGTAGTGCAGGACTGCTCGTGAATAATTTAGTTGGGGGGTGGCTTTGGGGACATGAGAGAGAGAGAGAGAGAGAGAGAGAAAGGGATGCAATGATCTGGAGTCTTTGGGTAATCGCTCCTGCTATGCAAGGCTGTTTTTTCAGGGCCTGGAAGCGAACCCTTAATACTTAGGTTCAGAGTCAAGGCTCAGATGAAAAGGCGAAGTTAAGCCCGATTTGAAATGAAAGGGTTAATGTGAAGTTCTTAACAGTAAGGCGAGCCGTTTTCGTCAGCGATGAGAGGGGAGACACTGGTGCGGGTCACTGAGTTTGCGAAAGCCATCGGTTTTAGTTTCGGAGTGACAGTCATGAGCTCCGGATTTTGATTTTTACTGGTAATAATTACCCGCGTTTGCAGGCGCTTTTTCGGGCGCCGCCTTGCCCAAAGAACTTTTAATATCTTGTTTCAATTTTCCTCGCCTTGATTTATTCCTCGTCTCTCCGCAAGTGTTTCATTAGCACGAAAGCCATTAGTCATGTGTAATGAAACACATATTTGCGCTGTTTTTACAAATGGAATTTTTAATCGGCCGATGATGGGACGGCTACGGTAAACACTATTTGTCTCCGAGCCCTTCCCTGGGCGGTGGCGTGGCAAAAACGGCACTCAAATGACCGACAGATGACCTGAGTCCAGGGATAGAGAGGTTGAGGATGATAGCAGATTGATAACAAACCGACATTCTTTTGAGTTTGAGTAAATCTTGCCCAGCAGGTCTTTCTCTTTTTTACTTTCCCACCTTCCCTTGCTCCCTCCCTCCTTCCACTTGGTCCTGGCCAGCCAGCAGAATGAACTCCAGGCTGGGGACAGGAGTGTGAGAGCCGGGAGGCCTCGGTCGGAAGAGAGTGCCGCGCCTCGCCTTTTGTGCCGAGCCGCGGACTCCCATTTTATTAAGTCCTCTTTAGAGAGAGAAGGGAAACACAAGAGGGGAAAAGTCACAGCGTCGCATGTTAATTAGGGCCGCTGGAGGAGCCGGTGGAAGAAGAGAGGCGAGTTTGTTGAAGGGAGAAAAGAAAGAAGGAGGAGGAGGAGGAGGTGGTGGTCGTGGAGGGGGACGGTTGGGGAGGGGGGGGCTTTGTCCACTGCGCTTTTTAGAGGAGGGTAAGACTTTTTGCGTGCAAACAAAAAACAGATTTGCTCGGGTGGCCTTTCAGAGGGAGAGTGAGAGAGTGTAGTTTTACCATGTGCTTACCTCACCGAGCTGCATTGTCACCCAGTGCACACATCCTGCTTACCTCACATGACATCTGAATAGCGTCACTCTTCTGTATGTTCGGCGTTACACGGACGCCGGGACGCGATGTAAGGCTGCACAGTGTAGCAGTTCTCATAAGTTCAGATGAAGTTGGGGCAAGAGGCGGAGCAAGAAAGAGGGAGAAAGTAAAAATAAGTCAAATTTCAGCTTCATGTGAGTTGAGTGGAGCTGACGAAGATGTGGTTGTATTGTTGTGGGTATGTTTCTGTGTGTGTGTGTGTGTGAGGTGCTCTAGGGGTCGAGGAGGGGAGGGAGAGGGGGTGAGAGGAGAGCTGGTGGGTGAGTGTCGGGGAGGGCGAAGGGGGGGCCGTAGACTGAAGAGCTGAAAGGGAGCATGATGACTGCTGAATGGCACCACCCAGCCTGCCGTGAAATCAGAGAGCTCAGCCAACAAGCCAGCCCCTGCCACAACTCTGCTCTGTGTGTGTTTGTGTGTGTGTGTGTGTGTTGAAGGGGATAAAGCATCCATGCAGGATAGACAGAGCTCCCCCTTCTCCTCAACTCACTCTCGTCCACTTTCGCACTATTTCTCCCCTTCGCTCCAAACTCGAACTCCGTCCAGCACAAAAAAACGCGGCAGGCGGCCGGCGGCACTTCTCAGTGGTTTTAATAGCTGTGGAGTTTAGTTTGATCCAGCCGTGAGGGGCTTTAATCTGGTAATGGCTACCGTGGAGAGCACTTTTAAAATCCCTCTCTTTTTAACGCTCCCGTCCATTAGAGTTTTGTTTACTCTTCTCTCTCTCTCTCTCTCCCTTTCTTTCTCTCTTTTACTCTTACCCCCTCTCTCTCTCACACACACACACTTTGTGCCCAGCTGTTTGTAATCAAGTTAACTGTTCATAACAGCAGTTCTTTCTGGGTGGGACATGCTTAAACTTTAGCAGCGTTTGTATCAGTCAGCATCTCTGTGTCTCCCCTTTTCTTTACGCCCGTTCTACCTGTTTTTACAACTCAGAATCAGCATGGGGCTTTCAGATGTGTGCATGCGTTTACGACTGATTCTGTCTGAACGCAAGGTAGGGAGGGAGGGAGCAAGGGGATGAGGGAGAGAGGGAGAAAAGTAGTAGCGAGAGCGTCGGTGGGGGGTCCTGTCACTTCAGGTTAGACCAGGCAGGGATGAATATCTTCAGAGGTCAAGAGACTAGGCGGCCCCCTGACCGACCACCCCCTCACTTCTCTGCCCTGCACCCCCCTCTCCCCTCATCATCCCCGGCCAGGCCTGGACGGGACGGGATGGGATGGGTTGGGGCTCCCCACCCCACCTCACCCCAGGTCACCCGGTCCGGGACAACCTCCTCCTTTCTTACCCATTTGCAGCAGCATTGTTCCGCCTGGGAAATGCACGTCCTTCCACTGCAACGAAGCCGACTCTCTATATAATGCAGCTCAAGTGGCAGATAGAGTAACTGCAGCATTTAGTGGGCAGCTAATATTCTCCATTTAGTGACCAGCCGCTGTCGTAGACTCAAAACCGGCAGGAGGATGGACAGTAAGAATCTCCTGCTTTCACCTCTTCTAAAGGATATGTGAACTCAGATATGAACCTGTAAAAAACTTAAAGCTTCAAGGGTTAAAAGGGAAGTGAAGGAAGTGTTTTTAGGTTTTGGATTGGTTTCAGATTGTAGCAGTTTAAGATGTTTTCCTACAGTATAGACACAAAACACAGGATGTTCTGTTATAAACATTAACATTGTGCATATACTCCAGTTAAGCAGGGTTGTGCATTATTTCACTTTCTGTTTTTCATAATAGGTATCTGAACACATAGGGCAAAAAAACCGTTAGTGATTTGTTGTCAATAGTTTAAAAAAAAACTAACAAACTGTGCCAGAAGTGATTTTTTAAATGTTAAATCCACAATAAATGGTTGTAAATAATGAGCTTCAAATTCATTCCAAACCATTTGTAGAGACAGATGACTTTAGAAGTGAGTCCGGCAAATCAAAATCTGAAGTATAAATCCAGTTGATCCTTATAAAAAAGTTCATTGGTGTTCACTGTCTGATCATTTTGTCCTCTAAAGTGCGTCTCCACCTTGCTGTGATTTAACACCCGAAACTCTCAGCAGCTGAAGCTCTGCTTTTCACTGTAAAATACTGCCCCGAGTCCGTCCAGACTGCCTCCCACTTCCAGCCTGTAACCTTGCCTCATACCTGTTTGAATTGAACCATAAAACGGGGCTTTTTAATGGGCACAAATCAAAGATGTAGCGCGAGTTAATTGAATTAAACTGCTGCGAGTGTGTCCGGCATGCGTCCAAAATTCGATGGGTGCAAAGTCGTTCTCGAGTTGATTAAAATATGTGATATTTCACATTATTTTACCTCAGGCTGCGGAAACTTATGGCGGCGTTGCAGATATTTGCCGGTGTGGTTTATTAAAGCTGTCATCCTGCAGCTGTGTATGACCACTGAGTTACAACAGCGTATCGACAAATACAGATTTGATGTGATATATATGCACATCTATATACAGCTTTTTATTATATATATAGAGAGAGCATTTAATATAGAATTTATGCATTGTATATAAACAATAACGAACATAATAATAATAATAATAATAATAATAATAATAATAATAATAATGCAGAATCAAATTCTATGAAACATTTGTCAAAGTCATTATTTAATCTTCCTTTGTTGTTGTTAGGTATAGGTAGGTTGGCACATCTTCTGATTCCTCGTGTCATCTAAACACGGAACAACCGCGTCTTGTGAACTCATTTGAATTGTGCTTAATGCAAATCAATGTTAGCGGAGAGCCATGCAAAAGTGAGTGAGACCCGGGTGGAAAGACACTAATGCATAATTATCCTCATGTAATTGGTGTTTATGAATAAAAAGCACTTTAATTAATTGACAGGGATGGTATGGAAATGAAAGGCACTCAGGCTGGAGACGATCACACACACACACACACACACACACACCGCAGGCGCCTAAACCCATCAGACCTCAAAAACCCTGAATTTCACACAACAACAAGCGGATTTATTCCAGGCATAGAAATGATACCTCTTCTTCACGTGGTTTTTACTTTCCTCTTAATTAAACTCAGAAATGTTCTCAAAAAATACACACTTCAACAATCACCATGAACCGATTTAATGAAGTAACTTTATGTCAAAAAGCTGTAATACCAGCAACAGCAAAATATAATAATATAACCGCGTGGCTATAAAATAATATAAAACAACGATTTTATTATTATTATTATTAATATTAATGTGTGTGTGTGTGTGTGTGTGTGTAGTGGTGCTGATAGTAGCAATGAGTAATTACGAGTTTATCACATATTACAGTGTATAAAATGAACATTTATGTAAGATGTACTGTATATAAAATTGTAAATAAAAAAGTAAGATTAAATACTTGTAAATCAGTTGTTTCGTTAATATAAAATCAGTATAGCAAACTGATGCTTGTCATTCGTTTCTCCTTATTCAGTTCCCGATACTGATTATATTTATTGTGAATGTTAAAATCGTGATTTCTAGCACTTGTTTTCAGCGCGGCTGTGTGTCTGTGTGTTTGCGCTGTTTATAAGTTACTGATCGCGCTTTACACATTCAGTTCTGCCCCTAAAACACTCATCCATTTCAAATCACAGATGGTCTTTTGAAAGGCTACTCTCTTGTTCTGTGTGTGTGTGTGTGTGTGTGTGTCCCGCATTTTGCTCTTCGTTGTAGCATGCTTTTAAGGGGATGCTGCAAGAACACACTGGGGAAAGCATTAGCAGAATTCTTTAAAAATATCAACAGAATTGTAAAACAAATCTGTCGTGGGCAAGATTGTGTCGATTAGAGGTTCTGAATGTTATTTTTGATGAATTACTCAGGTTTTAATGTGGGAGGTAACAACATTGATGAGGAGAGAGAGAGAGAAAGAGAGAGAGAAAGAGAGAGAGTCAGGATGATTATAATAGGAGAGAGCTAGTTTTAAAAAAGAGAGAGGGAGCTGGAGGGAGGGAGGGTGAGAGAGTGAGCGTTTTTTAAAGGCAGTGCCCGATGGGTAGTTGCGTGTCAGAGCAGCGGCCGTGTGAAATATTCATCTTATAAATATTTCAGCAGCGTCTAATAAAAGCCTCTCTTCATTAACACAGTGACTGGGCCGGGCATTGATCATGCTTTCTGTTTCATGTCACCAAGACTTTCGCTTCAGTTCTTTATGTCTCTCTCTCTCTCTCACATACACTCTATGCCCTGCACCTTTGTCACGTTTTTTTCTGTTTACTTTTAACCCCATGTCTCTCTCCCTGTCTCTTTCATTATGCTCTTAACGCTGATCGTTTCTGGTTCTTGTTTTACTTTCTATCTCTCTCTTCCTCTCTATCTCTTTCTTTCTTACCCTGAACGTTTCTGGCTCTTCTTTTAAGCTCTTCTCTCTCCCTCTCTCTCCCTCTCTCTCCCTCTCGCTCTCTCTCTCCCTCTCTCGTCCTCCGTGGGCCCGTAGGTGTAATAAACTTCCTTGCTGTCTCTCCCGGTGGCAGGTTCTGGCTTACTTAAGCTTGCTGAAGCCACTGCTCTTTTTTCTCCCTCCTTTTCAGCATGGCCATTGTTGGGGAGTATAACCGTGTTAATGTCTTGTAGCGTAAAAATCGCTGCTGCCATGCCTATTAGGTGCGGAGCAGCAGCAGTACGGGGCGGCCGAGAGGAGACACGGCCCCACTACAAAGGCCAGGCAGAGGCAGCCGCCAGCATCAAATGCAGCGATAATTGCATTGCCGTGAAGGGTTAGGCTTTTCTCCCCTCTCTCTCACTCTCACTCTCTCCCTCTCCATCGCTTTTTTCACCCCCCCACACTCCTCCTCCCCCCCACCCCTCCTTCCTTCCATCCTTTTTTTGTGAGTGCGATTTGTCTCTTAAGCCGGCGTGACGTCTCGGACGTGGCTGCAGAATGCAGAGAGCAAATTGGAGGTTGAGCGTGAACAATGCAACACGCAACACTGCTGTGGCATTCTTTAGGGAGGGAAAAAAGCATGGATGCTACATAAAGAGGGGGAGAGAGGGGGAAAGAGAGAGGCAAGCTGAAGGGAGGAAGGGAAGTGAGAAAAAGATTTAGAGAAGAGAAGTATAAAAGTAACAAAGTGTAAGCCACTGAAATTCAGTCAAGCCTCACACAAGGCTTTTGTTTTACGGCCCTTTCTTTCTCTCTCTTTCTCATCTCGGAGTTCATTCATTCAGGAAAAGGCTGGGAGTTTTGGGGGGGCTGAGCCGGTGCAGGAACCGGCTGCGATGGGGAATATATCGTTGACCGAAAGTAAACAGATTAGGCGAGAGGAAGCTTAGCTATTCGTGGACTCTTTTTGATGTTGAAGAGCCTAATTTGATTTTTCACCTCCCATTGTTTCAATGTTTTGCTCCTCTAATCCACTTTAAAGTTGAAGCAGCTTTCATCCTGGCAGGAGGGTGGAGGGGGGGGCAGAAGCTACCGTTTCCCTTCTGCTCTTGTTCCAACTAACACTGGACAAGAGAGAGAGAGAGAGACTGGGAAAAGAAAAGACTGGAAGAAAAGAGACTGGAAGAGAGATGGAATGAAACATTATGGAGAGAATGTGGACTGTGGGAAAGCAAAGCATAAAGAATATATAGTGGGACTGGAGACAGGGAGATATGGAAGACATGAATGAGAGTAAATAAAGAGAAAGAGGGAGCAAACGTTTAAAAGAGACTGAGAAAAAGATGCTAAAATATATAGAGAGAGACAGGGGATAGGGAGGAATCCCATCTTTACTTTTTCTCAATATGTTCTCAAACCATACCCCCTGAAGCTCTTGGTCTCCTCTGAAGCATGTCTGTTTCTCCTGGTAAAAAGGGAAACAGGGAAAGAGAGGAGGTTGAGGAGAAGGAGGAGGCAGCAGCGAAATGACCAACTCGAGGATGCCATTTTAGCCTGCCCTCCTCCGTGACCCCGAAAAAAACGCACACACAAAACACAGGGCGGCCGTCAACTCCAAAAAGAGCCACCCTCCAGCAGGTCTTTTGTGCTCTTCCCATCGCCCCCGTCCCAGACCAGCAGCCGCTGCGCTTCACTTCAATCTGTTCAAGAAGAGAGAGAGGGAGAGAGAGAGAGAGAGAGAGAGAGAGAGAGAGAAGGTATTGTGAGGGAGAGGCAGAGAATTTTGGGCCCTATTTTTGTAAGCCATCTGTGACTAAGTTTGTATTCATTGGAGCAGCAAAAATAGCCTTAAAAAAGGCAGTGGCTCTGGTGTTATTGGGTGGAAGGAAATCTGTCTCCAGAAAGAAGATGTATTGAGACTGTATTCCATCCCATGTAGCATTGGCAGCGTTTTAAATGGTCACAAGAAGGAATCTCTGCAAAGAGAATCAGTCTGATTTACGACAGTAGATGTAGGTCAGCTGGAGTCCCCATGACCAGATTAAAACTAGAATTTATCATCTCGGTTTTATACCAGACAATTTACTGCTTTTATTTAAATGGATTAAGTCATTTCTTGCTGCTGCTGTTTATTTTCGTTAGAGAAGAGTCGGGGAGTTAGAAGAGATGACTAAAGAGAAGTGTGTGTGTGTTGGCGGTGATGACCAAGTAAATTAGCCTGCCCTCCCTTAGAGTGTGTGTGTGTGTGCGCACATATGAGTGTGTGTGTCATATGTCCAGCTGTGCAACAGGGGAGCCGTAATATATCCCGCTCTCTGCCAACAGCCTCCCTCTGAGTATTGAGCAAAGTTATCAGTGCACCACTGAGCTTAATCTGTCTCAAACACACACACTCTTACACACACACACACCAAAGGAATGGAAAAATAAGACAAAAAGATAGACAGAAGGAGAAATAAGGATGGATGGATGGATGGATGGATAGTAGGGGTGTACAGTTCAAAAAATCTTACAATTTGATTTAAATCCAATTCAGATTCTTGGGCCCATGATTTGATCCAAAATTGAATCACAATTCATTACGATTCATAAACAATTCATGATTCAATACGTGGAATTTGTTTCCAGATTGCTGTTTTGAGTTAGGGTTAGGGTTGAATCAAATGTAGTTTACTAAATGTAATGCATATGTACACATACTGACTGCATTTTCTTCATGCTTACGCGGAGGTCTGTCTGGGCAGGTTTTGATATGACGCCATCTATAGAACTGACAAGCCAAACTTGTGTCTGGGAAATAGTTAACTAGTGCCATTACGTTAGCTGAAAAATAGAAATACATTTTTTGGAATCACGACTCAATCCAATTCTTTTTCTTTTTTTTTGCACACCCCTAATAGATAGATAGATAGATAGATAGATAGATAGATAGATAGATGGATGGATGGATGGATGGATGGATGGATAGACGGACGGACGGACGGACGGACGGACAGATAGATAGATAGATAGATAGATAGATAGATAGATAGATAGATAGATAGACAGACGGATGGATAGATGAATATGTAGACAGACAGACAGACAGACAGACAGACAGACAGATAGATAGATAGATAGATAGATAGATAGATGGATTTAATCACAATATGACTTCTACACCTCTAAAAAATCCCCTATTGCAGTGCAGAGATTTTGGTTTTTGAGAGGTAGAGGGATAGGTTATAGGAGAGAGAGAGAGAGAGAGAGAGAGAGAGTAAAAGAGAGGAGGGGGTGATATCTGAAGGAGTGCAGCAGCCTCGCCTGAGTGAGTCTCTCAGTGCTGGACTCCAGGCCTGATTGCTCCTAAGTGGCCACCAGGTAGAGACTGAAGTCTGAGCTGCTACCTTTACAAAACCCCTTAATTCCCCTCCAGTGCCTCTGATAGACCTAATGATTCACAATGGAGGCACCTGAATGCTCACCGCCCCCTGTGTATGTGTGTTTGAGTGTGTGTGTGTGTGTGTGGCTCACACGCCTCTGCTGATCAGTAGCCAAACATCCAAACAGCAGCAGGAGGCTCTCTCTCTCTCCTGATCCTGCTGCTGCTTCAGCCAGCGGAGCTTAGTGAAGCCTCCTTAAAGGAGCCCTGCTCTCAAAGACACTAAAGTGGCTCACAGTGAATGAAAGCTAATGCTAACTTGTCCAGATTAACTTTCCCCTCATTGTTGGCCACATTAGTGCCTTTGTGTAGACGGCTCCTTTTAGCCATACCTTGCCTGGGAAGATCTTAAAGACGGGATTAGCAGCAGCCAGCCCCTCTTCTTGCCTTTTTTTTTTTGCTTTCTCACGGTCCAAAACATAGTCGGGAGGCATTCTCATGACATAATGAAATGGGTATTATTAATTGCATTATGTGTTTTACAGCTTATACACAGCAGACCTATACTAGTCGCCTAAATCGTCTAGGCTAGCCTAAATTTGTATGGGTGTAAGCGGTGCAGTTGGGTTGAGGGGGTAGACAGGGCGTCTTTTGGGGGTACTGATGCGAGCGGTGGGCATGAGGCAGCGCGTGGGGGCGGATGCAAGAGAGTTGAGAAAAGCAAGACAGAAGACGATGACATCATCCGGAAGCAGGGGTCTTACTCTCTTTCATCTCGGTGGGTGTCTCAGGCTAGCAGGCAGTCCAGCCGGAAACAGCAAACTTGAGGCCGTGCAAAGGGACCTTGTGTGAGCTGAATAATGGGAGTCTGTGGTGCACCTGATGCTGTAGAAATACTGGCATTAACCTGAAGAAAATGATCAATGTGGTTCAAATTTTTCACATTTTTTGGTTTACCAAAACTTTTTTCTTTGCAGCGATTTTGTTATTAAGAAAAATCATCCGTCTGTCATTTCTGAGGTAATTTTCTGTGTCAGAATCATTATGATTTGAGGCGTATCAGCCTTAATACAGACTCCTCTACAGTGTAGCGCAAGGTAAGGTTGTTCCTAGTTGTGCCTGGTCTACGTTAGGCCAGTACCTGTGGACTAGACTCTCACAAGCTTACACACACTCTGAAAAACACACACACACATACACATGCCTTAATGGCCATTTCCTTCTCAATTCAGCACGCACAATACAACCAAAATGCCTGTCAGAGGCACCGAAGTGCCGGCAAGCGGATGGTGTTGGGAGAATGATGGCAACTTTAGCACCCGGTCTCTCTCTCTCTCTTTCCATCTCTCAGTCTCTCCCTCTCCTCCTCCTCCTCCTCCTGACGTCTAGGAAGAGAGTCTCGGAGCAGGAGAGAGGCGGCGAACCCTAACAATCCTCCCGCTTCAAGTCTGGCCCTGATGGAGCAAAAGTGGGCGTAGATTATAGGGCTGGGGGAAGGGGGCGTGCTGCGACAGAGCGACAGCCACTGACATGATGGAAGCCTAATGGCAATAATTGGCGGTGGCTTTGACAGGGCCTACATGATAGCGCGCAATAAACACCCCTGTGTTTTGCCCTGGCCAAATTTGCTGCAAATTGCGGCGCCGGCCGCTGAAACCGGCTGTTTCCCTGTCTCTCTCACTCCCTCTCCCGTTGTCCGCCTCACTCTCCGGTTTACTCAGTCAAAATGGCGTTCTTTTTTATTCGTGATAACCAAGGAAGGCCTCGAGGGCTTTGTGGGGTTTGACAGGTGTAAAAATGAAGGGGGGGAGAGGTGGTTAAACAGGATATCCTCCCGCTTGCTTCTTTCTCTTCCTCTTTCTCTCTCACTTATTACATATTGCTCCGTATCTTCCACATGTTAAAAAAGTTCACACTGTTGTAGACTAGCGTTTGCATCCTTAAATATAGAGGAAAAAACACAACTATAGCAATATTCAATTAGGACCTTGATTTTCCAAGAACGAGGACTAACTTTTTTCACGTTCCAGCCTGGTCGGAAAAACGTGATCTCGTTTGTTATTTCAGGCTGGCGAGCATCCACAGAGCCTTCCGGACTGTAACTCTCTCTTGTAGTCTGTTCCCTTTTTGAAGTTTATTTTTTACGAGCTCACTTCTCAACCCATCGACTTTTATTTTCTACCGCCCCAACATAAGTATGCAACCCAGGTTTCTGGAGAGGAGAAAGGAGACTTCTCATAAACTAGGATTAAATCCCCCAAAATGCACCCTCTCCCTCTACTCTAAATTGCCCAGTGCAACAGTTCAGAATGAATATATCCCAACCCCGGGGATCCGTCTCGTGACCCGGGATCCAGACTCTCCGGAACACCGTTCTCTAGATTGTTCTCCCTTTGGCCTCTTTGTCTGTCTGGTAATTGCATAGCATAGGGTGAAAGAAATCCAAGCCAATTGTAATGATTTGGAGAGAGGTAGTGGCGAGGTGGTTGGGGGGGCACACAGGAGGCTGCAGAAGGTGAAGGGAGGGGAGTGTGAGAGGTCAGGGTGAGGAGAGGGGGGTCGAAGTCAGAAGTAGAGGGGGGTCACATTATTAAAACAACAGACCACTCGAGCGGATTCTAGCTCTGCACCTGATCGACCGGCACGGTGCGTGCCAAAACGCTTGCCTCTGATCTTGGTTCAAAGACGGCAGGGAAGAGAGTCAAAGCATTTTGGGCCAGAGGAGGGGGAGGAAGAGATGGGGGACTTAGGCCTGTCGGCTTACTGCAGAAAGGCACATCCCTGTTCCCTGGAGTCCACAAATCATTCAAGCAAATACTGAGCAGGGGAAACGTGCAGGGGGTTTGAGCTGCCCCTCAAAGGCAGGGGATACCCTCCGTTATCGAGCTCTGGACACGCTGTGGCCCGGCGGCCGCCTCTAATGCTGCACATCTGTTACTGCCAGGCCTGGCCCCTAATGCCAAAGCAGTTGGTGTCCCTATGAGTGGGAGCAGGTCTTTGTGTGTTGCCTATGTGTGCACATCTGTCAACATGATTGTCCATAGCATAGGAAGTCGGAAGGCCCACCGCTCTTGATTGAAGTTGCAGCGTGGGAGCTTTGCTCGTTCTTGCATTGCCGTATGTGTGTGAGTGTGTGTGTTCTTCCGTTGTCGGTGCATGCAAATGTCCATATGCGCAAGGTGCTGGCGGCCTGTCCTTGGTCTGCATAGTTGTCAGTATTGGAACCGTTCGCTAAGGCTGCACAACAAAGCCACCCAGAACTAATTGCCTTACCAGTAAAACTAATAGACAAGCTGCACTCAATGCAGTTTCTGCATTCCGTTTGAGAGCCAGTCACGTTCAAAGGTGAGCAAGCCGCCTCTTTGGCACGAGCTACCTCCGAGTCACTGAGTGGAAGTATTGAAAAGTTGAATAGCTTAAAGTGAAGTCATGATGCACATAATGATGGTAACGGAAGCCTTCGGAATCATAAATATGCTCCGTGAGTTTTTCCCCTGTCCCGCTTGACAATTTAGCTGGGGGACCATTTTGGGATTTGTTTGGAGGGGGCGGGGGGACTGAAAAGAGGCATTTGTCTAAATGAGTGTCCCAGTTTGGCCCAAGTCAGAATAAGAGAATGTTTTATGGCAACATCTTAGGCTAAGTTTCCAGTCATGCTGAGGACGCTGATGTGGCAGCGGAATTGCAGTTTCGCGATGACGCCATCGCCGCTGCTGCACCCCTCTACTTTTCGCCAAGCTCCACTGGCCAAGACTAGTGTTGAGGTAATCCTGGAGAGACCGGCCCAGAGTGATTACCAGAATCCCACTTTGCCACAGCCTGTTTCCACTGAGCCGAGCTGCATTCTTTGGTGTTGTCATGAAGTCAGCTAAAGGTGACAGCAGTGGCTACGCTTTCAAAAAAAAGTCCAGCGGCACCTGTTCTTCCACTCGAGTTGCTCCTCTAGTCTTCTTCCAGAACTGCTGTGCCACTGTTAGAGGTCATGCATGTTATGGTCGGAGGTTGGGAAACAAACGTCCTGCAGAATGTTTGGATAGCTCTGCTTGACCTCAGAGGCACCTTCCTGTTTGACCCATCCCATATGGCGGAGTGGTTTTGGACCTCTCTTTTCCTCCTAATTCATGTCCCCCTCTGCACTGGCCCGGTCTAATGAGTCGTGGCGACATGGTGAAAGGTCAAAAATTGGTGACCCTACCAGTTTGCACCAAGTCCTGGGTATAAGGTGTAGCGTTCTAAGTCCCTAGACCACTATACTAGAATCCCTATTCTAGCTACACCATCTCTGAAACGTCCTTCTCACTCTGTCTCTCTCTCTTTCCAACCCCCACCTTCATCTCTCCTCCACTTCCAGTTTGTGTTTACGAAGAGGGATTTATTAGTCTGAGAGGGGCTGTTACGGTGATGGTGGGCTGCGGTGCTCAAGTGTTCCGACATTCTGAGCAGCAGTGGATGGGGAAGGGAGGGTTGACTCGCAGAAGGTTTCCCCCCAATCCGAGACGCTTCTGAATCCCACCCCCTTCACCAGGAGGCTGAACAAAAGGGAGTCCTTCTAGCTAAGATGGCGTGACCTTGCCCACAAATGTAATGTTCAGGATTAGGCCCAGCTCAATGAGGAACGTAATCTATCTTTTGCCCTCAAATGGAGTGGGCTTGTGGAGCAAGGTCCTCTGAAAAGCGTTTTCTTGAACTGATGGGCAAAAACGTGTGATGCCGCAGGAGGTAGCTTTTTAGTGTTTTCAGTTGGCTCAGCCAGGTGCAGAGAGACATCGGTATGGTCTGAGCAATTACCGCACTGGGCAGTAAACCCTTGTTACCATCCGGAAGAGCTGGAGCCGTTTTATGAAGGACACTGGAGAGGACGGGAAGGGGGAAGATCCTCCCATCCCTGGAGCATGTCTGGAAATGCACACCACCAGACAGAGAGTGAGAGAGACATATATAGAGAGAGACTTTCTCTTTTTAGTCAATCAACCTGAGAGCATGTTTGGAATCATTTAAAGTTTGCGTAATTTATGTGCATAATTTAGATTTTGATGTGATTATTCCGATGTTGTGGTTGAAAGTTAATCAGATTAGTGGGCTTGTTATTCCTTAGATTAACATTAATGATGGGTGGTTAGACTGCGGAAGGCGCTGCCGCCTTTGAAAGACCACAGTCCTTGTTTACAGTTCCTGCCTCACCACACACATACCCACACACACACACACACACACACACACTGTCATACCAGAGGCATCACCACGACTACCCTCCAGCTACGGCCCAGCTGTGCTGGCCATGTTGTAAAGTGCAGCTCTTTTCACCTTCTCAAATAAAAGTAGACGACAGCGCCTGCACTCACCAGCCCTCTCTCCAGTTTCTCTTTTCGCTCCGCCACAATTGATTTGCTTTCTCGCCATCTCCAGTGTCTGTTCTCTCTCACTTCCTCATCTCACACACACACGTACATACACACACAGACAGAGACGCACACTGATCTACCCCTCTAGTCATTACTTGCACCAGGAGGTCTTCGATATTTCATCTGAGCGAAGTAATCGCATTACACGGCTTGACGTGTTGCAGATAGCGAATTATGGGCGCAAATATGCCAAATGATTGCCCGCTGGTAATGTATAGGCAGGTCGGGAAGTGTTCAATGCTCTCGCAAAGGCTGGGGGTGGGGGGGTGGATGGTGAATGTGAAAAGCTGAAGCAGAAGAAAGATTGTCTACACTCTCCTTTATACCGAGCCAAATGTCAGAGAGAGAGAGAGAGAGAGAGAGAGAGAGGGAGAGGTGTGTGTGGGCCCTGTGTGTGAGCAAGAGAGGGTGGAAGAGCGCGAGAGAGAAAGTGTAGGAGATTGCTGATAAAGATCCGTGTTAACCTTGCGTGGCGGCAGGCTGAATGGAGGGGAAAATTAGGCCTGATATAATACTCATGCATGAGGCTCTCACACACAGAGGGAGGTGTGTGTCACCAGCCACGCGCAGAGAACGTTTAAGGGCTCGAAACAAAACTGGCTCCGTGTTTCTCCGCCCTTTGCAGGAGATATATATTCGACGCTGAGGCGGGCGTGCCGTACCACATTATTAAAAGTCATGTTCCTTCAGCGCCGGTGTTAAATCCCGAACTCAGGCTTGGCGAGGAGGGCAGACGAGGCAGACGAATCGCGCTCAGCGGTGTACTTGTTTCAGAAAGTCACCCAAGACAAAAAATAATTTAATTCTTGCTTCTGTCGTGTCCCTCATCATCTTATTGTTAAGTCAAACTTGAAGGAGGCTTTCTGTGTAACAGTCTGATGACAGGATCATTACAGCAAAGTTGATACCCTTTTTAGTGTGTTATGTGTGTTTGAGAATGTGTAGTTTACTGGTAATAGATACAAGAAAAAGAGATGGGTAGACAAGCAAATTTTCTACTATTTTCTTAAAGCTGTTCTTAAGAAAGTTTTATATTTATATACTATACTTTTATACATCTGTTGGATGGAACAAACCCCAAAAGGCTAATATTTTTGCACAAACACGCATGCAGTAAAATTTGTGTTAGATTGTTCTTCAGCATAGATTCTATTCTTACCTAAGAGCAAATCTCAACAAGAAAACACAGGTGAAAGTCTGAATCTTTCTGAAAACTGGCTTTCTTCTTTCGAACAGTTGGTGAATGAAGTCCTGTGCTCTTGCACTGAAAGGTGTCTCTGGCCAGCAGAAAGATATTTTCAAAAGTGTCTGAGTGTGTGACCGGGGTGGACGGTGGTTAAGGGATTTGCCTCAGGTTAATGGGCCTTTTGGAATGGCTTAGCCTATATGGGAGTGAGAACGGGGGAGACAGCATGCCGCTAAATGGCTTCGGTGGGGAGATTGATTCTCTGGTTAAAGAAAGCGCACTGACAGGAGCCATTAGGCTGCTGCGAGGAGAGTGAGAGGACAGCCGGCCCATCCTCAAGACCTCTCGCTCCCCACCAGTACTGAGGAGACTGATGGCAGCAGTAGGCCGGAATGGCCTGGACCTTCAGCACGGACTCGTTTAGCCGAGCAGGACACTGACGCTGTATTGTGCCTTGTAGTGGAAGTAGATGGCTCCATGATATATTGCTTTCTTTGAAAATGAATAGTTGGTGTGTGTGTATGTGTGTGTGTGTCCCCTACTGATATCACACCTCTCATTACAGAGTTAAGAGCAATGCCCCCCTGCTGGTTTTGCAGGCAAATCAGCGCAGCTGTGAAACAGATCTATAAAAGTGGCCCTCAATGGCACGGCGGGAGCAGAGGAGGCACTGCATGGATGAACGCACAACACAAAACTATCAGCCTTGTCGTCAGGCATCAGATATCTCCGACGCAAGCACATATACACTCACCGCGTATTGCCCGTTTGCACTAAGGAGAGTGCTGGCTGGACAAAAGTGCTGGAAGCAGGACAGGGGGAGGTAGAATGTGTGATAAGAAAAAACGTAGAGCGAGACAGTGTCAGGTTGAGGTGGCAAGACAGAGGCGGTGTGTGTCTTGTTAGACAAGCTAACAGTGCAGAATAATACGATGATTTGCCAGGCGGAGTAGCTGGTATTCAGGTCCTCCATCAGAGCATCAGACCTTGTATGTGTGTGTGTTTCTGGGGGTGAGACTGTGTGAGAGTCTGCAAAGCTCAGTGTTGGGTCCCTTCTGTACAGGCGTAAAGGAGTGGTAATGCAGAAAGTGTCTGTGTGTGTGTGTGTGTGTGTGTAAGAGGCTGTGTTTTTTTTGTGATACAAAAATAAAGAAGTGATATTAAATGTATATTTCTGTTTGTGGGGGAGGAGGAATAATGGATACAGAGAAAGACATACAGACAGATTGTATGCATAGTATTTGTTGCATAGTAGCCCCACTCATATTTACACACACCAACTGTGAGAGAGAGAGAGAGAGAGAGAGAGAGAGCGAGAGAGAGAGAGAAAGAGAGAGAGAGAGAGAGACAGAGAGAGAGATGTGTATGGTAACAGACCTGGTCACAGCGAGACGCTCAATCCACTGTGGTGATAAATCAGGCAGTGTGTTAATTGGTATGAAAACAACACTTTGGCAGTATATAATGTTTTATGTGTCTTTCATGTCCTTTATTGTAATACTAATGAGGGGCTGTATATCTGGTCGGGGAGGGGGGGCTTCTTCCCTCTGCTCTTCTCGCCATGCCAGATAAGCTCCTTAGTGGGATCACCGGAATATTCCACCACCAGGGCGATGCAGGCGGAACACAATCACACACACACCCCCCCTTCATTTGCAATCGGTAATTAGTATGCAAATGAGCCCAGGGGAACACACAAGTACTAGTGTATTACAAGAGTCTGATTATGACTCCTCGGGCTCCTCAGGGAACATAGTGGAGTGCTGAGGAGCTACTCACCTCCCCACGCTCCAACGGGCTACGAGTGCCGCTTTCTTGTCGAGCCACCCCTTGGTTCCTGGATGGTGCTCCTGCAGCTGAATTAGCATGGAGCGATGGTCGGTCATGGCATCATTTACATGTGGGGTTACTGTTTTCTGCCGATGAAATGTCATCAGTTAGATCCTGACAACCCCAAGCACTAGTTTGCTTGCCAGGGATGGCTACGATATGTGTGATGTTTGATCAGTGTTTTCATTTTGGATAGATGCTTTGGGGTCATTGAACATTGAATCAATATGTCAACGTAGATCAATGTATCGTTACACCCTTACACTGCAGTAATGTGTAAGATGTCTAATTAGCATGTTAGAAAACACTTTTGATGCACCCCGGCAATACTCCCAGATAAAAGTGGACAGTCAGTCTAGCAAAATGGACAGAACGACCCCTGAACTGATGGCCCAAGACTGTCAGCCTGGATCAGGTTCCCTTTCCAAAGCGTCTGATTTTCCCTGTGACCTGACTTAAGAAGAACAGAGAGCAGCAGGATCTATATCACCTTGGCTAACCCCTCTCTTTGTTCTCACAGCCAGGCAGGCTGGGGGTATTGGCGCGAGAGATTACCGGCATATTGATGGCTTAAGATGAAGCTCAGGAGACAGGCCTGAGGTTGCTGCTCTGTAGGGAGATCAGAACCTCCAGCTCTTTTCCAGTGCTGGACTGGGAATAGGCTTGCTGCTTCACCACACTGTAGCATGGGTAATGGGTCCCTGTCTATATGGTGCATCTTAAGGCCATCAGACCCTGACTGTGTAGCGTGGCAGAGAGAGGGAAAGAGTGAGAGAGAGATCATGCCCTGGCTGTGTGCTCTTTGGCTAAGTGCTGGGCATGCTGTCCTTGACTGCTCAGTTGATCCTGGCTGCTCACGGCTGAGTAAGCTGGCAGCCCTCATGGAAGTAGGAAGCAGTGAGTGTTAGTGCATGGCCACCCACTCCTCCCATTGATTCCAGCACCACATGAACTCGCAGAGTGAGACGGTTCATCACACCACCATTCTTCCACAGAAAGCATGGGCAAGATTTTCTACTGACCATAGCCATGCTCTACGTCATCATCCCCTCATATCATCCTCCAGCCTGTTCCCTTCTTTTGCTCTAAAAACTTTCTGATGGTGGAGTGTCTGTTTGTATGCCTGTCCAGTTTGCTAACTTTTTCTTTTTTTAGCATTGCATTGTTGTTTGAATCCGTAGTGGGGTACACCAATGTCAAACACTAGTGTGTATTCATAGGGTCTGCCTTATAGATTTGTGGTGCGCTTCCAATATGATTCCAACTTGCGATGCCGTAACGTCTCTCTGCAGTTCCAATATGACAGCACGGATGCTCGCTCAGGCCAAACGCACCACAGGGGGCTCATTCCATAAAGCAAATATTATTGCACACCCCGATAATTTACGAGACACCACCCCCATACACACAGGCGTACACATACGTGCACATTACTACACCAGTTCTGCCCCTCCCGCAATAAAGCCCCCTTTCCTGATAGCTCTCATAGAGGTGGTATTTATGAGGGAGGGCTTGTTCCCTGCGTTCATATTTCACTCGCTGAAAAGGGAAAGGGGGGGTAATGAAACATCCCGTGCACAGAGGTTTATGTTGTGACAGCTGTAATTGTGGTGCACATTAAAAGCCGTTGGAGGAACACTCCACCTTATTTCTTCTGAAAGCACAATGTGACAAAAGGAGGGGGGTGTTGTGTAGCCTCCACTGCCGCTGCCTGAGCGACGTGAGGGGTTTGATTAGTGCCATCACATTTGGGGTTGAGACTGTGTTTGACGATGTGATTATAGGTGTTGGCTCCAACCGACGTAAGAGACCCCATCGGCCTTGACTTTAATGGACGCAATGTCCCAGAGTCTGTGCTCATGGAGCGAATGTGAGCACACCTTAAGTTTGGTTTCCACACTCCCAATCTGGAGAGGTCAATGAAAGTGTCACATGAATATCAATTAATCATCTCCTAAATTGGTTGCAGGTGCTTTTGGTCAAGAGAGGGTCAAGCAAGCAGTAATTTTTTACTCAATTAGTGACCAGCCACATAGTCCAGCGTAGCCTATGGAGACAGCTTTGGGGGACAGTTGAAGTTTATTATAAGTTCTTTATTAGGTGTTTTCTATCCTTCTCAACTCACTTTCTCTTTGGCCGTCCCCTCTGGTATTGTCCCCGTCCTGCTTGGGAGTCTCTCCTCTGCCAATCCCCACTGCAAGGGGCCATCAAACAAAGTGACCCGGCAGTAAATCAATATGTGTGAGCCACGGCAACCAGGCTATCGCCGGCGATGGCACACAGTGAGGTTAGTGGAGCTTAATGATGCTATTCTGCCAGCCGGCATGCAAGTCAATGGTGGACGGCTACCCTAAAAGGGTTAAAGCCCATGGATCAGGGTGCATACCCCCCGGGAGAATCCCCCCACCCATCCACCCCCCAAGGAGGGTGCTTTGTTTCCTTGGGCAAACATTCCCACAGAAAAGGGGAAAAAGCCATTTGGCTCCCCCAGCTTGTGCTCCTTTCACTGGCCAAGGAGGTCTTCCCCAGTCAACAGCTGGACATGACGTGACAAATTGGGGGCTTTGTCTTTTTTGGGCTGAGGTGGGGGGGTGGGTCTGAGGAGGAGCGAAGGAGAAAGTGTCATGAGAGGGTCGGGGAGGGGGTTCATTTCTGATGCTGAAAGGACGTGGGAGGGGCCGTAGAATGCATTGTGAATCGTTGCCGGCACAATGCACATTGCACGGTTTAAAGGGGAAATATGTCAAGGCTTTGTTTCAGATTGAAATGCTCCAGTTTATCGAGGGCCAAAAACCAAGGAGCGGTTTGGCATAGGTCAGGTGGGCGCAAGGGACAAGCGGTGGAGGTGGCACCTGTGACGAGGACGATAGTTTCCTTTAGGATTCGCTTTACAGACCTGTTTCATTCAGAGCAGAGTCTCTGGAAAATTGTTTAAATCGGTGTGGAATGACTAAACTGCTGTACTTATTTTTTGCATCCTAAATTCTCATAAACAAGTGCTCGAATGCACCTTTTACTAACACCTGATCATGAAAATTGACTTGAAAAAAACTGTAGCAAAAGACAAAACACAAAGTCACAAAGACTGTGGCCTGCAACGCTCTTCAGCAGCCATTTTATGAAGCCCCCTCCTCTCAGCATAGCAATAGAGATCCCCGGTGAACGACCCTGGGGTGAAAAAGCTCCGCATTTGACAGAGTCCGCCTCTTAACTTGTTAACTTGCTAATTGGCTGGCAGTCACTTCATGAGGCCAACAATGGACTGCTAGCTGAGCGATGAGGCTCACTCTTTAAGAGGCCGGCTGCGGGGGCCAGGTGGCAGCTCTCGGTAGGGCGGGGGGCGGAGTTTTTTGGGGAGGGGGTGGGTGCTTGGGATGGGCTGGATACCCTGCAGAGTTGTGTGTGAGGTCCAGCTTGGTTGTCAAGGGGACAGGCAACGTGATATATTATCTGAAGAAGTATCAGACCAGCCTAAGAAGGCAAGGGTGCAGGTGGGGCATGACTTACCCTGCCCAGTCCAGTCTCTCTCACTCTCTCTCTCTCTCTCTCTCTCTCTGCATTCCCCCTTTCGCTTTCTTGTGACCACCCCCTGCCATAAACACACACACAAACACACATCCTTACTACTTGTTTGCCCAGTGGAGGCCTGGCAGCCTTGGGATGGGGGGAGACTAAGCGAGCCTCCGCTCAGACCCGGAGCATGTTAGGTAATTACGAAGAGCTTACGGGGCCATTTCCACGACAGCTGCTCCCAGCGCAAACACAGCGCCGGCCAAAGGCAGCCACCGCATTGTGATCCGCTTTGTGGGAACAAGGTTGCCAAGTACAATAGGCCGGCATGTGCAAGTGGGCAGGGGCCATGGTGCCAGGCGGCCAGAGAGAGACTCCCGTCTGTTGCGGCTTGAACAGTCATTACAGCGGTGACGCTGAGCTCAACAGCGTCCAGAGGCTTTGACCTCTCTGTCTGCCTAACTGAGATGGGGGGTCCACGTTTTCATGGATCATCCTGTGTCGTGACCACAGATTTTTGTTGCTACATACTTTCAGCTTTTTAATGGGGGCTTTTCAAGCAACAAGCTACTTTTAACTAATGATCGTGGGTAAGCTACAGCCAAAGCTACTGTTTTAATATAGTAGTTAGGTTCACTACAATAGTCAAGTCTTTATTTATCACATGCATAATTATACAAGTAAAATATGCAGTGAAATGTACCCTGAACCACTCTTTCGTGACTGTGCAACTGTAGACAAAATTTAAAGTAGACCAAGAAATACCAAGTTTAAAAAGATAAAATATGTAAATGTGACAAATATGAGAAAAAAAATATATACAGTATATTTAAATGTTAAACTTAAAAGTATAAGTTCTGAGTATAATACAAATATGAACAGATTGACAGATGTGCAATGGCAAGTTATAAATTATGAAAAGTCAAAGTGCATTGTGCAATATCAGCACAACAGTGTAGAACCCGTAAACAGTGTAGCAGCCTGAACAGTGCAAGTAATAAACGATGAAGACAATATCAAGTGTAACAGACAATGAATATAACACAGTAGTTGAATATAACATAATGCTGTACCATGATCATGAAGATATTTCATCCAGTTATACTTAACATAATTTAATTTTAAATATGTGAATTTTTAAATGTGTGAAAATGAAAACCTGCATTTTTAACATATTTTGTAATGTCAAATCAAAATATGGTTTCAATGACATTTTGGATGCCGAGAGTGTTTTGATTTCTTGGCATGGATAATTTACAAAAATTAGTATTTTTTACGTAACGTAACCAAATCACATTTGTGAAAACAGACAGGTTATTAGAAAAGCTACTGAGTATTAAAATTAACTGAAAATGTTCTCATTTTAGCTAGCTGCTTCCTTGCATTCTATTGAGTGCTCAACCGTGACTTTTTGTTTGCACCGCCCTCGAGTAAAAAATCAGCTTCCGTCTGACGGGAGGTGAAGCTAAAAAACAGAGCTTGACTTGTTTGTGGGCTCGATGGGCTCCATCTTGGTTTCTCCTGCCCTGGCGGTGGCATATGAGACTCGGTCGGGAGGCTGGAGTTAAATAAACCGCTCTCCCATGTGTTCCCCATCTTAGAATAACAGCGCACAGTTGACCACAGGTGGCAGTGCAGGGGCCGGGGCAGGTGAACTCATGCCTAACCGAGTGCTACGTCTCCAGTCCGGTTCCTCAGGCGAGACCCAGGCCTTGCCCCGGGCCTTGTATATTTTCCTGGCTCCTCTCTGTTTATCCACAGCTACTCCATCTGGCGTGCCATCAAAGGCAATCGCTCCCCGGATCGCTTTTACCACAAACCACCCAAGGTTGCGAGCAAAAGAGGCGTCGGCTCCGGACCTGTTTACCTCAGCGTCTCTGGCTCGCGGAGCAGACTGCTTCAAACAGTGTCAGCATGCTCGTGCGCGCGTATGAATGTGTGTGCGTGCATCATCCCATTTCTAGCTCCCTAGAGTGTGAACTCAGAAGACACATCTACGCCTGTCTGATCTGGAGTATTGGAGGCTGTGATGTTGCCAGCGTTCTCAGCTGTGATGACTGTGTGTAGTGTCGGCTCTGACTTATTAAACTGTCATTTAGTTGATCTCTGCATGTACGCTGAAAAGAGCAGACCAAAGAAAACGAACCAAATGTTGACGTCTCGATACAAAATTTTTCTATTTTTCACTAGTCAATTCAGTAAGTGAAAAGTGTCAAAACTATTACAAAAAAAATTAGTTGCAATGATGTTGTTATTTTTACGTTGATCTAAAGTCTCACTTTAACACCAATCCAATCTGCAAAGTTTAAAAAAATAACTTCACAAGAAAACCTGGTATCTAGATAACTTGTTAATAAATATTATCTATGTGTGTAACTCTTATACAACGTAATATGATCTGATCAGTTAATCAACTTAATTTACTTCAACTTAAACATGCTAAAACTTAGGTCAGATGTGAAGATTAACTTAAATCTGTTGTAACTAAAAGTTGTAACTGCGGCTATTCAGTTTCAGTTATATATATTCAGGTATACAATATGGCTACATCTCAATTGCTGGCTTAAAGTTTCAGATAAAATAAAATTGGATACACTAATTATTTCAACTCATTATTTTAAATCTAATTTTAACTGAATCACTGTCTTGTATAGAGCTGAACTGAAATTTGGTATTTCAGTTTACATTCTACTAAAATGTTTATTTAATTTATTTGTAAGAGTTTTATATTATGGAAAGAACCACTATATATTGCTATTTAAATTTTGCAATTTTAGTTCTTGTATGGCATATTTACACTTTCACGCTTAAACATAGGCATGAAAACGAAAAAATATCAGTGGAAATTGCATAAATTATTGTTTCAGGTTGAAGTAAATGAACGGATCAAATTTTTACAATGTAAAGGTTTAGGTAATGTGTCCGGGTCTGCTCTACATTTTGTGCGTCTTCATAGCATCTTTTGCAAGTCTCTAACTCTCCTTCTCCTGATCTGCTGAAGTTTATTCTTCCTCTTGTTACAATGCCTCAGTCAGGACTTGCTCATACCTTTTCACTTTTGTAAAGCCGGACCTCCTCCTCCTCCCCCTCCTCCACCTCCACGCCATGAGTAAACCATTACATCCAAGAGCCGGCCTCATTTAAAACGAGCCACAATTAAACCGCCTCCTCAGCGCCCCAACCCCTTAAAAATGGCTGTTTTTAGCAGTTTTGGCACGCATAAACAGCCACCAATTTATGTGTGCAGCCACGTGAACGGCAACACACTCCTGCGTGTGCCCGCGTCTCCCCGGGAGCGCGTGGCAACATTTCCCCAGATGTTTCCCACGTGACTCCCCACTTCCCGCTAACATTCCGCCGGCCCCGGGGTCCCGACACGTTTTATTATCACCCAGAGCGTGGCCTCCCCTGGCGGGAGCGGAATAACCACTCCATCAGGCCTCGGTGTCAAACAATACAAACATGATCTCTATATTTGGAGAGGGGCTTGAGGAACGGGTGCCCGCCGCGCTATCAGCCGGGGGGGCACGGGCTCGGGACGATAAATAAAAAAGCCGGCGGCGTCTCGCGTCTCGCCTCTCCTCTCGGTCATGGTCGTTAGAGCGCACGGCGCACGGCAAGCTCATTTCTTCCAGCTCGGCGTGTGTTTGTGTGTGTGCGCGGAGGGTTTGCACTTGATGGTTATGCCTCCCGCCCATTCTCTCTTTCTCCTTCGCTCTCGCTTCCTCTCTCTCCCTCTCTTTCTACCCCTCTCCCTCCCACCGCTGCCCTTCTGCCTGGCATCTGGTAAGCAGCTAAAGAGAAAGCCGTGTGGTGAGACCGGTGCGTCTTGCTGGGTGGATTTGAACAAGCACATGCCTGTTCTACCTCGGTGGCCTATGAAATGAGAAAATCAGCCACTGTGATGCCGACGGGAGCAGGGCTTGGGTGATAAATCTGTGAGGGGGACTTTTTGCGTGTGTGTGTGTGTAGCTGATTGGAAGCGTGCATACGTGTGCACGTGCGTCCTGCGTGCGCATACTTGTGTATGGTGTGTGGGTATGCATATTTGTGTGTGTGTGTTTGTGTGTGGGTGTGAGATTTAAGGATTTGATTTCACACCAGCAAAGATCTGTGTCTGGAAAGCCATCACCCTAAATGCACATCACATTAAAACATGTATGAGTTCATTCTTCTCTCCTCATCTGCATTTCTTTTCCCCCTCCAAAATATTCAGCAATTCATTATCTCCTCTGCAACAGACCGGGGTCAAACGACACACTGCGAACTTTGTGCAACCTCCACTGTACCAAAGAGTAGAAGGCGGGGGGATGTTCTGGGGGAGGGTAAGCTGCACTTTGCAGGAGTGTTATTTCAAATCTTACCATCAGACCGCCTCTATTAGATCGCGTTGTCACGATCCGGATCAGATCTTTAATGTTGCTGTTTAGACTGAGACAGAGTTTAGTCTCATCCTGTGACACTGCTGTCTTTAATGTGGGAGAATTCCTCCTCCTAAACGACGCCCGTTGTGCGGGAGAGCTCAGGGCGGCTTGTCCATCTGAACAAAGGTGGGACAAAGTCAGCATTAAAAGGCGGCGCTCTCTGAGAACGGCTACTGTTAAATGTCATGATGGCTCTGATAGGATCTGATCTGCCGGTGGGGGGGAAAGAAAGACGAGTCGTTTCATCCCCTCTCATCTGCTGTCATCCTCAAAGCAGCAGGGTGTGGGCACAGGGGTCCACCTGTGCCTGGAGTGCACCTTTCGGCATCACTCACTCCCAAACATAGGGGCATTTCAAGGACAGGTGTGGGTTGGTTGTGTTTTTAAGTGGCTGTGAGGGTCTAAAGGCCTAAAAGACAGGAAGGAAAGGGAAAAAAAAGAATTTTATAGAAAAGCTGTAGCATTTATTTTAGGGAAGAAAAGTACTTGTTGAGGTTAAGGTTAGGATAAGCTTTGGTTGGTGTGGTAGGATACTCATCTCTAGATAAAGATGGGACCCCGAGGAAGACGCCTAACCCCAAGTTGCCCCCTTAACCCCCTCTGGATATGAATGTCTGCAAAATGTTGTATAGTTTATTAGAGGGAGAAAGATGGATAGAGTAAGAGAAGAAGAGAAAATATATTTTTAAATGTCCAGTCTGCCCACTCTGACAGCAGCAATCTCTCAGCCCTGAAAGAGTGAGCCTGTCTGACAGACACATCCATCCGTCAGTCGCCACTACACAAGACCGGAGGTCGGAGGTCAATGTTGCTCACAGCCATCTTGTGTGTGTGTGTGTGTGTGTGTGTGTGTGCATGCACAGAGCAGGTTTATGAAGTGGCGCTGGCCTCCTGCCCTCAGCGTTGTTAACCTCTAGCAGCCATACACACATCACCACACTCTGTATCTAGGTCCAATCCTGGTCTGATCTAATCATGCAGATATTGTACAAATCTGTGATCAGACTGCATACAAGCAGGCATCAGCGTTGCCGGCTGTGTAAAGCGTCTCAGACCCTCGGAGCAGTTGTAAGTCATGTGAAGACCCCCCACGCACAGGAATGAGAGCTGTTTTAAAAGAGGCCTGTCCTTCCTTTCACCCTGTTAAGCAGAGCTCAGAGGAAGCTGGACTTTTCCCCCGGCGCCTTATTCACAGGCCTTATGGGAGCCTGACTGACCGGCCCGACACCCTTCCTGGCCCCAGTCACGACTCCGTCCTCGTCCCTCTTCCCCTTATCCCCTCATCCCTTTCTTCTCTCCTCAGCCTCTCATGTTGTGACTCCCGACAAGTCCTCCAATTTGCTCAGCTGTGTGAAGAGCTGGGAATGGCATCGATATCCTCCCCTCTCCATCTGACCGGACCTCACTCTTGGGTTACAGGAGCCGGTGAGCATGACGGGGGGGGTGGACGATGAGATGCTTTCACACTCCTGCTCCGATGTGTTGGGCTGCCAGCAGGCTCCTGGGAAGCTGCCACACGCTGGCCCACCTCAGCCTGCTCATTGATCTCTCCCCACGTCTGGTATTTGACGCTTCCCTACCCAGTGTTGCAGAAGTTGCTTTTAAACACGAGCTTTTCAAGCTTTACAAGTTACTTGGGACAGTTGGTAGTGTAATGGTTAGGTGTTTGCCCTGTGATTGGACCGGTAAAGGTGTCACTGAGGTATTTTTGATCAAGGTGCCGTCCCCAAGCACTGCTCACCGGGCGCTGCCCACTGCTCCTTCATGGATGGGCCATATGCAGCGGTCACATTTCAATGACAAATAATCACTCACTCACTCATTCACTCACTCACTTAACTTGTTGTTTGAAGTAGCTGAGCTACAACCAAGTGGCTGTTTTAATGTAGTAGTTTAATTAAATTAAGGAAAACAATGTGAAACATGATTTTACAAGTAATACAAAAATCCGTATTTTCGAATAATGTAATAAATCACAATAATGTTTCAATCACATTTAGGACATAGAGAGTGTTTTAAGCTCATTAACTGTGAGAAATATGGCCATGGATTCTTGTTTCCATTTTCGCTGTAGATGTAACCGATCCGATATGTGGATGGGTATCGGTCTGATAACGGCTCAAACGGCTGGATCAGGTATCGGCGACATTGGGCCGTTCTATGGAGCCGATCTGTAAATGCGCGCACTCTTAATTCGTTATGCATGGGAAGTGGCACTGCGGTGTTAATGACAGTGTGCATGAGCGCCGTTACTCGCTAAAATGCTCTAGTTCGGTCAAAACGTCCCCTTTATTACAGACACAAACCATATTTTAGCTGATAAATAACCTCAACAACCAGCGTTCTACTCACAATTCTGCCATTTATTTAGATTTTCCCATAGATTTTCCATCATTTATCCTGGAACGCGCGCCCAACGGGGCGCACGCAGTGGATCATGGGAAATGTAGTTCTCTGTAAAAGCAGCTCATTTTATAGGTCAAATTGGTTCAAAATGACAAACTTCAGTATTTCATTTTCAATTGATCAAATTTTCTTCAATTTTATATGTTATAGAGTAATCAGTAAGAAAGAAGAAATATTTATATGTCTAAATGAACAAATTTTGAGAACAAATAATTTAGCATGTACGTGTGTGTGTAATTATTACATTGTTTTAGTAGGAAAACAGTATTTAAATCAAGCATTTCCTTAAGCATAACAATAATCTCAGTCATGTATTCAGACATTTTAAAGCATTATTCTATGTTTAAAAAAAAGACTGTGACTATATCGGTATCGGCAGATATCCAAATTTACAATATTGATATCGGTATCGGACATAAAAAAGTGGTATCGGCCCATCTCTAATTTTCACCAAGGTGGACATCCTCCGAATCCATCTCACAGCTGCCAATAGTGTGCTTTTAAAAAGGAGCTTTTCCACTGTGAATCAACAGAAAAAGGTGAACTTAGTAGCGTTAGCTACTTCTCAACACTTTCCTCCATGAGAGGGGCTAGAGTGAGTGAGTGTGTGTGTGTGTGTGTTGGTGTGTGTGTGTGTGTGTGCGTGCACATCCAAGTCCAATTTTCCCCCTGTCATTAAGGAAGGTCGAAAGGATACCACTGCCACAGTCTATGAACGCTGTGCTAACACCCTGTAGAAAATATTAAGACCCTGGCATCGCCAATATACTAAAAAGCAAATGAGTCCGGTGCTGATCGATGCAAACAGAGGGGAGGGTGCTGCTGCCTCAGCAGGAAGGGGATCTCGCCATCGATCAGCTGGACTTCCTAGGATAGCTCTGGAACAGGTGTAGGAGGGAGGCCTACTGCCCTAATGCCTAAAACACACACATACTTACCAAAAAACTCCACAGAACAACAATTTAAAAGCATTCTTTAAATTATTCCTAAGGGTCTGCTAAGTTTGGCGTAACATCACTGGTCTAAAAAGCTACTCACGCTGAGCTTTAATTGCTATAATCAGAATAGAATTAGTGCCCAGCTTCAAAAGTCTGCTCTAAATTCAGATTCCAGTCAAACCTAATTGAAAATAATGTTTGTTATAACACTACACCTCACACAAGTACAGGATCAAAGGCCACTGCGGTTTCCCCGTGTAAAAGTTCTCTCTTGCATTCACATCCACGTTCCCCCACCCATTCCCACCACGGTGGATCCCTTAAAACCTGATCCTGGCCGATTTTCAGGCTTGCCCGATCGATTTCCCCGGGGTGAAAATAAGAGGATACGAAAGCATGTTAGACTCTCTGGAATCAGATCCAATCCATTAGAGGGATCAATACGCTGAAGGCGAAAGGCAGGGAGGAGAGGTGGGGGAAAAAGAGGCCCTGAGTGTTGACAAAACCAAATAAATATAGACGCGCGAGAGAGGCGAAATTAGATTACTGTCAAAGGATCTAAGCACAACACTTTTAACCCCTAACCTAACAATCTGTGTTTACACCGCAGCGCAAGGGCACAGGAGGGGACGAGGGATGCGGTCTCGCTCGGGAGAAGTGTGTGTACAGTAGGGCCACGCTGGCTACACCTGTGACGGGGGTCACAGCCTTTCGTCTGTCTGTATGTCAGGGTGTTGATTTTAGGGTGTTTCATTTAGGTTCTCAGCTGGGATCGAGCGTTACTCATTAGAAAGGATTTTTGTTATGCAGTCATAGAGGTTTTCATTCATGAGTTCTGCATGAAATTTGACTTTAAATAGGTCATAACGAATGCACGAAGGGGTCAAATTACAGTTATAATTTTTGTTGATTTTATCAAAAACATTTCACTGTAAAAACCTTATTAACATGCACTCTCTCCTTCTCTTCCATGTACGGTTCCATCTCCGATCGGGACTCTCTGCTTTTAGGTAAGTCATGTTTTTCTTCTTAACTTCTTTCCACACCGACAGAAGCCTTTATGCACATTTTGGAACAGATACCAACTGTAAAACACCACAAAACTCGACCAAACTTCCCGTAAATGCGCAGACTTTAAATGCGGGAGGTTCATTCTTTGGCTGATCGTTTCCAAACCGTGCGCCGTAGCTAGCATTCCGCTCAGCAAAGCCGCCAGTTAATAGTTTGTTGGCTACAGCCGAGCATAGCCGCGGCGCGTGACACATTTAAAGTGTTAGCAGTGGCGGAGAAAGCGACCTGTCGGAATGCGGTCGCTCCACCCGCCGCCTCCCGCCTCCCATAATCCCCTGCTCATAATAGACTGGCAGCGGTGCCCGGGGTCTGCTCTCCAGATGGAGGCTGTGTATGGTAAGAAACTGGCACCAACCATGCCCAGGCCCCCACCGCTCTCACACATACACACTCATACCCCAACCCAAACACACACACACACATTCACACACTCAGACAGTTGGTGGCTTTCCTGTAACTGTGTATTTAACCCTTTAATGCCTGAATTAGAAGGCACTAAGTCTAAGCATATGGATGGTTGTCCACTTAAATGGCATTGTATCACACACGTACATTTTTAAAATGACATCAACTGTCTCCCTAGAGCGACTTGCGGTTAAGGGCCTTGATCAAGGGCTCAATGGTGGTAGTGATTTAAGATTCTTTAAGTGAATTTAAGTGAGTGATTATTTGTCATTGTGAATACACCACAGCACGCAGTGCACCACAATGAAATGTGACCGCTGCATTTGACCCGTCCATGAAGGAGCAGTGGTCAGCTCTATAAGCACTTGGGGACAGTACTTTGCTAATGTGTACCTCAGTGATACCTTTTCTAGAGTTTGGGACAGGACCACCTAAACCAAGACCGAGACAAGACCAAGACCAGAGTGTGTCGAGACTGAGACTGAGGCCAGGGCGGGGCAAGACCAAGTCGAGACCGAGACCGGAACAATGCGTGTTTTACACCCCATGACAAATAAGTGGAACATGCAAAGCCTAAGTGACATTAAATATGTTTATTCAGTATTTCTCTCTTACATATCTATAATGAGGAAGTGATCACATCATATGTTAAATTTAACAAACTGAGCACTCCTCAAGACCAAACTCACTGTTTTATTGGCTTGCAGAGTTGCGAATCTGGATACAGAATAAAATTAGTTGATAACAAATAATAAATTTTTCTATATTTATTTTTTGCCTATTGATTACTTTCTAACATTAAGAAATGGAAAATATTTTCTGATCAATTGAAAATTAAAAAATACTAAAGTTTTGGGTAATTTGAGTACAAATACATCCGACTCCGAGACAAGACCGCGACTTTTAAAAAATGGTTCTACAACACTAACCCTTACCGGTCTTGGACTTGAACCGGCGACTCTCAGATTCCACGGCTAACTCCCTAATCGTTACGCTACCAACTACCCACAAATATTATGGGAAAGCTGTGCAAATTAAAATACAAATTGCCAACAGATTTCAGTTAAAGAAATATTACAAGAAATTAAATCTAAAAAGTAAATGTAGAATAGAAATTATCTTTACAAATATGACAAAATAGACATTTATAATATAAACAGTAACTACACATGTGTAAATTTATGGGATAAGTTTGTCATTTTGTTGCATAATTCAATTCAATTCAATTCAGATTTATTTATATTGCGCTCTTAACAACAGTCATCGTCACAAAGCACTTTACATGTAACCGGCCTAAACCCCCCTCAGCTCAGGATGTCTCCAGGGAATCCTGGTGAGTTCAGTTGGTCAGTGTCAGCTTGGTAGGGTTGAGATGGTCAGCGTCAGCTCGGGCCAACTCCATAGAGTCCCGGTGAGGGTTTAATGCACATTAAAGTATTGAAAGAGCAGGACTTTTACTTAAATGATATGTTGGTACAGTGGTGTAAGTTACTGAAAACATAAGACTGGAGTTTGAATCCCAGGAACCATGAACAAGAGCTTTGACCCCAAACTGTACCAGAGAGACTGTCTCTGTAAGGGTGAAAGAGTATCGGCTAATAGCTGTAAATGTAAATGTGATCATGGTTATGTAGTCGTGGGTGAAAGCAGACAGCAATGGATTGGACAGTCCGGATTTTGCACACTCATTACAGTGATGATACGGAGGTCATCTGGTCCATGCTCTCTACATCCACACTTTCCCACCGCTGGAATCAAAGTTTTATGATTTCTCTATGGTGCCACTCATCACGTGGCTGCAGCCATGCTCCTAAGTCTTGCCCTTAACTCTCACTCCACCCTAATCCCTCCGGCATCAACGGAGGCCCAGTAACATCCTCTTTGCCCTTCACCGTGCTCTTCCGGAAAGGCCTTCCTCCTCTCCCCTCCCCGGCTCTGTCCTTCTTTCCCCTGATGCGTTGGTGGCCGAGGTGCCACTCAGGTGATTCCCATTGATTTCCGCTCAGCAGCCATGTTCCTCTCCAGGAGCAAACAAGCTGGGTCGTGTCGATGCCTCTTGACCGATCAGACCTCTTTCTGGCAGCTCGGCCGCTCGATAGCCCTCTTTGCAGACGCAGGCCTCAGCACCCACAACCCAGCACTCGGGAAAGATGGAGAGATTGGAAACAGGCCTTTGTTTTGCAGTTACGTCACACTTTTTCGCAGTTTTTCTTTTCTCTGTGAAGTTGCTAATGTTTGCCGATGGGGATATTTGGATAAACAAGCCACTTTGATGTGATTTTTCATGTGGGACGTGTGTGTGATAGGCTGTGTTTTGGAAGGGATTTAGTATTAGTGCTGCTTGTTTTTTGAGGAATGGCACACATCCATCTGGTGCTAAAGTGAGCGTTTTTTCTCTCAGTGGATTACTTTTTTTACTGTTATTTTCCCCCCGAAAATAAGCTAAATTCAAAGCAAATAACATTTGACATCGTAAGGCTGTACAAACAGAGATGCCAGAAAATAAACAAGGCTTCACAATTGTATGCCTACTACAAAGGTATGAATGGCAAATTTGACAAAAGGCTTGTACGTATGAATCTAGCTTAAGGTGGAAACTTCCGCAAAGAGCATTTCTTTACCTTCTGGAAGACTTCTACATGAACATTCTTCATAAAAATGTCAATTTGTGATCATTCATTCTTTAAGTATAAGAAATTTAGTTTTCACACCTTTGCACATAAAAAAATTGCCCTTTGGGAAAGTCAGCAAGTGTGTAAATAAAGAGTGTAGGGATCCATGCCTTGGCCCAAAGCCGCTCTACCGGCTGCTTCTGCTCATTCCTGCAGCTGGAAGATTCACTCTCACGTCCTCCCCTAACTGCTAATTGGCAGCTGAGGTGGCCAAAGTGAGCTGTGAGTGGGCGCGGGGGAGAAAAAAGTGGGAAGCTATTAATGTTCAGTGATCATTGGGCCAAGTAATAGTTATCAGTGTTTTAGGGCCAATATTATTACCGTGTAACGAAGGCCTTGATTACTTTATTAGCCCCTTGAAGTCATTCTGCTATCGCTTACCAAAGCGACCCCGAGGACCCCCCCTCCTCCCTTCACTTCCCCACCCCGTCCTCCTTCACGTCACTCCTGGGTGGCGCGCCCCGCGACGAAATCAAATTACGGCCGCCGTCGCACTTAAATCACGCACCCCCATACCCCAAGTGACATAAAAAATGACCACGGGAGGGTTACGCAGAGTTCAGGCCAGATAATGAAACGGCCGGGAAGGTAATAGAGAGAGAGAAGAGGTGTTCTGAATATGGGAAGGGAGAGAAGGCGGGTGGGGCAAAGGGAGGGGTTAATAAAAGGGGTTCATTTAGAGGGTATCTCCTCAATCTGACCCGCCTCGCTTCATACGTTGTCCCACTTTGCCCCCCTCTCTCCTCTTCACTCCCTCCATCCCAGTTCTCCGGTGATGGACTGCGGTGGCCGATTGAAAGTGCGGGTTTATTTAAGTCATCATTGTTAGGTGAGCCGAGGTGTCGCGCCAGATATAGATGCTAATAAACGAGCAGCTATTTGCACCGCCGTCTGCTGGGAGCTCCGGCTCCTGCTCCTGAACTCGCTCCAGCTTCTTGTTCTGCTAATCTGTGTCGTTAGCGATCGTAACGCGTGACGCTTGACAGCTTTTTCGGGGCCTCGGCCTAGTTAGCTTCTGGCTGAGATTAAACTAACACCGATCAGATGGTGGCTGCGCTTCTGAGGAGACCAATTTAAGTGTCAGTTTTAGTCATAACAGGCGCCGGAGTTTGGCTCTCAGAGACTGTTAATTTTGCCCAAGTTCCTGCACTGGGGGAGGAAGGGAAGGGAGAGGTGGGGGAAAGGAACGCAGATGGCGGTGGAGGTTTGCAGGTGCACTTCCCCCGTCTGACACCTGTCAAATGTTTACAGCTCAATCCTGCGTGTTTCGGGATGGGCCTCCTCCACTCTCATTACCAAATACCTCTGTCCCTCCGTCTCCAGCAAAACGGCTGTGGCAAACCGACAACAAGGTCCCACCTTTGACCTCAGCTCCGTCACCCTACTACCTGTTTGCATTAACCTCGCATTCTGGCCAAAGAAAAGGTCAAAACTGCAGGGTGGCCTCGGCCTTACTCTTACCACTCGTCTTTACGTCTTCAGTGTGACCCTGGTGCCGGACCTTTGGTAGCTCAGAGCTAATGAGTCGACCTAAGGAAGACTGTAAGCTTCTGTTTGTGTGAATACGCAGGAACAATCACGCAAAAGTTGGACCATTTTTAGTTATTTTTCAGTAGCTTGTGCAGTAATGAAAAGGCCTTTATTTATTAAATACATAATTTCGACTTCCAGTGTTGGATAGTGTTAGCTTCTTTTAATCATAAGCTTGTAATCATAAGCTTCCATTTAAAATAGCCTCACCAACACTGCCAAATTCATTGCCAAATTTTGTCTCTCTTCATCTTCTTGACCTTGAGCCTTGTCCCCCTCCCAAAACACTAAAAATCAGGGTTTAATTCACCCGCCTCGGCGGCCTTGTGAGAAATAAAAAGGCCATTACAGAGTGCCGCGAGCAAGCCGTTGTTGACTGTCTTTTACGATGGCAGGCGAGAGCAACGGGAGGGGGAAAGGATGCGGCCGATGTCTTCATTTAGAGCCGGTCCCTGTGGTGCAGCTCCTCCATGGACCCCACAACATTGGAGGTGGAGGCGGAGGTGGCCCAGGCGACGGTTGCCGTGCCAGCCGGGTGATTAGTAGTAAAATTTTAATGGGGATCCATACATATGTCTAGCTGTCATTTTTACGAGGACGTTTATACAGGCGGCGGCCCCCATCATCGACACCGGGCCCCTACACCCCCTACCCTCCCTCTTCTCCCCCACCACCCCCTTCTGGGTTGGGCCAAGGCCCAGGAGTGTGTAACCGAGCAACGAGCACGCAGCCTGGCGGACTCACACGCCCCACGGCCAGTCTATGGGGAGGAGGGAGCTTTATGGTTTTTAAGAGCAGCCTCACCTCTTAGAGTAATGGAATAGCAGGGATACAGCAGGCTTCGGGTGCAGTTGCAGCCTGATATGATATTTATTGGCCCCGATCCCTCGGGGGACGCCAGGCTTAATGTGGCTCCCATAAGAGGGGTCCAAGGTTCGCTCCCAGGACGTATTTACAGTGGGCGATATTTACAAGCTGCCACAATTAATGCGTGCGATCTGGATTACGTCTCCCCGACTAAGGCCGTAGATCGTCGGGCCGCTGCGTTACGTTGCTGCGACCTGGCCACGGAAATTCATTAGATAAGTCAAAGCCAAGCTGTGATGAAAGAGCAACCGTGACGTGAGGCACACTCTGATTCCCGATAAAGAAATAGCTCCGTATCTCCAGGCGTTAAAATGTCAAGGGCTGAATCGGAGATTCTGAAACTGCACGAGGCAATCACACCTTAAAGGGAACTTGCCTGGGACACAGGTAGGGGGCAAAGTCCCAAAACATGGCCCTGTCAAGTCCCACCAGAGGGCGAGAATCAGACCTTATCTGGTCTTGCCGTGCCCTTTCAAAGCTAGAAATGGGCCCCCCGTCCTCCTGTCCCCTCCAGAGTAAATAAATACACTCTTGGGGTCAGAAAGGCAAAGGCCTTGGAGAGGTGAGGCCGCGTCAGCGATCGATACAAAGGCGCGGTGAGTGCCAGCACCCCTATCTGCTAACAAGTCTGGTAACAGAGTTAGCGACCTGTCACACCTGTGCGAGGACCTGCAAATGCTCGTCTTTATGAGAAGTCGGCTAATGGTGCGTAGCAAGGCTGGACCGGAGCTGATCGCAGTGCATCATGTTTTTACCCAGTAAAGTGGGGGTACTGCGGGTTCGGAGGTAAGGTTTGCCACTCCAGTGCCTTCTAGCTGACCTTTTGCAAGGCTTCCATTGCAGCACTAACGCAATTAATGCTAGCTAGCGAGGGGTTAGAACAAGGTTGCTGCCAGGGCCGGACGCGGCCCGGGGCTCCAGGGCGTCAGGGGAGCCAAATTTGGCCTGAATTGAATCACGGAAGGGGAGGGAGGCGATGGCTCCCTGAGGAGATGTGGGCCCTGGGAGCTGGAGAGAGAGAGAGAGATAGAGGAAGGGTCAGGCCGTACTAACGTACACCATCCCCACTACAGCCACCCCAAAGGTCACTACACCATTACACTTCTACAACAGGTTTTACTAGCCACACATTGCCCTGGAACAGCCCTGAAACCGATCCGACGGTACAATTTTCAAAGAAAGCCTCCCAAAAAACATCAGCGCCATGGTGACGCTTCGGAAAGGTGACGCTTAGAGCAATTGCCAAGATTGGCTCTGCTCTCGACTGGATTACAGTAACAACAGCGAGTCCAAAGGCTCATTGAACGATCTCCCCCCCCCCACTGCCGCCACCACATACCCCCCACTTGTCATACAATCTCACCCGCAACAACACATCACTTCTTATCGGCGCGTTTCTTTGTCATGATAAGTGAACACTGCTCCGCTTTATGGCTGATAATCTCCGCCGGCCAGATATGATCAGAGGCTCGGGGAGCCGCTGACCACTTAAACCAGGCAGGGCCTTTTCAGCACCATAATAACCACCAATTGCACTGCTCACATCTATCAGCGCGCGAGTATCGACCTGGCACGGCTCCGGACACAGATGTCGGGCCTATTAGCCTCCCCCCTCCCCACTCCTCTCTCGCTCTCTCCCCTTTTGTTTGTTTTGAATGAGAATAGAAAAGGAATTGGCTCGTTTTTGATCTCGTTGTCGGTAACTTGACCTCCCCCCGAGTCCGGGACCAAAACCAATCCTAATATGGTTAGGGAGGCAGCGGTAGCTTTTCTAATGCTTTTTGAGGGACAAAAATACGGCAGCTCGCAATAGCGTAAATGGTGGAGAGCTTTCGGCTTGGCCGACCGCAGTGGTGGACGCGGCCTCCATCATCCTCCTCCTCTTCCTTCTCCTCTCTCTCCAGCTTTGTATCTCACAGGCTCCAGAAGAGGCATTATGGCATCCCGTGATCGGTTGGTAATTTATGGCAGATGTAAGTGCGTCTGATTGATAGGACAGTTTAAGCTCGGCCTACACTGCCGTTTATTTGGTTTGTAAAGAGCGACTGAGGAGGTCCGGAAACGAAGGCCAAGTCCGGAAAAGCTTCTCTTTGCCGCCGGAATAGACAAGAAAAGAGGCAGAAACGAGAGCGACTTTCTTTATTTGTTACGTTAATTTGCTGAATATTCTTAATTGGGGAAAGACGCGGACGCGCGTTTATGGCTTCAAATTACTACACAACATCTTTAAATCTTGCAATGGATTCTGGTCTTGACTTGTTTGCCAGGCCTGTGTGCATGGGTGTGTGTGGATGTGTGTGTGTGTGTGTGGCAGTAAGGTCAGTAAACCGGTGAGAAACTCAATCTGCTTAGAGCCACATCCTGTGTGTGTGTGTGTGTATCCTCTGCAACCTCACTGTAACGAGGTGCTCTGACCTCTGTCATTTCACTGTACAAACCAGATGATGTCTGTTTGTGTGGCTGTATCTGTGTGTGTGTTTACTGACCACTCTGGGGACCAAAATGTCCCCGAACCCCATGCTAGTGAATATTGAGGTTGTCTGAATCTTCTCAATGTGATATTTGAGTAACATCAGTAACATTTCTTTTTGTTTTCTGAGACAAAATTTAAGATTTGAATTAGGGTTAGAAATTGTTCACACGCAGAGTTTTGCACGGCGTCTTGCTGTCTTTGTGAGGCACTCCTGTACTGACTAGACATAAACAAGTCCTACCCTAATCCCGGTAACCAGGATTAAATCTTTAATGCCTTTTATTTATTCACATAAAAGCTTATCTTTTTTCCTTCATATATTCTACAAAATTGTCCTCATAACACTGCAAAAATGTCAGAGTTACGGGGCAGCCCCAAATTTCTAAAAATCACTCCCTACTCACATCTGCATGTGTGTGTATGTGTAGCTGTTGCCTTCTGACGTGCTACAGACCTGCTGCTGCAAATTTTATACTTGGAAATATATATTTTCATCCTGGATTACGCTCCCTCTGCCTCTCACACACATACGCACACGCACAGAGACAGTGTGTGTGATAAGTAGCTGTGAGTAATAGCTTTGCTCTGGCAGGCAGCTGTTGGCTCTTGTTTACATGATAAGTGATTACCCTAATTTTGAGAGCGGCCTGATAAATAGCCCCCCCACCAAACGACAGCCTCGGCGATAATACCTTTTTGATTATTCAATAAATAACCCATAATTCGACATTGATTGGGCTGTGAATGTGATGTGGGGGGGGGATGTGGAGGAAGAGGTGGGGGGGGTCAGTATTGACCTTTGTGGTCAGCTCCTTGCTGACCACTGGTCAGTAAGGTGACCCTCCGTCCACTCCAGCCTCCGGCTGATCTGATTTGTAAAGGCCCTCCACCCCGACCACCGCCACTTAATAACTTTTAGAATTATCCCATAGCTCGTGATGAGCATATTAGAGTGACAGGTTTCAGCACCGGCCGTATTGGAATCAATGCAAACGGCTTTGTCGGACCCCTGAAAAATGGTTTGTTTCTTTTTCGGAGGACGGTTCTCTCCCCCGGCCTGGATCCTTGATCCACTTAGCAAGCTCGGCTCTTTTCTCGCCGACCGCGTATCATTTTTTTTTCCCCCGTGCGCCCATCGGTGGCCACTGATGCAGTTATTGGAGTCTTCCTGCTCCAGTTATTGGACTATTGATTGTAGAATGTTGTGCCTCTTGTCCCTTCCCTTTTCATTTATATGCAGATGTCCTTGCGAAAGGCCGAGCCCGGACTCCTGCTGTTCTCCTCTCTCTGTCAGTCAAACCCTTACCCCTCCTCTTCCTCCTCAGTGACATCACTCACCGCCCATCAGATCAGAGCGTGGCTTTCCAGGCCAAAAGCACAACTCCGTCCATCTCCCAGAAAGGGCTAACGTGAGCGTCGGTTCTCGTTGCTCGCTTCTCGTTGCTCACTCCAAATGCTTTCACTCCCTCCTCCTGCAGACGCATTACAGCGAAGCCTTTTGCCTATTAAATACCTTGCCTCAATTGCCAATTATTTCCCCCAATAAAACCCGCTGCAGACCGCGCAATCTGCCCCCCCCACACACACCTCCTTCCCTCCGCCGCCACCCACCGCTCGCCTACGCGGCTTTTGTTTCAGAAAAACACACTTCAGATGCAACAAAAAAGGGGGCCCTAACAAAGCGAACCGTTTGATGTTGGAAATAAAAAGCAGACCCGGGGCGGAGCGGCGGCGCTCACTCGTAGGTGTGGAGAGTCGCTCTTTAAAGAGGGGTAGAGGAGAGAAAAAATAGCCTAGTCAGGGCCCAGGATCCGCCCTCGCCCCGAGCGATCGACAGGGTCGTTATTACACAGTTATTACAATTTGTGTGTTTTGTGTTATAGAATATAAAAAGAGAGAGAGAGAGAAAGCAGGAGAGAAAAAAGGTAGAGAGAGATGGCAATACGAAGGAGAGAGAAAGCAGAAAATAGAAAGAGAAGGCAAGATGAAGAGAGAGAGAGAGAGAGAGCAAGAGGAAAGATAGAAAGATAAAGAGTGAAAGTAGGAGAGAGAGATAGCAATAGAGCAAGAGGAAAAGATAGAGAACAAAGCAAGATGATGAGAAAGAGAGAGAGCGCAAAAGTGAGAAAGATAGAGGGAGAGAGAAGGAGGAAGAGAAGGGGAGAGAAAGATGGCATTAAGAGAGAGAGAAAGCAAGATGATTGGAGAAAGCGGAAGAGCAAGATAGAGGAGCAAGACAAAGGGAGAAAACAGGAGGAAGAGATAGAAAGGGCGGGATGAGAGAGAGAGCAAGCGGAAAAGAAAAAGAGAGAAAGCAAGATAAAATGAGAAAGCAACAGAAAGAGAGATTGCAAGAAATGGGGTTTAAGAGAGAGAACACGAGAGTGAGAGAAGAGAGAAAAAGTGAGCGAGAGAGAGAGAGAGAGAGCAAATTATGATTAAGAAGCGCGGTCATTATGTCTCGCTTTTGCTTGTTGGGAGAAAATCGTTCCATTCATAATTCATTCCCTCAATTACTATTAATAAAGAGGCGGCGTGGCGCGGGGGAATGGCAGGGGACAATTACATGTAGCGCGGCATTAGCGGCCCTGTTTGAACACCGCCAAGCCCAATTCCTCACCGCCGCAATAAGAGGGATCATCCCTCCTGACTCCTTCATGGAATTATTCTATGGATATGATATTCTAATCTATTAGCCCCCCGCGGAATGTATTCTCCCGGTTAATTGAGCACGTTCCGGAGCGGAGAGAGCGGGGAGGAGGAAGAGCGGAGGTCATTCGGACGGCAGGTGTGAGGTTACAGGGAAGAGAAGTTAGCTGTACATCACTATTCGGGTTTTCTCTCTCTCTCCCTCTCTCTTTCTCTTGCTTATTCTCTTGTTTTCTTCTCCTCCCTCATTCTCTCTTTTCCTTCTTGCTCTCTCTCTCATCACATCTCACTCTCTGTCTCACTTTGTCCATCTTTTTTTCTCTCCCCCTCTCTTTACTCCCCCACTCCCTCTCCAACATTTCTCTTTCTTGCTTTCTCTCTCTCCTCCTTGTGTCTCTCTCTTTCTCTCCTCCTCATTCGTTCTGTAAAATCTAATGTAACAACAAATTGGAATTCCATCCACCCATTATCCGAACCGCTTAATCCCTATCAGGGTGACGGGGGGACCGGAGCCTATCCCCGGGAACTTAAAGGGTGCAAGGCGGGGACCAAAACCCTGGACAGGCGCCAGCACACCACCGCAGGGCACACACTGTCACACAATCACACTCCCATTCACACCTTACAGGGCCAATTTAGAGTCGCCAATTAACCTATATTGCATGCTTTTGGACTGTGGGAGGAAACCGGAGCGCCCGGAGGAAACCCACGCCAACATGGGGAGAGCATGCCAACTCCACACAGAATTGTTCGGGATCCAACCCAGGACCTTCTCGCTGTGAGGCGGCAGCGCTAACCACTGCGGCCTAACAAATTCAAAAGTCAAAAGTCAAAGTCAACTTTATTGTCATCTCTGCTATATACTGTACAGATACATAGAGAGACGAGACGACGTGGCTCCAGGTTATTTCCAGTGCAAACAAACAAAGAACAGTAGAACAGAGAACAAAGAATAAATTGTCAAAATAAAGCAAAATTACAGCCAAATGTAAACATTACATTCCGACCAACTTGATGACTCTACAGTTATGGCATTTAGCTGACACTCTTACCCAGAGGGGCAGTTGGTAGTGTAATGGTTAGGGAGTTCGCCCTGTGATCGGTCGCCGGTTCAAATCCAGGACCGGTAAAGGTACCACTGGGGTACTCATGAGCACGGTACCATCCCCAAGCAGAGCTCCCTAGGTGCTACCCATGTCAACTGCTCCTTCACAGATAGGTCAAATGCAGAGGTCACATTTTGTTGTGGAGCATTGTGTGATGTGCTGTGGTGTGTTCACAATGACAAATAATCTCTCACTTTCATTTACACTTCAGAGAGGCATTTCCTGATTACAGACGGTCTCCCTGGAGTAACCAGCAGCCGAGCGAATAAAATCACAGCTCTCCGTAGCAGTATAAATACCTACTTTAATGCAATCGATTTGCCCCATAGTTTCAGTATTGGACTGATATTCAATATCAGTACTGGATCGCGGCATCCCTGCTCTCTCAGGTGTGAAAGTGTGTGTGTGTGTGTGTGTGTGTGTGAGTGTGTGTGTGTGCTTCCCTGCAGCTCTTAGATCTCTGCTCCTGGCTGACTGTTGCGCTGGCACAGTTGGCACATCTCCCAGTGCTCCATTACACACACACACACACACACATACACACACACCTGGCCTATAATGCCAGTGCCTGGGCGTCGGGTCCAGAGGGAAGCGCCTCATTACCGGAGTGCCAGGCCCTGCACACGGAAGAGATCCGCTCCTCCTCCTCCTCCTCCGTCATGAATAGTGATAATTGATTAAAGAAAGAGACTGATGGGCAGGAGATCGTAAAAGGCTCATAAAGCGCCCGGCGTCCCGGCCACCGCTGAGAGCGGCAGGTATGGCGCCACGTGCCTTTTCCCAAGGCTACAAATATAATAAGCGGTTTACTCGCGCTTCTCCTTTTCAAGGAAAACCTTTAACGGCCCTTCATATAAAACAAGTATTCGGCAGCTGTAAAAGGTTCCAGACTGACAGCTTTGCAGACTCCAAACTCTCCAGTGGGACAGAGAGAGACGCGGAGAGAGAGCGCGCTAGGCAGCGGAGTCGCTCTCGCTCGGCACGCGGCCTTTTGCCAGGTATAACCCGCCACTTCCAGCCTTGGTGCCAACCGTCCTCTCTCTCTCGCTCTCTCCTTCTGTCTCTTTCTGAATGCCAGCCGTGACGCAACTGCCACTAAATTTCAATTGGGAGCCGCCTTGCCCCTGAACAAACAGCTTTCATATCCTCACACACACACACACACAAAACCAACTCTTCACCCACTTTCACGGGCACCGGTTTCCAAAGCTGATCAGTTTAGCCACTTGCACACCCCCTTGCTTGCTCTCTCTCTCGCTCTCTCTCTCTATCGCTCCTGGTGTTAGGTCTTGCCAGGCAGGCCCTTATAAAAGCAGACTTCAATGAATGGAGCCGCTGCAGGGTGCCTCGCTTGCCGCACCCGCGTATCTGGTTTGATTTTAGAGAAATTACTGAATTCCAGCTTTTGGAAAGCCGTGTGGAACAGACTGGGGTTCTGTTAAAAACAGGGCAGAGCAGGGCTGGGCTGGGGCTCGGTGGGTTTGGGGGGTTGGTATGGCCTTAAGAGGCTTGTCTGGGGTGGGGTGAGGCTGGCGAACACACACACACACACACATGCATCAACACACACATATACTGTACACAACAAGCTTGTGGGTTTACAGGCATTTTAGTCTCCCTGACTGGATCTGCGAGCCTTGTTTCAGGTGGAAGAAAGCGTCGGTCAGATCAGGACAACAGGAAAAACACACCACACACACATGCATACATAATTTTACTTCACTAAACTTTTGAGGACATCCCATAGACTTTATAATTACTGTAGCAAAATAATCCTACATTTGACCCTAAACTAAATCTAAGTAATGAAAGTGAAATTTTTCTGCTTACATTTGTTTGCAGAAGCTAAAAACAAAGCATCTTTTAAGCAGATTTAGAGAAAATTTGTCCCAAAAAAGGGTCAGAAAATACACACTTAAACATAAACATTCAATTTATTTATATATATATATATATAGTTTATGTTTGCCTTAATTTTATTTGCTTACTTATTTCATCAATTTTTGGTGTTTAAGCAACCGCAAAGACAAAAAGGGAATTAAAATGTAAGGTTTGAGGTTTTTCTGGCACAATAAACACACACACACACTCACATGGAAGCACACACAAACTCCACAAACACCCATTCAGTCTCAGAGGCCCCCAGTCTGCACCCTGAGAGAGAGAGAGAAGCCCTCCTTCTCCTCCTCCTCCTCAGACTCCCCAGTAATGACCTGCAAGAGACACTCATAGCCAGGACATTAACGTCATCACCGTAGCATTACTGACTGACGCACGTCGCACCCCTTTAATGCTCGTGAGTCAGAACCACTTTCTTCTGTCCGACATGCACCGGGCCAAAGCCTAAACCCCCATCCACCGGCCCACCCTCTCCCAACCCAACCCTGCTTCGCTCGCCAGCGCTTCCAGTCCCGCACAATATTTTTAAGTGCTGCTTTACAAGACTCCTCGTATTCGCCCGACTGGCAGAGACGGACAGAGCGAGAGGGAAAGAATCCCATAACCATCAAAAGGAAAAGAAAAAAAGGGGGGGAATGTAGAAGGGGTTTGCTTACTCCAAAACAGAACCTGAAATGTCGGGCCGAAAAAACAGAGTCACGAATAGGCCCGGGTTTTGTTTGGCTAATTCTGCCGCGTGTAAGCGCAGGCCATCCATCCTCCACCAACGGCTTTCACGGGGGGATTTGGCTGCTTTGACCGTGATATAAAGCTGTCATAATTTATTTGAAATACTAAAGGAGAAGACCAACATTAATCACCCTTTCTTGTTTATTAAAGCAATAAAGATTTCACTGAGTGCTTTATCGCCGGTGCCAGATTGAGAAAAGGCAGCCTTTTGTAAGGGGCTCGCAAAGACAAGAGCCCATTACACCATCGGAGTGAGCGAGAGAGAGAGAGAGGGAACGAGAGAAAGGGAGAGAGAGATGGACGGGAAGGCTCGCTCTGACACAATCTTTATTGTGTTGTCAGGACGTATGACATCATCCTGACCTTTGACCTCGCCGTCGCATACTGCTGATTGGACAAGTCTGTCTCCATCGACTGCCCTCAGACTGCCGGTGCAACAGAGCGTTACACCTGAGCCGTTCCTTCTCAACGCTGTCCATCCGTCCCTCCGACCCTCCCCGAGACGGTCCGTCCTCGTTGCTTGTAGCCGCAACGTGTCACGCCACTGGCTCACCGTGTTTCCCCTTATCTCCAGACAACAGCTCTGTGGGGCGATCGATAATGTGATTAGGAGTATCTGTGGCATCTCGCTAGTGCCGTGCTGTTGGTTTATGCAGATCTACTCCTCGGGGCTCGCCACAGTCAAGGACACAGCCGGCTCCAGACTCTTAGCGGGAAGCCGTTACCTTTTGTCTCTTATTAGCGCTTTTCCACATCAAAGCTTGAGGCTTTGTGTCTCTGAGCTGAGATTGAGCACCTACAGGGAGACACTTACTGTAAGGCCGATCTGAGACTCCGTCTTGTGTCCGGCACATCAGCCGGACACGAGTAGTTCCTATTCCTAAATCCAGTCCTAAAAATAAAAGGAATTCAAAAATGCTCGAAATTTCTGTAGAGCTCTAAGGTTTAAAATCACTTCAGTCTTCAAATGAAATCAAGCATTTAATCTCAAATGGATTTCATTTTGAAAGTGAGTGATTATTTGTCATTATGAACACACCACAGCACACAGTGCACCGCAACCAAATGTGCATTTAACCCATCTGTGAAGGAGCAGTGGGCAGCTAACAAGCGCCCGGGGAGCAGTGCTTGGGGACGATACCTTGCTCACGAGTACCTCAGTGGTAACTTAACCGTCCCTGGATTCAAACCTGCGACCTTCTGATCACGGTGTGAACACCCTACCGTTACGCCACCAACTGCCCCGCTTGAGGTCTGAGTCAAGCTGCCTTATCCACTATACCTGTGAATGATCCCGAAAACAAATCTCGGGCCTTTATTTAAGTGTTTTTCTTAAATTTATTCTTAAGAAAGTTAAGACATTAAAGTAGAACCAAATAGAATTGAGGTCTAGAGTCTGTAGAACTGAAGAAAACCCAATAACCTAATACTGGGCCAAAATAGCGGAGTTGGGAGAGTTAGACTGAAGAGCTAAAGGTTCCCGGTTCGATCCCAGGTTTCGACAAGGAACAGGTTTTTGGGGTAGTTGGTGATCGGAAGGTCACCCAGATCGGTAAAGGTACTACTGAGGTACTCGTGAGCAAGGTACCGCCCCAAAGCGCTGCACTGCTTTACCGGTCTGGGATTTGAACCGATGACCTCAGCATGAACATGGGCAACGCCTGAGGTCACCGGTTCAAATCCCAGACCGGTAAAGTTACCACTGAGGTTCGCATGAGCAAGTTACCGTCCCCAAGCACCATGTCTTAGCTGCCCACCGCTACGTCACGGATGGTTCAAATGCAGAGGTCATATTTGGTTGAGGTGCGCTGTGTGCTGTGCTGTGCTGTGTTCACAATGACAAATAATCACTTTCACATTTTCATTTTCTAAGGTTCCACTCCCAACCAGGTTGCTTTAAACTAAAATCTTGCGATTTCACAGTTGTCTTTTTATCCTGCATTGTTATAATACAAAAATATTATGAAGAAAGACCTTCTGAATTGGAGTGTAGAAAATCTTCACTTGTATCACAGATCGAGGCAAGATTTTTAAAATGATCCCAATGATCTGTAAACTGTGGAAAAAAGCTAAATTTCTATTAGCACAGCACAAGTTGTCCATAATCCATGGATTTCGTCTTTGCGGCTCAAAATTTGTGCATAAAAGTCTTTAAATGAAGTGTTCTTCCCCAGACCAACTTTGCGCCCCCATGTGCTGTGGAATGATCAAAAAAAGATCAAGCCCTCCTTGTGTAAAAGAATGCACGTTTCTTACAGGTCTCTTACCCGTTTGCTTTCCTTTTACCCTGATGTTGAAGCAGGAACCGAGCCGTGTACAGCCCAGTGGCAGCCCTGCAGGTCGTAGAGAAGCGATAACTGATCGGATTTGAGTGGCATCAGCACCAGCCCTCTCTTTAATCTCACACCGACGGTAAATTCCCTCCCCCGAACCTCGAACCTCCATTTGGCTTTGAATAATATGATCTTAATTATTATTTTTGGCCTGTATAACATAATTCTTGGCCGTAATGATTTTTTATGCCCCTGACATATTGTTTGGAGGGTGACATAAAACTCTGATGACATGTGACATTTGGAAAAGGTCACTCCGCCCGTCCGGGCTTATGTCTGTCTTCGTAACGCTGGCACTTGTCATATTGAAGCTGGCACCGGCGATCTCCGTCTCGCGCGGGGGAAACCCTCGGCTGTGTCCCTGCTCTTTCTTGTTGTGGGGTCTTTTTATTTTTTCCAGGACCTTTTTTTTTCACATGGCGGGAGAGGAGAGAGAGAAAATTGTCGCTGTAGGGGAAAAGGGAACCAGATCGCTCCCCCTCAGGGGTCCCGTGGCCGGGCTGGTGATCCGGGCGGGTGTGAGCGGAATGACAGTGACAGAGACTCATACTAATGTGATAAATACGTCAGAAATGACTTGGGGAGGACGAGAGAGAGGCGGGTACATGCGGGACAGAGGTTAGGTGCAGTAGGTTGTACGGAAAAGAAGCGAGGGATCAGACAAGCGGAATTAAACGAAATTGCTTGCCTTTTTAGGCCGGCCGTTTGGCAAGAGGCTGTGACTTTAAAAGACCATCGGCCCGGTCCACGTCCCCCGTTTTCCGCCCTGCCACCTTGTTAAAAAAGAGGAATGTTTTTTTTGTTTTTTTTTTACAAATGCCGCTCGAAATGTGTGGGGTCTTTGCGACGTCCTCCGACTCCTAAACAAGCCTGCCTTATTCCCTTTGCCGTTTGTCATCACTTTTTAAAATTCATTTTTCTGTCCGCCTCTTTCAATTCCATCTATTCTTTTTCCTTGTTTGCATTCCGGTGCATTCCCCCTTTTGCCCACAAACCCATTCCGTGGTGTTAAAAGGCTCTTACACGGTTGGTAAGGACGTGAAACGTGCAGTTTTGTGCACAGCGGGAGGCGGGGTGAAGTCTGGCCTCAAGGCCATAAATCGTGGTCTGGTTTGCTCCTCCCACCGCTGTCCCACCGTGCCATCCACTCACCCTGGACAAGGTGGAGCTGCAGGTGGGACCAGTTCCAGGGCACAGAATTTGAGACTGCAGGCACGACGGAGGAAAAGGCCAGACCCTGTGTGTGTGTGTGTGTGTGTGTGTGTGGATGTGTGTGTGCAGTTACGTTCAGTGCTCATGCCCTGACAGTTTTAATGGTGATGGCCATATTATAGAGAGTGCACAGAGAGTAAAAGGCCTGCTTTATGGGCAGCTCAGTGACAGAAGCAAATAGCGAGGACTGTGTGTGTGTGTGTGAACAAATACAGTATCGTACTGAACCTTTCTCGTATCTCTCAGTATGGTCATGCAGCATGTGAGCCTAGTGCAGTGTGTGTGTGTGTGTGTTTGTGGGTTAATGAGCAACAGCTGCTGACTAATGAATCAGGATGAGTTTAATGACGGCTGCTTAAAGCTAATGCTCCACCCGAGGAAGCTCAATCAGAAGCGCGGCTCTCACTGCTAACAGCTGCAGCCACCGAGAGCCACCTTTCTCAGTAGGGCCCGTCGTTATCCCTCCTTCTCACTCTCACTCTCTCACTCTCTCGCTCTCTCTCTGTCATATTGTGGTTCTCCACTGCGTGCTCTGTCTCTCGCCGTTATCTAATCCTGGTTTCCGATGTCAGGCGCTCACCGGGCCGCTCATGTAATGCGTCTGTGCCGCGTTAACCCCAGCTTCCTGTGCGAAACGGGCTGGCGCTGGCTTTGGCACTGACGTCTCCTCACCGCACTCCTCTCCCAGGCCTGCCGGAGCACCTGGCCAGGCCGTTGGCGCGAGGAAGAGGCCCGCGCTGCTGCGGTTTCAGCGCGTAACGGCCTCCAGCCCACCAGGTATGGCCTCTTCCTACTGTTGCAACACGCTCGGGGCCACGCTGCAGCCTGCAGACTGCAATAACTCCGTCTCACACAGTCATTCTCACTGACCGCTCTCGCACTCATTCGTTCGCCCGACTCTTGTTGCACTCATTTGCTTACTCGCCTCTCTTGTTTTTAGATCAGTCTCACTCAAATATCAGTTTCATCTAGATTAGGGACGGTTAGGGAGTTCACTGCGTGATCAAAAGGTCGCTGGTTCGAATCCCGAACTGGTAAAGGTGCCACTTAGGAGCTCATGAGCAAGCTACCGTCCCCAAGCACTGCCCATGTCAGCTGCCCATTGCTCCTTCATGGATGGGTCAAATGCAGGTCACATTTGGTCGTGGTGCATTGTGTGCTGTGCTGTGTTCACAATGACAAATATTCACTCACTTTTACTGCAAGCCTAGAACTGTCCCGCTCAGATTTGCTGCAGTTCTAGAGCTGCCTCGTTTATGCTCTCCTACACCTGTCTTTCTCTCATAGACCTGTCCCAAATTTGAGGCTAAAAAGTCTCCAATCAGGCACAACTCTAATATTGATTGGCGATCAACAATTGCTGTGTGTGCACACTACAAAGACGTGATCAAAAAAGCTCGCCAGCTAGTCACTAGACCAGAAATCCAGCCTGTTAAATATCTGGGCCGGGTGACACGAGTCTATAGAAAGAGGTGTAGTTTTTTGGAACTAATAATCACATATTTTTCCATTTGATTGATGAAAATTCAGGCAAACTACTCGCAGCACACAGTTTTTTGTTGCACACCGTTTGGCAGCAGGCTTATGTCATCGCCCATCCGAATTCTCACGTACATTTCTGTGACAGAGAGGTGTATTAGAGGCCAGTCTTGATGAGTGGCGGTGCCTGTTCACTCAGCACTGCGATCGGCACTTGTGATGGAGTTTTGAGGTTGTTCAGCGTAAAAAACTGTACAGCGATCAAATCACTTACATTTAGTGCTTTTCAGACCAGTTTCCACTACTGCACTCATAGTCTTACCTCTGTCTCATTGATCTGTCTGACTCACACATACTATTGATATGTTTACTTATCTGCCTCGTTTGTTTGTCTCCTTATCACTAGGGGCACACGATTCGGAAAATCCTACAATTTGATTCTGATTCTTGGGTTCACAATTCGATTCAAAGTCAATTCATGATTTGTTCAAGCGATAAACGATTCAATACATAGATTAATTCAATACATAGATGTTTCCAGATTACTTTCCCCATTTGACCGTGGCAGATCAATAAAAAAATCACACTGAATCAAATGTATTTTACTAATATGTATGCATACTGACTGCATTTCCTTCATGCTCACGTGAAGGAGGTCTATCTGGGCAGATTTCCACATTGCGGCATCTATAGGACCGGCGAGCTCGTGTCGGGGGAAAAAGTAAACTAGTGCCATTACGTTAGTCGAAAAATATGAATGAATTTTGTGGAATGTGTGAATCGATTGAGAATCGACAGAGAAAGAATCGATTCAATTCGATATTTTCACACACCTCTACTTCTCCTTTTTTCAGTTTGTCACATCTGTCTTACTTACTGCTTTCTCACTTACTGCCTTCACAGACCTGTCTCACCTCCTGTTTTCAGCTTGTGACATTTATTATTTACTTTCATACGTGCACTGTGTTCAAAGATCTGCTTCAACTTTACCACTTTCATAAACCCGTCTCACACACGTTTACAATTTTTCTAGACCTGTCTCGTTTACGGCATTCATTGACCTTTCTCACTCGCGCTCACCACTTTCCTGACGATCTCTCCTCCGCCTTCTCCCGGTAGAATGCTTACACCGAGGGAACGACCAAACTATCTCACCGACGCTCGCAGCCCATCTCCATCAAACGTCCACACTCGCACACAAATCTCTCTCAGCCTCTTCCGCTCCGCGCTCTCCAAACAACAGCATCCATGCCAAAAATCCAGTTCACAGCTTCACCTCACCGCAACGGCTGCCCAAAAAACCTCCCCGGCCTCTGCAGAGCCCCAACCGAGCTGTAAACCCTCTCGGCCAGACAGATCTTCAGCCCGTCAGAAAATTCGCCCTCAGCCGCGGCCTTTCAAACACACACTCGAGTTACAAGTGACAGTTGCCGGCGAGCCCGAGCCGCCTCTGATTTTATGCGCTCTAATATTTCCCTGGCCTTTTCCCCCATTATCCCTGACCTTCAGTGGCGCTGGGTGCCAGTTGTTGACGCACACGTCAGGCAGCATTGTGGAGAAATGTCATCAGGAAAATGTCCCATCGACAGCCGAAACCCGAGACGTGCCTCACGCCTCCCTCGTAAAAGGCACAGGCAGGGGAGAAGGGGGAGAAAACCAAAGCTGACGATACGTGATTTTTGGTGACGAGATCCACTCACAGCATCCTACCACGGATTCATTAAATCTTACCAGATCTCGGGATCTTACTCGATGGTCTCGTTTGTGCCGAACCTGTCACACCAGATTGGCGCTAACGAGCCCTTAGGTAAGATCCCGAGTTCTCAGAAGACTCAAATGAACAAACGGAGCCTTTTTCCTAAAAGGTAAATGTGAAGCCGTTCCTGAAATCAGCACATTGCTTTGTGGGCGAGCCGCTGATGTTGCAGCGCCGCAGCCCTCGTGTGGCTTTGGGGGCCCTTAATGTGTCTCATGATTGAAGGCTTAAGTGAGTTTAGGCCAACGAGTCTCGTTCTGTCAACACGGTGAGCACTTGAGCTGAGCCGAGCCGCACTCGCCCCCTCTGTAAATAAACACGTCTCACGGATTTCTACTCCAGCATAAATACACGCTGCGTTTATGCCACTGTTTGGATTCCGCCGCTCAGTTTCTGAATATTAATAGATGGCTTCTCTTACACACGCGCAGACAATGTGCACACACACCATTTACTATATATATTATTCATTTGTAGTAATATAGTGATGTTAGCATGTTGTATGTGGTCTGTGTGTGTGTTTCCGTGTGTGCATGTGAGTTTTGTTCGACCCCGACTGGCTGGAGGTGCGAATATAACATAAAAATAACTGAACTGAAACAGAAAAAAAACGCTGCAGTGTTGATAAAAATGTGCAGCCACTTCAGGTGCTGCTTATAAAGGGATGAAGGCAGCACTATGTGGCTCGAGCAGCGCGTTTATGTGTTTTGTTTTTTCGCCGGAGCCGGCCGGCTGCTTGTCAGTGGCGGGCGGAGTGTGTGCTGATAAGCGACCGGTTGAGTGATTGATTTTCTGATTCGTTCTTGACGTCGCTGCTCCGTTTCATCTGAGATAAAACAGGGGGCTGCTGTCCTTTGTTTGCGACGGCCGTTTGGTGCCTGCCTGGCATTATTTGCTGATTTGATGTGACAGACCGGGCCAGTTTTCAATGAAAGGGGAGCTCAGAAGGACTGGGATGGAAATGAATGTAATTTTTTATTCCCGTTTACTACTTACCTCTTTATTTGAATGATTTTTCCAATGTGATCATCCACCATTTCTGATACTGGGAAGTAAATGCAGCTGTGTGCATTATCACCACGGTTACTTCTTATTGCTGATGTCAGTGTCACATGCTAACGTCATCTACACGCCCACACGCACGTCATTAGCAGAACTTTGTGCCTTTATTTAAGGTGATGAGAAAAGTAGGTAAGAGCTGGAATTTAAATCTAAAGCAAGAGAAGCAGCGCCACACGAAACAAGATGTGAGAAAAAAAACTAAAAGTGATCAATCTAAATTCTCAACCAGCTGTATAAATTTTTTAGTGTTTATATATGGTTTTGTACTTCAAGACTGAACAGAAAGAGTCAGAATTTTGGTCTAAATGAAGGAAAATCTGACTTTAAGAATATGAGCAGTGAGAAACACAGTGATGCTGAATCCAAATTCTTGATTAGCTGTAAATAAACTGATGTAAATGTAAAAATGTATCTTTTTTAAAATTCTAAACTGTCTTTGGAGAGTACATTTCACTACATGTTGCTCTTGTATAACTATGTAAGTGACATAAAGAATCTTGAATCTAGTGAGTCTATGTAAGGTGTCGTACTTTAAGACCGAGGTGGAAAAACATCTGGATTTCAGTCTAGATTAAGAAAAACATCACTTCAGAGAATAAGCAGTGAACGACGCAATAATGCTAAATTCATGTAAAATAATTGTAAAAAAATTTATTTAACGGTGCTATGTAGGGTTTTGTAAAAGATTCCAAAATAGTAAAGTAAAAAAACACAAAAGGTGATGTTAAATTCTGGCTTGACTTGAATTTCCTGGAATTTTCTTGAATTTTTAATACTAGGCAACTTTGAGATTCTCCTCGACTTATTTCAAAGTCAAAGTAAACTTAATTGTCATCTCTGCTATAGTCAAGTATACAGAGAGACGAGACGACGTGGCTCCAGAGTGAAAAAAAGACAAATAAGGCACGTAAAAGAGGTGTAAATAAATATATTTTAAAAATATAAACTTATGTGAGGAGATCAACAGTTTGTGCAAATTGTCATAGCCCCCTCATTACCCCTCATAGCTAACATAATTCACTGTATTGTTTATAACTGGCTGCATGAAAAGTAGTTAATAAAATGGAAGTGGGCTGAAAGGTGACAGTCGAAACTGTCTGTTTAAAGTAAGTTACTGAGAAGTTCTTTTTTATTAATTTATGAGCCAGTAGTTGGGACCTCCCTGTCACCTTGTACCTGCGCTAGGCGTGAGTGTTTAGCGTCAGGCAGGTGAGCCGGGCTTATCGGCGCCGCTCGGGGAAAACCGGGCCCTCGGCCCCCGGGCCTAATCTTGTTTGCTATTGCTAAATGAGCTGCGCCGGCTAGGTGTGTTAGCGGCCTAATGAATTTACAACCTGATAGCAGGGAGACCTGAAGACTGGCAGGGGTTATAAAGCAGGAAGGGAAAGAAAAACAGTAATTAACATTTATTAGCCGGCTTGTCATCTGCGGTGGTTGGTGAGAGCTGGCGAGAGATGGTGGGGGAGAGAGGGAGGGTGGGTAATATTACCGTAATCAATTAATTTTTAATCATCTTAGGACAGATTACGGAGACTAGCGATGAACTCCAGACTGGCTGGAGTCTGTCAATAAACAGGGCATGGGTCACACTGCAATGCGCCAGGCGTGTGTGTGTGTGCGTGCATGCGTGCGTGCCTGTGTGTGTGTGTGTGTGAGGCAGGCTCCATGCTTATCTAGTGCTGGGACACCATTACCCCTCCTTTATTAACCACCAGCCCACAGGAAGCTGACACAAGATATGACACACAAGCACACGAGGCCCAGCGGGGCGGCGCTACAATTTGGAACTCAATCTTTCAAGAAGGCCTTTTTTCATGTTTTTGGTGTGAGACGAACACACACCTTCACACACACACACACACACACAGAGTTGTGTATTACTATTTTGTGAGGTCCTTCCATAGACTCCCATAATGACTAGATGTATATAATTTTACACCTAATCCTAACTCTAACCCTAATCTTAACCTCAGTAACCAAAAGCACATCTTTTACCTCTTTTAGTTTCTCAAATAAAACAAGCACATTTTATTATAAAGTCATTTCTCCTCATGGGGACCTCTCAAATGTCCCCACAAAGCCCAAAAAAACAGATAGAAGTGGTTTTAGGGGACATAAAGGTCCCCATAATGCCATAAATACATGAACACACACACACAGATTGTGTATTACTATCTTTGTGAGGTCCTTCCATAGACCCCCATAATGACTAGATGTATATAATTCTACAGCTAATCCTAACCCTAACCTCAGTCACCAAAAGCGCAAATTTTACCTCTTTTAGTTTCTCAAATAAAACATGCTCTATAAAGTCATTTACCCCGTGGGGAGCTCAAAAAAAATCCAAAAAAACCCCAAGTGATTTTAGGAGACAAAATGACAAAAAAAAACTTCAGACAATACATAAAAACATGGTACACACACATACACACACACATATATATTCACACACTTTCTACTGTTATGCTGTGCCATTTTAAAGAGAACTCTTCCACTTCCTCTCTCTCTCTCTCTCTTTCTTGCTTTTTACTCTCTTCCTCCTAATCTCTTACTCTTTTTCTCTCCCTCCTCCTCCTCTTTATCACTCTCTCTCTCTTTCTCTCTCTCTCTCTCACACACACATCACTCTTCTTCTCCTACTTTCTCCCTCTATCTTTTCCACTTCCTCTCTCTCTCCTCTCACTCTTCCTCTCTCTTTTTCTCTCTCTTTCCTCTCACTCTTCCAGTTTCTCGGGCAGGTGAGCCAGACTTATCTCTGTCTTTCCTTATACCTCTCTTACTTCTCTCTCTCTCTCTCTCTCTCTCTCTCTCTCTCTCACATTTCCTGTACCTCTCTCTTTCTTTCCTCTCAATTTTCCAATCCTTTTTCCCTTTGTCACTCTCTCCTTCCTCTCACTCTTCCAATCCCTCTTTCTCTCTTTTACTCCCCTCTCTCTCTCTGTCTCTCTCTCTCTCTCTCTCTCTCTCTCTCATTCGTTTTTTCCAGTCTCTCTCTTCCTCTCTCCCTCCCTCCCTACACCTCTGTTTATCACTCTCTCATTCTCTCTATCTCTTGCCTCAGCTATTCCTCTCCTACCCTCTCTCTTTTCCAATACCTCTCTCCTCTCACTCTTCCAATCCCGCTCTTACTCTCTCTCTCTCTCTCTCTCTCTCTCTCTCAAAACACAAACATACACTTTCCCTCTCTTTCTCCACCCCCCCGCCCTTCCTCTCCCTCCCTTCCACTGTCTCTTGGTGTCTGGCGACAGCAGGAAGTGATCGTTGTTGAACACGGCTGCTCTTTCTGCTCTGCCTGTAATCTCCTAAGAGGCTAACGAGTAATGGACACCAGCCTAATGCCGTGCTGAAGGAGAGCAGATAGATGGACGAGGGGCGAGAGGAGGAGAAGTCGGGCTTGACGTGTGGCGCGGTGCCCAGGGGGTTAACTCTCGTGCCAAGCTGATGGCGCTGGTTAAAAGTTAATAACTTTATAGCCACAGAGAGCGGCTCATCCATCACACAGGAACGAGTTTGTTTAGGCAGCATGGTGACAGAGGGGGCTGGGAAACGGAGACGGGAGGGAGGGGGTCAGGTGGTACGGCATGTTTATGCCACTTCTGCGTGTGTGCGTGTGTGTGTGTGTGTCTGTGTGACTGTATCAGACAACAATATTGAACTTGCTGTCGGTGACTGTAGCAGTAACATGAGTCATGAACATTTATTAAGCTTTGTCACTTTGTCAAGTGAAAAAATAATATAAAATGAATTAATTAATTCATGCAATAAAAGAATGTAGATATTTTAGAAATATTTTTTAAAAAACCTTAAGTGATCTTTTTGTACATAAATGGGAAAAAGTCATTATGGATGCTTTAATCAGACTAATTTTGTCTACTTATGAAAACACATTATTTGTTTGTTTGTTTGTTTATTATCTTAATAGCTCAAGTTCAGGGGTGTAACCAGCTTAACTGACATTAGCCTGACATCACCATCATCATCATCACCATCATCATCATCATCACACCAAGTATTTAAAATATCATGTACATGAAGAAAGCCAAGCTCATCTTAACAACAACACTAACTAGTTTAAGAAGAAAAACATCCCCCAGAAGTGTAGTCCTTGCTCCTAGTTCTAGACTCACTTCTCTCCCTGCTGGCGCCCCCTACAGTTCAGCCTGTGTAACTGTGTGTGTCCTGATCAGCACGTGGTTGTGAGGGGGAGGTTTGGGGGTCACAGGACACGGAGGTTACATCTCGCTCCTCGCCGGTCCTGCCTCCGACCCGCACCGGTCCCCCGTCTGCCTCCGCCCCACGGGCCGTGCCACCCTCCGACCCACAATCCGCCCTTTGACAGAGCAGCACAAAGAGCTCTGTGGGCCGCTCGGCTGTAAACAATGGCATTCTCAGCGTGAATCAGCGGCCAGACGAGCACGCAAACGGCATTTCGTCCCTCGGCTATGAATTAGTGCCAGAGTCTGTACGAGGTGTGAAGGTTTAAGGAAAGATGGGAGCGAGTGCTTGGAAGGCATTTATAGGTTCCCTTAGCAAAAAGTAGTATACTTGAAGTTGATTTTATTAAGTATGCTTGAGTATAAGTATAGCAAGTATACTACGGACCATGTACCATGTACCTTGTAGTGTACTAGAGAGTATACTAATTTAATACTTCTTGGGACTAAACTGGAACATTTTTAAGTTTATAAAAGTATACTTTAAGTATACGTTATAAGGTCATTTTAAGATTACAAAAGTATACTTTTAGACTTTACTAGACTTTTCTTTATACTTATCAGTATAAGTCAAGTATACTTCACTATGCTATTCTTAAGCATATAAAATATAGTATATAAAAAGTAAACTTCAGGTATACTGCCTCAGTTTTAGTATATAATAAGTATACTCGTAGTACACTTGAATAAACTACTTTTTGCTAAGGGTTAAGGGAAAAGTTTATTAAGCATTTGATTAAGATTTAATAGTGTCATTCGAGAAACTAATTCTAGCCAATGCCACGTGCGCCACTCTAGGGCATCAATTTCTACTTATTTACAGAACTCGATCATGTGTCATATCTTATAGATTTTATCTTCGGAATTCATATCGGTATTAGCTTGAGTGTTGCACGTTTATACAGTTGTGTTCGTGTGTGTGTGTATATGTGAGTGTGTGTCTTGTTTCTCAGGCTTAGCGACCCCCCCCCATTGCTGGTGCCTGGCGCTGTGCCCCCCGCTGTGGACCTGTTGATGTGTGTGTGTGTGTGTGTGTGAGGCAGCAGCAGGAGTGATAAATGTTCCTTATCGCCCTCGTCATTGTAATAGCCCCACAACAGGGCCGGCGCTGGGCGAATGGGCCGGAGTTATCGCCCTGCTCCTGCAGGGGAAGAATACACATCAGGCTGCCAATCACCCGGCCTGAAAATTGCTCTGAGATTTGAGTCCCCAGACGGCTAGACGACAGCCGAAGCCTCCTCTTTCTCTCCCTCTCCCTCTCTTTTTCTCTCTCCATTCCTCCCCCTTTCTCTCTCACTCTCTCTTTGCCATTATGCTGCTCCAGTGCTTTATCCATCCTCCGTTTTTGTGTTAAACCCCTAAACGCAGTCGCTGTCACTCAGTATAAGTTTGTGTGGGTTTTTTTTTTTTTTTGGCGGGGGGCTCATGAGTTTCTTGGGCATAGTAGCATGTTACACAGGTGAGGGACAGGTAGATAAAGGTGTGTGTGAGAAAGTGTGAAGAAAGAGAGAGAGAGAGAGATGATGCGGAGCCGGGAGGTTAATATGGGAGCATCAGTAGAGCCATTCCAGGCTCTTTGATTTCTATCGATCGGCGTGTTCCCAGTCTAAAGGATGTGTGTCGTGTGTGTGTGCGCCTTCCCATTCACTCTACAGGAGTTCTGTCGCCTCCCAGCCTCCTCCTTTGGGCCTCCTCTCTGCTCATCCTCCTCTCTCTCCCCCAACGCCTGCCTCTAGGGCAGACTGACATGGTGTGAGTAATGTCCATAATCGGAGAGGTTAAACAGCCAAGCTGACACACACACACACGCAAACACACAGAATCTAAGGTGTAACATCCCCCTCTACTGTTGGAACGTAGAACGCACTCCCCTAGAAGGAGATGTCCGAGTGAGGACGTGAGCGCAAGACGACAGAGACAAAGCTTGGATAAGATCACAGTAACGACCAATGAAGACAGAGCGTGTGATGCAATCGCAAAACCGTACACCCCTCGTCCCTGTACCGCCTTGTCTCAACCCGCAAGAGCGGCCCCCCGGCCATCCCACCCCCCAGGGTCCGTTTATCGGGCTGCCTTGCGTCGGCCCGCCGGGAAAAACCCACTTCTCCAGATAGCCATCTTCCAGCCGAGCCCCTCGGCTCCGCTCTTCAGCTCTGCATTAAGCCCTCACTGCCACAAAAGAGAGAGAGAGAGAGAGAGAGAGAGGGAGAGACTGGCGAGCGTATGTGGCAGCTATAGATACAGATATGGCTGTGCGGAAGCAAGGATTAGGCTCGGTCTCCGGCGGTCACAAGGCCCGATAACAGGCAGCGAGTTCTAATGGGCTCGGACCCTCACACACAGATAGCTGCCAACTTCCTCACGACAGATGCCAGCTCCTTACACCACTGAGCAGGAACGCAGACAGAAAGAGAGTGAACGAGGGAGAGAGAGCAATAGAGAAGTGAGTAGGAATATTTCGGAACGTGTCGAGGAAGTTGAGAGGAAGATAAGAGGTGCTGCTGGTCCACAGTGGTGACACTGCTAACTTACTAACTTACGCTACTAACTACTACTATTGCAGCTTACCAGTAGCGAAGCTAGTTTTAAAACAGCGTAGTTTTAAAAGTGACGGGCATTGTTTAATTATTGGATAATTGGATCTTTGTAAATGTGGATGTAAATTGCATTCCAAATACAATGTGTTTCTCATTGGTCTAATTAGAAATTAGCTTTGTGGCAAACTTGTTGTGGACTTGGAAATGTGTCACCAAAGGTTTATTAAACGTTTGTCATTACTGGCAAATTGTTTTGGCAAATACTACACTGTTTGCCCCAAATTAACCACAAGTTTGCCGCAAACATTATGTTTTTTAAGGGGAATTAGCAGAAATTGCATCTGATAGGCTTCTGTGCCCGTGTGGTACACTGCGTCACAGTGCGTTCTAGGCAACTGTAAGATGAAGTCGGAGGGTGGATCCAACGTTGGCGAAGAAGGAGGCAAGAATCTGTGGCCGTGAAATAGCTTCAACGTTGTTAGCCACTTTTTCTCAATATTTTGTGGCGTAGCGTACTACTATATTAAAACAGTGGCTTAAAAAGTAGCATCCCCAACACTGGGGGTCCACTGGTAAAATACAGCGCGTTGCTGTAGACAGAGAGATCGTGGGTTTAAATTTGCTTCCGTTCATACTGCAGAACTGCCCCCAGTGAGGTCCAGAACAAGACCTTTAATCCCAAGCTGCTCCAGGGAGACTGTCCCTGTAAATAGGAAATGGAAGTGGCTCTGGAAAGATGCAGTACATGTACAAGACGATGGTAGTTGTAGCAGTGTAAAAAATAGCTTTAACAAAGCGGGAAAGAGTCAGGTGGAGTAAACTTTATTGTCATCTCACTTATAAACGGTTGTACAGGGAGGAAAACATAAAGCTCAAGGCCTCCTGTAGACATAAAGTGCAAATAAGAGAGGACAGTGTGTCCAGACAGTACAACATACTACCTGGACGGGCAATACACCAATACAATTAACTACCTCCGGCACCCGGGAGGAGAAGGAGAGGGAGAGCGGGAGGAGGAGAGGAAGACGAGCGGGGCCCGAGCTGACGGCAGGCCCGCTGAGGCTGGAGATAAATCACAGCTCATTGTAGTGAGAGATGTAGAACGAGAGGCATGCTGATTATTCCCCGCTCCGCCGCGCTGCCCCAAACTCCCCCCACAACCTTCACCGCCGTATTTCTGAGTCTCAGCGCCGGTGACACACACCGTCTGCCAGATTATCGTGCACACACACACACACACACAGAAACACACGGCCAGCACAGGGCGAAGGAGGCAGACGTCTGGGGGCTGATGTAATGTGAGGCTGTTTGCTTGTGCTGTTGAGCAGATGTAGGCAAACACACTTTTACTGCTGGTGGGGTTATAAAGTATATTTGTATATATACATATATATTACATTATACACACATTTACTATAGTGTAAATACACACACACATATATATATATATATATATATATATATATATATATATATATATATATATATATATATATATATATTAAGGGCTGACTATCGGGGGCCAACATTAGGTATTTTGCCAGATTATCAGTATGGGTGTTTCATTTGACGATCATCGACAGCATAATTACAAGGTGCGCCATCAGGCTCTGCAGTTTCTTCTCTCTGTGCCATTTGCTCTCGTCTCACTGCTTCATTTGATGTTCCGCCCACAACAGTCTCTGATTGGTATCGATATCCAACCTGAAAACCAATATCAGTCGACCTCCAATATACTGCATATATATATACTGTATATTAGAGGTTGCTTAACTTCAACGGGTAAATGTAATTTGGCAGTGCGTTACTGCCAGGTTAGTGCTGCCTTCCACCCGCAGCCTGAATGGCTTCCAGCCCCCAACTGCTCATGACTCCCGGGTTGCTTAAGCGTTCAGATATCGAACAATTAATATAATATACATTAATATAATACATTTTAATTAAACATACACAAAAATGAGGAGGTTAGATGACATTATGTTAATTCCACTTACTGAGTACTGTAAGTGTGATTCCACATATATTTGAAGACACAAGCCAGCGCAAGAGATAGAGAGAGAAGGGGAGAGAGGGTGGAAGACGTCTTCTGTGTATAGAATAGGTTTGTAGGGGTGATTTATTTCTCCCCTTAACTGCACTGCAGTCAGGTGCTGTGTTAACAACCAGGCCCGGCTTCGAGAGAGAGAGAGAGGAGAAGGAGGGGAGGCGGCTTAGCCTCTAAATGCTTTGTGCAATGGAGGTGTTAGCCGGTGTCAGCTCACTCCAGGAGCTGACAGATGAGCAGGGGTTAGAAACAGGAGTCCATGTGGCCCTGCAGCCCAAGGAATAGGAGTGTGTGGGGTGTGTGTGTGAGAGACGGTTGCTGTACTGCTGGCTCACAGCTTCCAGGACCTGCAGCCGAAGCTGTAGGTGAGCAGACATCGAGAGTCTCTAGTGACAAATCAATCAGTGGCCCATTTTCAGCTCCCCCTTCTCTACTCCATCCACACACACACACACACACACCACACTCATCTCTCTGCACCACTCACCACCACCACTGTTTTAGAAGATGATGCTACTTTTGAGCCTAAATTCTAGGAGTGGGCTTGTCTCCTGCTTCTGACTGACGGTCACGAAGGGCTTAATCTGAGTTATATGTCCAGTTGGCGTGAAATCCTACAATGCACCACTGGAGTTGACAGCATAGCTAGACAAGGCATGAGGTACCCATAATGCATGGATAAGGGCACAAAAGGGCCAGAACCTCTGAACTTCGCCAGCGGTAGCGCGCTTGTAGTGTGTAGTGGTGTTGAGCTATTTGGGAACGCGGCCCTCGCATCGCTGCCCACTCAGCTACGAGGTCAGGAGCCAGACCATTTGTCGTGCTAGATATGATTGATCATACGCTTACAGCGCTTTTCTTGTAACTTTCAAACATTGAAGCCTTTTAGATCTTCTGCGCTTTTTATGGCTCCTGGAGCGGGAGTGGGCTCTTTTCAGGTCAGTTTCTAAATTGCAGAAGCAGGATACGCGCTTTAACGCCACCGAGCTGAATCAGGCAGAGGGGAGATTAGCCATGTCAGCCTTCTTTGTGTCGGCGCTGCTTAAAGCAGTTCCAAATAGACAGTGAGGGAAATGGGAGATGGTGTTTTGTAAACATGTTGGACATGAGGTGAGTGTGTGTGTGTGTGTGTGTGTGTGTGTGTGTGTGTGTGTGTGTGTGTGTGTAAAAGGTGTGGGTGTGTGTTAGTTGGTATACCAGTCATGAACCAAAAAGCTCCATCATATTGAAAAATGCTTACAACAGACTACTTAGACACCTGAAAAATGGGTATGTAACCAAACAACTTCTTTCAAACTCAAATATTAAAAAACATCTATTTTTTATTTTTAGTTTTATTTTAGTTTTTAGTTTTTAGCTTTAGTTTTATTAGTAATAGTAGCAGGAGGAGGTACAGTAGTAATTAATAATATTTAATACACACACACACACACACACACACACACACACACACACACACACAATATGACACACACACATTTACACACACACACATTTCCACACAATGCACATAATTATATTTATTAATCATATTTACTACTTTACTATAATTTCCATTTATGTCTATAATTGCATGTCTATATGATATTAGAACATTCTACTATTTTAGAGATAAGAACAAAAGCTTACGTAAGATCAAAACCTAGGATTTTGGACAAAATATAACATTGTTTCTTCCAAACTTGAAAGTTTTATTTATTATTTGAAAAAATGAAGAATTACTTTAAAAAAATAATAATAAAGAGCAATTGTTCCATTTATTCAATTAAATTATTATTATTTTAATAACAACAATAATATGCTAATATGAAAAAGCTAAATTCTAGAACATATTTGTTGCTATCTTTACAGTTGATATTTGATTGACCCCATAGTGATATAAAGGTGTTTGAGAGTGTGTGTGTGTATGTGTCTGTGTGAGAGAGAGTGTGTGTGTGTATGTATTCCCAGTGACAGCCTAAAAGCTAGTGGAGGAGGGCTGAGGATGAGGAGGAGGGGGGCGCTTGGCGATGACAGCTGTGAGCCGCCGCGTTCAGACGGACCCCCAGCTCGTCTCCCCGCCGCCGCCTGAATTCAATTAACTCTAGTGGCTGCCGTCGTGTCGCCATTAGTGCTAATTAGTTAAAACATCAGAGTATAAACAGTAAATTGGCTCTGGTAATTAATTCCCTCTCTGCAGCATATGAGAGCAAAGGAGGAGGTGGAGGAGTGGGGGTGGGGGTGGGGGGGAGACGGATGGAGCTCTGCCTACGCCAGGGAGACCTGTAGAGGTTAGCTGTGGCTTTGTGCTATCAATTATGGTTAGGCCTTATTTGGGAAACAATGCTGCAAATGTGTGTGTGTGAGAGAGAGAGAGATCCCATTAATGGACAGACAAAAAGGCAGTCACCACTCATCAGTTACAGCCGGGAGCAAGGTGTGAGCCGATTTCAGTTTCCTTTTTTGGACGTTCAGTAAAACCTTTGTCAGGACATAAAAACAAAATTAGCATTTGTATGCATTTTTCATTTTAAGAGGGGGAAGAGGAAGAGACGTGATTGATGTCCCATCTGAATAGCCCTAACCCACTCGTCCCGCTCTGGGTTCACAAACGAGTTTTAGACCCTGCCTGGAATTTTTCATTTAATAGGAGGAAGAGGAGAGTGACCACTGTCCCAGCAGACATTCTTATCCAGAGCAACGTCCATCTCCTAATTTTATGGACAGTCTCACTGTAGCAACTTACGTCTTGCTCATAGACCCAGTGGTAATAGCACTGCAGGTAGGGTTCGAACCCATGACCCGTGACCTGTGACCTGTGACGTGAGCATCCTAACCACTAGACCACCACCACCACCAAGCAGCATGTTTAGTTGGCGAGTTCTGGTTCCCTTTTGGATGCTCAGTAAAACTTTTGCCTGGAAATGAAAACCCAAATTCGTATTTTCATGCATTTTTCATTCAAGAGGAGGATGAGAAGGAGGCGTGATCGGCGTCCCCCTCGCTCACTTGGAGGAAGTTTTCTCTTCCTCTGGTGACTCGACCCATTCCGGGCCTCTCCGACTTGCCGAAGCAGCACATTTGTTACCGATTTGTATCTGTTTTGGGCACCCAGGAAAAACCATTTGCCTGGAAATAACGACCGAAATTAGCATTTGTATACATTTTTTTTTTTTCATTTAAGCGGAGGATGAGGAAGAGGAGTGATGGACGTCCTGGCCGAATAGCCCCCTGCCCACTCGATCCCTGTACCGAGAGGGAGGTGTGGTGGGGTGTGGTGGGGTGGGTTGGGATGTGGTCGTGGAGGAAGGGGGGCTTTTCTCTTCCTCCGGGACGCGACCCCGCTCCGTCCCGCTCCGGCTCGCCAAACAGGTCCCACCTGTTCAGACAAAAAGAAAAGGCGGCATTTCTTTGAGCGAATCCATCCATATTTAAGTGGGACTGGGGAGGGGCGCTAATGGCTCTATTCCGCGGGGAAGCGCAGGGGGGACGCCAGGGTCTGTCTGTCTGCCCGAGCGAGGGATGGAGGGAGAGAGAAAGGGAGAGGGAGCTGGCAGATCTAACCCGGTAGTGTCAGACTCATTTCCTGGGTCAGCGGCTGGGTAATGCTCTATTAATTTGCTCCATTCTCCCCTGTGAGGCAAAACTCAATCTGTAGCCGCTGCACACTGCTGTAGCCCCAGCCAGGTGATTGATTGAATAAACAGCTGTCACTACGGTGAGGAGCCACACACACACACACACACACGGCCCAACACTGCCACTGTCCTCACACACCCACACAGGTCCACACACTTTCCGGTACCACTCCTTTACTTCACATAGTGCTGGACCAGTTCAGCATCCAAAAAACACTCACACAGTAACACACACACACACCTTTTCATTCACTTCCATTACAGCGCTGGAATCTTGGAGAAATGAACGCGCTCCGAACGCATTTTTGTTGCGCGTTGTAGCTGCGCCTGATTGACTTCAGTGAGGTGTTGCATTGGCTTCTCGGACATTTTTCGAAACGCCATTTCTTCCACACTCCCCGTCAGAGCTCTTTTGGAAACCAGAACGTCATCCAAATGCCACGTAAATGCAATAGCAACGTTTTCTTTGATTTCGGCGCCAAGAAAATGTCGCATGCAGCGTTTAATTGATGGCATCCGAACACACAGCTGAACGAACGCAGGTCATGAACGCCTGAGTGGACGCTCCGATTCGCTCCAATGAGTACGGTCGGACGGTCGGCGTTCAGTCCGCGCTCAGCTGACGCCATGAACGCCTGAAGAACGCCTGATTCAGACGTCAGGGTGGACAGAGGTCTTAAACGTGTTAACACACGCACACTCTTTCCTCATGACCGTTCCTTCACACACACACACTCCTCGGTACCACCCTTAACTTTGCATACACAAAAAGAGTCAACATTAATACCCCTTGAATTCACACACACACACACTTTGAGCAGCTGCTAGTGTAGCGGTTAGTGCGTTGGCTCCGTGATCAGAGGGTCGCCGGTTCGAATCTAGGACCTGTAAAGGTACCACTGTGGTACTCATGGGCAAGGTACCGGCCCCAAACTCTGCCCCCCGGCCACTGCCCTCGTCAGCTGCCCACTGCTCCTTCACGGATGGGTCAAATGCAGAGCTCACATGTGGTCGTGGTGCACTGTGTGCTGTGGTGTGTTCACAATGACGAATAATCACTCACTTTTACTTTAACACAACTCCTTCTGCTTCCTCTGGTTTCCTCAGTCAACACACACACACACACACACGTCGCAGCGCCGTGCTGCTGAAGGGTGGCTGTGCCCTCTAAAACGTCCTCCTTCTTATTTTGGTGTTTAGATAATGGTGTCTCCTCCCCTCAGTTAACCCGTCCCTCGCTCCGCCGCGTGCCTCCGAATTGCGCCGATCAAACGTGCGCGGTCTTTAGTGAAAACACTCCGCCCCACTCCTTCACGACTCCTGACAGAGTGATGGAACTCGATCTCCACTCCCCTCGTCACTCGCCACCAACAGCGCGATTGCATTTGCCTTCTTTAACGCGTGTGTGTGTGTGTGTGATCAGCGGTGAGTCGAGGTGTGTGAGGCTGTTATTTAACAGCACAATGCATCACTGTCAGCAGTGTGTGGCCCCTCCGCACGCCACTAACCCCAACGCTGGCGTAGACGCTCACAGCGTGACCTCTCTCCGTTTCATCACACGTCCTCTCCAATGAGCCACAGCGCCTGCTTCCTCTCATCCACTCTCTCTCTCTCTCTCCCGCTCTCTCTCTCTCCTGCCATCTTCCTCTCCGTTCTCCGTCTCTCACCTGTTTTCCTCTTGTTTCCTGTCCTCCTATTCATGGCTGCTCTTCTGCCCTGTCTTTCCTGTCTGTCTCGTCTCGTCTCTTCTCTTCTCTTCTCTTCTTGTTTCGTCTCTTCTCTTCTTGTCTCTTCTCTTCTCTTCCCTTCTTGTCTCATCTCTTCTTGTCTTGTCTCTTCTCTTGTTTCATCTCTTCTCTTCTTGTCTATTCTCTTCTCTTCTTGTCTTGTCCCTTCTTGTCTTCTCTTCTCTTCTCTTCTCTTCTCTTCTTGTCTCTTCTCTTCTCTTCCGTCTCTTATCTTCTTGTCTCTTCTCTTCTTGTCTCTTCTCTTCTTGTCTTGTCTCTTCTCTTCTCTTCCTTCTCTTCTCTTCTTGTCTCGTCTCTTCTCTTCTCTTCTTGTTTTGGCTCTTCTTGTCTCTTCTCTTCTCTTCTTGTCTTGTCTCTTCTTGTGTTCTCTTCTCATCTCCTCTCTTCTCTTCTTGTCTCTTCTCTTCTCTTCTCTTCTTGTCTCGTCTATTCTCTTCTCTTCTTGTCTTGTCTCTTCTTGTCTTCTCTTCTCTTCTCTTCTCTTCTTGTCTCGTCTATTCTCTTCTCTTCTTGTCTTGTCTCTTCTCTTCTCTTCCGTCTCTTCTCTTCTCTTCTGTTCCGTCTCTTCCATCTCTTCTCTTCTGTGTCTTCTCTTCCTTCTCTTCTCTTCTCTTCCTTTTTTTCTCTTCTCTTCCTTCTTTTCTCTTCTCTTCTCTTTCATCTCTTCTCTTCCTTCTTTTCTCTTCTCTTTTCTTCTCACCTTTTCTCTGCTTTCCTTTCCTCTTCTCTACTCTGTCCTTAACTCCTCTCTCTTTTCTCTTGTCTTTCTGTTCTCTATTCTTCCTCTCTGCTGTTTTCCTGGTCTCACCTCTCCCCCGTTCCTCATCTTCCTACTCCCACTTTCCTTCCTCTTTTCATTATCCTCTCCTACTTTTTTCTCCTCTCCTCCCCTCCTTTAATCCTTTTTTCATCTTCTTTTTCTCATTATTCCTATTTCCATTTATTTCTGCCTCTCTTATTTTCCTCCTTTGTTACTATTCTTTCATGCATTTCTTCTCTCCTCCTCCTCTTCCCTTTCTCCCTCACCATTCTTTCTTTCCGTCTCCTCTGCTCGCCTCTCTCTCTCTCTCTCTCTCTCTCAACTCTGTTCCATCAGCTCACTAACTGTCCAAGCTGTTTAGCACCTCCACCACTCACTTACCATAAAGTGAATCTCTCTTTCTCTTTTTATCCCCCCTTTCTCACACACACACACACAGCCATAACACACACACACACATACACACATCCCAGGCCCATCCCATTATCACTCTAATTCCCCCTGCTTTGGAGCAGAGGGGCTGTATTGGGCGTTATGGAGATGACTCTCCGTGTCTCACCTTGCGCTGATTTAGGGAGGTGCGAAGGCCCAAAAAATGAAGGTTGACAGGCGCTCGGCTGGATTTATTTGATTGTGCATGTGAGGCGGTGTCATTTTAGCAGCTGAAAATGAGAGAAGGGGATGAGGAGGAGAAGGAGGAGGAGGAGGGTGTGTGTACTGCCTGAGGTGAAGAGGAAAAGGGAGGGGGAGCGGGGTCTCTGAAGGAGAGAGGAGGAGGAGGCGGAGGAGAAGAAGAAGAAGAAAGCCGTCTGCGAATCAAATCAAATTCCTCTTATCGGGCGTTATTTGAAGACGTTATCGGGCGGGGTAATGCGGTTACGCGCCGTAAGGGGCTGAGAGATTTCACTGTTTACTGATGTTGGCATGTTTAGGGGCGCAGGAGAGGGAGACGAGGGAGGCAGGGAGGGAGGAGTAAACAGTGGATGCATGTCAGGAAAAGCCATTTAGGATGCACGAAAAGCAGAAAGGTGCCGCAACAGGGCGGACGAGGATCCGGAGTCTTCCTTCAAGGACGTGGCCCAGCTGCCTCCTTCGGGTGCCCGGCAGGCCGATCGATAATCCACACGTTGACTCCCACCTCCCCGGGGCCGTTTCCGATGATTTGATAATCTATCATCTCTCAGACCCTGATTTCAATAGTACACGAGGAACGAAGCGCCGGCCCCTGTCAAAGAGGAATGCATCAATCCGTCTGGAGAAGTAATGAGACGGAACTAAACGGTCGATGTAAACACATCAGACAATAATCAGATTCTCAAGGCGGCGGCGGCGGCGCTTTAGCAGGCACAGAAGCAACACAGAACGTTAGAACAGATATGACAATCAGCTGGAGTGTACATGATCGTTTGAGTGTGGTTGTGAGTGAGTCTTCATAGCGTGTGTGTGTGAGGAAGTCAGTTTGATTCTGAACATCTTGGAAGTTTCCGACCAGTTGTTGGGTCAACTTCAAGAGTCGACTTTCTCACAATAACTCTCTCAATTCCCAGTTCCAAGAACCAACACAAGGAACGAGGTCTTGTAAAGCAAACAATACAGTATTGAGTAGTGTTTACGCCAAGAGATCATGTTAGTTTCACATGCTCCCAGTAAGCACCATTTACGATGACGCCTTCATCTTCAGCCAATCTGTGATTCAGACATAGCAAGAAACACTTGGTCCATAAAAAGTTCACAATGGACTGAAAAAGACACTTAAACGTTAAAATTACTTCACCTAGATCACAGGCTTTTACATGTCCAAAAGTTGTTTGAGCACTAATGGAGTTTGTTTAATGGGGAGTCATAAATGACTGTGTGGAGTCTTGGAATCAGTCTTGGGATTTGATTTGGAATCAAGAATCAACTCCACAATTTAACGAATAGATTCTTTTTGGAATCAACAGCACAATATAAGGAACAGATTTTTTGCAAATGACTCCATAAAATGAAGAAAAGATTATTTTCTTTAATCAACTCCACAATAAAAGGAAAAGGATATTTTTGGAGTCAACTCTACAATATAAGGAATAGATTCTTTGTGGAATCGACTCCCACCCCTACTGCACTCAGTGATTTGAATCGGACGTGGAACAATGAAGATGAAGCTTGGATCAGAAGTTTTACCTTGATATGTTACAGACGACCCCCACGCTTCTCCCTTTGAGACTTGCATGGGCTCTCGCTGTGTGTGTGTGTGTGTGTGTGTGTACCCAGCCTGGCCGCACTGTTAACATGGAAAGATTTGAAAAATCTCCCGCTACTCCCTCTGCGCCCATTAGCAGAGACTTTGTTCTCTCGCCAGGGCGTAAAGAGAACCGCACTCAGCACTCGACGCTGCTCACTGAACACACACACACATGGCACGCACCTACACGCACATGCGCGCACACACTCTGCAAGCATTAGCAAACTACCAAACCAGACGGAGGCCATTAAAGCCACTGAAACGAACGAACAAACGATTGGGCCGCGCATCACGAGGCCGGCATTTCTAAAGATCGTTACAAAAAGATGAATGTCATTTATCCAGCAACTTCTGGATAAACTCTGCTTGATTCAGTACATAACACTATTTTAGTCTGTCCTAAGTGCTATTCCCCCTGCCCCCATTTTTATGGCCACAGATATGTACGTGTAGACATTTCTTTTTTTACGGTCCACGCGGCCGCGAGCTGTTTCGAGTTAGGTAACATGGCTAAATGAGCGAGGAGACAGACAGCTTACAGGCCCGTGTGGAGAGGCTCGTGGCCGGCTGCCAGCCGCTGGGGAGAGCACGTTCGAGTCGGCTTCTGTGGAGAGAAGCATTTTTTTTTTCTTTCTGTAAAACGGCGGCTTGTAAAACAACTTGTAAGGCGCGTAAGAGCGAGCCAGGGAGACACGTTACAGCCGCGAACGCCAGCCAGCTTTGGCTTTGGAACCAACTAGAAAGAGAGAGAGAGAGAGACGAAGAGAATGAGAATATTAGCCGGCCGAGGATATTAGCATGAGCCATCTCGGCCGTCCGGCGTGTAATTGTGCCGTGACTGAGGTTAGCGAGAGGTTAGTGGTGATGAAAGTGCATTTAATAATTAGGGAACGTCCGAGGCAGCGAGGGCTAACGGCTCACTCTGGCCCTCATTAGCTCCGCCGTCAGACCGGGGGTCCGGGTGAAGGGACGGGAGCGGCTAAAGGCTCAGCGTTGGCAGAGATTGGAAAAAGAGAGGAATCACGGAGGGAGGGAGGGAGAACCAGAGAGACGGAGGGAGCGGAAGAGATGAGACGATCCATCTTGGCGCATTAGGCCAGATCAGACGCGCACTCAGTCAGACCTGTCAAAAGCTCTTGCTCTGACTTTCTCTCCCACTCTCTCCCTCTCTCCTTCCCTCTTTCTCTCGTCTCCCCCTCAGCATGGCATTTAGGTGAGGAATCTGGACGCTAAAAAGTTCTGTCAGTCCTATTTCCTTGTTATTGGCCCTCTCCGCGCGCCGGTCCCGGTGGTCCGGCAGATTAAACGGACTCCCTGCCTGGGCTCGGCACGGGGGTCCGGCGTCCCGCATTAATCATCTTTAACGTGCTGACAAGCACCGTGCGGCAGAATACGCCACACACACACACTTTCCCCCAGCCTGGGGATTTATGTCTCTGTCTGCTATCAGCCATCAGTCACCTGGGGCGGGAGGGAGGGAGGGAGAGTTTGTGAACAGAGAGCAAGAGGGGCATTGAAAGAAAGAGACGGGATGAGAAAGAGAGGAAAAGTGAATGTTGAGAGAGTTGGGAAAAGGTGTGTGAATGCACAGCAGAGGGGAGAGACGCAGAGAAAAAGAGAGAGAGATACAGATAAAAGAGAGAGAGAGAGATACTTATTTAAGTTTGTATTTAAGTTTGTATTTGTATTTTTACTTTGTCATTTTTAACATTTTTTTCACAGTTAAAAGAGCGGATCAGGATACATTTCACTGCATGTTGTACCTGTATAATTTGCATGTGACAAATAAAGAATCTTGAATCTCTCTTGAATCTTGAGAAAAAGGAAAAAGTGATTGAGAGATATCAAGAGAAAGAGAGAGAGTAAAAGCGGGATAAAGAGGGATTGAGAGAGAGAGAGAAAGCGAATGAGTGTGATGAAGAGAGAGATAGAAAGATAAAAAGTAGGAGAGAGAGAAAGAAAGACAGAGAGAGAGAGAGAGAGAGAGAGAGAGAGAGAGAGAGAGAGAGAGACCAAAAAGTGACCAGAGACAAAGAGAGAGAAAGGAGAGAGGTGGCGGACGGTTTGTGAGTTTGTGAAATAAAGGGAGATTAAAAGGAAAAAAAGAAAAGATAAGAAAGAATGGAATAGTTCCTGGAATGTTGATTTGTTGTGTGTGTGTGTGTTCATGTATTTATCGCATTGTGGGGACCTTTTTGTCCCCTAAAATCACTTTTATCTGTTTTTTTGGGTTTTGTGGGGACATTTGAGAGGTCCCCATGAGGTAAATTGACTTTATAGAAAATGTGCTTGTTTTATTTGAGAAACTAAAAGAAAAGAGAAGTGGATGTTTTATTGCGTCGTCAATAGCAGGCATTCGATTCGATTAACCAGTATAAAATATCTACGTTCAAAGCACATTTCTCAGATGAACAAGGTATAAAAAGACAATTTGTTTTGTAAATAAATGTAGATATAAAGCAGGAATTTTGTTTGTTAAAACAATGAAAAAATGTTTTTGAACATGCATAGAACAGTTTAAACTTTTCCCCATACACTGCGAACGACAGGCAGCGGGCACTCGTCCTCCGTCTTTTCTTCATCATTTTCACGGTTGACAGTGTTGTCTTCTGTCTCCATTTTGGCTTCTTTGTCTCCAAATCCTCAGTCTATAAATGAGTTTGTGCTCCACTGTGTAGTTCCTCCAGACACCTGTGCCTGCTGCTGCAGCGGAGTTTATTCTTTGCTTACGTCATAGATTAATTGGCGCGGTCGCGATTGCACAGCCTTATTGGCTGCAAAGATGCAGATGAAAGGTGTGAATATTAATTCAAATTGTGGGCGTACTCAGTAGCGACTTTTGATTTTATAAGTAGCAAAGTAGATTACATGGTGTAAATTGTACTCAAGTACGAGTAAAATTACACACTTGAAAAACTACTCATAAAAGTACAAGTACCCAAAAAATCTACTTAATTACAGTAACGTGAGTATTTGTAATTCGTTACTTCCACCCTGTGTATGTCCAGTGTGATGCTGGTGACTCAGTCTCCCCTGAGAGGCCTGACTAATAGAGACGCTCAGTGATTAATCACACACACACACACACACACCTAAACCTTCCCAAAGAGTGGGACGAAGACACACACACACACATACATTGTAGCTGACATTTCATTAGTCTGTGTATTGACAGATAGGTGACTCAGCATACTCCCTTTTTATTGGGTGTTACAGTATCAGAAGTGTGTGTGTGTGTGTGTGGGGGGGATATCTTGACAGATATGATTAGCATTTACCCTGTAATGGTACAGCGAGCAGCTAACAAGGGCAGCACCCGGGGAGCAGTGCTTGGGAACGGCACCTTGCTCATGAGTACCTCACTGATACCGTTCTTGGATTGGAACCGACAACCTTCCGATCACAAGGCGAACACCCTGACCAATACACTACCAACTGCTGCAGTCAGTACGCAGGTCATGTTAGGTGTCCAGTGGGAGTGTGATGCATGAAGAGCTTAAATGATGGGCAGGTGATGGGCTATTCATGACGGTGACGTCACGAGGAAAGAAGCTGTTATTGTGTCTGACGGTCTGGGTGCGCAGGGCTCTGCAGCAGCTGAAACGTGGTGTCTAGGGCGTGAGGGGTCTGAGATGACGTCTCTTGATACAGCTCCTCCAGGGTGGACAGAAGAGCGCCTAAGAGTTTTTCAGTTCCTTAAGGTCATTTTTGCATTGTGAGTCAAATTGCTTTTCAAGTTTAAAAAAATATATTTTTACTAGAAATTCTACAGCATTTATTTGTAAAAGCTTGAGCTTGAGGTGGAGTGTTTAGATCTAGTAATTATGGGAGTCAGTGGTGGTGGTGGTGTGTGTGTGTGTGTGTGTGATCATGGCGACAGGTGACAGCGAGGTGGTTAACACAGTGACAGGCGCTCGACCGGACCATCAGGACTCCATTACCCAGCTTATTGATTGTGTATGGATGAATTAAAGGGCCAGATTCAAGAGGCACACTTTCATTGTCTCCACACACTTACACACACACACACAACCCACGAGCCAGTGACCCACCCAGTACATCATTAACATCAGGTCCTCAAGCCGCCCGTCAGAAAGCCAATCATGTCGGCACCCCTCCGTCGCCACGCGCAACCGAGGAGCAGTTTGCAGCAGATTTACACATGAAAGGGAGGATGAAAACAGGTGTGGAGCGTCCCGAATGAGACGGGGCCGGCGTGCAGCGTTCCAATCCACCCGTCAGGGATTTAAAACAGGCCGCCGGCCTCGCCTTTGTTTACTCTGGCGGACACCGATTGCTTTGGCGCGACTCAAATTATCTTGTCAGGGCAATAAAGCTGACCAGTGGAGAGAGAGAGAGAGAGAGAGAGAGAGAGAGAGAGAGAGAGAGACTGTAGAAAGATGAAAGGAGAATTCAACATTAAAGTGAACAACGGAACGAGGCCGCGGGAAGGAGAGGAAACATATTAAAAGAAAAGAAAGAGAAAAAAGAAAGAAAGGGAATGGAGTGGAGTGGAGGGGGGGGGTGTAGAAATAGACGAGGAGAGGAGCACGGAAAACAAATACCAGGGAGGGAGAGAAAATTAGAAATAGATGTGCAGGGATGCTGCATGGCGGAGGGAGAGAGGATGGAGGGAGGGAGGGAGGGAGAGAACGGAGGCGTGCAGAATTGTAATCGATTACCTATTTTTCAAAGTCACTTAAAGTGTCCAGAGCGGCGGGCCGTTAAAGAGTGGTGCTGGGGAATAGGGCGGGAGTATGCACCAGCACGACTGGGGAGAGGGAGAGAGCGTGAGAGACAGAGAGAGAGGGAGAGAGGGAGAGGTGGGGGGACGGAGGGAGGGGAGCGAGAGCCGCCATGCTAACATTGACCCTGCTTGCTTCTCGCTGATGGATCTGTGCTCTTGCAGGAAATACTTCTGACAGACCAATATGTGCACGGGGATATGCGGCCCCCGAGGAGCCCCTGCCATACGTTGCCGTGTGTGTGTGTGTGTGTGTGTGTGTAGGTGGTGGGTGGGAGGGGAGGGTTACTGATCCATCACCCACTCAAACAGTAAACACATCATGTGAAGACAAACACAGCAGTGCCCTCTGAAGTCAAGGACGGGCTTACACTGAGCACAGCGCTTTATATAGAGGACGGTTGGATTACATATCCTGTGTGTGTGTGTGCGTGTGTGTGTTGATGTTATGCATGTGTGAGACCTTTCCTCTTTTAGTTTACTACATCATTGCAACTTCCAGCCCCGATAACTCCCTCCCTCACTGGCACACGTTCCAAACTCAAACACTCTCACACACACACACTCTCGTTAGCGTAAACACACACCCTCACACGGCTCAACTTCTCCAAAAGACCCGGCTCTGTACTTCACAGCTTCACGCTTCAAATTCATCATAAACAAAGACGGATTGTGGGAGGGGTCCGAAGCGGAGAGATTAACTTCAGACTTTCCTGTTACACACAGATTTATGACGAGCACATGAGAGATCACTGAGCCACTTCCTGTTTGTGGAGGGCCACTGTCTGCAAGCGCACGTGTGTGTGTGGAGAGGTCAGCTTGTATGTACTAAAACACTGTAGTAATGGCCAGTCCATCCAGGATGTCCTGTTTCGGGGTGGGCCCATTGTCCTCTGCTCCTAAAAATAGCCGCTCTGATTGGCTGGCTGCAGGTGCGAGACGGGGGAGTGGAACAGGAAGTGACTTGAGTCAGAGCTTTATTTTTACACTCTGAGATCATATGTGCAGGTTCATTTATGAGATGGGAGTGCATAAACGCACGCACACACACACACACACACATTGCTATCGTCTACTGACTCATTTATTATCCAGTTCATAAAGCTGCATCTAGGCCTGGCCTTAACCTTGACCCAAAACAATAATCACAAATCTTTAGTCTCTTTTATTTTTTGGTTTCTAGACCTTTTTTAGAAAAACTTATATTCTTCATGAGGATTGATCCTGATCATTTAGGATCCAATCAGGTTCTCACCAAAAAACACACACACACACACACACACAGAAAGCTGCACCTTACCTGCCAAAAATTTGAACTTTATGTTAAATTTTACTACATTATAAGACATATAAAGACACATGTGCACAATCACATGATACCTGACTTAATATCTGCTAGGAGACATTGAAATATGTGTCTCTGCACGGCAAAACCAGTCGCTTGTCACAAATTCTCAAGTTATGTTTTCATGAAAGGGCATAAATCAAGCTAAGCTTCAAAGCGATACCTATATGGAATGAATGCGACGACATATGACTGAGATATCAACATTCAAAGGAGTCGGGTTTCTCCTGTCACGCCAAGTGAGAAACGGAGAAATCTGCCTTTGAAGTTGACTATCGCCGTAGCACTCACAGACGCTTGGTGCGGTCGCGGCTACGTTTGCATTTACGGTAGCCTACGCTGCATTCACAGCCACACGGATAGCCTACCTGCGTTAGGTTAACTGAACTCGGGAGACGGAGATGGATTTACCAGTGGATTTAGCGTAAATATTGAAGTAGAGCGGTCAAAACAGAAACTTTTAACATTCTGCTGGAATTGAATTCCTCACCTCAAGAAAGTCACGTTTTTAGGATTGAAAGGGTACGTTTTTCAGCCAAATTTATTCACAACAGTACAGTATAGACCTTCCACTGTTTCAAAACACTAAAAACAAAAAATCCAACATTTTACCCCACGCAACATAAACGCTCGTTTTTCTCGGAAACCTCCGTTGTGACGAGCGACTGGTTTTGCCGTGGAGGGTCACATATATGACAGCCTGTATAAATATAAGTACAGCCTGCCAGCCAGATACACAGCTTTTTATTATATGGGATATTGTTGAAGACTGACATAAATACACACAAACTCATTCTGGACTGAGAAGTTGTTAGAAAAAAGTAACAGTGAGAGAGTTGGCATCGCGAGCGGAAGTTTGCTGGTTCAAGTCCCGGACCGTTAAAGGTACCACTGAGGTACTCATGTGTCAGCTGCCCACTGCTTCTTCATGGATGGGTCAAATGCAGAGGTCACACTTTGTTGTGGTGCACTGTGTGATGTGCTGTGGAGTGTTCACAATGACAAACACTGACTTGAAAATAGCCCCGACCTAAAAAGACTAGTCTCAAAAGACGTTCCAAAATGCTTGATTGTCTAAAAGCGTTGGAGCAACGTTCTTCCCTCGTACTGCCGTGGAGCAGAAGTTAAGGAAGTTGTCCAAAGTGCCGTAATAAAGTAGAGCGGTGGTGGTGGTGTGTGAGAGGCAGCGAGGTGCAGTAAGTTAGTTGCGGCTCTCGCTGATCCACCACACTAATGAGGGAACAGGAGACACCAGGCCGAGGGTGACGGATTCTCCTGCTACTGAAATCCGAGCCACTTAATCCACACACTGCACACACACACACCCAGACCGAGCAACTCTGAGCAATGCCCTTGCCCTTCAACGCACACACACACACTTTTGTATTACAGTCTTAGACGGGGAATTTCATTGACATGTGTTATTGTGGCTGAAACGATGCTGTGACTATTGTGAATCTAATTTAGAAAAGCAATTTTTTTTTAATATTACTTAAATAGTCTCTCTAGTGTCCCAATTTTTCCTACCACTGTAGGGCATTTGAGACCCCACAACAAGCTAAATACCCGACTGGCATGAACTTCTGCCCGACTCTTCTACTCTCTCCAGTCTGTGTGAAATCAGATTCAAATGCTGTGCAGCTTCACTGGTTTGACAGTGAAGCGCAGATTTCCAGTTTTTCTTCATGTAGGTCTCACTGTTAACAACTCTCTCCACTTTTCTCCTCCTCTCGTTCTCTCTCCATCTCTCTCAGGCAAGAAGAAGGTGTCTCTATACGACAGTCAGGCGCCCATCTGTCCCATTTGCCAGGTGTTGCTGCGTCCCAGCGAGCTGCAGGAGCACATGGAGCAGGAGATGGAGAGGCTCACCCATTTGCACGTCAGGTAAGCAGACTCACACACACACACAAACACTCACACACACACACAGGCTTGGCCTTTCCATCGTGGTTGTCATAAATCAGCCCAGGTGCTGTCAAGCCACGCTAAGCGCGTTGACAGGATCTGAGAGAATCTGCCATCGCCTCGACACTCGCCGCGCCGCACCGACTCAGACAAACCCACAAGCTTGTCCCCGATCCCTCACCTCAACACCAGGTTCCTAAAAACGGGAGAGGGAAAAACAAGTCGGCTGAGCAAGTTGGTTTCAGCTGGTCCATAAAGTCACTAAAAGTCGCTACTCTTGGCACCAGACCAGCAATAATAACTGGCAAATTTCAAAAATACTGTCTCCAGTGTTTACTTTCAGCAGGATAAAAGCATCCAGTCTTCCTATGCAGCTGCTAACACTTCCCCTGCTGTGTTGTTCCTCCGACAAAGGAAGTCTCGTCTCCGAGGCGGGGGTCGCGAGTCATAACATAAACACCTCGCAGTGGATCTTTGCTCTAAGGTCACGCCCCAGACACTGGGGGTTTTTTTTTTCGGTGTGTGTTGTCATCTACATATCCGTGAACTCCCCAGCGCTCATTTTCGGTGCGGGCCCCGTAAAGTGAGAAAGACAGACGCGGAGAGTGATACTGAGGAAGAGAGAGAGAACCATCTCCAGTGTGAGAGATGACTATCCGTCATGTGTCAGCAATGGGGGATGCACTTTAATAATTCATAAAGGGCAACGCGTTTGGCCTCCCGCTGAGGCCGGTGGTTTCGCCGACTCGCCTTCCCCTCATTCCCCCACCCCACCCGGGTGGATGTCCGGTGCTTATTTAAGGAAACGGCGGTGTTGGTCACCGCTCGCCAGCCGTCAACGCCACCGTGATTTAACCCAGCTCGCTTTACGCTCCCATTAACCCCCGGAGCTGTAGTCAGCTGAGTTATAACCTCGCCGTGCTCCAGGTGGACCAGCGGCCCGTGCTGAGCAAGGACTTGCACATGAGAGAGGGGGGAGAGAAAGAGAGAGAGAGAGACAGTAGGACGTAGATAAGAAGGTGTAAGGACTAAATCTGTGAGGATTTTCTATACCTCTGTTTAATATAGATATTAGATGCACAGCTCTACACATTTATAGTAATAATAATAAATCTAGGAGTCCAAGAAAAAAAGCAGCACAAGAGCAGCTGATGCAGTAAGTGTTTAGGAAAGGAATCTGACTGCGGCGTAACAGTAGGGTGTTCGCCCCGTGATCAGAAGGTCGCGGGTTTGAATCCAGAGGTACTCATGAGCAAGGTACCGTCCTCAAGCACTGCTCTCTGGGCGCTTGTTAGCTGCCCACTGCTCCTTCACGGATGGGTTAAATGCAGAGGTCACATTTGGTTGTGGTGCACTGTGTGCTGTGCTGTGGTGTGTTCACAATGACAAATGATCACTCACTTTCATCTCTTCCACGTCTCAGTTTTGATTGTTTATACCAAACATCAGCTAAATCGGGCTCACGGCTCTTGAGATATAGGTGTTTAACATTTATAACGCCTTCTGTTGTTCCGTCAGTGCCACTGATACTAGCTGGGCCAAAGCAGTCCAAAAACACAGCTGTTTAACCAAAATGAGCCACACCTCGCTGCAGTTAGTTCACTGGCCCTTTGTGAAATCCCAAAAAGCGTTGTGTTTGGATTCCTAATAATAATAAAGAACAGTTACAGGAGGGTTTCAATAGCACTTCATGCTTGGACCCTTAATAACTAGATGGTCAATTCCTGAGGTAATGCCTAAAATTCCAGATGAATTTACTAAAAAATGTAGAAAGGAATGAAAGGCTGAACAACGCTTAAAAGGATAAATGATAAAAGAGATTTGATGATTATAGCTGTTAAACTATGAATTAATGTTAAGTTCACGTCAGGAACGGACTAACTACACGAAAAGTAGTAGCACAGTTTAATGGAAATGCTCCTGTGTGGCCAAAATAGGGAATTACAACATGAACAGTGCGTGATTATTTGTCATTGTGAACACACCACAGCACAGCACACAGTGCACCACAACAAAATGTGAGCTCTGCATTTGACCCATCCGTGAAGGAGCAGCGACTAGCTTTTTTGTCAGTGCAAGGAGAGCGGTGCTTGGGGACAGTACTCGCTCGTGGGTAGCTTCACCGGTCTGGGACATGCACCGACGACCTTCCGATTACGGGGCCAACTCCCTAACTGTTACGCTATCAACTGCTCCTAATGCAAATGGTGCACTGGGGACATTGTTCACCTTGAAAAGATCTTTAAGCAGTGAATGCTATAATAAAAGCAATAATAATAATAATAATAATAATAATAATACTGTGTAGTGTCTCAGGCCTTAGAATTTCATTTATTATTTATTTATAAGGTAGATGCTTTACAGCACTGCTATAGAAAACAGAGCAGCTGCCTCTTTTTTTCCTGTAACACTCAACCAAGGAAACACTCACACACTCACACACACACACTCTCACACACATGCACACAGATCATTGGAAGTGACATGGCGAATTTGTGGCAATTTGTAGTAAATCTCCCTTTAATGATGCCGTTTCATTCAGCAGCAAATGAGAACGGAGGGCATGTAAAATGGGGAAGGCTGTTTAAGATGTAGCATTAGGCAGATGTCTGGATGGATGTGGGTGAGTGTGTCTGAGATTGGAACCGCCAGCTTTGCCTCCTTCCCTCTCTCTCTCCCTCTCTCTCCCTGCTCGGTTTCACACTGCTGTGTCTCTCGGCTCCTCGTGTATGGAAATGGAAATCCATCATAGCCTTAACACATCCGCCTGTATCTACATCTCCCTCACCGCCACCTCCACCTCCACCTCCACCCAACCCCTCCACCTAATCAATTTGCCTCTTACGGAGCGAGCGAGGGGCGGCTGGCGAAACGGCACAGAAAGCAATCCTCATCTGCACCGTGTGCCCCCTCCTCCTCCTCTTCCTCCTCCATAGTCCGCTGGTATTTATTCAATTTTCAACATCTCCCTTGCACTGTCAAGCCCTGGACCCACCCTCTTTCTGCCCACTCTCTCTCTCTCTCTCTCTCTCTCTCCCTTTTTCTTATGCTGCCTTCTTTTGGGATAAAAGGGGGTCTTGTGATGCTCATTTGCTGGTGTGACGTTGGTCTAGGGGTTTAAAACTCAACCGGTTTGGGGTTTTTTTGTCACAAGTGAAACAGGTTCTTTATGGACCGTGACTAGCAGGTCATAGAGCAACGTCAACGTCCAGAAATTGCTTTACTGAAACGCAGTATTCCAGAAGTAGCGCTTTACTTTAGCTGTGATATTAATACAGACAAAGCGCTTCTCCAAGATCTCTCGAGCCCTTTATAACGGCAGACCACGAATCACAGTTAGGGCTCCTTTCTTTGTGGAGCTGTTCTTTGTTCCGGCATCTCGTTATCGGAGGTGAAGCCGCACCTATGTGGTCCCCCCTCCACACACACACACACACACACACCCTCCTCTGTTCTTGCTCTCCTCGGCTCCGTCGCTCATATCAAAATGGGCTTCAGCAGAACGACAACAGAGACTGAAGGCTCGTGTGCGCTCTTTTCACTTTAACAGCAGCGGGAAAAGCATCTCCAGCCCTCTTTCCCCGTCTCTCTCTCTCTCTCTCTCTCTCTCTCTCTCCCCCTGTCTCTACGTCTCCTTTCATCTCCTCCCTCACTCACACCTTCTTCTTCTCTGTCTCCGTCTGTCTTGCTCTCTCTCTCTCACCTAGCTGTCACTTTGACGACAGGGGCCTCAACATTACATCCCATTGTTTTCTCGGGCTGGCGGAGATGGCTGCCTCTTAACAAGTCATTCCTCTCTCATTGTCACCATGCAGGTTGAAGCGATAAAGAACAAGGAGGAGAGGGGGGTGGAGCATGGCACATGACACACACACACACACACACACACACACACACACTGCACCGACCCCCTTCTTTTTTATTCGCAAGATGTTTGAGCCTTTTACTTTGACTTGACGCTAAGACGGCTGAAGGTCTCATTCAGATTTAAAGAAAAAAGATTATAAATCTCTAACAGCCAAACAAGTTTTGGATTACAGAGGCACTGCATCAATTAGGGCAATCTAAGGGAGCAGTGCTTGCTCATGAGTACCTCAGTGGTACCTTTATCAGTCCTGGGATTTAAACCTGCGAGATCTCTCGGCTGTACGTCCATGACCTCACCCACAGTCTCCTGTTGCACCACCTCCCAAAAATACACTTCTGAATTGAAAGTTAAGGTCATTTGAGTACAGTGAACGCATTGTTATGATCGAGAAATCAGTTAGAGATGATTTGAACTTTGTGACATGGCCCCTTATCTTGCTGGACGTAGCCATCAGAATTGATGGTCCTAAAATGATGGACGTGGTCAGCACCGATATTCTGGAAGGCGCCACCAGCAGCAGATGGATCCGTGCTTTCATGTTGTTTACACTGTGCTCTAAGCGTACCATCGGAGACTCATCAGAACAGGCTGTGTTTTACCCGTCTTCAATTGTCCAATTTGTAGCCTCAGTTTCTTTGCTGACAGGAACGGCACCCGCTGGCACTTCTCACTTCTGTTGGTTAGTTGCAACAAGGACTCATCTGAGTTACTGTTGGCTACCCAGCAGTCTGACCGTTCTCCCCTGACCTTTGGCATCAACAAGACGTTTTACTCAAACCAGTCCATCTGGCACCAATAACCATGCCACGTTCAATGTAATTTAAAGTCCTCCTTCTCAAATATTAACAAAATCATTTTGTACTATATGTGACCCGATCTGCCGTAATGAGTCGGAAGTCGGCGTTCTATTTATTTAGATACGGGCCGATTATGTTGAAAAACATCACAAAAATAGCGATTTTTCTTTTTTGGAGACCAGATTAATTTTGAAGACCTTTTCTTTCATATAAGACCAAAAAAGAAAAATCGATATTTGTGATGTTTTTCAACCTAATCGGCCCGTATCTAAATAAATAGAATGACTCATTACGGCAGATCGGGTCACATATGTAATAATTTATGCATAGTATTTCTAGGCCATAAATGTTGGAAAGTCTTTAAGTATCTCAGTAAGTTTGTGGAGTCTACGCGGGCCGGGAGTGGAGGAGTTTATCGGGGCTTTTGGCTGTGTGTGTGTGTGTGTTGAGGGTGTGTGTTGGTGGGTTGTGGGGGGATGAGTGAGAGCCGGTGAGATCCACCATGCCATCGTGTTGGATTTATGACACAGGGGGAGTGCGTTTATTATCTCACAACCAGCGTCCTGCCTCTGATGGGGCAATTTATCCTCGTTCAAGGCCCGGGCCTGATTTGTGTTGTCTCGTTCTCCTCTTTGGCTCTCCCTCTCTGGCTCGTCAGATCAATCACGCTGGCTACGCCAGGGGGTGGGGACAAGGCTTATTACCTGGGCTGAGGGGGCGGGCCGAGCTGCCTAACCCGCCCTCACCTGTCATCCGTGACCGTCTCGCCTCTGGCCATCTTCGTTTTTTTTTTTATCGTTACAATCTAGAACGCGTTACGAACCTTACCTCATTTCCTGGAAAGATGGGTGTGGCACAGTCGCTCTGTATCACGCCTACTTTAGGACCCCAAGCTTCCTCGCTGCACCTGAGCCGGGTGCGTCCCAAGTATGACTGACAGATTGGGGTGCGTGCAAATTCAACTTTAGCCCCCTCTGCAAACGCAAGAACGGAGAGCAAACTTGACAAGGGCGGCGCTTTCGAAATCCACCGTCAATGCGTGGCGTCTTCTCCTCATTTAGCCTCGTAAAGAGTAAGGCCTGAGTTCGACCAAGGCAAAGAGAGTGAGGGAAAGAGGAGAGAGAGAGAGAGAGATCGAAACTGACAGACTTGGACTGGTATAAAAAGGTATGAGATGCAGAAGAAAAGGGAACATGAGAAAGAGAGCTATTGTGCGTGTGCATATGTGTGTGTGTGTGTGAGAGAGAGGGAGAGAGAGAGAAGGACGGGAATGGAATAAGGGATATTAATGTTTTAGGCAGAGATCTGATTTGATATGTCTCTCCCGATTGTCGGCGGATGCTTTAGTCGGCCCGTTTAATATTTCCTGCTTTCTAATCAGTCATCTTCAATCGGCTGCATCCGCGAGGCAGGGATTCGGCATACGCCCCCTCTGGCCAGACTCGAGGGAGGTGGTGGGGGGGAGGCGAGACGTCCCCCCTCCCTCAGTCCCGACACCCCTCCGCTCCGCCCTGCCTCCTTAATACAATGTTTACAAGCCCGCGCATTGTCCTCAACATATTTCAAAGCCCTAAGTGCCCAAGGCGCTTCACTGACAAATCAAATAACAGCAAAATCATTTATTTCCTCCTGCCTCAGCCAAACCGCGAGAGAGAGAGAGAGAGAGAGAGAGAGAGAGAGAGACACTGGTGGGGGTGGGGGGGTGGATCTGAAGGACTGGTTGAACGCAGCCCTGAGAATTATTACTTCAATAAAAAAATTATAACCCAAATCTGCTTAGTGGAGGTACTTTTGGACAGTAATTGTTTCAAATACAGAATGGCCCCTGGGTTGCCATGGCGGAGTGGCACACAGGGGCCGGGGGTGGGGGGCCGAAAGGGATACGTTTCCTTTATGTCCCACGCCATTACGGCTGTGATTTGTGTGGCTTTGTGTGGTTGTGGCTTAGCTGTCCGTTCTAATGCCCGTTCGGGTGCTAAGCGAGACGGGCGGCAGATGGGCGACAGGGTTTGGAAACGATGACAGACTTTGAAGAGGACGACTCGCACACTTACATCTTTTGACGTTGGTTCAAATCTTCCGTCAGGGGTTAAACTGAAAGGAGGAGACAGAACTGAACAGGGTCGGCTCCTGCCACCTCTAGGCCCTCGTCGTGCTCATGTCGCGACAGTCTCGTACCATCTGGCCCCGGCTATGTGATCTCCTGTCTTACTTTGTCTTGTTGCTGCATGTCAGGATTTAAAATTCAAGATTCTTTATTTACACCAAGTTATACAAGTACAACATATTGGGGAAATGATCATTCTTAAGACATAGACACAGAGATTTAAACTAGAAACAGTAACTGCACATATGCATATTGAAAGTAGATTTGTAAAGTGCCGTGTGTCTTTTTGTTGAAAATGGGCATAGAAGTCTTAAATGACAAGCAGGAAGATTTCAAATGAGTCAGTTTGTGTTGTTGAAATGAACAGGTAGAAAGTTGTGGTGGTTAAGGATCCTTATCTCCTTGTAGAAGCTCCTACCGAGTCTCTGTTTTGGTCACAACGCTCCTGAAGTGTCTGACTGATTTCAGCAGGTCAGCAGATTATTATTAGGGTAAGATAAGTCTCTGATGATCCGGTTGCTCTGGTCCTACAACTTCTGGTGTTTAAATGTTTAAATGACGGTATAGCTGATCTAGTTCCACCATTCTGCTGCCTGGATCACTCTCCGTAGCCCTTTACTCCAAAGCGGGAGGTGATGTTCTGCGTTTTGGTGGTGTCACGTTGTTTTAAAACGTATCCGTTTAACCAAATTCTCACCACCTTCTGTCTTTCTCTCTCTCCGCAGCAAGAACCTGTCGCTTAAGGACTCCAGCACAGCCCCTGGCACGCCCAAGGTAAGATGGCCGCCCGCGCTGCCGCATTTTTTTTGGCCTCGGCAGCCGCAATTAACTGCAATAAGAGCTCTTCGGCCGGGCCATAAAAGGATCTCCACTTAAGCTGAAGAGAGAGGGATTATGTGAAGGAAAACTTCCTCAAACGGTCCCTTATTTCCTGCGGTAATGTACTTATGGCAACGTGAGAGCTGGAGACAGGCCTATTTAACAGTGGCGCGGTAACAATGCCTCTGAGAACGGCTTTTATTGTTCCACTCCAACTTAAAGGGGCACTGCTCAATGAGGTTAAAGTGGCTAACAATGAGGGGAACGCACATAGGGACTTGTAGCATAAACCTTGCATGACTTGCATAAGAAAAACCTCATGAATTATGTAAAAGTATCCATTAAATGAATGCAATATTAATGGAACACCTTATTAATGCTACTCAAGTCACCTATAGCTTTCATTCCACATGAGCCACATTAGCATCTTTGCATGGGCTGCCCCTTTAATGAGGAGGGCTTTCACGTACGGGCATTTGTGCTTTCAAATTTGGTTTTTAAATTCTTAAAAAATGGTATCAGTAACTATTTGGATATTATCATGTCTTTGCTGTATGTGGTAGAGATGGATAATGGGAGAAAGGAGAGAGAGAGAGAGAGAGAGAGAGAGAGAGAGAGAGAGAGAGAGAAATTTGGCCTTTTATCTCGCTGGAGGTGTGCCAAGCACACTTGGCCTGAACCACCGATCTTATCGTTGACTTCTACAAAAAGCCTTCGCTGATTCATTCTCCGTACCTGTAGCTGGAGATCCTCAATCACCCCACGAGCAGCACTCCTGATTAGATAGTGCTTTTAATATCGCTACAATCCGACACTGAGCTTTACCTGTAAGAGTGATGCTGCAGCCTCTGAGCTGTGCTTTTTGCTCATCTGAAGTGCCATCTCAGGGGACATGCCTTATCCAAAAGAGGAAAGAGATGCTGCAAAGATTTGGATAAATATTGCTGAAAAAGTAGCATCGACTGACACAGATTTTAAATTGTTTATTGATGGATATTTCCTGGTTTCTTGGTGGTTTTAACCAAACTAGTTTGAAGACTTGAAAGCTCATGAGCGTTGATGTGGGGTGATGTTGCCCCAGTGGTAGGATATTTCTTTTCAAATCAAGACGTTATGAGTTCAAGTTTGGCTCTATTCTACCTCCAGCACTGCAGGCATCGAACCCCTGAACAAGATCCCAAGTTAACCCCAAGTTGCTTCAGGAAGGCCGCCCCCGTAATTAGGAAACGTCGCTCTAAATAAGAGAGTTTTCAAAATACCGTAAATGTAGAAACACAGAGGAGAGGAGATCCCTCGGGCTTGGAGGGAGATTCGGTCCTGATCACGTGAAAGCCAGAAGCTTGTATGTGTGAGACGGACAAAAGAAGCGAGGAGGAAATGTCCGGACGTGATGGAGCATTCCGCAGCTCACATCTAAGGGGATTAACCCCACCTCCACCCCCCACCCCATAGCTTCTCTTTTGTTTTCCTCTCCAGCAGTCGTCACCATAGTGACTCCATGCCAACCCAGGCTGGTGCTAATGCCACGGGTCGGAGGGCATCGTTACAACGGCAGAGGCTGCAACAGAGCCCAGCGCCGCCAAATACTCTCCACCCACCCAATGCTCTCCGCCCCGATGACACACTCTAATGGGAGCGAATACAGCAGCTGCTGCGAGCCATTTTGCACTCGAACGGCGTTATTGAGAACTTTTCCTGCGCCGGTAGTCTGAGTGATTAGAAATTGTTATATTGCGAGGAGACTGTTCCATTTCTCATGCTCAATATGCTGCCCAGCTACATAAATGGTTTACACACACCCATACACACACAATTTCTCTTGCACTCGTTCTCTCCCCCCTCTCTCTCTTTCTCGCTCTCGCCGTGACGCATGCAATATCCCCAGAGCTCCGTGGGCTTGGAGTTCACAAATAAATTGTTTCCTGACCTTGCAATTCAAAGGCATAAGAAGCCATGCATAATGTCTAATTTACCGTCCCAGCGGAGAGAGCCGGCCATTTTTCACATATTAATATTAGATTACAGTTGTCGGCCGCTAAAGCCGCCGCCCGTCCTCTCACTTTGATTAATCGGAGCCGATTGTAAATACAAATATTTTATAGCCGTGCTCGTAAAAACCTGGACGGAGATCAAGACTCCCAGTAAAGCAAGCGCCAGGTCTCCCCTCCCTACACCTAGCGGGAGAAAGGAGCCGAGAGACAGCCTCTGTATTCTGTCATGACCGTGAATTAACATGTCATATGGTGGTGTCTTTTGCCTGTTCTGACTTTTTTTGGACATGGGGATTTAACCCACTCCTTCTAGACCATTTACATTTATGGCATTTATCATATCAGACTCTTATCAAAAGTGATTTTCTTATCTATTTTCTAATTACAGGGACAGTCTCCTTTAAGGGGTTAAGGGCCTTGCTCAGGGGCCAAACTGTGTTCTTTTAGGCTTTCCTGGGATTCGAACCCCCAATCTTGTGGTCACCTACATGTTTCTAGTTACTTAAACCATGGCCCCGTCGCCAACCGTGTCAGGTTTTTATCCTGTTCTAGTCTAAAATATGTCTCAGACAGCTAGTTGGAATGTTAGGAAACGGAACAGAACCGAAACCCGGAGGTGCTGGGGGTGGGGTACGCGAATACAGGCGTGAAAAGCTCTTGTCTTTACACGCGGTGCAGCGGCCGAGGTCGGAGCTGAAACAGCCGTTAACGGCCATCCGTCAGGTGTGATGAACATGGAGCGTGTTGTCTGGACGGCGGTTCATCTGTCAGCTCCACACGGACGAGTCACCGCGGGAGAAAGTCGAGCTGCTCTTTCTTTTTTTTCCTGGGGCTGCAGGAACAGGGCTGCAGATGACATGTTTATCATGCGGCTGACTACAGACTGTTCATCTCTCTCTCTGTCTCTCTCTCTTTCTCGGTCTGTCTCCCTCTCTCCTTCCTCAGTCTCTCCTGCTGTCAGTGCACATCAAGCGCGAGGGCGAGTCTCCAGTCATCTCCCCACTCTCCTCCGACGATGCACACCACTCTGACAGATACCAGGTAAGACAGACAGAGACATTGCAACACACACACACACACACTCCATTCCCCATACGTAACCCTGACGCCCCGAAGCACACCCACCGCTGCCGGTATGCACCGCCACCCAGACACAAACCCACTTATTTAACTTAGATTTAAGCCCCGTGGCAAGCCAAGATAGTGGACGCCCAATGCATGGCCTTCCCTCGATACACATTAAGATACCAAACAAATGTTGGAACCCAAGTCAAGATTTCACCGATAAAGGCGTAATTAAGCACAATGTCAAAGTAAGGATAGATTAGATAGACACGGCCCTGGCGTGTATATGTATTTTCTCCTCTCATAGCATCTTCCAGCTTATCCCACAATGCATCTGTCTGCCGGCCACATTAAGGGGGAAGGGTGATCTGCTGTCCCCATCTCCAGACCAAGATTTGCTCAGGCTGGAGCGCGCGCCCCAGCTCCGATATGTAATCATGTGTGCTTTAACCCCGGGCTAATCACCGCTCGCCCCCCGCCGGACCCCTGTGCCACGCTCGCGCCGGGGCCCGTGTCCTTGAAATGTTTGTTCCCTGACTCCTGGCCTCCCATCAGCCGCGGCCGAGCCGACTGGGTCTCGCGCTACCCGTACAGGGACAACCTTCTCAGCTCCACGCTACGCAACACCCTGACAGCTGGGAACATGTCGACTGAGAACAGCCTAATAAAGTAAACTAGGAATAAGCGCTAGGCAGAGGTGGGCCGCTCACGAGGTTAGAAGTAATCAACCCTACCATTGTGCCGAGCACCTTTTATTGCGCTGACATCAGGTGCATATATATTGTTCTGCTTTCCACATGGCCGTGATTTTTCGTTGCCATTGTCCAGCAGGGAAAATAACTTCTGCATTACGTATCATTAAAAAAGGAATCACTGTGAAATAAAAACACAAGCAAAAGTATTCCGTTTTTCTGGCCTAAATAAGTGCCTAGGACACATTTTTGAAAAAATGGTAGTATCACTAAAATGAATATGAACTGATTTTTGAACATATTATATTAAAATTGAATATATTTATTTGTTAAAGTTATTCTATTTAACTAATTATTTTAAGCTGGGAATTACTGATAGCATTAATGCTATTTACAATTAATATATAATATATTACAGTATTATTATTATTATTATTATTATTATTATTATTATTAATGTTGTTGCACATACAAAACACACTTTACTATACAATATATATTATCTGCAATTATGTTATTACTCTATTATATATTGTATTGTTTATAAAATATAATACAATATATTATCTTTGTTAGACATGCAGATAAGCAAACTATATCATTAGTATGTAATTTTTTTTTGTATTATATCAGAGTTTATTGACTTTTCTATTTGTATGTTAGTCTGTGTTCTTCTCTATCTGGAATCAAAAAGAACCTGATGTGTTTGATGCCGTAAATATACACTTAGATAACTTAATTGTTTTTAATATTATTATTATTATCATTATCATTATTAACGCTGTAAAACGTGAGGGGCTCGAGTGAAAGGACGGTTTCGGCTCCCCAGCGCCTCGTGGCGCCGTTAACGCGCTGCTGCTCCCTCGTGGTCGGCGCCGGTACTGCACGCTGCTGGGCGCGAACTCCAACCCCCGGCGCGAGGGTCACGTGACTGCGGCCAACATGGCGCCCTCGCCGTGAGCGGAGCCGCGAACCGACGCCAGTGTTTTCAATCTGTTCGCATCCTTCAGCTGTTCGAAACGAGGCGCCGGAGCGGCGCGCGGGGAGCCACGCGCACCGTCTCAACTGCTAAAAGTCATGCGTTTGCGCGCGCGCGCTGTGTCGTCACGCGGCCGGTAGAAATGGAAGAGGAGGCGCCGAGCAGCGGCAACAGAGAAGTATGTTTACAAGTTACACTCGTGCGCACCGAGCACAATCCGGTAGAATCCGCTGGCGCGCGCTGCAGCAGGCGCGTGCGGAGTGGGTCGAGGTGTGCGTGGCCTGCTGAAGGTTGACTTGTGTGTTTGTCTTTTCCCCCTCTCTCAGACGTTTTTACGGGTGCGGGCGAACCGGCAGACACGCCTGAATGGTACGTATTTCCACCAGCACTCAGCTCCACGCCCTCATTACACCTCAGACTCACCTCCTTACCGTCACTTCGTGTCAATACCAACTTCATTTACACACAAGTTTATGTCGTTATCGCCTGCGCGGGCCGCTGTCTGACGTAGGGGGTGAGGGAATAATAGTTAATAAGAGAATTAATGCTTGCCAACTGTTAAGTCACTATTTAAGTTATGTCATAATTTTCCATTATGTGACTAATACTGGTGTCAGTAAAAGTTGTATTAAAGTAACCGAGTCTTTTGTGTCCCAATACAATTGTGTCATGTCGCTTATGGCAGTTAATGAGACACAGAAAGACCTACATGGATTTCACGCTGAAGAATTTTCGCTTTCTTGGCTAATAAATATGTGACCCTGCCTATGATAACCCAGCTAAAGTCATTTTTTTGGCATCTCTCTGTTTTATACATAAAATAATGCTACATAATTTAAAGAACATTTTCTGAAAATTTCACCTTGATATCTTTAATACTGACCAAGTAAGGTCAAAGATTTGGCAAATTACAGGCTCAGAAAAACAGGTTTTTGAAAAATTTCAATGTAAAAACACACATTTTCAACACTGATGCATCTTTGAACCATAATTATCCTGACTGTGTGTCATATACCAAATTAAAGCTTACATTCTCCCATTTTAAGTGATATATGACACATTTATGGAAAAATTCTGATACTTTTGGAAAATGGGTCTATTTATTATGACATGCATGGCGAAAAAGCACGCATATCAACACGAAAAAGCATGTTGAAACACTCGGCTACCTTCTGTTCCTTACATGCTTACTGGCGCCGCTATGGGGGATGGAAAAAAAAATTACCTCAGAGTTAGCGTCGAAGTCTTTTTTTTTTTTTTTTTTTTTGAGAGATACCAAGCATAAAATGTCAATGAAATAGCCTGGTTAAATTGACTAAACGTTCATCTACCGAAAACAAAGCACTGTTTCTGATGTGTACACAGTGACACAAAGCAACACACACAGAAAGCGGCACCCGCTAAAGTCGCAATTTTTCTACCTCCTCTTTACCTGACGTGACTGCCGCGGATACACATTGATCTTAATGTCTGTATGCACTTTATAATGATAGAACAGTAGTTCCTAAACCAAATAACACCCAAATCACCAGTTGTTTTTGCACATAAAGTAATCCCAAAGACGTTAAAAAAGCAATGTTTATGAAGCCAACCTCCTGTGGAAAATGGAAACGTAAGGTGAAAAAAAATCAAGAATTTCGCTATTTATCCTGTTAGAAATTACATTTCAAACATTACATCTGAAAACCTCAGTACATAATCTATCATTTACTCCAATAAACTCATATGGCATATTGTTGACATTTTTCTTGCTATGACTACTTTGACGCTCTTTATTTCATAATTAGATCTGACGATTTTAGCCGGGTTTTCACAGGCGGAGTCACATATATCCATTCCTAATGGAGGAATTTTGAGTTTTTGCTTAAACTTTTCAACTGAGAAATGTATATTTGCCGCCCATATCTCTTAAATACACAATAAAAGCAGGTTCTGTTTGTTCTGTTTGCTGTACACTTGTGCATCCAACACAGTAGTACCCGTCATCCCCTTTTCCGTATGTCACTGTGAGGCCACGCAGGCTTCCTGTTCCCCTCTGTCACTTGTCTGTGAGTGTTACCGATAACGGTCCTGAGGCGGCAGTAATAACACTTGGTTAATGATGGTGTAAAGGAGGCTTAAACCAGCGGGTATCCGGGACCTCTGGGCATATGGGCGAAGAGTGAGGCATTTCACAAACCACACACACATCAGCTGAGTCAGCCCTAACCCTAACACTAACTTTCCCTTTCTAAACCATGCATATAAATAATTTACATTTACACATCTTCAATAATTTCGCCCCTGAGAATAATACAATGTTTAATTAAATGGGATTGAGTGAAAACACATTTTTTGCGTACCTCAAATGTTTCCAAACACTCCCTGTTTTATCCATAAATGAAGCTAATCTTTATAGAATATAAATACAGAGATAGCAGTCACAAGTCTAAAGATGCTAACAGTTAGTGGAAGCATTTGACTCCTAAGCAGAAGTCTTATTTTAAGATGTACACACTTGAAAATGTCCAGCTGTGTCTCATTTTGCAATAAAGTGGTTTTTGTTTACACTGGTCACAAAATAACACCTCCCATATGAGGCTGAGTTAGAGTGACACTTAGCTTCTTGATGCCTAAAAGTGTTTTACCTTAATTGTGGTATATATGCTGCTCTTGGTATTACTAGAATAAAAAAATAAATAAATAAAAATAAATGAATAGTACACAGGTCAGGTGATTGAGAGCTCATTACCTTTTTGCATTGGATGCATTGATTTTTACTATAAAGCCACATGGAGACTATGTTTTTATTGACTGTTAGCACTACTAACCGCGCGCCGGCTAATTTGGCCATCGGATTAGGTATATAAAATAACGTGATTCTGCATAATTAAATCTGTTAAAACGTTTATTATAAGCTAGACGACTCGTCTCATCTTTAATCCCATCGGGGTGAGACCCTTTTGCGTGTGTTTGTGTCTCCCTGCAGTCCCCCTTGTGTGTAGCGCCTGCCCGAGCAGAGGATCTCTTTAACCCTTGGCTTCTTGATATGTCCTCAGTCGGTGACCTCTGCTGGTGCCGGCGCTACGCCAAGGGAACTGTCCAAAGCCCCCTCGCCCCAGTGCCCAGAGGTGTAACCCTAGCCCCCTGCTGCCTCCACCACGGTAAGAGTCACCTCTACACCTCCCTGCTCGGGCCCAGCATAATGGAGCAGTCTTTGTTTAAACCCCGGCCCTTATTCCCCGCGTATTTCACCTCTCATCCGCCACGCGAGCTGGGAAAACTTCCCCCCACCGCCCCCTTTGCGCTCCCTAATTAATCTGCCTCTTTCTCTCCCCGTTTAATGACGCCCAACGGCCTCCTCCATTACCGTCTGCCGTGAGATTATGAGAGCGGACCCGCGTCACCCCCGATCTCTCTAGAACGCGTTCTCTCTCTCCCTCCCTCTCTTTTTCGTGTCTTCTTGCTTCGCCCTGAAGTTATCACACGTCCCTTCAACCCCCCTCCCTCCCTCCCACATCACCGCCCTCGCGCTCTCCCTGGCAATCACAGCCACCTAAAAATTAATGTCCCCGCGCACCATTTGCAGTTAAGGCAAAGCGACAGAGACTTACGGCGCAATAGGCCCTGTTCTGCTGCGTTAAATTTCTAATTACGCGCGCTGGGAGAGCAAACCGGATGCCCCCCCCCTTTCTTTCCGTATGTGTTACACGGATGAACGATGCGGGACCGGTGTCCTGGCACGGAAAGCACTCTTTGTGGCATTCTCTTGGCCCTGTAGCACGGAATGACTGGGATTGTTGGGTGTTTTTTTATTTGGATCGCTAGATTCTGTCTCAATCTGCTTTCACTCACTCACCCTTGTTCAGGCAGGACATCGGCATCTAGTCGTGGTCAGTTTAGCTTAGCGTCTTGTCTTAGTTGTTCCAAGACGCGCCAGACCAAATATGTCCCGTCACAACACAAGTAAGCTTTGCTATGACAATGCACATTGGTTCCTGGCAGTGTTGGTAATCTCGTTAACTCATTATTTGTAGCAGATGTTAATGAAATTAGACACAGCACTTCATCAGCATAAATGACCCGAGTCTACATCGATAAGTTGATATAAAGAAAAGGTTTGTTAATCTTCTGGTGTCTGTCGAATCTTCTTGTTGTCCTTAAAGTTGTTGTTGAACCCACAGACTCTGTTTCTCTCTTTCTCTCTTCCCAGCCCGGATTGGAAAGTTGAAACGACGAAAGCCGGAGGATGGACAGGTATGTCCGCTCTGCAGCGCCCCGCTGGAAGGGACGGGGGAGGAAATGAATAGGCATGTGGAAGAGTGTCTGCTGAAGGTAGCACCACGACCCCAGGCCCGGGTCTCCCGATCTCCTCTAGAATTCACGCTGTCCTCCCCTTCACGCCTGCTCCCTTTCCCTGGACCGCAGCAAAAACGCACACACACTCATGCAGCTATTGACTCTATTGATGGAGCCTCATACACAATAAATCACGAGTCCGTGTCCAGGGGAAGAGGTTTGGCAGTTACACTTTCCGTTCTAGAAACTTTCCACTTTCTGCACCTTCTAGAGTAGCGTCTAGGGTTGGGGATGTCGGCTTCCTGAACCTTCTTAAAGGACGTTGTTTTACTGAATTAAGTTTTTGAGGATGTTGTCGAACTTCTCTGTGGGTTCAGGATGCAACACCTGCTCTTCCATCTCTCTCTAATCCTCTAGGTGTAGTTTTTAGTCTACTAATGCACTCTCGGTGGTTGGGTGTGGTGTGTGTTGCATGTGGTTGACGGCTAGATACCTAAGACCTGATATGTACCTTGTATATAAATTGATGTTTAATGGCCTGAGTGATGCAGTTTGCTAATGAAATGATTTATAAAAATAGGAATTTTAGAAGCAGCCCAGTTAGCATGCTGCGTTTACGTATGAGGGTGTGTTTCCTCACTGCTGCTGTTTCCTCAGAGGGAAGGTGGCTTAGATGAAGACCAGGCCGACATGGAGAGCGAGAACGGGACACGCTTTGAGGAGTATGAATGGTGCGGCCAGAAGAGAATCCGAGCCACGTCTCTGCTGGAAGGAGGATTCAGAGGTGAGCTGACGTCTGCCATGACCATTTGCTTGTACTTAGCTGTGTGTGTGTGTCTGTGTGTGTGTTCGTGCACGTGTGTTGCATTAAAACGGCCGTGGTCCAGCCAGAGGGGTCAGCTCCGGGTGACTTTGTTCAGCCCTGTAAAGTAGCAAAAGAAAACACATTTAGCTGCACGATCGAGCTGCCCGGTGTGGCACCTCTGAGCCGTGGGGAAGAGATGGGCCACTGACCTGCAGTTCTAACCTCTCTAACCATGCAATTATAGCTCCTAACTTACCTCTGCTCACCTGGGACACACACACACACACACACCACAGCAGCATGCTTTATGAAAGCCTCTGTTAGCAATCCAATGGCCAAACATGGTTGATTGCATTACCTTGTTAAAAGGAGATTAATATTTTCTTTTCAATGCAGACATGATCAAATAGTTAATACTAGAGGTCAAAAAGGACATTCAAGACTCATGGCTTTTTACTGACTGCCGATGAACTCTCGCAATGCAAATTTTGTAATGGGCCTCTGTCAGTTAAGCATATTTTATTTTCTTGCTCTGCCCTGAGAACCAAACCACAGCGCGTCTACACGCAACGTACCGCAGTTGCTGTTTTTATTAAAGTTCTACCTTAGAACCTTAGATTTCTGTCGACTGAGTGCACTAAAGCTTAATAATGAGATTGATGCAGATCCGAAGGGGAAAAAAGGGGGGTTGGGGGGCGGGGGGGCTAAACAAGCTTCGGCAGAAAAAGTTCTGGAAAGGCTGTCTTTTTCTTTGGTTTAATTACGATTTAATTATTCTTCCCAAAAATAAAAATAAACATTATGGTTTCGGCAGTTTGCTTAAACATTGCTGCGGAGTAGCCTACAGGCTGCAAGCTATTTCCCGACGCTTGTTTAACTTCATTAGAGCTGTAACTATCGATTCTTTTTGTAATCGAGTATTCTATCGATTTTCTTATCGATTAATCGAGTAATCGGATAAATTAAAAAAAGACAACACATTTGTTTTTAGGCTTATTCTAGTGTGTGAATAGAAGTTAGCAATACGTGCTTTATGGTGTTGAATTTTGGACGCCCTGCACTACTCATAGTTTGATGTGTAAATGCTGACATAGTTATAAAATCAGCACATTTCTGATGAAAGCTGACATATTATTTTATCTTATTTTTATAAAAGAACTGAAAGAACAATGAAAGAACATCGTTTACTGCTGAGTTTTTATCTATTATTGTCTATTTATTATCTGTGGCGTAACATTCTAACACTTCTTTATCCATTTGGTGTCCATCAGAAAATAGAATAGCATTTTTTTGATAAATACATTTTCTATATTTCTTCTTTCCTATTGATTACACTATAACATTATAAAATTTAAGTTAAAAAAAATCTGATCAAATGAAAATGAAGAAATACTGAAGTTTTTGGTCATTTTGAATCAATTTGGCCTAGAAAATGTGCTGCTTTTGGCTTTTCTGGGAGAGAACTACATTTCCCACAATCCCCTGCGCGCTCCTCGGGGACGCGTCATAATAAAGCGTTTAGCGTGCGTTACGGAATAAACTATGGGAAATCTCTGGGAAACTCAATAAACGGCTGTATTGTGAGTAGAACGCTGCTTGTTGTGGTTATTCAGCAGCTACATGTGCGTTTTGTCTGTAATGAAGGCTGCGTTTAAACCGAGCGTTGTAGCGAGTCATGACGCTGACGCGGGTGCTGGCGAACACAGGGCGCGTGTTTACATCGCAAAAATGTCATTTATGGGTTTTTACGTATTTACTTCTGTTTTAATGCACAGAATATCTCACAAATACCTTCACATACTGAGGGATCAGGTCTTGTCTTGATCGCGTCTCTAAAAACAATGTGCATCATTAATAAGCATCCGTGTGAGATACAAGCGGCGCATGCACTAGAGAGTGAAACGAATTAAACGAAGCTTCGATTCTGGAAAAATTGCCTCGACCATTTTTTGTAATCGAATGATTCGAGTTATTCGAATAATCGTTTCAGCTCTAAACTTCATAGTAAGAAGAAAATAATTCCCCACCATTTAGTGCCACATCAGACTCAAAGGCTTTTAATGTCCAAAAACAAAGACCAGATCTGCAAACGGGTGAATGGCACGGGCTTCTTGTTACCTGGCGTATCCAGTAATAATAATAATAATAGACTAGTAGTAGTATATTTTACATTTTCAAAAAAGATGGGAATAGAAGGTATTTATGACTGGAAGTCGGTGGTGTGTCATGAAGAGTCTCATTCGCTAATAGTAGCTAAAAAAGGTTGGAAAACAGTGGAGAAAACCCACTGCTTAAATAGATGAAGCCACAACTCCGAAGCTCAAGATTCTGGACGATGGCTCCCGTGTCGCAAGTGCTGCGCGAGCTTATGCTCCGTTAAAAATAGTTAAATAACAGCAGTTTTGGAGTCTGTTTTCCTGCTGTTAACAGAGGAATGGCAGTGGGAAGCTGCTCTAAACTTCCTGTATTTTGGGTCGGGATCTTGGGAAAAATCGGGATAATGGACAACACAGCGTTGAAAATTTGACGCATGGCCGAGGTGCTGTGGGCCCTACTCTGAGGTAGCACTTTGAAGAGAGCGTCTGAGAGGCCATTTAGACGCACCTTAGTCTGGTACTTTTCTACTTTGCGCATCATCTCTCTGTCCTGGTAGGTGCGGTCATCGTAGCACCTCTCCTCCTCCTCCTCCTCCTCTTCTTCCTTGTCCGTGTTCCTCAGGGGCTTTTTTGTGAACTTCAGAGCTCTTAAGAGAGGCAAGAGGGTTCGATCGTGAGGTGGGGGGGAGAACTGAATAACTAAGCCATGCGCGTAGAGGGGGGGTAAAACAGCTTAGCGGCCCCTCTAAGAACCGGCTAGACAGGCAACGTGGCCCGATCAATTGGCGATGTGTGTCCAGCGCAGGAGATCGCCGGCCTTTCATGTGCGTTCGACCACCACCCCCCTCACACACCACACACACACCGTTTCCTGTCAAGTGACAGCGATAGAGAGCTGAAGGCAGGCCGGGGTGGCTCGCTAGCCTTGCTGAACACTTGAAAGACCTCTCGTCCCCCCCCCGGCGCTGAAAGGTGGATTTGTCTTGAAAGCCCTCAGCTCCAAGTCCTCGAGCGGCCGGTGAGCCTCGGCACCAGAATCCCAGCAGCCCCTGGGAGCGGGGGGAGGAGAGAAGACAGATACGGAAGGGTTGAAGTGAGCCTTCAATGGGATAAGAGGCCTATCGGCTCTGAAGCTCCATCGCGCCTCTCTCCCTCTCTCTCTGGTTCTCTGAGGACCACGAAGAAAGCCGATGGGGAAGCGCTTTCAACTGAACAAAAAGATCATGAGAGAAGGGGAAAGGGAGGCGAGAAATCGAAGAGGATCAGTTTTTTTTTTTTTTTTTTGGGCACAGCCGCGTCTAGGCCTCCTGTGTCCCGGGCTTAGCAGAGCCGCGGGGGCCGATGAACAGATAGGAGCAGTCACAGAGGACGGACAGATAGATTAATAGAGCAAGAGATCGAGAGATGGGGGAGATTTGGAGCCTGGAGAAAAAGGGACGGAGGAGCCTTTGTAAATCGTTTCTTTAAAAATGCCTTCTGTCCGTCCATCTTTCTCCTTCTCCTTTTTTTTTGGGTAAAGCAAGTGATGCTAAATGCCATCCTGATTGGCCGAACTTTGACCCGCACTACAAACTGGGGGATGGTGATAAGTGTCATGGCAACAAGGTGTTATTTTTGTCCTACCTCACAAGAGAAGCTGCCACCATCGTCGCTCTCACGTTCGCGCAGATTAGCGTGCCTCGGCGGCGCTGACATATGTAGATGAGCGTGTAAAACGTGCTCGGGGAGGACTGGAACAGAGGAAGAGTGCCGACGCCGAGCGTGTCGAGGTCCGGGGTGGGGCGGGCCACGCGTTGATTAATCCCCTCGACGTAGCCGAGGGAGCTCAGCATCTGTAGCCTGTTTACTACACTTGTGGGCGTTTCAGCTGTTTTCCAAGTACCGGCGATTTCTCCTCCAAGAGTGTGCGTTGAGGAAGAGCCCCTAACCCGGGGGGTGGTGGTGGTGGGAGGGGGTTAGCGGTAGGGAGAGGCCGCGCGGCAGCGTGCATAATGCGTCTGAGAGGCAGTTAGAGCGCCGCTGACCTTTTCAACACAGATTAGATTGCCTGCCAGGATCGCTTAACGCCAGAGAAGCGGCAGCAGCCCTCCCAACACCTCTCAGGTACAAGCCCTGCACCGCTCACATGGGTCTCTGCGTGTGTCTGAGAGGCAGCACTCGCGTCTACGCCGCTCTTTTCGCAAAGCCCTTCCACCCGTGTTTTACTTCACGCCCAGGCGGAAGCTGATGGAGGATATGGAACCCTAGCGAGCGCTCGTGCCTTTGCCGCGGCACACCGTAAATCGATACCTTGCCTGGCCGGCGTGTTAGCATCCATCCTTTGCAATCCATAACATGATCAATTGATCGGATTAACAGCGATCGTCTTTTCTCGGCCCGCAATCTCTTTTCCGGGGTCTGACTTCCATTAGCGGTCAGGCCAATCTGTTTGTTTGTTTGTCTGTTTTTACTCCAAAAAAACATGGACCGTGATGCGTTGCGTCTGTCTAAATGCAGCAAAATGCTGTTTTGCTTTCGCTTGAACCTTCACCAAGGAAACAGCACGGTTTGAGACGTCGACCAAACGATGGCACCTTCTGCTCCTTCGAGCACGAATCTCTCCGTTCAGATTTGCACATTTGGCGTCGTTCACGTATGCCCGGGCGCGGCCACGCTGCCCAAATAAAACTTAAAAGCTTATTTTTATGTGATCACTAAAAACCAGCGGCCTGTTGTTAAAGAAAAGGCAGGTGGGCTCGCACTGCGTTTTATCCCCTCCCTGCTCCACCGGCCTCCCTTTATGGAGGAGAAGGGAAGCTCCAGAGGGCTCCGTGAAGGGAAAGGCACGGGAGGGGTCGAGACGAGGAACATGTGTCCTTCCCCCTTCTTCCTCCTCCGTCTGACTTTCGCCGCAGGCCTCGAGTCCCTCCGTGTAAAGAGAGCTGTGGAGTCGGAGACGGCACAGCACCCGTCCACTCCGGCATCAGTCAGCCAGATGAAGGGAGACAGCAGTCCCCTCTCTCATTCTTCTTTTCACTCACATGCTCTACACACACACACACACACTGTCCAGCACCTCTCAGTCAGCTCTGTCGGCCCCCCTCCCCAGCAGCCTTCAGGGCCTTAACCAGCGGTGAAAGCGCCACTCCACCGCGCGCTGGAGTTTGTCTGCTTGCTCATCACTGGGTTTATAGAGGTGCCAGTCAGCCGCTGCGCTCCACTGCTACGAGGCTGCTCGGCCTGACGGGCAGCAGACGCCGACCCTGGCGCCGCTCAGCTCGTACCTGTGCCGGAGCGTGGACTTGGCAGCCCTGTCAGGCCTCACGAGGGACCTGTAATTAACGCGGCTCTAGTTTTTGGTGCAGAGTGTGTGTGGTGGCACCGTTAGGATGTGACAACACGAAGCTTCAGGATTTAGTGGTGTGCCAATACATTGACGTAAATTTATACATCGATTCAGTGACATAATATCGTGTGAAGTCCGTTGCCAAGGAAAGCGCAGAGACATCAACTTTTATTATGCATGATAACACTGCTGTGGGCGGTCACTCAGAATTGAACTTTGATATGAATGGAAGTACGTAGGGATAATATCGGACTCAAATCGGCATTGGGCTGATGCTTGGGTTTACCTGATGTCTTCAGCTGAAATTTGATGACTCATTTATTGCATGTCGGAAAGGTAGCGCTTGTGCCAGGCAACTAAATGTTGTTCGTTGACCAGATATATTGTGATGAAACTTGTGATTTACACCTCTACCTGTTGAATATCTCTTCTCTCTAGCGTTGAACCCTGTTCTTAGGCGTTACTGGAAGTGTAGAAATGGGGAAATATGTTTAGATGTATGGTAGGGCCCTATGATTTGTGCGATGCGGAAAACGGGGACGGAATAGCGGAATTCAACAAATAAAATGGAATCCGTTGTAAAACGCGGAATGTGGTATAATTGGCTGATATCGGTGTGTGGGCAAAGCAAAGCAATGGTTTCTAATCAGTTTTGGCCGCTGCAGCCCCCTGTACGTGTTACCTGTTGAGGCGGGACTCAGCTTTCCACACACACAAACGCACAGACACAGAGGGGAAACGTCATCGGTCAGCTATGGTGAAGAGGCTGAAACACCTCAAAAAAATCTCAAGTGTCAGTGCTAAGTTTAGAGCAGAACAATACCCAAATGATTTTTATGAATCGGGAAAACAACTCTTTTGTAAGTTTTGCCAGCACACGATAGACTGCACCCGCAAGAAGACGTGACGACCGCTTACAGTCAAACACTCACATCAGAAACGTTTCGTTTTGCATGAAAAAATGAATGTTTTTTGTTGTTTACAGGTAAATGTTTTACCAAAGCAGGAAATGTTCTGCTGAACCCCAGAACTTTGTTGAAGCTGAATAACAGCCATTTAATGTGATTTTTCTTTTTTTCTATTGCATTTTTCTTTTTTCCCATCCACTCCATAATTAGAAACTTTTTAGGTGAATAAATATGATTATAACGTAAAACACGGAATTTAGAAGAATAAAAATGGAAAAAACGGAATTCAGGAAAAAATACAACGGATTTCATAGAGCATTAGCATGGCATAGAGGAGTAAATCAAGTGTGTGTGTGTGTGTGTGTGTGACACAGGAACAGGCTTCGCCATGTGCAGCACTAAGGAGAGCCACGACAGCGATGCCGACCTAGATGTGGACGGAGACGACACGCTGGAGTACGGCAAAGCGCAGTATCCTTTAATAAGCCTGCCTACGATAAATTGAACAAACCGGACTCCTCCTCGCTTCAGTCCTACCGGCCCGACCTCCTGACCGCAGGGGCTTTGTTACTCTGGTCTCCGCCGCTCAAGCCGAACCCAGCTGCAGTTTCTAAAGCTCAAGCCCAAGCAGTTGCATCAAAGCTTACTTTCCTTAACCCGGCGTTTGCAGGTACACCGAAGCCGACATCATTCCCTGTTCCGGAGAGGACCAAGGAGACACCAAAGAGCGTGAAGCGCTACGCGGGGCCGTTTTGAAGTGAGTCCATTCCACCCGTTTTCCCATCAAATTTCCCCAGGTTTTTTTGTGACCTCTCGGACCTTTTCACCGCTGCCACTATTCTCATTGTTAACCATTCTCACTTTCTGGTTTTTCTCACACGCAGCGGCGGAATGCCGTCCAACAGGATAACGCCGGAGTTCTCCAAGTGGGCCAGCGACGGTGAGCGCTTCTCTTGTTTTCCATTTTCAGACTGACTTTTAAAGCCAAAGCAGCACAGTTTGATGAGTCGCGCTGGGCACCACGTCCTCAAAGCAATATCACGATTAATTGTACATTTTACTTTGGTTATGACTATTGAAGGATTATTTTGTTTGTTGGGTTTTTTGTTTGGTTTTTTTCCCCCTGATAGTTCACTGTCAAAGTTTCCTCGCTAAATTTAATCAGCTATTAAAGCTGAACTTCTTTCATCTTACATTTTAAAATAATCGAGAGAGTGGCAGACATGACGTAACCACATGACACATGGTAATTTGGAGAGAGTATTCACCGAATTATTTTTTTTAAGTATTAAGAAAATTATTAACTATAAAATAATTTAGATGAAAGGTTTTGAATGTTGCATTCATTTTATTTCTGATTAATTGTTTTTTAAGGCCTTGTTTCCTGAAGTTGTGTTAAATCTGGTGACTCTGTGATGGTCAAAGATTTTCTCTGTGCCTTGTTGTTGACTTTTGTCTGCCCGTTTTTCCAGAAATGCCATCCACCAGCAATGGTGAAAGCAGCAAGCTGGAGTCCAGCGCCGCCTCGACGTCCAACGTTCCCCGGACCTGCAAAAACAGCGAGATTGAGAGGTGAGTGTGGGTGCAATACTACACACAGACTGTTACATGCATACACATCTCATCCCCCCTCACTAGTGCACACACACACTCACACACACACACACACACACTTACACACCTTGCCCCCTGGAGGCCCAGCAGCAGCTGCCGTACTGGGGTTAGATGAGTTTGCGTAGGCACTGGCAGGTCATAAATGATGCATCGGCTGCGCTCATCTCTCCTCGATCACAGGGAGTGGCTTGCACTATTGATCCGCGGCACCTGAGCCTCGTCCGGGCCGCGCTCCCCGGCACCGCGCGGGAATGCTAATGTTCCCGCCGCGTTCGCCACTTCTCGCTGTTGCCGAACAGGCAAAGCCGTTATTAGTCGCCCCGAAGCCTGGAACGGCAATAAAGGAGTCCGATAGAGATGCCGTCAAGAACGGAGAGGTGCTGATAACGTCTGAGGGCAGTTACTGCTTTATGGACGTGACATTTGGACTAATATTGACTCGCAAAAGGTCTCGCGGAATGCTCGGGCTTAACATCAGTGACTGTTTTCAAACCTGTAGTAAGAACTATAGCACCACGGAACACTGCATTGAAGATGAAAATATTACATCGACGATTGCTTGTGATAAAAGTGCTGAATTTGGTGAAGACGTGATGGATGCAGCGTGTCTCGCAGTATGAATTTTCATTTACGCCACAACTTACAGTGAGGCTGGGCAATTAATCAAACCCACATTCAGAAGCTCTAATTGACAGTCACGCTCATGTTGATTATTTATTTTATTATTTTTTACGTTTGAATTTCTGTTAATACTTGCTCCAGTGAGTGTTCATGTACTCGCTCCTTAAAACCACGCTGTGTGTGTGTTGTCATGGCTCCGTCCCGTCCAGTCTGCACACACTACACGCTACGTCTGTGGGAATTTTTCTTCAATTATTTTAAAATGACTAAAATATGCAGCTCATTAGAATATAATCTTTACTCATTCATTCTTAAGCATATTGACAGTAGAGACCATGTCGGTGAAATGTGAGAATAAAAACCAAAAATTGTTCAGTAATTGTAATTGAGGTAAAAATGTTCAGTTAATTGTGATATTGATGCGAGGTCATGTCTCAGAACCCTAACATATAACCCCTCACTCTCAAAGCACAGAAATCAGATAAACAGCCGTTAGAGCAGGTCAAGCAGCACAGTTAAATCCAGGCTTAGTTTTAACAGTCATCTTTTTGCCTGTGCTTGCAGTTTTATTTTTTGATGCTTAGATTTGCCCGATATTTTCAGTTGATTTTCAGTCCCAAGTCAGAAGTGGGGATTTATTTGGCCCGCACCTTCTGTCCTAAAACGTATGCCATTATTTTATGCCAAAATTTTGAGCGTGCAGTGGAGCTTTGGCGACCAAAATATCTCGTCTTTACGCGCTCGGCGATGTCTTCCTCATGTATCGGCAGCGGATTCGGCATGGGCGGACATACGTGTGAAAATACCGGATATCGGCCGACGATTCCCCGTATTGTGCATCCCTGGTTTTCAGTTTGAACAGAGTAATTACCGTAACCTGTCATTTACATAGCACCGTGTTCCATGTCAGGTTGCTTTTTATCGCGGTGTCTAAACCGAGCTCAAGTGACCAAGCTACTCCTCCTTTGAAGGCCTGTTGGACGCTTCATTTTGTGTAACATCTTGTTTTAGAAGTGACCAAACCCCTCCGTTGTAAGAAAACTCAGTTTCATTAGTCATCTGAAACTGACGCGGCACTTTCCAGATCTCCATCGTTGATTGCCGTTTCGGGCCACGACTCTCTCCTACCTTCTGGTGGAGGACAGCAGCAGAGGCAGGCGACAGGCGAGCAGGGAGATTAGGGCTGGAATTGGAAGGAACGGCTCCGTCCCTCGTGGGAGAAGGAGGAAGAGGGAGGTAGTGACGGAGGAAGAGGGAGAGAGAGTGGCGGGGGGCCAGGTGGTTTAGCGAGGAGCCGTAAGCAGCAGATGAATTTGAATAACGTGCTCGGTGTGAGAAGGCCAGCTCCTCTAATTCCCTCATCTCCATGCCCTCATCCATATTCCCCGACAAGAGCGGCCGCAAAACAATTTCGCCCCCAAGAAAAGGTGGGGGGGAGAGAGGGCCAGCCCTGCCGCATGGGTAATTGGGGTCAGTGTGTTCGTGTGTGTGTGTGTGAGCTCTCTGATTGTCTGCTGCATGCCTGTAGTAAAGCTGTTCGGATCCCTCAGGACAACGTCACACTCTTCACTTCCAAAGCAGCGTGGTGTAACCTCTCCTCGTCTATCCCACCCAACTCTCCTCCCCGCATCGCTCCTCTCGTCCGCCGTCCGTCCGTTTCACTTCGGCCCTGACAGCGTATCCGTCTTTCCCCCACTTTATGGAGCGGCTTATATGCACTCGGCCAAATTGAAACGTTTCCACTTGTCTGCTCTCCTCCTGCAAGAGGGAAGGAAGTCTCACAGAGGCTTAAATAAGATTCCTGCTCTTTACTCACCCCCTCTCTCACTCTCTCGCTCGCTCTTAATCTCTCGCTCACTCTCTCGGGAGATCTGTCCAGTTTAGTTGTATCTGTCTGCTTTGCGTCGCTGCCCGTTCCTCTGCCTCCATATTAAATATCAGAGGTGAGGGTTAGAGAAGAAGCCAACACAATTGATTTTCTCCTCTGTGTGTGTGTGTGTGTGTGTGTGTGGTAGGGGATGGCTTCATCCTGCCGCTGTGTGTGTCAGTGGCCGGGCCCTGGATTGTGTTTGTGGGTGAGGAGGGGAAGAAAAGCTGTTAAAGTTGCGCGTCTGAGAGGGGAATTGCATTTATGCATGTTTTGATACATCAGACAGAGTGTGTGGAAATGAAGGCATTAGTCAGCCCTGTCAATAACACTGACTGGGCTGTGTGCGTGTGTGTGTGTGAGTGTGTGTGTGAGTGTGTGTGTGAGTGTGTGTGTGAGTGTGTGTGTGAGTGTGTGTGTGTGAGTGTGAGAGAGAGGGAGAGAGTGGGTGGCTGAAGAAGGACAGAACAGTGATCCTAAGTGGTGCAGCAGAGCCATGACAGTTTAGATTGATTCATTGCTTTTCCCACAGAGACCGTTCTGCTCTCTCTTACACACACACACACACACACACACCCTTTTGCATCTGCCTGTGTGTGTGTGTGAACGTGTGTGCGAGCGTGTGTGTGTGAGTGCGTGTCAGGGGCATTAAGTGTTTTAGCCTGCCGGGGTATGAATCACTGAAGCCATTCGATGTCAGAGCAGAAGAGCGAGCAATGAGCACAGCCCTCCTCCTGTAAGCCCCTCTATTAGCTTAGCGCTTAGCTCCAGACGCCCCACCACCACCGCACCCGCCCCTTCGCCCTCCCTCGCACGCAGGCTCGTTTATTTAATATCTCCCGCAATATTTCTCCAGGGCCGCAGCCGTCCCTCCATCCGTCTCTCCCTCTTTCCGTGACAGCCGGTTTCTACCCTCAGCCCGGAGCTTCTTCGCCCTCCCTCCGTCTGATTGGATCTCACACCGCGCCACGCGCTACGCCATATCGCGTTAAGGCCGTGGCGGCGGACGCAGAGCCCTGTGATGATACCATTAATCACGAGTACAGCGGGGAGGGTACAGGGGAGGAGAGCGGGATACAGGCCCTAGTCCGACTTGGTGTGTAATCTCGTTGTAAAGCCGTGTTTTAAAACGTCATGTAAAACCGAGATGATGCTTCCGGCTGGGGTTCAGTTCAAACTTCGTATCGATAAAACAAACGAGGGTTTCTTTTGGGGTTTTTTTTTCCCCTGTTCCTGTGCCGATCTCGGGCTCCTAAGGGCCCGCGCCGGGGGTCCCGTGTGCCGCTATACACGGCGTGATTTTATTTCCAATTTCCTGAAGCGAGTGGCCTTAATCTGAGTGTGGCGTAAAGAGCCCAGACAAGAAGCTGAATGATTCCACTCCAGCGGCAGATGAGAAACAGTACAGCTCCCTGCATCCACACACACACACACCTCGCACCCTCGCCGTTTGCAAAATGCCCGCATTGCAATCTGCAATGAGAATGAGATTTGTCTTCTTTAGTTACAGTGATTCATTGTGGATGGTTTAGAGGTGGGTGTGTGTGTGTGTGTGTGAGGGAGAGGAGGATTGAGAGTGGGTTTACATGCTGTGCGTTTGTGTGTGTGTGTGTGTGTGTGTGTCTCTCTGTTTGGGAGGGATCTTGATGATGAATTCAGCAAGCGTTCCCCCGGTCCAGATGGGTAGTGATGTGGTGGGGTCAGGGGTCGTCTCCGGCCACGGTCGCTCCTTCCTCACAAGATAAATGAGACCCCCGGCTCCACCCACGTGGCCGCCGCCGCCGCGTTCCTCGCTCGGTTCAGGCTGGCCCGCTGCTCCACAAAAAATCTGAATGTAGAAGTTCGACCGCGTCACCCTCCCGACTCTTCTGTGGCTTCTTTCTGTGGGATTAGAAGTGGAAACGGATTTATGTTTGTTTTTCAGGATTTATTAGTACCATTAATGAATCCCAAACTCCTCAAACACGGGCCTTAAGGTCGTCCAAAAATAACAGTGTTTGCTGTATAGCTCTTTGTAATCTGTGAGCTGAGATCAGAGCCAGTCAGATGTCACTAAAACTTTGAGCTCCGTGTGGAACTGTGGCGTTTATAATTGAGCCTGTGCGGAAGCCGGGAGCCCGTGGGCCGAGACCGGCATTAGGGCGGTACGAGCGGCCTGCGTCGTCTTAAGAGTCGTCTGGGAGGCTCGCTGAAGAACTAGAGTTTGATTACGAGCTCCTCCTCCTTCCTCTCCTGTTCAAGGCCTTAAAGTCAGACTTTTGGGTTTTACTCCCCTACTCACATCTCTGTAGTACATGGTAAAACATTATGACGCTGCTTTGTGCGTGTTTTTAGCCCTTTAGTGATTAGTCACTTGTCAGTCAGATTGACCCCGGTCCTTTGTGTGTTCACTGGCCACTGTCTTCCTCGTTTTTGTCTTTGAACATATGGGGCTGTTTTTTTTTAAAACATAGATTTGGGAGACCTCTGTACCTTTGCAGTTATCTTGCCACATATTAAGCTGAATTATGAACAGACCATCACAACTATTATTATATTTAGGGATGCACCGATACCATTTTTTTGGGTACTCACCGATACCGAGTACCAATCCTTGTGTAGGTCTGTTATTAATAACAATCACAATAATAGTGAGATTTTTTTTAGAAGTTTTTTTTTTAACCAATATCAAGTAGTCTAAACAAAAAAAACATCTTCAAAAACCAAAATATAAATTAAAGTACATTTGTGACCCGATCTGCAGTAATGAGTCGGAAGTCGGCGTTCTATTTATTTAGATACGGGCCGATTATGTTGACAAACATCACAAATATCGATTTTTCTTTTTTGGTCTTATATGAAAGAAAAGATCTTAAAAAAAAATTAATCTGGTCTCCAAAAAAGAAAAATCGCTATTTTTGTGATGTTTTTCAACATAATCGGCCCGTATCTAAATAAATAGAACGCCGACTTCCGACTCATTTCGGCAGATCGGGTCACATAAGAGTCTTATGTCATTTTATAAAATAAATAATTTTTTATTTATTTTTTTAATCCATTTATTTCTTCTATAGGGGATCAAAACATTAAAAAAGCAACAATTAAGTTAAATATTAAATATTAAAATATCAAAATATTAGTCTGCTTTGCTGCCGTCATTGTCATTTATTTTGAAGTACCTCCAGACGGATGACATTTTTATCTCCGCACAGTTTACAGTTTATTCGGCAAGTGTTGTGGCATTTACACTGCCTCCGCATGGTGATGAACATAACTACATCATATCTTTCACATGTGGTATCGGCAGTAGGTATCGGGGAGTTTTGTTCCGAGTACGAGTAACTGCGGGGGGCGGTATCGGTATCGGTGCATCCCTAACTATATTCATGTTAATAATCAAAGTCAAAGTAAACTTTGTCATCTCTGCTATATACGGTACAAGAGATGAGACGACGTGGCTCCAGATTTAACAGTGCAAAGAACAAATAAGGCACATAGAATAAAATATATCATATAAAATATACACGTTAAACTAAAAGTAGAAGGAGAGACAATTAGGATGCGCTACTCAACCTACAGTTGTTGAAGTGGCCTTTACACTGTGCATGAGGTCAGTTTCGATATGAACAATGCTATACAGACAGTTTACTAAATAAAACAGGATCATGTAGAATGTCTGACTAACATTCAGGTTGGATGTAGTAAGTGCAGATATTGTAACAGCAGTGGAGAACTACAGTCTGTGTCAAAACGTTCCCTTTATTACAGACAAAACGCATATTTAGCTGATAAATAACCACATCAACCAGCGTTCCACTCACAATACAGACATTTATTGAGATTTTCCCATCGAATTTTTTCATAGTTTGTTCCAGAACGCGCTGAACCCTTTGCTGTGACGTGCCTCCAAGGCATGCGCAGGGGATTGTGGGAAATGCAGTTCTCTTCCAGAAAGGCCAAAAGCGACTCATTTCATTGGCCAAATTGATTCAAAATGACCCTTGAACTTCACATTTCTTCATTTTCAATTGAATACAACAACATAAAGCGTATTTGACTAACTTCTACTCACACTACAATAAGCCTAATAACAAATGTATTGTTGTTTTAATGTATCTGATTACTCGATTAATCGATAAAATAATCGATAGATTATTCGATTACAAAAATAATCATTTGTTGCAGCCCTAGTCAATTTATGACCATCAGCTAGGGCTGCAACTAACGACTATTTTGATAGTCGACTAGTCATCGACTATTAAAACCATTAGTCGACTAATCGGATTGTAATTTGCATAATTATAAAATGGCTCCGATTTAGCTACCAGCTTTTACATTTAGTATGAGGTTATTTAAATTTTGTGGTAAATAATAAAGACAAGAAAGATAGTTCACTCAAAAGCATATTTTAATAAATAAGTTTCTTCTTTGCCTTATCTAGCCTTACGATGGCTCCTGGTTTTGTGATGGTGCTGAGAAAATGCTAACATACCATTATAACATTTATGAGCGAGTGACAAAGGCGTTGGTTACTTTACCGTTTTGCGTGCTTATTAAACGTGTAAGACCTAACTATTAAATTATAATTATAAGGTCGATAAACTATAACTTGCGTTTAACCGACCCGTCGCCGTTCCTCTTCCTCCGACATCTTTGGTTTTTCTGTAGGAACTTTCTTAAGCCAATCACAAAACCAGGAGCCATCGGCCAATAGGACTCGCAGGCAGAAGCTGCCAATACCCCAAACTGCCCAAACCCGCCCCTTTCAAACCACACACGTAGAAATCTCACTCGAGCAAAAAAGCCGCTCGTCGGTAAACTACTTTGTGCGCGAGGACATTTAACACATCGAGAGGAAAAAGACATTCGAGAGGAGAAATACAGTTTGCGACGCAATATTATCACAACCGCACACTCGATTCTTAATTTTGTGCTCTCAAGTTTCACATTTGCGCTTGCGACTTTGAAATTTACGCCCGCAAAATTTTTGCGGCAAGCCATTTTGCGCGATCTAGTTTTGGCGTTGATGTGACGTCATAGGGCCATTCTTCTAGCTGTCGCTGAATGCTATTGCGCAAGAACGAATCTCGCCAGAGTGTGGTGTATTGGTGCACTCTATTGGAAAGCGGTAGTACTGCACAGGTAGAAAGGAAGGAAAACGTTTCACTCCGTTTAAAAATACATCTGGCGACAATTACCGACAATCAAATTCGTCTGCGACTATTCTTATTGTTGACTTTTGTCAACAATGTCGAATAATCGTTGCACCCCTACCATGGACCTTGATGTTTTTGTAACTACAAGGTACAGAAAACGTTCGAAATGCCCCTGATCACTTAGTCAGTGGTGCTTCGCTGCCCGACTGTCCCACACATTTTTAAGGTTTGTATATAGTATCACAGAAGTTACTGAATAATGAGTCCACATAGTAGTTCATTGATAACAGAGCTGAGTTTTGCCGTTTACGTGTTTCACCTGCATCTACAACATGTAAATCTGAAAGATGATGATTTATCGATGATTTATCTTTGTGCGGAAATGGAACAACGTTTTGCTTTTTATTGACGCCTAAAGAAGGGAAAACCAAACATCTCAGCATTAAATCCGTCTGTTGTAGATCCATCTGGTCTTGTGGCATATTGCTAATGATGCGCTAAAGAAGCCTCTTTTGCCTCCTGCACGAGCTGCTCTCCCTGTGCCGAGGTTGTGTCACTCTGGTGGTGTTTACCGTGGTATTTATGAAGCTACGGCTCTGTGTTAAGTGCACTGTCTGTTAAAGGGCTGTTTAAAGTCTGTGTCCAAATCCTCTCACACTCCAACTTCATCAGCAGGTTGATTATCTCCTGCTTTTGTGGGTGAGCTCATCCTGCCCTATCTGTCCTGTGTGTGTGTGTGTGTGTGTGTGTGTGAACACCTACAATAAAGCCAAGTGCCACTTTTCAGCAACCCACCCCTCACATGAAGACAGATTAAAACCCCCTTTTATTACCCAGGGGAATTAAATAACTTTTAGAATGTGGTTTTCTATAAATCAAGACGAGATGAATATTCATTGTGTGTGTGTGTGTGTGTGTTTGAGAGAGTAAAGTAAGTGGGGTTGGGCTTTATTGGGGAAAAGTTCTACCCCGCGCCGGCCGACGGCACAGCGGCGATTTACGCAGCCGTTAAAGAGAAACAGCAGGCGCGGCGCAACCGGCCGCTCGAGCTGCTTTATAAGCAAGCTCGCTAATCAAGGCTAAATGCTTTTTTACAAGCTGCCCACTAATAAGAGGAGAATTTAAAGCTTTACGGCCCCCGAGCGGACGGCAGACCAGCAAGGGCCGAGCGTCTCCGCGTCTCCGACAAGCTCTCCTTGGCCAAGGTCCTCGCCCACTTCTGGGGACTATAGAGTGGCTGTGATTTTTAAGTCTGATTTCAGCCTTTCTTCCACTCAACCCAACTTCTGTCTTAATTTGAGTGCAAAGTTGTTTGGCTCACTCACAAATAAAGATTCATGGCACGGGTGCCACGTCTCAGCTACCTACAGTATTTGAAGCAGAAATGTTTAGCTTAATAATCTTTCAGCCTCAAAGTTGTTTGGAGCCTTTTCAGGGAAATTGTGCATTAAAAAAGACTATAAATTTATAAATAAATTCATCGCTGAAAAGCTTGTCTTCACTATCCCCCTTTCGCTCTTATCAGTCTGTTGGTGGCCTAGTGGTAGGACACTCGCCTTTGGACCCAGAGGTTGTGGGTTCGAATCCGACCTCTGGCACTACCAACATTGGGTCCCTGAGCAAGACCCTTAACCCTAAGTTGCTCTCAGGGGAACTGTCCCTGAAGTTAGGAAATGTAAGTGGCTCTGGATAAGAGCGTCTGCTAAATGCTGTAAATGTAAATGTCTTAAATTCATAAACATGGACATAGTTTATAACTTCTACAGGAACACCAACCCATTTGAGACGAGCTTCTTCATGTCAGAACGTTATCCAGCAGTGCATGGGATATGTGAGAATGATACAGGATGTCATGGACGTTGGAGGTTAAGGGTCTCGCTCGAGGTCCAAGTTTGCTTCCTGGGAACAGTGGTTTTGTTTGTTGCACTGTGTAAAGATCAGGTTCTGACACCGCTATAGTGCATAAATGCTGCGTCCCCTTCCTCGCAACGGCACCAGATTTACACGGCGGCGACTAAGGCACTCGCGCAGGAGGCGCCTCTACACTGCAAATGCCGCCTTCGGGGAGGGGGGAGGGCCGGCGGCGACAACCGCGGAGAGAACGCAGGATCGATGCCGTAGATCAGCGCTCCATCTGGCTGGAAAATGAGCAGATCACCATAAACATCTCAGTGAGCGGCGTGGCGCGCAATCAATGGCGGCCGTATTGATTTAGTTATTGCGAGTTCATATGCTACGGACAGTGTTAAATGTACATTCGGCCGCCCGCGGGCATTCATCAGCCGATCTGTAGCGGCCACGGGGACAGACTTACTAGGTGTAGTTAAAATTGTTTCTTTGCGACATTTTTTCGCCACAAAGGAATGAAAACATTTCCACCACTGTAACGCTTCTGACTGAGTTGTGATGACCCCAATGTTTTGTGTGGTTTCTCCTCAGGGTGACGGAAGACTCCACAGGCACCACACTGGAAGCGCTGAAAGCTCGCATCAGGGAGCTGGAGAAGCAGATCCTCAGAGGAGACAGATACAAGTGTCTGATCTGTATGGTAAGAGGCCGCCGCCCGCCAGTCCGTTTGCCCTGTGTTGCTGTGTGTCCACTTAGCCCGCCCCGCTGCGTACGCTGCCTCTGTAAACGTCGGCTGCTAGCGCCACTCGACCGGCCAAGCGAGAGCTTCTGCTGCACTGCCGCACCTCCTTCGGGCAGCGGTGACTCTGCAAAAGGCCCTCACTTTATCACCCATATTGACCGTTCGCTTTGTCAATGTCCAGAAACACACGCAAGCAATCTGAGACACCAGGAGAGTACACGGGTCGATGGATTTATGATCTCCTGGTATTTTGGCATCATTTCTGCTTAGGATCAGATGTTCTTCCGCATCTTCATTTTTGAGTTGCGTTTTCAGTCGAGTCCGGTGGGTTTATAAAGCAGTGTGTTGCACCAAAGTGCTGTACAGGGATAATTCTGTTTTTAAACATACTTTGGTGCAACATAAGTTTAATAATAGAATTATACGTTCGAAATATATAGATGCAAGAGGCAACGACGGGGTCCAAGCAAAAGTCGCAACAAGTGTCGAACGAATGGCATCAGTGAATCAGACTGCATAAATTTATCTACCATTTTGTTCAAACAGCAACATGTTATATTTCCCTCTTTCTTATCTTTGTTCTGATCGTTTATTTTAAAAAATCAGTAAAATCGCACTTCCAGCTCTCGAGATGTAGACGTTTAGTATTTTAAGCGCCAACTATTGTCCAGCTGGTGCCAGTGATGTTAGATGGGACAGAGCAGTCCAAAGGTACAGCTGTTTAAGCAAAATAAATCACGCCAGCTGCAATGAACTCATTCATTTGACCTGCTCCTTTGTGAAATCGCAAAAAGCTTTTTTAGGGGCCCATGCAGTGAAACACTGCTGAAGCCCTATTGGAATCGTGCTGATTTTTTTAAATTATTATTATTATTATTTTATTTGCCTTAAAACCCATTGTGGAGAAAAAACTGTAAGACCTACAGCGTTGAAATTTGGCAGGTAGGTCCGGTACCCCACCCACTACTCAGGCAAAAAAAATTGGACCACTCTGCCAGTTGGTGGCGCTATAATAAGCTATTTTGCGTTTTGCCTAATAAGTGTTGAACCGTAGCACCCTAGATAAAAGGATGAAACGTGTCATTCAACATCTGTGCGCTTCAATTAATCAAAAACTGATAAGGCTGCAAACTGCATGGCCCCGGTAATCACTGCTTGAGTTATATTTTGTTTTGATATCAAGATTCATTGGACACCTCACTTGCCTTAATCATCTCATTAGCCTAGGAGGAGTTCACAGCAGTTTGTTCTGCATATTGTACACATTAGAACAAAATCTGAAAATATGAAGTCCATAGTCGCAATTAGAACATTGTTTGACTTAAACTAAAGATTCGGCTGAAGCAGGTTTTTTTTTTTTCTTCGCTATAGGCCGATGACTACGATTTCACTCTGGGATGCACACCATTTCTACTCACCGTCCGAATTCCAGCTTTCTGCTACTTACATTTACAGCATTTAGCAGACGCTCTTATCCAGAGCGACTTACATTTCCTAATTTCACAGACAGTTCCCCTGAGAGCAACTTAGGGTTAAGGGTCTTGCTCAGGGGCCCACTGTTGGTAATGTCAGAGGTCGGATTTGAACCCACAACCCCTTGGTCCAAAGGCAGGTGTTCTTCCACTAGGACACCAACACCCCGGTTACGGGTTAGGCTGCAAAATCTGTTTTGTGGTGAAATAAAAATAATAATTAAGAAAACAATTACAGTTAAACAGAACAATTACAAGAGGGCGTCATAACACTTTGTGCTTGGACCCCCAAACATAACGTTTTCGATGATTTTAATATGTTAATGAAAAGTAAAGGAAATGAACTGAAATACAAATTCAAAAATAAAACCAAGGCGTTAAGTATAATATTGGGATCTTACAAAGATAAACATAGTTTTAAAAGCAGTTAAATGGGTTTTTTAATGAGATTTAAAAGTTGCAGTGTTGTTAGACGACGCCCCGATACTCAGCGGCAGGTTATTGCAGAGGTTTTTTTCTATAAAGGAGGACGTGTGCCACACTCTTTGTGGAGTTCTACTCCCACCTACTGGCCGTGTCCCCTGTAGCGAGAACGCTCTCATTCCGTCCACTCGGTAATCATTAATGCTCGTCTCAAAGATCTGCTCCCAAAATGTGTTCCAGAGAAGTGTAACCGAAGCTCTCCTCTCCTCCCTCCCCCCACCCAGTTGAAACCCCACCCCGTTCGCGTCGCCCCGCGTGTGTAAGTGTGTGTACCAGCGTTTTTTGTCGGGTGTGTGCGGTGTAGCGGGCGGCGTTCTGGTTCTGAGCGGCGCTCTCGCGTGTCCCCGCAGCGGAAGCGCTTCCCCGCGGGGCCTGACGGCAGGCTGAGCGGCCCCGAGGCCCCGGCCCTGCTCTCTGGCTGCTGCTTTTACAGAGGCATCGTCCCGGGCAGCGGCGCGCTTAAGAGGCTACTGCCACTCCGCAGGGTAAGGCTCTCTACGCTCCTCACCCCTCGCCCTCCCCCGCCCCCTCATGCCCCACCCGGATTCGCACCAACTAGGCATGGGTCGGCATCGCGTTCCAATGACCTCTAGCCGAGATGATAAATGTGCCTCACCTTGCCCTAAAATCCCGTGCCGCACACGAGCCGAGGGATTCCTGCCTTTTTCCTTTCGGGCCAGTCGTAAACACCACCTCGTGTTGCCGAAGCTGTGTGCACGAAAGTTGTAGGGGTTGTATACCGTGACTCAAACCACTGTATACCTTAAAATACAGAAACTGACCCATGCCTACTCCCATGCAGTGCATCACCCTGCCCACACACACACTCGCCCCCTCGTGCTGCGTTGCCCCCTCACTGCCTGCCCGCCCCACGTGCCGTGCCCATGTCGCTGCCTGCTGGTGACTTCTTGTGGAGTTGTGCTTTCATCCTTCTCTGGAGGAGTGTGTTTTGGTGTGTCCATGTTTTGTTGGCTCGAGTTTTAAGTGCAACTAATTCTCTCTTTTCTTTCTCTTCCTCTCTGTCGTTCTCTCAGGACTCCTACACGGCTCCTCTCACCTCCATCCAGTGTTGGCACGTCCACTGTGAAGAATGCTGGCTTAGGACTTTGGTGAGCACGCCGCTCCTGCCCGCGTTGCACGTCCTGACACGCACACGCACATGCACGAGCACACACGTGGGTCTGCGAGCCGTTTCTCTCAGTCCACCGCAGATATGTAGAAGGGATAGGTCAGTGTTGTTAAGTAGAACTGAAGCTAGGGTCGGCCGATATGAGCTCAGATCAGTAATTATGTGAACATTACCTTGACTGCAGTTCATTGTTTTAAGGACGCACGATGTGGGAATTGTTGGCCGATGCCGATATCCGATGTTTTTCATGCATCTGTCTGCCGATGGCGATGCCGATCGATGACAGTTGAGCGTGTAAAGACGAGATTTTGCTCGCCGAAGTTCCACTGCACGCTCAAAATTTTGTCACAAAAATACAGCCATAGTTGTGACGTTTCCAACACGCGTGCGAGGGCAGAGCGTTTCCAGCGTAGTGCATAACATTTTAAGAAAAACTCCCTTCACACCCTACATGGTGTACCAAGTCAAATAGGGCGCACGACTCCCTCTGTGCACTACCTAGTCCGTAGAGAGCCGTTAAGCGTCAGCCCCGCCTATTTCCAGAGATGCATACTACCACATAGAAAAGTATGATGAAGGACGTCTTACCAACCATACTATTAAGTGCAACACTACGCAGCTCGGGACACAGCCCCTGTGTGAGCTCACATTCAGTAAGTGTGGCAAACACGCAGTTTACTTAGTCTGGAATTATTCATGCGTGCAGGCAAAGTTGAGCGCATAAAGACAAGAGATTTTGCTCGGGAATGTTCCACTGCCTGCTCAGAGAGTTTTATCACAAAATAACGCTGTACATTTCAATACGGAAGGTCAGGGCTGTAAAAAAATCCCACCTCGGACAAGCGCTACCTTTCTGATGTACAATAAATGTGCCATACAATATATAGGCTGAAATTTTCGGGCAAATCTAAGCATCAGTCTAATGCCAATGACTTAAAGGAATTATTGGCCAATTCCGGTATTATTGCGCATCCCATTTTTTAAGCATTTGAAACAATTAGTTAGTTTTAGGGGTTTTTTGTGTGTGTTTCCCCCTTTAGTATACCAACAAGGTTGCAGTTGTGCTCAGTTGGATTTTCAGTTAGAGGTTGTGAATATCAATTTTGATTCATTTTTGATTAATTGTCCAGCCCTAGCTGAAGCTGTTCTGCTCCATGAGCTCAACACTGGCTGCAGACTTGAATAAGCAACAGCGCACACACACACACACACACACACACACGTCTGTGTCTTTGCTTTAAGCTGGTTTCATCCTCTCCTCTCCGGAGATCCCAGTCGTCTTATCCTCCGCCGCCTTCTGCAATTAATAAAGACTGCAGCCCTTTTCTAAGACGTCTTATATCAGCTCTTTCTCCCGCATTCACTTCACAAGGGCCTCAGTGTGCAGCACAGTAAGGTGCGTTTGTGTGTGTGTGTGCGTGTGTGTGCGTGTGTGTGCGTGTGTGTGCGGGTGTGTGCGGGTGCGTGCGTGTGTGTCTGTGTGTGTGAGCGAGCCCACTCAGCCACAGAGGCTCGTTACTAATGCGAGCATTAAAAACAGTTGCCCGAGGACGGCAATAAAAGCGCGCGTCGGGGCTCCTCGCGTCTCGATCAAAGCGAGCACGTGTAATTTGGTTACCGCAGCGCTGCTGCTCACAGCTGAGGAAAGGAGCCCCCTCCCCAGCCGTTAAACGCAGGTCACCCCCCGCCACACGCAACAAAGGAACCCGCCGCGCCCCGCCGCTCCGGGGGGAAACTCAAGACGCGGAGAGACGGAGGGTTACGTGGAGAGAGAGGAGGGGTGTTTTCCTTGTCAGGGACGCTTTTGTCTCAGTGCTAATTTAAAGTGTCTGAAATAGCGAAGGAGGCACGAAGGGGTCCAAATCCAAGTTACGAAAAGCGTCATCGGGCACTTCTACATCGTAAAGATGATCTCTTTTATGTCGACTGAACTACCGATCTCAAAGGAACATTACAATGTTTACATTAACTGGAAACTTCAACTTTTGTTCCTATTTCATGTAAACTTTGTAATGTTCCTGTGAGATCGGTAGTTTAGTCGACATGAAGCGGATTATCTTGACTGTCACCGAGTTCCTGACTGTGTCCCGACCCTTTCTTGATTTTGATTGGCTAGCAGGAGAGCAGGGAAAGTGATGAGTCCAGCGCTGGTCTCAAAGTTGAACATCTCCACCGGCGGGTTTCTTCTTTCGCTGAAGGCGCTTAGCGGTCTGAACGCTGAAGCTCATATGACTCATATTAAAAATAGACGCTGCCAGCACAAAAAACGGGCCTTAACTCTGTAGTAATCTAAAGTTGGGGTTTTGAATAAGAACGACCACCACTGAATTCATGTTCCATCAAAAGCCTTTTGGTCAGCGTTTCTTTAAGCAACAGGATAATGACCCCAAACTGGTGAACATACTGTAAATCTATTTGTGACCCTCCACGGCAAAACCAGTCGCTTGTCGCAACGGAGGTTTCCGAGAAAAACGACCGTTAATGTTGCGTGGGGTAAAATTGTGGATTTTTGGTTTTTAGTGTTTTGAAACAGTGGAAGGTCTATACTGTACTGTTGTGAATAAATTTGGCTGAAAAATTTACCCTTTCCATCCTAAAAACGTGACTTTCTTGAGGTGAGGAATTCAATTCCAGCAGAATGTTAAAAGTTTGTGTTTTGACCGCTCTACTTCAATATTTACGAAATCCACTGCTGATTAGCGAAGATATTCGAATCCATCTGCCTCCCGAAGTTTAACTCAACGCAGGTAGGCTATCCGTGTGGCTGTGAATGCAGAAGAAAATGACCGCACTAAGGCTCAGAGTGTTACGGGCGATATCAACTTCAAAGGCAGATTTCTCTGCTTTCATTTGGCGTGACAGGAGAAACCCATACCTTTTGAATGTTGATATCTCAGTCATATGTCGGCTCCATTCATTCCATATAGGTGGTCGCTTTTTGAAGCTTGATTTATGCCCTTCATGAAAAACATAACTCAATTTTGAAAATTTATGTATGTTTACTGGTTTTGTTGTGAGGGTCACATATTAAGTATGTAATATGCAAATGTGAAGCCCTCAATGTGCAAAAACCTCCAACTGGTAGTGCTTTGTGGTATATTTATGAACTGGCACGGAGTTGTGTGTGTTGGTGGGAGGCAGGTGTGTCCAGCAGATTCTGTGGGCACAGGTGAAGGCTCTGCAGGTGATTACACAGCAGGAGTGTGGATTCTCATGGCGGTGTGTGTGCAGCTCCCACCCTCCTACATCACTTCTATTTCTAGTAGCAGCACACAACTGGAGGATGAGTTCCAGTCTGACTGCTTCTAGCTGTGTGTGTGTGTGTGTGTGTGTGTGTGTGTGTGTGTGTGTGTGTGTGTGTGTGTGTGTGTGTGTGTGTGTAAAAGGAAGAGAGAGATTTGGACATCCTTAGCTGCCTGCTGTGTTCTTTTTTTTACTGCATGGCATTTATGGTAATAGCTATGCTCGACAAGTAGCAGGTGGGCTGCCTGGCACGCACACACACCGGCCACACCTGCCTAGGAGACCTTGTTTTGGTCTCATCTCAGCAGACTGGCTTTTTCTCACCTCCTCTCCGCCACATTGCTCTCATACGGACAGCCACCTGACCGTTCTGCCCTTTTTTTTCTTCTTCCTCTCTCTTCCAACAGGGAATAAGAAACTGTGTCCGCGAGTGCAACACCACACTCATTGCCGCCTGGGACCTGGCGGCGGTTTACTTTAGAGCTGGCGCCGCTTCCTGCGTACCTCTCTCCACTTTTTCCCTTTTTCACATATTTTTGTTTGTTGTTTTTGGGTTTGTTTCTTTTTGTTTGCTTTTTTTGCTCTGTGATATCTGTGCCCCCCACTCCATCCCCCCCCTCCTCCCCCCCCACTTTTCCACACCCTAAAAATCTGGGACTTGCGGAATCCTCCGGCTCCCCGCTCACACCGGCCTCGGCGCCAGGGCGTGCCACGTAGCAGCGGACTGCACAGGGACTATGCACGGACTAAAATTCCTTGTGGAATGAAACCCAGAGCGAGGAGCTCCCCCTCTTTTCTCTTCAGCCGGCCTGATGCGCTGCCCCCTAGTGGTGACCTCCACGACTTCCCCATCCAAACGACTGACCTTCAGTCACAATTTACCCTTTTCATCACCGTGATGGATTGGGTTCCCACCTGTTTCCCTCCTCCTCCGCGCTGCTGCTGCTGCTGTGTGCGTGCGTGTGTGCGTGCGTGTGGGAATCTTCCCCAGCAGAGCCACTGAGCAGGTTGGTCTCTGACCCTGAACCAGCCGAGGGAAAGGGAACGAATAGCAGTTGAGAACTCCAGCTTTCACCCGACCCCGCGAGCTCCGAGCGCCTGCTGGATCCCCCTCCGCGTTTATTTTTGGATTTGTTTTTTTGATTTTCTCTCCCAATTTCTTCTTTTATGGTGTTCCTCTACTGAAGTCAACCAAATCCAACCAACCAGTGCAAGCACATGTATTATAGTCTACATGTATGTTTACGGTGTTGTGAGTAAAAGACATAGAGAACACACTTGTATACACACACACACACACACAAATCAACACGACGCAGACACACACACACACACACCAGAAGTATATATTACTAAAGTCCAGTTTTAGTTGGGGTGGGACTCGGGAGGGAAGGGGGTCGGGATATGTTTCACTCTTGGTGCAAAAGAAAACCCTCTGTATTTTTAAACAGATGTCGTCGTCTTTGAGGTTAAAGTTGTAATTTCATTGTACAGGAAGAAATTTAAGTAATAATATTAATAAGGAACTACTCCAACTAGTCTTTAAAGGTTTAGGCTGTACATTTTTTTACCCCCACCCCAGTATGCATTATAAACTGTAGATTCCAGCTTAAAGCAGCGGAGAGTGACTTTTCTTTTCCCCCCCGTCGCCCCGATGACGCTTACGCCGATGACTGAGCAGTCCAGACTCACTCAGAGGATCAAAACAGCCTGTTCATCTTTTGCGTTTTGGTGTTAGTTTGGTAGATGAGGACGCCTGAGCTTGGCGTGTCATTCTGTTCTTCCCCTTGGCAAAAAAAAAGAGGCTCCTGTTAATATGTTGAGGAAATTTAAAAAATCCCTTTTTCTGGGATGTGTTCAGGTTGAATCCTTTACCAACACTGGACACTGACAACTTTTCTTCCCCCCTCACCTCCTTCCCCAAGAGGATCGCCCTGTTAGGACTCGGACAAAAGGTCTGCCTCCGGTCCCGGTCCCTAAGCTTCTGTCCAGGAGTGAGATGCTGTGTTTTGTATTTGTACAAATATGTATTCTGTGATTTTCTTTTCCTGTATTGATGTAAGCAAGAAAAAAAAAGAGTTCAAGAAGAAAAAAGGTAATTGCTGATCCCAATACCACAATAAACAGACAAATATTGCTTTGTTTATAATTTATTTCTTTTCTGATTTTTTTTCCCCCTTCCGTTTGCACCATTATCTCGGGAGAACGGCGCTAACACCACGCTCGTGTGGCTCCACGCTCGCCCCGGTGCATCATTTCTGTAAATAAGCCTGTGTGTGTGCGTGTGTGTAAATGGACATTTTTAGTTTGTGCAACACTGGCAAAAAGGAAACCCTTCCCATAAGGCCGTCGGGTCTGTCCGGCTTGTCGTGCATCTCTAATTGGAGGATGACGTCGCCCCACATCTACTTCCCAATTCTCTCTTTGCCGAAAAGAAAAAAAAATTGCCCCGGGGGTGGAAAACATTGCACAGAAATGATTGTGAGCTGATTTGTGTCCTTGTATAATTATTGAAAATGGTACATGTCTTACCCGTTTGTAAACTACATTTGACAGTAATTAAATGATTGTACATCTGAACCTGCAACCCTGTACTGGCCTCATTCCCAGCTCCCGGTCGTCATCGTCATCATCTTCCCAAAGCGCCTGGATCAGGAGCCGTCAGGAAACCTTCCAAAATTCACTTCAGTTTACCAGGCGTGTGTATCACTGCCTACAGCAAAGAAAGGGTCGGTGAGTCCAGTTAGAAACACACACCTACTTTAATATGTTGCATAAAAGCTGCATTTTAGACGTGACACCAACACAACAATTAAGCAAATCTGTGGAACTCTGTACAAAATTGAAAACTTCAAGCTTTTCCACAGGGAAGATGAATTAGAGTACAACGCTCTCTTTACCTGCTCTGACTCTCACTGCTCGCTCTCCTACAGTCCTGACTAAAGCAGCTCTGTGTGGGTGTGAACATGATGTTCAACTTGTAACCATTTCTGGCGTTGGGGTTTATGAGAAGCTGCTCTTGCTGCTACCGTTCCTCAGACGCGCGGCCAAAGCTCCAGTCCAGCTTTTACTGGCTCTCCTCCTTAAACGCACTCAGATGCCCATAAAGCGGCTGCGGGTGAGCGGCGAGAGCCGATCGAGCTCTTAAAGGGAAGCTACAGAAACGACGATGACCCCACGTGCTGGAAGCGGACGGATATCACGCAACGCAGCAGGTGTGAGACGAGACCATACACGAGAATGAGGCGAGATGTTAACGAAAACATGCAAAATAAAATTACACCAAAAATATACAAATAACCACCACCTCGTCGTCGTCTTGGTGCTGCTTTTGGCGTCATATGGAAAAATGTGTTTCATATTCAGTGTGTGAGCTTGAAAACGTGTCCGGTATGAGAGTCAGAAGAGTTGAAATCAGCTTTCTCCAAACGTGCCTGACTGTTAACGCAGCACCAAGTCGAGCAAACAGGACGGCGGAGTTGTGCAGGTGGTCAGAGGTGAGCGCGTACAGACGCAAGATTGTGCTCACGAAAGAATTTTGGCACAAAAGTTAAGGGCGTAGTATTTTACAAAACAGCTTTTCACCTCGACAACAAATATCGCCACGTTGTAATATCATGAGACACATTATCATGTTACGGCACGAGAGCTCGTCACAGCCCTTCTAAGCAAAGATCTTATGGACGGGTGTGTAACGCAGGCGTTGGTTCTGTCTCTATACCGTGGTAAACATCGTGTTCATTACACTGTGTGGCTCAGAGTTACTGCATTCCACACACTTTGATTCATGTCCTCATTTTTTGTTAAAATTGCCAGATTTATCACATTTGAAACTCAAAACTAAACTAGATGAAGTGCTGGTCTTGGGGGAAAAAAGTCTAACATGGGCCCAGCGTGACGCAGAGCTTTGGGGTGATGGTGGTGTAGGGTTAGGGTACACGCCTCTAGACCAAAAGGTTGTGGGTTTGAATCCCATCTCCAGCGCTACCATCATCAGGTCCATGAACGAGACCCTTAACCTCGAGCTGCTAAAAGCTGTAAATGTTAATGTTCTTAAAACTCGTGACATTTCTGATTTGACATTTTCAAATTTTAGATGTTTTTTTTTACGTAAGAACACAATCCACAAAAATCACTTTTACATTCCCATTGTATAATATTATACTATTATAATCAGAGCTCGACCGATATTGGGTTTTCAGGGTCGATATCGATGCCGATTGTTGCTAGGTAACAGAACCCAAAACTGATCTGCAAAAAAAATAAAATCTTGGAATTTTTAAATTTTATAAACAGCAAGCTCAGCTGAAACTCTTCTCCTCTCCTTGTTGGAGCTTCACGCTGCGCTCGTGTGTGTGGTGTGAAGGACAACAAGGTTTCAGCGTTGATTGGCTATTACTCGTGTGACATATGTGACCCTCCACGGCAAAACCAGTCGCTTGTCGCAACGGAAGTTTCCGAGAAAAACGAGCGTTTATGTTGCGTGGGGTAAAATGTTGGATTTTTGGTTTTTAGTGTTTTGAAACAGTGGAAGGTCTATACTGTACTGTTGGGAATAAATTTGGCTGAAAAACTTACCCTTTCCATCCTAAAAACGTGACTTTCTTGAGGTGAGGAATTCAATTCCAGCAGAATGTTAAAAGTTTGTGTTTTGACCGCTCTACTTCAATATTTACGGTAAATCCACTGGTTGACTAGCGTGAAGATATTTCTCCGGAATCCATCTCCGTCTCCCGAGTTCAGTTAACCTAACGCAGGTAGGCTATCCGTGTGGCTGTTTTTTTTTTGTAGGCTACCGTAAATACAAACGTAGCCGCGACCGCACCAAGCGTCTGTGAGTGCTACGGCGATAGTCAACTTCAAAGGCAGATTTCTCCGTTTCTCACTTGGCGTGACAGGAGAAACCTGACTCCTTTGAATGTTGATATCTCAGTCATATGTCGTCCCATTCATTCCATATAGGTATCGTTTTGAAGCTTGATTTATGCCCTTTCATGAAAACATAACTCAAATTTGTGACAAGTGACTGGGTTTGCCGTGGAGGGTCATATACAGCCAATCAGAGACGGGACGTTAAATGAAGCAGCGAGTCGAGAGCAAACGGCACAGAGAGAAGAGACGGCAGTGGAGCCACAGTAACACCTTGTACTTAATATTGGTGACGGTCAAAATGAAACTGATACATACAAATTGCAAAATGCCTAATATTGGCCCCCGAAAATCAGCTGACCCTTGATGAAAATGTCTTAAGACGTTTTAATGATTTTGATGAATGAGGCCCAACGTTTTGCACTCGTCAAGGTTCTGTATCCCAGGGGTGCAGAGCTGACCACCTCCAAAACAGAAACGGGAGCAGCTGATGACGCACTTGTTCCAGGAAAATGATTCGGATTTCTCCTCCAGCGTTTCTCTCCTTTAACCGATGAGAGGTCAGTGGGTTTAGTGCTGACCCCGGGCCGGGTCGCGTTTCGCACCTTCTGTGGCGCTCGGGGAGATGTAGCGGTTGCGAGAGCGGCGCGGGCCCGGTGTTAAATGTTTCCCAGGACGGAGTGGGCAGTTGCGTCACCCCCCCCCCAGGCTGGCCTGGTCCTCCGCATATTTGCCCACCAGCTCGGGCCAGACGGCAGCGCGATCCATAGAGTGCATTAAGGCCGGCTGTGGGCCGCCTCTCGGGTTACGGTGCGGCCCGGGAGAGCGGCTGGATCCGGGAGACCTGCCTGAGTGCAAGCCGATCTATAGAAATCGCTTTTGGAGGTCAAAGCCTTCCCTGACGGCGGAGCGGAAAAGTGTGGGGGGCCTTATTGCCAGTTTACAAACATCTCCGCAGACCGATCAATAGGACAGACCTCCTCTGCCCGTGTTGCTAATTCCTCGATTGCGCTGGCTGTCTGAACCGATGGTAATTTACACCTACATGTGGGAATTTGACTTGCTCCAGCACCACCACCACCTCACTCACACACACACACACACGTCGGACTGCATCCCTGTCTCAACTTGAAGTACTGCTACAACTCATTCAATTAGGAGCCTCTCCCCTTCTCGGCCTCTTTGCGTGATCGATTCAGTCAAGGTGCTTAGCACAAAGAGGGGCTTTGGTTTTGACGGGGGAGAGAGGAGGAGGAGGAGGGTGTGGGGGGCTCGTCGCCATATGGCCGTGTGGCACTTTCCACTTCGGAGGCGTCGAAATGCAATCTTACACTCGTGTTTTCTTCACAAACGCTCCGGTCGTGCTCCGGCAATTCAATGCCTACGCGATGGGATAGAGAATTCGCAATTTAATCCGCGGTGAAGGATTGTTAGTCACACATCCGCTCGTTCCCGCCGAGCGGCGCGCCGCAACTCGGGCTGATCCCGGCATTATAGAAATTGCCCGGCGTTTGGTAGGGAAATGTATTAATTTCCTGTTTTCTGAGTAATTGAATCTGGAGGAATGGCGCTCGAGGAAGGAGAGCCGTTTTAAAGTCGGCCCGTGGCTGCCGGTGTTGTGAGAGTCTCCTTCTGTAGCTAATCTCGTGATTACCGCCTTGCTAAATTGCTTTCATATCCAGCAATGCTTAAGAGATTGCAGAATGACATTATGAGGATTTAGCGGAGATGTTACCACAATAACAAGGCACGGTGAAATGGCGTGCGTCTGTGTGTGTGTCTTTACTGAATTACTGTCAGCCTCCCCGGGTGATGAGACGTTCGCTTTGAGATGTTTTATGCTCCTGCCGTTAAGGCGTAGGAGTGCTCTTTCCCGGGCTCAATAATCTCCTTTCAAAACCTGTTTATTTCCGCAGGAAACGCGCAGCAGCTGTAATATCCGCTTTCTCTCTCAGAGCACAAATCGGTCACAGGTGGAACTCGGGGCTGTGGTCACCAACTCTGCTTCTGGAGATACCTTCAGGAAGTTGGTTCCAGCCCACTTCACTCCCACCTGATTCACATAATCAAGTAGAACTGAGCTGAGCTACATTAGGGTTGAAACCGAACTCTTGAAACCGACTGTGAAGCTACAGAAGAAGGTTTGGTTGCATTGATCTACAGAGTTCTTCAGACCCTCTCAACCAGAGCAACTTATATTTCCTAATTACACAGACAGTCTCCCTCAAGCAACTTTGGGTTAAGGGTCTTGCTCAGGGGCTCAGTGGTGCTAGTTCTGGTGGTATGAGAGCTGGATTTGAACCCATGACCTCTTGGTCCATCGCCGAGGATCCTACCATGAATTCACTGATGGACTGTGAAACACTGAAATGCTACCATCACTCCATGCCTTAAGTCACAGAGCACGCTTTCAACACGACAATGAGCCAGAACAGACGTCTAATGCCACTGGTGGACCTCTGAGGAAGACCAGTGTAAAAACGATTGAGTGGCCGAGCATGTGACCAGACCTCAACCCAGCAGAACATTTGTGGGCAGTTCTGAAAAGACAAGCTGCGAGTTATTCTCCGTCCAGCGTTCAGGACCTGAAAGAGTTCGTCCTTCAAGAATGGAGAAAGAGACGTAGCTGTACGCCATGAACTTGTTCTTTCACTGTCTCGACGTTCTTAAAGTCAAGGAGGCCATACAAATAGTAGAGTTAGTAGAATGTGTTTTCGGGTGTAATCATTTTTGCATCACCGTATTTGAATAAAATGTATTATTTTTCTTATCCTAAAGAAGTAAAGAAGGTGTGTATACTGTACATATAGCTCCTTAGAAGCTAAAACTTTTAACCATTCCTCAGTGATTATGAGAACAATTATCTTTATTTTTACAAACCAGTTTTATTAAACAGTTGTCAGGTGAGTGAGAGGGGACCGTCCATCCGTCAGACCGTGAACGGCTTCATGTTCACGTTGTTGTTGTCTGTGAAATCTGTGTACAAAATGGTTGTTTTTATCAGTGCAATATCAGACAAATCATTCACATTTCTCATGTAGTTGTTCTGCATCATAAAAATGTCACATTCTGCCTCTTTCCAAATATTTTAAAAATTTGCGTTGAGTGTAGAAGTGTGGATATGATTATACCGTACGCATTAATACGATTATCTCTTACTGTTTACTGATGAACCTAATATTAGCATTAACCCTTTGACCTCTGGGCCATTTTTGAGCGTTTCTGCGTCACTTTATTTATTGGGCTATAACCTTTTAATTCCATAAGCTAGCCGTTCATGCCTCATGTTGTTGTTTTCAGTAGACACAGGGCTACTTATTTATGTAATTATTTGATGTGAAACTAACACGTAAAATCTTGATATCAGTTTTATAAGCGAATTCTAGTTTTCGTCTAGTGAAATTTTACTTTTATTTCTACAAGACAATGTTTTTCAGTAGAGATTTAACTTTAGAAATGTGTGGGGTAAAGGTCCAAAGCCACTGTTATATATTTTTTCTTAATCTGGGACATTCTATGGCTTATTACAATATAAAAATATGTGCTTATTTCCAGACGAAATTTGAATTTGACCTTCCTTGGTATCATTATTACTGCTGAAGAAGTTAGCAGTGTGTCCCAGAGATGTTCCTGATCAGATGACCTCTAGAATGCAGTCGAACACTATCCCCCAACAGTTACACACATACACACACACACAGAGAAAAAGACTTCGGCACAAAAAGATTCAGGCACAAAATTACACACTATATATTTTATTTACACACACAATATAACTATGGATACATGAATTTTTGGAGAAATATAAATGTATTTGTATAGTAAAATAGTAAATTTTGTTTAAAAAAAAAGGAACAAGAACTTCGATAAAAGAATATAAAACAATGTAACAATTTACAAAAATAAGATCTTACACTATACTATACAGTTACTCTGAATCCAACGACAAGTGCGTGGAGCATCGCAGATGTGAACGCACGCTTTATTTGCGCCTAAAGTAAATAATATGGATGTTTTTAGAGTTTCAGCAGTGTTTTTTGTGAGAAACCCTTTAAATTTACTCTTTTGCGCACATGATTATGCTGGAATAATGTATTGCACAAACACGGGACTCGGCGATCATATAGGGTAAGTCTTCTGATTTCATTGATACGTGTATCATGCATGTGTGTTACTCCTGTCGCGTGTTGTGAGTCTGAGACTAAAGGTTACAAAAATGAACACGAAACGCATCCATTGAGTTCAAAAGGTTAATGAAACCACTTGTTTGTTATTTCCCAATGAACTCCACACAGGCACCTGAACTATTCACCAAATTACATTAAGTAACAACATACTCCAGCTGAGCTCAGAAATGAAGTTAGGGTCAGGGTAAAAATCCCAAAATGTTGCTTTGTTGGTTCTGGACTAGGAGTAAGAAGCAAACCCCACCTAACGACTAAAGGCCAATAAGCTTCTCCAGTTTGTAGCGACATGAGGCCCGAAGCTTCAGTACAAACCTAAAAGCAGCAGCACGTGCTACGCAAATAAAATCTGCATAAATGTGATGTTGATTCCTCCCCAAGCACTCCTGCCAGAAAATGTAAAATTTCATTTCATGGTGTCTGCTGTTACAGGATTAGGGTTTCTTTGGTTTGTCATTTTCTTGCCAAACAAATTAGTGCTGCATGTTAGTGTGGCGTTAATGTGGCAGTCCTAAGCTTCCATTACATCTCAGACGCAGAAGTGCAAAACTAAAGAAGCAGCACTTAGAAACCTCACTGAATGAGTGTTGAGATTGTTCTGTAGTACGTTGTATGCGATTTTGAACACAGCAGATGTCTCCTGAGCTTTTCTCAGTAGCTTTGAAATGACACAAGGCTGAGCGACGCGGAGCAAAAGCACCATCTGCTGGTTAAAAAAGCTGAGCCACTTCACTTTAATGGATCACTGTGTGCTGCAACAAAGACATTTTTGGAAATCTCTCATTTTCTCTAAATAATAATAATGATGATAATAATAATTTTTTATATATATAGCACCTTTCATACATCTCAATGCAGCTCAAAGTGCTTTCCAAAGAGAACAGTAAAAACAAGCAATAAGTGCACAGATAAAACAAAAAATATGAAAATTAGAGACATTATGATAAAAATAACAATAAAATAATCCTAGTAAAAGGGATCTAGCAATGACAAATCAAACGAACACCAGGTGCACGCGTGTTAGCCAAGAGACAGACCTCCCCAATGCAAAGTCAGCACTGCCCAGAACACAACCGGCCCACTGAGGGGAGAGTGGGGCAGACCCCCATCCAGTCCCGACCCCCCCACCAAATCCCACATAACCGGACCCTGCAAGAGCAAGAGCAAGGCCAGACCGGACCATGTATAATTCATAAATGTGCACTTTTTGGTCCCTTAAATTGAACTAAAGAAATTGGCCTCATTATTAGCTGTACAAAGGGGGCACGGAATACGGCTGAGATGATAAAGAGACATAAAAATCTGACATTTATTTTTTTGTTTTACACAGAGAGAACAGCATTCAGACATAACTTTGTTGTGTCCGAACAACGTTTTTACCTCATCGATAAAACATTTAACCAGTTTAGTTTGTATTAGGCTGTAACCTCCTTGTCATAAAGAATTACTACTCTTTTTATCCCCTAAAACAAGCCATACTGGGCTGATCAGTACAACATTCTGCTCTGCAGGACCTGTAGTGCGCAGCACTTAGATGTCACAGTCAGCAGCGTATTTTATTTTGTTCTGGGGTGAACATGTCCTGACTTACTACTCCAACAGATGTGGCGCAGAAGGACCTGAAATAAGTCCATATAAAGCTGTCTGGGTAAAAGCAGTTCCGCAAAGAAACTCTAGGTAATAATACGACTCAATATATTTCTTTTTGTCGCTGCCGCAGTGATTTTATACCTTCACGTTTTGTATTTGGGCACTGCTTTGTGCGCTTGTCTCTCCTTCTCTAGGAGCTTGCTGTGCGAGTTGTAAAAGGTCTCATCGTAGTCCAGTCCCTCCGTTTGGTGTTGCTCCTGTTCATTAACACATTATACATATTACAATTTTTATGTAAATATACACACTGGGGCAGATGGTGGCGTAACGGTAGGATGTTCGCCCCGTGATCGGAAGGTCGCTGGTTTGAATCCAGGGCCAGTAAAGTTACCACTTTACCGTTCAAAATCTGAACATTGCCATTTAACCCATCCGTGAAGGAGCAGTGGGCAGCTAACAAGCCCCCGGGGAGCAGTGCTAGTGCTTGGGGACGGTACCTTGCTCATGAGTACCTCAGTGGTAACTTTACCGGCCCTGGATTCAATCCTACGACCTTCTGATCTGGCGAACATCCTACCGTTACGCCACCAACTGCCCCACTGCTGAACAAAGAATCAAATCTGTTTCTGTTTTGACATAATTAGCCATTTCAGTTCCAGGTTGGATATTCAAGTTAAAATTTTTACATTTATATTTAAATTCTTCAATCAGAGCTCCTGAGCAAGACCCTTAACCCCCAGTTTCTCCAGGAAGACTTAGGAATTAGGAGCTTCCTCTTGATGCTGCAAGTGTGAATGCCCTGTCAGTGTGTCATGTTTATCAGTGTGTAAGTGTGCATATGTGAGTTTAAGAGCATTAATATTGTCTTAGTGCGTTATAAGGTCTTTGTGCTACTAACCAGACTCAGAACCTTATCCACAGGCATAGCCCCCGGCCTAATCGGTCCCTTTCCAAAGATGGACAGAGCCTCTTCTGGCAGCAGAAACGACTCGTTGTACCACTTCTCAAACTCTGCCACAGATAGGGAAAAGTCATTTACATGAACCAGGAGCTGAAGACAGAACCAGATCAGGAACATTGCTAGCACAAAGCAAGATCTTAGTCAAGTCTGTATCGCAGGAGCGCACCGGTGAGCAGATGTTCGCGGCATTTGTCCACCGTCTGTTGGTATTGGCAGATCTCATCTTTGATGTTGTGCAGCTCCTCATAGATGTGTCTGTACCGATCCTTTGCCTGTCTGAGCCTTTGTATCAATTCCAGCTCTGTCTCTTCCAGCACGGTTTTCTCGTCCACAGGCAACCCTGGTGAGAGAGAGGATTATTTGCTTGTTTGTTAAATGGTTGAGCAGATGTGTTTGATGTGTTTCCTCAAGACTGAAGAAAAACAACCCGAGTGTACGATCATAGAACCAGAGGCCTAACAACACAAACTAGATTCACCACAACAGACGTTTTAAAGAAAAATCATCCCATTTCTAGCCCTTTTGCAATTTTGATTGGTTCAAATGGCCAGACGAAGGTCAGATCCCGATAAAGAGGCCACTCCATTGCCTCTAACCTGATCAGGCAAATGGGTTTTGACTGCTCAATCGTCAGCAAGCTGATACTGACCCTCTCCCCCCCTTTCACTCTGACACAGCAAGAGGTCCGCGCTGAGCCGATCGATCTCTTGTTTGATGGAGTTGATGCCGGTTGTGAGTCTGTGCATCTGATCCTGTTTGTCCATCAGCACCGCCTTGTTACTCACCAGGTTGTGGTTTAACTTGCTGCCATTTTCTACCTTAAATTCCTCAAACGCCAACGTCTGAGACGGGGGAGTGCTAAGGGGGAGAAAAGAAATGACACTGGTCAGCGGACCTGGGTTCCAGCCCAAGTGTAGATTCACATATTGCAAAAGCTAAACACAGAAATAGTTCATACTCGCGTCTCTGTCTGGCTCTAGCATCCGCACCCTTCTTTTTCAAATGGCCCCTGCTGGTGTAATCTGCTCCCGGCTCAGGGTCCTTCCTGTTTACAGTGAGAGCAACTGGTGAACATCTGTGTTGTCCAAAATGTTCAGAAGTTAGGAGAATTACAAGGACTATCACTCAGGACTTTAACTTATTAAAGTGATACAGCTTCTCGCTAAACTGAAAGATCATGAGCTCACGCAGACACTTCAATTTTCTTATCCAGAGCAACTTCAGTTTCACTATTTACAGGAACCATCTCCCTGGAGTAAAGTTCTCACTCAGGGGCCCGATGATGGTAGCGCTGGTGGCTTGACCCTACGACCTAGACTTGACCCTGTGACCTTTTGGTCAGTAGTCTAGCATCCTCCCACTAGGCCACCACCACCCCATGGCCATGTTTTAATGGGAAAATGGACACCGCTTTTGCAATAGTAGCCTACCCTTCTATTTGGGCGGCTACGGTGTGTCTGATTTTCGACTTAAGACTTTGAAGAGACTGGGCTGGCATTTTTACAGCTTCCTGCTCAGATCTGGGAGTGGACATCTGCAGTTGATCCTTTAACTTCTGTAGTCGTTGCCTGTTTAAAACAAACACATTTCACTGTGTGCAACAGTCCTACATGCTTAGTAAATTACATGAGTGATTATTAGTGAACACAGCAAACACTGCACCGTAATAAAATGTGACCTCTACATTTGACCCATCTGTAAAGGAGCAGTGGGCAGGTAACAAGCACCCGGGGAGCAGTGCTTGGGGACGGTACCTTGCTCACGAGTACCTCAGTGGTAACTTTACCGGCCCTGGACTCGAACCTGCAACCTTCGGATCACAGGGCGAACACCCAGCCGTTATGCCACCAACTGCCCCAAACACTTCAAAACTCAGCTGCTAAATTGTCTAAAAACAGCACAAGCTGGTCAGTCAAATAGACTTTTATAGATTCATTCTTACTTACTGCAATGTTTTTTTGAACTGGACAAAAACTTCTTGGATCTGCCTAATATTTACAATCTGAAAAGTAAAAGCAGATTGGTTTCTCACGGTCAATATGTAAAAACTGTTGCTGATCAACTGGCGCTAATGTCTTTTATTCTACTACTTACGTCAATCTCTTTCAGGTGTCCTGCCAGGTATCTCTCAACCTGACGCTTTATGGTCAGCTTCTGGGCCTCGGACAGCTCCCCGTAGTCCACACCCGTCCTGTTAGCCTGCGTAAAAGTAAGGAAAGTAAGCTTGTACAGCACACTGCTGCCGGTGTACATTTAAGAGAACTGAAGTGAGTGATTATTTGTCATTGTGAACACACCACAGCACAGCACACAGTGCACCACAACCACATGTGACCTCTGCATTTGACCCACAGTGGGCCCGGGACTTGAACCGATGACTTCCCGTGCACTGGGCTAACTCCCTAAGTGTTACGCTACCAACTGCCCCAACATCTTACATGTGAACATGTGTGATGACAGCCAATTTGTCACAATCGATGCATCGCGATGCAGACGTGGATGATTGTGCATCGATGCAGTGGCAGACTGTAATTAATTACAACAGGGGTTTTCAATTGGAGCGCCGCCCCCTAGTGGTCAGCTATGCCATTGGTTGTCGTCCATGACACGCAATCCACTTTCACTGCTGAAATTACTTTTAAAAAATTTGATTAATAATAATGAATGCTTTAAAATAATAATAATGAATAATGAATTTAATGTGAATATCTAAATATTTAAGTAATAAAAAAATACTCCCCCACCATCTATAACTCAGTACAAAGACTGAAAAGGGGTCTACATAACGGAGCGAATGACTGCAACTAACAATGGACGCTTCTTCTCACGCACACTGCCTCCTGCGATCGGCATTAGAACCCGGAAGTGGTCGGTCGCGGTTCAGAAAGTATAAAAGGAGTCATTTCCTCGCGGCGCATCGCTCTGTCATTGAGTCAACCAGCCCACCTCCCGACCCGGCTCGGAGTCTACTGGGAGTACTCTCAGTAATTTGGTTCATCTCTCTGATCGAGTGTGTGTCTTGTAGAATGCAAATTCTCGTGGGAATTCTAGCTCTTTGTGTAAGAGAGTTCTTAGATCAAATCGCGTGGCTCTCCTACCTACTCGTGCTCTCAGCCGCGTTTGGGTTAACCACCACGCTACACGGGCTAACGGCTAACGTGTAGCAGTCTGTTCATATCCTAACCAGATCACTGACAGACTGCGAGCGTTCGGCATTCGCTTCAAATCCTAACCAGATCCCTGACCGAATCGTTTGGGCAGTCTGTCCATGTCCTGACCAGATCACTGGCAAACTGCGAACGTCTGGCTTTCTGCTCATATCCTCATCAGATCTCTGACACTTCTGAACAGAGGTGGAACTGTGTATCTCTGTATTTGTGTGACTGATTAAGGGATATGGGTTATTGTAACAAAATTTTTTTAGGATTGATAATGTACTGTCACAAATTCCCCTTTTGGTATAAATATGTGTTTTCTGATTTTTTTATTTATTTTTATTTACTTGTATTACTTTAATTTAAGCAGCCCTACATCAGTGAATGTTTTGTTTTGTGGGAAAATGAAGAGAACCCCCACCACACACAGACTGCTGAGTCCCTGGGACAGAAGCAGTTGAAAAACCCTGGATTATATCATAATGACATTGCTTAGTGATTTTCTGGCTACGGCATAAAAATTCCAGAAGAACATCCCGGTAGTAATGGCTGCCCGATCTGCGATCCATGCACAATCTGCGTGCTCCAATCTGCTCCACTGTTTCACACAGAAACACTTTTCCCACAACAGCGGTAGTGCAGTTGGTTAAATAGCTTGCCAGGCAGGATGAGGATCAGGCATTGGGTCACAAACCCATAACTATACACTGTTTTAAAACTAGAAATCTTAAATATTACTCTTTAAATTAAAAGAGAGCTTATGGTGAGAATGGTAGGATATTTGTGTACATTTTGACAAGCATTTCAGGACATGAGCACTAACCAGCGTGTCTTGAATTAAAAGCTCCCGTTTCAGATGTCGAATTTCTTTCTGCAGTATTTGGATCTGCATCTGAAACAGCAACATGATAACTGTTAGTTTCCTCCCAGTCTACATTACGTTCAATGTTCGTTGTAAGTCAAAGGTCCAAACGAGAGAGTCTGGGAGTTGGAAAAGCAGCATCAGTGGCTGTGAGGTTTCTTACAGCGGGGTCGATGTGCTCTTTGACAGTCGGCTTGGTGCGCATACCCTTGATCCTGGCCACAAAGCAAAGTGTGGAGAGCTGCAGGATGGGTAAAAGAGAGCAGAGCTGGAGTTTTGGGGAAAAGATGTGAAAGCAGAATTGCTGCTCCGCTGATCTTACAATTCAAACTAGTTTAAATGAAAAAGAACACAGCAGATCTTGATCAAAGACCAGGATCTAGACCCTGATAAATATTTGGTCAAATTTCAGGGTATGGTTGTTAAATAAGGCTTACTGTCTCTTCAATCTGAGCTGCCTCGCCTGAAATGTTGGCCACCAGCACCGTGTTGCAGTTTCCACCTGTGCAAAGACAGCAAGTGGAGAGCTCAGAATGGCTGTGGCTGCTGGTTTTGATTGATCTTTGTGCACTCCTCACTAGAAGTCTAATTTTGGTAATTAATGGAATTCAGTCATAGAACTGACCGAGAGAGTCTTTAAGAGCGTACGTGAGCTTGCTCTGTCTGAAAGAAACGTGATCTCGATGCCTTTTGGCCAAAGCCAAGATGGTGTGCTCCAGGAAGGACAGAGATTTGTTGATGGACAAGGCTTCATGCTGTACTTGACCCCCAGACTATGGAGGGAGAGGAAAAGGTCAGAATGTTAACACCAAGATAAAAGAGCTACAGTTCTATCATTACTTTGATACAGTTACATTTACAGCATCTCATCCAGAGCGACCTCCATTTCCCAATTTCAGTGTCCCTGGGAGCAACTTGGGGTTAAGGGTGTTGCTCAGGGACACAGTGATGCAGTGCTAGAGATAGGATTCGAAGCCAAGACCTCTCGGTCCAGAGGGGAGCGTTCTGACTAGGGGTGCACGATTCAGAAAATCTCACGATTCCATTCGATTCAGATTCTTGGGCTCACAATTTGATTCAAAATCAATTCACCATTCATAAGCGCTTGACGATTCATAAACCATTCACAATTTTTTGAGTTACTTTTACCATTTGACGGCAATAGATCAACAAAGAAATCACACTGAATCAAATGTACTTGAAAATGTAATGCATATGTGTGCACACTGACTGCATTTCCTTCATGCTCCTGCAAGTGAGGTCTACCTGGCCAGATTTCGACATTGCACCATCTATAGGACTGGCGAGCTGAAGCTGTGTCTGGGAAAAAGTAAACTAGTGCCACTACGTTAGTTGAAAAATATGAATAGATTTTTTGGATTTTATTCAATTTGATTTTTTACACACGCCTAGTCCTGACCACTAGACCACTATCACCCCTATCAGAGCTGGTCTCACTGATTACTGTTTTACATAAAGCACATTTTTGGCTCAGGAAGTACCCTATAACAAGGACAAAAAAGCAACAGTCAGACTGAGGGATGACAAACTCAATTCAGGCACACAACATCTATAAAAATACAGTTCCAAAAGATTCTGAAGTTTTAGATTTTCACCACGAGGGGGAGCTTTTATAATGTACTTACTCTTGCTTTACACGCAATTCAATCAGCAAAAGGGTTTCAGTTATGGCAGTTAGCAGACACTCATATCCAGAGAGAGGCTTTTTCCAGATCAGCTTTCTCACATTTTGCGCTTTTGAAAACCTCTTTCTTCTATCACTACACCTTACTTCCTTACTTCCACCTTATCAGGACTGGTGTTATAATCAATCAGGTTTGCTAATTAGCTGATCATAGCACAGAAGTTATAAGCTCAGATGAAATTGATTAAACCTTTAGAAGTGTGATGAAGCTCATTAAGGTTTTCTTCTGTTCTAACTTTTGCAAACCTTGTCTTGTAAAAACCTAAAGTGGTTTCAATGAAATACCTTTAAATTTGCATTGTACGTATAATTGGGGCTAATATCCACTAACATGACTTTAACAGCTACTTTTAACACTGTTAGTGCACATGGCTCAAAGCAGTCATAGCAACAGCTATTAAGTGCGTTACTCAGATTCAACGGCAGACCAAACACACTAATATTAGTATTTAATACCAATGAAATATTAAAAAATCTTCATCTCTCGTTCCTCACTTCACATATTGGGTTAATATGACACATTTTACCAGAAAAAATCTTGTTAGTTGATGATTTGAGCTCTTGGTAAATCAGTAAAAGCAAAAAGAGTGCTGCTAACAGGTAAAAAAACAGAGAGAACTCACCACAGATTGGTGGAACTTCTCTGAACCGGCGAGGTCCACCAGATTGAGTTTGGACGTGATGTACTTTGCATTGGTCAGGACACAAGAATGAGACTGTGCCACAATAATGTAAGTTTTTACCCAAAAAATATAAAGGACAGAGCAGAAAAACTGAGAATTTGCATATGTCCCACCTTAATGTGGATGGTAAAGATGCAGTGTGATCTGGAAGACCTCTTATTGAAGGTATTTTCCCCAGAGAGCCTGTTCCTCTCGCCCTGTGAACAAAGCTACACTTTAAACATGCTCTAGCATGAAATTTCATTTGATATTGAGCAGAATGTGCTTATGAACAGTTTAGAGATGACAGTCGTTATACATTAAAATCATGACATTATGGTTCACCATAAACAGCAGCTCCAGGGCCTCCTCTTTGTTATGAACAGGGTGTAGAGACAGTCCCTTCACTGAAACACCATCTCCCGTTTCCTCCACTATAGCCAAGGCCCCGTCCTGCACAAACTGGCCTCTTTTGCTGGAAGTGAGTAAGTCAGTCAGGGTCTCGTTGTAGATCTCCAGATATGAAACAAAGACTTTGTACGTGTGACTTTTGCGATGCTCCAACTCTTGGAACACCTGATCAAAGAGAGGAACCATAATAACCATAACATTCACAACCTCTAATTAACATAATCTTGCCCAATTTGATTGTTCTGATTATTTTTTAATTATGTTAATACATTCTCCTGTGTATTAGGGAAACATACTACTGTGTGTGTCCTCCCTGTCCAGTCTGCATCTGTGTTTCCTTGTTATTTTATAATCACAAAGATATGGACTCTTTTATTCATAAAATATTCCAGATTTACAGTGCAAACCTTGTCAGTATTCTATGAGGGCAAAAAAAACCCTGTTCATTGATCATAATCAACATAAAATGCCAGGGTGGCGTAGTGGTTAGTTCTGGCGCCTCACAGTGAGAAGGTCCTGGGTTCGAACCTTGGTTTGGTTGTAGGGGCTTTCTATGTGGGTTTTCTCTGGGTGCTCCGGTTTCCTCCCAGTGTCCAAAAGCATGCAATATAGGTCAATTGGCAACTCTATATTGGCCCGGATGTGGTGTGATTGTGTGTGTGTGTGTGCACCCTGCGTTGTGTTGGCCTTCCAAGGGTTGATCCCCACCTTGCGCCCGTAGTTCCCAGGAGATAGGCTGCGATGCGACCCCAATAAGGATTAAGCAGTTCGGATTATGAATGAATGAAGATAAAATGTCAAATAAATTGTGATATTAATTTAAAGTCAGATTTTTTTTTCTGCTCCTTTTTTCACCCAATTTCCAAACAATCCAACTACCTTAACAAGTATCGTTAAGGACTTTTTACTTCATTTATATAGAAAGAGAGGAAACTTTACACTTCACACTGTCCAACAGCTCTGTATAATTCAGTACAGCACAGAAATCAGGAGACTGAGAACAACTGATATAATTTACTGCATGTTTGCAGCATACCTCCTGTAGGGCACGGGGAATGATGCCTCTTTCCTGGTAACTTTCTGTTGCACCGGTCATTGTGAATGTCTTTCCTGATCCAGTTTGCCCATAGCACATAACTGTACCTGTTGAGGCAAAAGAGGAAAATTACATTGTGTCAAATCAGCAAAATATCAGTTATATTATTTGAGGTGTTCAAATAACAAAGCTATTCTGCAGTTATTAACATTTTGTAGTGAATGTAGAATACGTCCGTCTCTTCATCATAGTAGTCACAGAGGTTATTCCCCCTGGACTACTGACCATTATATCCATCCAGAGCTCCCAGCAGTGCTTTGTGTGCAACAATCCGATACACCTCATCCTGAGACATGTTGTGCAACACACCATTGAGCTTAAAAGACCAGATGCCCATCTGGTTTTTCAAACACGCTTTCCTATAATGCAGCTTGTAACGCACATTTAAAATCTGAAAGAGAAATAAAAAGGTGTGGATGGAAAAACATGGGGAACATATTATATTGCAAATAATTAGCCAACTAAAATTGTTGTCATAGTATAATGGTGGTGAAATGAAGGGATGTTAAAAGACAGCACATCGACATCCTCTCTTGTTTACCTGTTCATCTGGTAGGTATTCTATTAGATCTTGGGCAAAACAGTCTGTGGGCTTGATACGGGCAAACACCTTCACCTTACTGCTGCATGTACTCATGACTTCTCTAAAAGAAAATGTCAGTTTTATACCACTGTTACATGACCATCACCAGGCAGGGAGAGGGCACTTTCTTTTGACACACCTTAACAAACGTATCAGGAAGAATAACTGATCAAGTAGATCAACTTCAAATATATGCACACTGTACAGTTTTTTAAATATGTTTAATGGCATCCTTACCAAGGCTGATAAGGCACCTTAGCCATTTTCACAAAGTCCAATTTTAAATAAGCCCATTCAATGCAGCTTGAAGTATAGAAGTGTAAATGACTAGCGATAGTGGGTATTTTTCCAATGATGACATCTGTTTTTATTTGTCATGCATCAGCATTAGCCCATACCTGTTTATAGACCTTCCTTAATTTATACTTTATGTTAGCTTACACATTTGACAGGTTACACCACAAAAATGGTGGGAGAGACACAATTTAGACAATTTTGTTTTAGTGCTGTGTGATTACTGTGATATCTCCGATGCTCCATTGCAGTGCTGGGACACTATGCCATAAAAGTGGCACTGTTTATGGCAGAGTGTCCCGCTACTGCACTAGTAAAACCATAAAACCGAGTTTCTGACTCCCTGAAGTAATAAAAACTCCCTAAGCATCTTTCTGAAAGAGTTGAGGTGGAACCCTGATATCCTGCTTAAATGAGCCACCATGGTCCTTTAAAATCTGGCTTCCAAGTCAAGCCCCATCTCTAATCAGCGAATTCTCTCCTGTCACTTCACCACCTTGGCTGATGTGTGGGGAGTGTGCTTGTGCAGAGGGGCAGCTAGAGCATCGTCCAGGTGGAGCCTCACCTGAGTCATTAGTATACAGGAAAACATCCCTCTTCATCTCAGTACAAAGTACAATAATATTATTTCTGAGGTCTCTTTTTAAATCATGTTCAATTCTCATTGACTGCAACTAATGTCCAGTATCGTCTTGTGTACCACGTAGGGGCGCTGCGGGCACCACTGTACCTACTGTAACTAACATGGAATAAAAGGCAAAATACTGTAGGTATTTTTTCACGTCTCTTTACGGGGGGTTTAGCTTTACAAGTTGTATTTTGGCACGTTTGGAACAAATGATGGCCATAAATGCTAGTTTACTGTCGAAGATGAGTATAGGTAAAACAGAAAACTAAGTTTGTGTGTTAGACGAAAGGAAAAAATCTGATGTCACACATAAATAGATGATACAGTTAAAAAACAAAACAAAAAAAAACCTCACATTGAAACGACCACAGAAAATGGACAGAGACGTGAACAAAGCTGCCCTGACCCGACGAAAAATATCAAAACACGCTGTAACGTTGTCGAATTGCGTTTTACACGACTGCGTTTATGATTTTACATTTCATTTGTGTTCTGTGCCGTTTCTCGGCATTCCAATTTGATAACAATTAATGCTTAATGAATAGGAAAAAAAACCTTTACTTTCCAATCCAGCTCGGAAGATTTGCGCACAGCTAGGTGACGTTTCTGCAGATGTTTGGTGTAAAATTCCTCAATATGTAATAAGCAGCAATAGGTTCCGACTCAGACTGAGTCGTCGTCGGTGGACATGGTCTGGTCTGTATTGCAGCTGAATATTCCGGTTGTTAAGACACAGGGAGAGTTCATTATTAGTGTAGCTACTGCCTGCAATAATAATGGACCCCCCTGGCCCTATGTCTTAACAAAAGGCGTCTTTGAAATGATGCCATAGAAGCACCATTTTGGGGTGCTTAAGAACCAGCGAGGTGTCTTCAAAGCACCACTTTCTTCTGGCGCCCCGAACTGACAGGTTCAACAACTAAAAATAACTTGAAACAAAACTTTAATATAAAGTCATAGAAAATATGTAGGTTTCTATTATCACCGATGAAGGTGCTTGTTATTATATGCGTACATAAGTGGATTAGTGTTTCTTAAAATGTTGTCAATGTTTCTTTTTTGGCAAAGAACACATGCCCTAAGTATATTTCAATTTATTGCAAAGTGTTATTCAATATATTTACCGATGTTGGAAAATTTGTGGACATTTAGACAGGATACATTCTGGCATGTTGGGTTATTATATATTATATATAAAATATATTTTAAACGTGTCGAATGTCCATACTATATTTGTGAGTCTAAAACAATGGATATTATGATTAGTCTATATGGAATACTTTTGGCACGTTAACACAGTTTTTTAAATAAATAAAATAAATAAATAAATAAATAAATAAATAAATAAATAAATAAAACAACAAATAAATAACAACAAATAATAATAATAATCACATTTCACATTTCAACGTTTAGAGAAAAATATATTGCATTATGAATTGTGTTTAACTTTTTATTTGTTCTTTAAAATGTGTGTACATTTTGTGACAGTGGTTGTGCATCTTGGCAAACGTTCAGAATAAAGTTGATAAATAAATGCGTTGTGGATCGGGCTGTAGTGAAGCACGTGTTTCCTGCGTGTCACTGTTGACTTCCGGGAACATGGCGGAGACCGGGGCGGCGGACGAGTCCTGCCAGCGCGCCAGGAGACAGTAGCTCGAAGGCCGTGTCCGTGAGGCTGGTGCGCGCAGGTCCGCGCCAACGGGAGAGCGCTCGTGTGCTGTCGAGGAGGAAACGCAGCGGGAGCTGCTGAGCGAATTTGTCGGCGGCGGCAGTGGCGGGCGGAATGAGGCGATTAGTGCTGTAACACATTACACTTCGGTTGATTCGAGAGAACGGAGATGGCCCGTTACGCTGTCACCTCCAACACCGACTCGGTACCGGCACCGCGCCGCTTTCTGCGAAAACATAAGCAGCCCCACAGCGTTGTCGTCGTTATATGCTGCTCGCGACGTCCGTCTGGTGCGACAGCGGTCGTTAGCCGGCCGCTAGCAGGCTAAAGCGTTCCACGTTAGCTCCTGTGCAAAAAGCAGCTCTTCCGGGCTCAGGACATCTCCGGTGGCATCACGTTAACGTAGCCGGCTGGAGATGACACCATGAGGATTTTCGCTGCTGACTTCTTGAACGAGCCTCGCGCCCGGTTTGTTCCTTCGTTGCTGCCGCGAAGCGTTTCGCTCGGACTTTTTCGCGGAGTCTCGCCACGGACGCGAACACGCCGCCCGGCGCTCTTCCGTCGCCCGTTAACATGTGGGGTAGCACGAGCAGAAAGCCAGGTTTCACTATGAACTTCACGCCCTCACGTGAGGTCATTTTGGACCCACGCGATCGGAACAGGTGTCCGGTCATGGCGTATGGGAATGTTGTGAAACTTTGCAAATCAGCGAACACTTGCTTATAATTATAAAGTTATGCGACCAAAATTAGGAGGATTGTAAGCAGTGCGTTTAATTATTATTGTTATTAATTATTATTATTTAATTATTATTACTTCTAACATCTCATTAGTAGCACGAGTTCTGCTTTTATTTAATAAAGGTGTTTTTTGGCGTTTGGAAATATAAGAATCATTCTTTCTAAAGGTGTCAAATTTTGGGTCGTTCATGGACTTTTCTTGTAAAGCGATGCCTCTCTTTTTTGGCGACAGTTTTTAATAAATAATCTTTGTTTATGGAGTTTTTATGCTTTAACGTAAACTGGCGACACTCAGTACCGAAAGTTGAAGATCCAAATGCTGAACATAAAGGTGACTCCAGGTTTTGACAGATTCATTACATCGCTTGGTTTGAGATGGAATTTATGTTTTATGTCATCAGTAGGATGGTCTGAGCTCATATATGTTCTTACCTTTTTATGTTGCAGACTCATTAATTTTTGTGCCAGATGCCTCGTGAAGATGCCAGGTGCAGCATGAAGTAGATTTGGCTATAAATAAATGATGCACACGCTTATTGCTCATGATATTCATGTAGAGATCGCTCACAACAGAAGTTCCTCATTAGTAATTCTCTTGTGGCTTGGAATCTCTTGACACTTAAACCTCACTTATGTGAATATGACCTGCATTTATGGTGTCAAATGGGGATGAAATAATATCAAGTAGATCACATGTTCATGTTGAGCCTGGACCTTTGAACTAATTAAAGTAAAGTGATTTGGGAATGTACAGGATAGTATAGATAAGATGTTTGCTGAGTCAATACGTGCTTGGTGTACATAGTGGCGTCTGGCTCTAAAACAGTTGACTGGGCGAGTGAGCAACACGAACAAAACTGTATTTTGAGGCAACAGCAAAGAAGCCTGGAGAGAGCAAAAGAAGTGAAGCTCCAATGCAAGTTTATCGTGGAAGTTTGGAGGTTGGGCCAGTCAAGTTGGTTAAGTTGGTTGAAAATATATATGTTTAATGGTATGAAGGTAGGAATAAATCATACATGAGGATGAGGATTACATCACCAATCCTAACAAGACATGTTGTACTGTAACTAGTGTCTAACCAATATAGAAGTTTTAAGGATTTTCACCGAGGGATTTAAAAATCTGATTATCTGGATCCACCGTTAACCTATTTTTGTTCAGGTTTCTTTAAAATTTGGTATATGGAGTCTTGCCAGGGTATACTGTATGACGTGAGGCAGTTTAACAACACTCTTTGACTGATTGTCTTAAATAGTGCAAACAAAATATTCAAAAAATAAATGAAAACATTGTGATAAAGCAAGGTTGGTTACTTCTAACGTTCTATGACTGATAACATGGTTAAAGTGTGTGTTTTATACCTGTTTCAAAAAATGTTTTAGCTGATTGTTGTAACTATACACTTACCATCGTGTTGATTAATAAGCCCCTAGCATAGCATCCAGAACGCTAAACGATTCAATCAGACGCCAAACATTTGGTCACACCGCTTATATTGAACAGAAGGTCTTTGTTTTCAAAGAGAGGATTTTTTTTATTTAAATGACTGGTTGAGCTCAGGAGTAAAAACTTTTTTAATTTGCTCTTTGAGGTTTGATATGAATGAATGTGATTGATATTGACTCAAACCGAAATTGCATTGTATTAGACCTTGCTGTCGGCAGACGTCTAATTGTCCATCGAATCGAGATGCTATCTTTTTGTAATGAGTCCTGTGATTTATGTCTACTGTCAGCATAAAATGTATGGGTCGGCTTTTAACTGAGCTTTTTTCCTTCCGGCCTTTTTTTTAGGTGCATAGTGTTGAGCTTCAGTGTCCTAATTATCTCATATATACCATGCTGGGCTGCCTTCTCGCCTTGGCTTCTCTAACCCGCGGAGATTGTCTTTGGCTCCCCCCGCCCCACTGGCCCCTGGGGCCAGCATATGTATGCCACTCCCACTGGGCGGAGGGGGCTGCCAGCCAAAGGTAAATGCCAGAGGCCAGGCCGCCAGAGAACCACCACCACCACCACCCCCATCACCCACTGCCCCATCACCACCCCCACGCGGGCCCTCCCTCCACCACTTCCCCAAGCTATACCCCAGCCACTAGGGCAGACTAGACGCCCACCGGCCCCACTAATGGCCCCACCCAACTCACCACTACCACACTCCATCACCACACACCACACCCACCACCTCCCTCCTCCTCCACATCTTCCTCCGCACCACTACCAGTCTCACGCCCACCTGCATCACGGCAAGAAGAAGACATGGAACTTCATCCACGAGAAGATGAGCTACGACACCTTCTTCACCATGAAGCGGCTGATCGACCGCTCGCACAGCGTGGACGAGGTGCTACGCTGGGTAACGCAGAACCCGGCCAAGATCTCGCACAACCACTACCCCATCGCCGCAGAGATCGGACAGCGTTGCGTTGCCCATCAGGCCGGAGGAGGAGGCGGGTAGGAAGAGCCAGGACAGGCGCTTGAGGAAGGAGGAGTTTGTGCTCTCCGCCTGCCGGGGCTACGGGAGACGCTGCTAATCAACAGATAGTAGATCACCCAGACTTCCAGACGCTGTGTGACGCCATCGTGAACGACTGCTCCAAGTCTGACAACTTCAGCATTGTCAACTGCCTTTACGCTGTGGCTGCGCTCGGTAAGACGTTTTGATCTGGAGGGCTGTGGGTTTTAATAATTATTATATGCTATATACTGATTATTAATGTGAAATCAATAATTATTAAATTAATCTGTTTTTTGTAGTATTTTTAATAATTATTACTCCAATAATAATAGTATGTATTTTTTAATTTTACATTGGGGAATATTTCATTGAAATGTCATAAATGATTGTGCATGACAGTTGTTCCATAACAATTATTTAAATAACAATAGAAAGATACACATTCTTTATAAATAGTAAAGGTATAGTTGATCATATGTACAGAAACTCTTGTTGTGTGAACCGTGAGGGCAAAAAAAACGGGTTAATCATAATGTCAGTTAATCATAATCAAGGTACATTGTTCAGTTTATTGTGATTAGGACTGTGTGATATGACCAAAATCTCATATCATATAAGTTAACCATATATATGACAGTATAGTACATTTTCAGTAAATTCAGTGGAACTTTCGCAAAGCTAAATCCTTGTGTCTGTCTGAGCTCAACTCTCTGCCCACACACACTCCAAACACTCACCGTGCGCCATGGTACAATTGTGAGCTGCTACAATTTGCATCTATTGTTACTAATTAACGTGAATTTACACAATTGGGGAAATAAAGTTCTCTCACAGAAATGCCAAAAGTAACTTCTTCTTATAGGCCAAAATGAGTCCAGATTGTTTCAGAATTACTCAAAACCTGTAGTTTTATCATAGTTTTGAGCCAATTTGGACTCATTTTGGCCTATAAAATGCGCTGCTTTTGACCTTTAAAGGTGAGAACTACATTTCCCTCAGTCCCCGTCTCGCCACTCAGCGCCACGTCACAATAATGACACGGCGCAGTAGATACGGCGCTTTATTCATTAAAAACACAGCGCTCTAATGTACTGATACTTTTTACGCTGTTGAAAACCTCACTTTTTGCAGTTACTTGTAGTGTCTTGTAGTGAAACGCCACTTTTTACTCCGGAATATGGCTATTAAAGTTGGCACTTTTTACGCCGCTCTGGTAAGATGCCTTAAAGGCTTATTATGGCACCTTTGGCGATCCATAGCTTTGAGCATGAGGGCAGGCAGATCTGTGTATGCTTAGAGTTTTTTGAGCACATGTAGTCAGTGTTTTGCTTTGTGAATATTCCACTGCACGCTCAGAATTAAGTCACAAATAATATGTCATAAGTATTCTCTGTACCTACATCCAAGTCGTGGCTTATCACTGCAAAATCAAAATGATGATAAAATACGTCAGAACACTGATTGCGACACCACAAAATACTGTGATAAAGTAGCCATAACCCTAGACGTTTTAATTTCATCATCTGGTATATTTTGTCATATTGCACAGTCGTAATTGGTCGTAATTGGCCAGCCTTGCACAAAACATTTTTAAACATGCGTTGTAATGTTTCATTATGATGCTAATGTGTGTAATTGGGAACGAAAGCTAGATAGGACTTTGTTAGTTTGCCACATCATTGGTTTTCGAAAGGAATATCTCCGCTACACACACTTTGACCTCTACCTCTTTCTCTTCCAGGGCTGCCCAGCGAGTCTCGGATCGTGCAGGTCCTGGAGGAGGAGTCCCAGGGCCGGCTGTCTCAGTTTAACCAGAAGGACATCTCCATGGTGTTCAGCAGCAGCATGAAGCTGCACTCGTCCAGCCAGCACCCGCTTACGGAGGCCTGCCTGGCCGGCCTAGAGAAGAACATTGAGCGTGAGCGCCATCCACAGACCCTCTTCCTCCTCCTGTCCTACTACCGCACCAAGTGGCGCGCGCTCCAGGCGGCCGAGTGTTTCGCCGAGCAGCTGGTGGTAAGTCGCAATATCCGCGTCTGGCCAAGCACACGCTGGCCAGCGTCAGCTGCGTCCGCGACCACGAGATGGCGCTGCTGGACGAGATGCTAGCGCTGTGTGCGGCGCCCGAGGCCAGCAACAAGAGCCTCGAGCCTTATCTTCAGCTCACCTTCTACCAGAACAGACAGGGAGAAGTTCATCAGCAGCCTGGCAGGTGAGTTCAACCAACTCACAGAGCTGATCAACTGTAGTGTAAATTGCGTTTTGTCACGTAAGATATTATATCGATTTAATGGACGGCCAATTTGATGTCTGTGGAAATCATAGAGTCTGCCACATAGGGCTGGGCGATGGTATAAAATAATATTATGAGAGTTTTAAGCTTATATCTGGCCACCACACAATGTATATCTCAATTCTCTAAATCACTGTATAAATTATAAATTTAGCATAAAATGATATCAATATAATAAATTTAGCCAAAGTTTAACACGGTGAATGCTTTTATTTTAAACCAAAGTATAATATAGCAAACTTTATACTAGGGATGCCCCGATCGGAATCGGACGATTTTTGGCCTGATCGGCCGATCACTCACACGTATTGCCGATTTCATCGCGCGGCGACGAAATGAATTTTGGGTGCGTGAGTATGGCGCCACATCAATGCCAAAACTAGAGCTGCCGCGAAATGTGCCTTTAGGTTTTTATATTTGCGCCGCGATTTTGGAAATTAACGCCATAAATTTCTGCGGCATTAATTTTGGCATTGATGTGACGCCATAGGCGGGAGCGAGCAGAGAAGCGAAACACGAAAGCGGTACAGCGAAACGCTGCATGCGCTAAGAGTTTTCTGGATGGGCGGGGGAGCGAGCTGTCTGCTTTGACGGAGCAGAAAAGCAAAACTGGAGCGGCACATGCTGTCTACAACAATAACGCGAATTTATACTCACGCCACGTATAGTCATTTACTACATTGCACGCGCACGTGGAACAAGCCGAGATACAGCGAGTATATTCCGTATATCGCCCAGCCCTACTGCCATATGATATTAATTCAAATCAGGAGCCAGTAATCGTTGAGACAATATTATGTGCTGATTTAACACAATCACCTCCATTTATATTAAATCTCAAAAAGCAACTAAAATGTCATGACCGTCGTGTTCCAGAACTTCCAGACAGTTAAACGAAAAAGTAACTTCACAACGTTTAAGATGTTTGCCTGATGTTTTCATTTTAGATTAGTACTGTGGGCTTGATGATCATTGATGTAGATCGATGTATCGTTTCAACCCTAATAAATGGCTATTTTACATAATCTGCATTTTTTTGTGTCCAAAGCAGAGGTTGACCGATATTAGTTTTTCAGGTTTGATAAATATATCGATTATTGCTAGTTAATGTGCCGATTACCGATATGTAAAAACCTGTCAATTTTTACCAACACCAAGCTCAGCTGAAACTCTGCTCTCTCCTCTTCTCCTTCTCGGAGCTTCACGTTGCTCGTGTGTGAGTGTGCTGTGAGTGACGACAAGGCTGCAGTGTTGATTGGCTACTACTTGTGTGACATATAGCCAATCAGAGACTGTTGTGTGCGAGACATTAAATGAAGCAGTGAGTCGAGAGCAAACACAGAGAGTAGAGACGGCAGTGGAGCCCCAGTAGTGCACCTTGTAATTACTTAATGTCAGTGATGATCAAAATCAAACACAGATGCAGGTAATAGGCAAAATGTCCAATATCGGCCCCCGATAATCGGTCGACCCTTATTCCAAAGGTCATGTCCACAATTTGGAATTGGCACATTTTACCATCTCTTTATTTTGAGGTGCAGGTTTTTCATGAGGCAGTTTATATTTGTGAAAAGGGAGTTTAGGATTAGAGCTAAAACGATTATTCGAATAACTCGAATAATTCGATTACAAAAAATGGTCGAGGCAGTTTTTCCAGAATCAAAGCTTTGTTTAAGTCATTTAAATCGCTACAGCATGCGCCGCTTGTGTTTCACACAGACGCTTATTAATGACGCACAATATTTTCAGTGGCGCGATCAAGGCGAGAATAGATCCCTCTGTATGTGAACGTATTTGTGAGATGTTCCGTGCACAAAAACAGAAGTAAATGCGTAAAAACGCATAAATGACATTCTTTGCGATGTAAACGCGCACGCTGTGTTTGTGAACATGCGAGCGCCCGCGTAAGCGCCATTACTCGCTAAAACGCTCCGTTTCCGTCAAAACGTTCCCTTTATTACGGACAAAACGCATATTTTAGCTGATAAATAACCACAACAACCAGCGTTCCACTCACAATACAGACATTTATTGAGATTTTCCCATCGATTTTTTTTCATAGTTCATTCCGGAACATGGTGAACCCTTTATTGGAACCCTGCTCTGAGGCGTGCACGGGGGATTGTGGGAAATGTAGTTCTCTTCCAGAACGGCCAAAAGCAACTCATTTTATTGGCCAAATTGGTTCAAAATGACCCTTGAACTTCATGCTTCTTCATTTTCAATCGAATACAACAACATAAAGCGTATATGACTAACTTCTACTCGCACTACAATAAGCCTAATAACAAATGTATTGTCATTTTTGTTTTACAAAAAAAATTAAAATCAGATTACTCGATTAATCGATAAAATAATCGATAGATTACTCGATTAGAAAAATAGTCATTTGTTGCAGCCCTATTTAGGATGATGCTTGTGTTCCTTTTTGGGAATATCAAGCATGCAGAGCAAAAGGAAGCTTGTGAACGTTAGAGCTAAAATGCGTAAATGGTGGTTTTGAATTGTGTGTTGCTGATGTGTGTTGATGTGAATTGTGTGTTGTGTCTGTTTATCTTGGTCGTCCAGAGGAGCTGCCTAAAAAAGTCGAAAGCATCACCCCTTACACCATGGCCCTCATCGCCAAGTACATCGCCCGCCATCGCCTCCGAGAAACACGCCTGCTGGACACCATCGCCGACTTCCTGGTCAAGAAGGGAGAGTACCTAGATAGCAAGGTGGGAACGCACAAAACAATGGACGGTGATTAGCTCTCACACTGAGAAAATTCCCCTTTAAATGTACCTGCAGTTAGACGTAGGTGTAATTATGAGCTATAAGCAGATCAGCTCTCCATGATTATGGTGCACAATATTTATTCATTTTGTGCCATTAAAATTTCAAGTCATTTGTCATGCAGTCAAGAACGAAATGCCGTTCCTCTAACATCGCCAGCGTAAATAAGTCAAATAGAAAATTACAGTGAGAAATATCATGAGCTAATGGAGCTGAAAAACAACATAACACCTGGTAAACCTTTTTTATCTTTGTCCGTTGATGTAACCCCCTCTGTTACCACTCTGTTGCGCAGGTAATCCAGAAGCTTGTGTTCCCCTTCAGCCGCATGAGTTACCGGCCAGCCAGCGAGGCTCAGTTCTTCTCCAAATTGGAGATGATGCTTGAGTTGAAGGCTCTGAGCTCTCCGCTGGCCACCGTCAACATCCTCATGTCCCTCTTCCAGCTGGGCCACTTCCCCAGCCTGGTCCTGCACCGCGTCTTCTCTCCCTCCTTCATCAGCAACGTCACCAGTGAGTCTCCCGTCTCTTGTCAACCTGCTGTTTGTTCCAAGCCGATATTCCAGTAGTGCGCGTGGTGTGCTAAACCTGGGTCGGTTGGTAGCGTAACGGTTAGGGCGTTCAGCCCATGATCGAAAGGTCGCCACCTCTCCCGGACCCGTAAAGGTAGCAGTGAGGTGCTTTCGGTCCCCAAGCACTGCTCCCCGTGTGCTGCCCATGTCAGCTGCCCACTGCTGCTTCACGGATGGGTTACATTCAGAGGTCACATTTCTCTGTAATTCACCGTGTGCTTTGTTGGGATGTGTTCACAAAGACAAATGACAACTCACTTTCACTTTTACTTTATCGCGCAATAAAGTAGCTTAAAGGCAAACAGGAGTAGTGACCCTGCCGACCTCTTGTATGTTCTGGATGTTCTGGTCAGTAAGTTGGATGTGTTTGCTCTGCAGACAGCCCGTATGCCCTGATCGTGCGGCGCTACCTGTCCCTGCTGGACGCTGCCGTAGGCCTGGAGCACCGGGACTACACGGGGCCCCGGCTGCAGGACTCCCACAAGGTGCTCATGTTCGACCACGCGCTCACCGCAGACGAGGTCAACCGCAAGTACAGGTCAGTCACTGAAAAGACCTTCGGAAATGAGACGTTTTCTTAGGTTTCGACCGGGATTTGATTTGATTACAAGGATATCTCTGTATTGTCTCAGATCTACATTTGTAAGAGATGAAATTCTGGAATTAGAGAGAAGTGTGTCAATCAGGAATTTGTTCTTTACAGCTACAAAGGTCTGGTCGCGGAGGCGCTCCGGCAGTTGGTTGGAGAACACGGTTACAAACAGGACGAGGTTCTGGCTCCAGGATATTACACAGGTTACTTTTATCATTCTTTTGAAAATGATTTCTTTATTAGCTTTGCAACAAATATCCAATGTACGGTGTTATTTTGTGTCAGAATTCTAAGCACGCAGTGGAATGTTCTCTAGCAAAGTCCCCCGTCTTTTTGCCGCACAATTTTTTAAGCTAACTACATTGCGTGTTTGCCTCACTTAGTGAATGTGAGCTCTCACATGGGTGTCCCGAGCCGCATTCTGACGCACATAATAGCATGGTAGGAAAGGCGCTCTTATCATACTTTTCTATAAGGTAGTATGCATCTCAGGAAATAGCTGGGGTTGAAGCTAAACGACTCCCTACGCACTAGATAGTGCACACAGAGTGTCACACGCACCCGATTTGACTTGGTACACTACATAAGTGACTTAAAATGTTGTGCACTACGCTCAAAATTCTCCGCCCTCGCTCCACTCTGCTTTCACACTCGCTGAACTTGGGGCTGTGTTAGACGTTAGAGTTATGGCGATTTATTTTTATTTTTTCCCCAAAACTCCGAACGCGCAGTGGAACTTTGACGAACAAAATCTCTTGTCACTCAACTCTTCCTGCGCTCGCGCTCAACTCTGTCTTCATTTATCAGCCTTGGCAGAGGTAAGCATTAAAATATTGGCATCGGCCAATGATTCCCTTATCCTGCAACCCTAATTTAAGCTAAATCTACTGTAGTCCTGCCCATCACTCCACTAGCGCTGCAAAAAAAAAAACGTTACAAAATTTTGTGAATAGAAGAATACTGGATTCTAAAATCTCCCAAATCTGTCCAATTTATGGTCCAGATCATATGTCAGTTTTTCCAGTGGGAGAACATCTGATATTTGTGACATCCACATTTTGAGGGAAGAAACTTGAGTGGACCAGAGAAGCAAAATGCTTTTTTTGGCCAAGAAAAATGTCTGTTTTTATGCTCACTGCAGCGTTCTGGTGACTTCTGAATACACATATTAACAAAGCCAAAGTGTGTTTATCGTTTCGTTACTCTTTATGTTTTCACAAACCGCATCCAAACAGATTTCCTGCTGTGGATTGACAGCGCGGGCCGTGTCCTCCCCATCAGGGCGGGCGAGGCGGCGGTCTCACTGAGGGTCGACTCTCCCCCCTGCGCTGTGGTAAACCCCAAAACCCCTGAGGGCCCCGTGTCGGTCAGTGCCCTGGCCTCCGACTTCCAGAAGTTCTCTCCCTTTTCTCCGCCGCTGGATGAGGCTAGCGACAAGCAGGCGGGCGAAGATTCGGCCTTCCTGCCCTCGCACATGCGCGCCCCCGTGTCCTCGGCCCAGAGGGCGGGCGCCAACGGGGCGGTGTCACTTGACTACAACCCCTACTATGCCACCGCCGATTACTACTCCACCCTGGCCAAGGAGCACTCGCTGGAGAGCCAGGACAGCTCCACCCTTAGCAGCCCCTCCGACTGCCTGGCCCAGACTGGATCCTCCTCCTCCTCGGTGCCAGGCACCGCCGCCTCCGTCCCGCAGGACTCCCTTTTCCAGTTCTCCATCGGCAAGATCCTGGAGGACGAGAGCAGCGGCGGCGTGTCGGCAGGGGCAGAGCCGGGGCCGGACTGCCAGATCGCCAGCTTCTACGAGGGAGTGACCTATGAAGGAGGAGAGTGCGGCGGCGTCACGGCGACAACGCTCCAGATCCACTCCGCAGACCCTGCAGACGCCGACAGGAGCATGGGGGAGCATGTGAAGAGGTTGGTTCCTCACCAAACACTACTCTGTTTGACTGTACGAGGATTGTGTCCAGGCTTAACCAACCTTAACGCGTCTTATAGTGTGACACATCATAATGTGACCCTCCACGGCAAAACCAGTCGCTCGTTGCAACGGAGGTTTCGGAGAAAAACGAGTGTTTATGTTGCGTGGGGTAAAATTGTGGATTTTTGGTTTTTAGTGTTTTGAAACAGTGGAAGGTCTATACTGTACTGTTGTGAATAAATTTGGCTGAAAAACTTACCCTTTCCATCCTAAAAACGTGACTTTCTTGAGGTGAGGAATTCAATTCCAGCAGAATGTTAAAAGTTTCTGTTTTGACCGCTCTACTTCAATATTTACGGTAAATCCACTGGTTGACTAGCGTGAAGATATTTCTCCGGAATCCATCTTCGTCTCCCGAGTTCAGTTAACCTAACGCAGGTAGGCTATCCGTGTGGCTGTGAATGCAGCGTAGGCTACCGTAAATGCAAACGTAGCCGCGACCGCACCAAGCGTCTGTGAGTGCTACGGCGATAGTCAACTTCAAAGGCAGATTTCTCCGTTTCTCACTTGGCGTCGTGACAGGAGAAACCCGACTCCTTTAAATGTTGATATCTCAGTCATATGTCGTCCCATTCATTCCACATAGGAATGAAGCTTGATTTATGCCCTTTCATGAAAACATAATAACTCAATTTTGAGAATTTGCGACAAGCGACTGGTTTTGCCGTGGAGGGTCACATATAGAGCTGTACGATAACTTACACTTAATTGACTGTCTAGTAGACATGGCACAATACCACTTTTTTGTGTCCGATACGATACTAATATTGTAAATTTGGATATCTGCCGACAATACTAATCCGATTCAGTCTCCGAGTCTTTATTAAACAAAAAAACAGAAGATAGTTCTTTAAAAATGTCTGAATACATGACTGAGATTATTAAGCAAATACTTGACTTAAATACTGTTTTCCTAACTGAAATAATGTCATAATTACACACCCACATATGCTAAATTATTTTTATTTAAATAGCATCTAAAAAAAATATTCTTTTAAACGCAGTTGTGTAATTTAGTGACGGCCCCTAATCCTGCCGCGCTAAAACCATCAGGAACACAGAGATTGTGAGTGAGAGAAATGTGTGAGAGAAATTTAACAGTATGTTGGCATGATGTGATTTTGGGCTTGTAGTGTGTTGCGTTGCTTGTTCTGCTCATTGTCATATCAATATGTAGGAATTAGCACAAATGTCGAGCAGTAAACCAGCTTTACCGCAGCACCACTTCCGATGAAGCACAACTCAGATCGACTCCATAGATTGGCCAAATGCCACTGATACCTGACCTAGCTATTTGATTCATTACCAAACTGATATCCAGTCCACGTATCGGATCGTTGCCATGTCAAAATGAATGTGTTTTTTTGGGCATTAACCGCTAGTAAAAAATGGTGTAATCCAAGAGAAATTAACTTTAGGACTCTATTAGAAACTGGTCTTCCATCTCTCAACTCTGTTCCAGCTAACTGTGTTTACAGTGTGAGTCTTGTTCTCTGCAGGGTGATCATGTCGGTAAATGATAAGTGGCACTACTGTCACAACTCGGATGTGCTGGTGGGCTCCAGGGCCATGAGAGACCGCCACCTACAGCTGCTCGGCTATGTTATTCTACAGGTAAGCAGCAGTAAAGTGTGTGTGTGTCTCAGCCAGAAGTGAAAGGATAGATTCTCATAGGCAATATTCTCCCCTCACCCGCCTTATGTGTATCCGCCAGCTTTGCTTGTGTCTGAGCTGTAGTTTGCAGCAGAGTTCGAGTATGAGCTCGTCCTCGTTCTTCATCCTGTGTGTGTTTCTCCTCACCAGTTGCCCTACCTGGAGCTGGAGAAGCTGAACGGCATCGAGGAAGTGAAACAGTACCTTCACAAAAAACTCCTGGAAGTCCCGTTATGACAGCGGAAAAGCAGAGCTCAGCGCACATGTGTATGTGTGTGTGTGTGTCCGTGTGTGTGAAGGGTGGGTGGGGGGTGTTGTAGGTGTGTGTTTGTTGGTGTGAGCTTGTGCGACATTTATGAGGCTTTGTTGTTTTGATGAAAGACTATTGTACGTGTTTAGTGTGTGTATGTGTGCGAGCGTGCGTGTCGTACACACAAGTTGTGAACAGTCCTAGATTTTAGGACGAACTGTGGTGACACTAAGACGAGGGGAGCGGGTGGGGAGGGTCAGGGCGTCTTAGTTTTTGGTTTGGGGAAAAGGGCACTTGGAAAACCTCTGGGCAAAATCTAAAACGATGTTTCTGAGTTAGAACGGGTAACCTTTAAGTTAAAGAACTAATGGCAAGTCCGACCCTGCGGCCTTTTCTGGTACAAAATAGGGACACAATGCTGCTTTGTAAACGGTAATTCAAAGCCATGCTGTTTCTCTCTAGGTCTGGACACTTCTTCGCCAGCACTTTTGATTTTGATTGTTATTTTCATTCGCAGTCTTGTACGTATGGAGAGGTTGCTCAGTAGAAGCACTGTGTTGGAGAAAAGAAACAGGATTATGTCGAATGAGGTAGCTTTTTAAAAATGGCTCAGTAAATAAAAATCAATGCAGCTTCCACTGTATCGATGTATCATCCATGACTTAACTTTGGGAAAACTGCAGTGTCAATATTTTGGTTGCACCCATGGAGAAAGTGGTGATAATGGCTGACGGGTGAGTGTCGCCGTAAGCCTTTTTTTATTTTAGAATCATAGACTGCAGACTTAATTCCGGGCATGCCTCTTGAATGGAAAGAGGAATTTGCCCCTTGAGGCACTTATGATTTACTGGGAGCCCCAAGAAGGCAGATTATGCAGGAGAAGGAGATTAGGCCAAGATCTTAGCTGCTCGTCTCGAAGGCTGGTTTTATATTTTGTCCAGACCGAGAGTTATCTGGTACGTTTTGTTTTGGTTTTTTTATTAGGGACTCTGCACACTGTTACATGTTGTGGTTCCATCTGCCAAATCTCTACCAGTGTTTCTACTCTCCCATGTCAGTCACCTGTCTCTTGTGTTTCCAACTGTTCAAAGAGTTCAATTGGGGACGACTAAACACTAAGAGGTTTGAGACGGACTGGACCAATCTTGGGTTTTATGGAAGAATAAAACTAGATGGAGATTGGGTTTGAAAATGTAGTTCTGGGCACTCCTCCAAAGTTCAGATGCAACTTTAAAAGCTTGGCCTGTGATTTTCTCCAGGTCTTGCGTCTGACGGTTCACAGCTTGAACAGAGGTCTTAAAAATCAGGTGTTCCAGACCGGGGGTGAGTTTTAAACCCGGTCCCAGAGGATACCAAATTTGTTGTTTTACAAATCATGTGAGAGTTAAAATTCTAAACGTGTGACCCTGTTGTTTATTTTACAAAAGAACAGCACTAGAACAATTGAAAGCAATCGAATGGGGTATTGAATGTATAAGAGGATATGTTTAAAAAAGGATTATATCTATGTATTTTATTTTCTCCAAATGATATATCTATTTTGACATTTAAAGGAAGGCAAAGCAACGCACGCAGCCGACTCCTGGTATGGCCTGTTTTTCGGTGAAGTAATAATCCCCCTCAAGAGCATTGTGATGTCAGATTGCTGTTGAACATTTTACTCTCACTTCCATGTTGCCAGTCTGTTGAGCATGTCAGATTGGTTCTTTTTTTTTCCTGTATAACAGACTCCTTCATTATCATCCAGTGCAATAGCCAATACATCATTGATTCAGAGGTGAGATTGGATGCCACCAGTATCAGAAGTAAATTTGCAGGTTTGTCTTGAAGTTTTAATCATTGAAATAATGGGAGTTCAAAGTATGTTTAGTTTGGATATTATGGTTTAATACATATTTTGGTCAAACGTCTAGATGGCAGTGATCTGGAAGCCTTGTTTTGCGTGATCTAGTTCTCCTCATGCACTCTCACTGTGTGCGATTGCTTTGCTGCTTTTTTGGGAGAGAAATTATTTATTATAGCGGGTGTTCCTATGAATGTAAGAAGACTTGGTGAGTGGATGTCTATGGGTTGGGCAGCAGGTGGGCAAATGACAGAAATCTCTGTTTATATATACATATTAAAATGTCTATATAAAATGATTATTAAAAAAGTAAAAGCTGAAGTCTAATGCGTTTTCCTTTAGAGTTGTGTGTTTTCATGATTACCCAGCAGAGTGGTTATACACACAATTGAGACACTTTCAGACGAAGCTGCTGTAACAACGTTTTGGGTTTTTTTTTTTAAGTATAAACAAGTACCAGATTTTTAGTTTATTTTAGTTGGTGACTAGGTGGGCACATTTAGTTTTATTACAAAAAGGCATGTTATATCTTTGTGTTGAAGTTCTAAAACCCAGAATGATAACAGAAAATGACAAAATAATAGTTTCGTAAATGTGAACACCATTTACAAGTAAGGACTTGCATTTGTCCTGTATTGTTGATTTCAATAAATATGCTGTTTTAATTTTAATGAAGTTTGAATTCTGATTTAAGGAAAATGGCCTATTATGGAATAATTTTAATCATAAAAACAAGTAAAGTTTTTTGTTTTTGTTTTGTTTTTTTTTTTGCAAACGCTTGCATGTACCATAACAGATGACTCATTTTTCCATGTCAAAAGATCAAAAAATACAAGCTCAGATTGTAGAAGAAGAAATAAACCAGAACGAATAGACAAAACTAAAAACATATAGCCGACAATGCCTTGTCCCTACAGACTGACCCAATGACAGAACCCTAACCCTGTGGAACATAAACACAGTCCATTTCTTCCATTTGTCTTGATATTGTTCCTCTTGAATTCTGATCTTACGGGTCAACTGCTCCACGGTAAAAATTTCAGTCACTATGTTCAGCCATTCGTCTGACGTTGGTATGGAAACCCATTTCCGCCACTAAAAGAAAAAAATCCGAAATTACGAGATAAAAAGTCATAATTATGAGATAAAAAGTCGAAATTACGAGATAAAAAGTCGAAATTATGAGATAAAAAGTCATAATTATGAGATTAAAAAGTCGAAATTATGAGATAAAAAAGTCGAAATTATGAGAGAGGAGGTGCGCATGCGCGCCAGTGGTGCTAAACCTGCCGAAGTCTCTTGCAGAGGCAACTTGTGAGTCTGTACGGAAGCGTAATGCGTTCACTTGATAAAAAATAATTCTGCTCTGTTTTTCCGAATTAACGAGATACTTTTCATGTAAAAAAAAAAACTTCTGTTTTCCTGAATTAACGAGATACAGTTTTCATGTAAAAAAAAAACAAACAAAAAAAAACCCCACGCTGCAGTGTCCTGCAGATCAGAATGGGCGAGAGGGCTTCCGTCTTGAGGTGCCTGCGCAAAGTCGATAAACTATTAACAATGCCATCTATGTTACTTGATGCTGCAAGTATTAAGCCAGCATAGTCTATTCTATTTTTATCTGAGTATTTTTATTTAAGCTTTAACTATATTTTTGAGTACTATTCTTTATTGCTCTGTCCTTGTGTTTTGTGAACTGTGCAGTCGTGATGTGAGCAATTTCCTCCGGGATGAATAAAATTTCTGATTCTGAAGTATTTCCAAGTGTCTAAAACCCAAACCAAAATTAAACTGGATTAATCTAAGGTGTGACATTATTGCTGTGAAATCGAGCTCTAAAGTAGGCGAAATGAGAGCTTTGGAGTTTTTCGTTTTTTAGTTTTTTTTTTAACATGAAAACTGTATCTCGTTCATTCAGAAAAACAGAACTTTTTTTTACATGAAAACTGTATCTCGTTAATTCGGAAAAACAGAACTTTTTTTTTTTTTTTTTTTTTTTTTTTACATGTAAACTGTATCTCGTTAATTCGGAAAAACATAACTTTTTTTTTTTTAACATGTAAACTGTATCTCGTTAATTCAGAAAAACAGAACTTTTTTTTAACATGAAACCTATCTCGTTAATTCGGAAAAACAGAGCCGAATTATTTTTTTTTCTCAAGTGAACGCATTACGCTTCCGTAAGTCTGCAAATGCAGTATTGCATTTGTTGTGAAGGCACGTTTAAAATAGTCCTCGATGTATTTACAATGAATCCGAAGTCAAGTCAAAACGTTAAGTTTGCATGTGCAAGTGACAACGGCAGGTTTAGCACAACTGGCGCGCATGCGCACTTCCTTTCTCACAATTTCGACTTTTTATCTCATAATTTCGACTTTTTATCTCATAAAAATACGTTGGTATGTCGAAAACTGGGGACTTTTATTTTGATAACAATGCCTTTTTTGTTTTACCGGAAGTAGTTTTATATTGACGCGGCCAGTCTCTCCGCAAGCTATCAGGAAATATAAAAGTAAAACGGAGAGAAAATGTTCCACTGCGCGCTCTGATTATGACCACAGTAAGTCGGTTTCTCATAAACAGTTATAACCCCCACACTATTTCTAATTTTCTATTTTTGTTTGCGCTGGTACTGAGTGAAGCCAACAGAACCAAAGCCGCAGCTGTTTTGGAGTTGTGCACTTCCAGCCGTTAGCAAGCCGGCTAATGTAGCGTAGCTTCCACGTTTATTGGGGGGAACTCTCTTTCCCTCTTCTGCGTTATTCAGATTTCTCACTTCCACACCACACAATGGCCTCGGAGATGATTCCCAGAAAGTGTGGCTGCTGTTGAAGCCGAAATTTGTCTTCATTTATTATTTCCAGTTGTCAGGAAGCTTATCGCTCTGACGTTTACTCAGCGTTAGATAAAGGCTGTGCTTCTATTTGCGTGTGAAATTAACAGCCTTGTATAATGAATGTTCCATTACTTCTCATATCTGTGTAAAGTGAAACGGTGAGTTTCTCATGTGGGTTAATGTTTTTATCTCAGTGAAATGTTTATATACTGTCTGTATGTTCGGGTTAAAATACATCCCTTTTATGTAGCTCTTGTCCTCCAAGAGAGTTAGTAAATGTTTTTGCTGTAGTCATTATTTTCTTCCTCAATGGCCACGTTTATGGACCGCTGGTGTGAGAGCCAGTCGTCTCTGGTTCCCATACACTTTCATTCCAACAAGTCAACTCTATTGATGCCCCATTACAAACTACAGCATCTGTGGGCTGAGGGCAGGAGTATTTGAAACTGATGACCAGTAAGTTTTGCAGGACCTTGAGTAGATTCTAGATTGTCACACACAGTCATACAAGTACAACATTGAGTGTAGGAGTGCCGGTGTCTTGGAGAATTGACCTGAGACACGGTGTCAATGTTCAGAACTCAAATGGAAATCAGGACCGGAACTGGACACCCCTGATCGAGTGAAATGTAGCCTGGTGCAATTCTGAGATTGCACAAGCAAATATAAATAAAGCTTAAGAAACAAAGATAATGTAATGTTAAGTTTAAAGTAATGTAAATATGTAAAATATTCAGAAAATATAGAACAGTCCTGAGAACAGAGGAAAACACTACAGGTGAACAGCATGTAATAGATTGTCCAAGTATTGTAAAGTGAAGTTTTTTGGACTACGTACATAAATGTCACATCAGCAGATGAGAGATGGACAGTTCACTGAGAGTTCCGCTCATAAAAGAAAAAAAGTTGTGGTGTTATGTTCTGGTTGACACGTCTTATTGAGTGAGGATAAAAGCTCCTCCTGAGTCTCTCTGTTCTGGCCGTTATACAGTTGTAACATTTGCCTGATTTCAGCATGTCAAGCAGAGTTGGTGGATTAAGATGAGTCTCTGATGATGCTGGACAGTAGTGCTGGTCTTATCTAATAATAATGGCTACCAGCACATCAAGCTCTGTGGTGCAAAGGTTGCACCACATTCTGGCTCAGAGTCACTTCTGTGGATTAACTAGAAACTATTTCTGCTGACAGATCTAGAGCAGGGTTGAACCTTCAGTGGATATAAAACTGATGAAATGCATTTGTAAATACTGTAAAAAGTAAATTTGACAGAGTTGCAATTTATGAACACAGTCTGATGTGGTTTCATTAAACCACTTACTTATTTTTGTTTAAGAATTCAATGTTGTTTATTGCATGGCTGTGCAATTAATCAAAAATGAATAAAAACTGACATTCTAATCGATGTAATCTTGCCCACAAGTTATTTTGATTCTGTTAAAATAATTGTAAAATGCTGTTAATTCTGTGTTCATGTACTACTCCTTAAATACATACTACCATATGTATAATCATGCATCTCTGCCTCGTCCACTCTGCTTTTAAAATTACAAAGCTACGCACTCTTTGGAAATATCCCAGCTTTTACAGTTGAACATATTTACATTACAAACCTTGTCAGTCAACTGTGAGGGGAAAAAACCCAAAACAGAGTAATTGTTTTTTAATCGTAATTGAGATAAAATGTTCTATTAATTGGGATATTGATTTGAGATTGGGGCAGTTTGTAGTGTAACGGTTAAGAAGTTGGCTCTATGATTAGAGTTTCACTGGTTCAAGTCCCGGACTGCTAAAGGTACCACAGAGGTACTCATGAGTAAGGTACCATCCCCAGGCACTGCCAAAGCTGCCAACTGGTCCTTTATGGATGAGTCAGATGCAGTGGTCACATTGTTCTTTGTGATCTCTGGGGTGGTGGTGGTCTAGTGGTTAGGATGCTTGCCTCTGGACAAAGAGGTTGTGGGTTCAGATGTTGTGGTGCACCGTGTGCTGTGCTGTGTAGTGTTCAGAATAACAAATAATAATTCACTTACTTTAGTTTACTGTAATGATGTCCGCATTGGACATCTTGCATATTAAGACTTTACGAGGAAGTTTTGCACCCCGTTTAGTAGAAAGACAAAGTCCTTCAAAACGTTAAATGTTACTGCGAAACTAATTCGAAGCGTCTTTGTACTTCAGGTGCCTAGTTCGACGTTGCCTTAGTCCAGGACACCGCAGGCCGGCATGGCTCTGATAGAGGGTGTGGGCGATGAGGTCACTCTGCTCTTCGGAGCAGCCTTCCTGGTGTTGGTGCTGGTCCTGGCTTGGGCCTCCACCCACACCAGCGAACCGCCCGAGAGCCTCCTCCCATCTGGCCCGAGCCCCACCCCCACCTCCTCCCCGGAGGCCGAAGTCCAGGAGCCCCTCGCACCTGGTGATGTCACCTCGACACCCCACGGCCCGCGGGAGGATGGGAAGGCTGAGTCTGGGTCCGAGAGGGGAGCTGAGGGCGCAGGAGGGGACGCAAGCCTACTGGGGGAAGATGGTCTGAGACACAGAGGGGCAGCGGGTCCTTCGCTTGACACACGGCCACCAGCCAGTGCCTCCGGCGCCACCCAGGCACCCTCTTCTGAAAACACGGCCGACGACTCAGAGAGAAACATGGTCTTGAGGCTGAAGTTCTTGAATGACACGGAGCGAATAGCGCAGGTCAACCCTGAGGACACGATTGGTTATCTTAAAAGGTAATGTACTTTTGGAAAAGAATACAGTTACTGGAGGTTGGCGTTCTACCTGATTTTTTTTTTTTTTTTTTAATTAAAAAAAAATTTATACTTTCTTCTTTCAAAAACAATAAAAAGGTGGTGGTGATCTAGTGGTTGGATGTGGGATCAAATCTTACTTCAAGATTTACTTTCATCCATAAATCTTTTTAAGACAGTACATCTTTACAACCTTAGTAAGAGATATAGACTATAACATTTATATCTTCATGAATAGAAGAAGACCTGTTCTCGGATTTGCTTCTCTTACCAGTCTGTATTTTTAACATAAAACCCCAATTATTCTCCCCCTAACCCATTTCTCCTTGCCTTTATCGTAGCAGTAATTTACTGCTGGGTGTTTTGTGATTTGTTGCACTACATATATGTCCCAGTTTGGGGAAAATACACCCAGAGCCTGGTCAGTGCCTTGCTGTGATATATGTGCACATGTGTCTTGTGATCAATCTTGTCTGCAGGACCTACTTTGCTGGCCAGGAGCACCAGGTGCGTCTGATCTACCAGGGCCAGCTCCTCCAGGACGATGCTCAGACCCTGGCTTCTCTCAACTTGGCCGACAACTGCGTCCTGCACTGCCACATCTCCCAGAATGCCACGAGGGCGACGCCTGCCGGGGCCCGTGCTGCCGACCAGGTGCACGTGGCTCTGAACGTGGGCAGCCTAATGGTCCCTCTCTTCGTGCTCATGCTCTCCGTGCTCTGGTACTTCCAGTTCCAGTACCGCCAGTTCTTCACCGCACCGGCGACGGCGTCTCTCGTGGGCATCACCATTTTCTTTAGTTTCGTGGCATTTGGGGTGTACCGTCGTTGAATTGGGGGCATGCGTAAAAATACACTTGATCTGTACATACAGAATCTTTTTTGCACTCACACTCGTTTGAATGCCAGTGTCTGTGTCTTCTGGGATCTCTGGACTATCTCAGGTTGTTTAAAGGCTGAGGTTTCAGAGAATAATCTCTTTTTTTGGTCTTATTTTTCTTCCACTGGCATCAATTTCAACGGCATGAAGCTCGGACATTGATCGGACACTTTATTAGGAACACCGATCTTGTACTGGCCATTTAAATAAAGGAAAAAAACCCTTTCTTATAGGGGTGTTTCTTAAATGCACAGTATCGGACCTCAACCCATCTGAGACCATGCACTCTGTCACCATGCTTATACCTTATTCGCCATTGGACAGAATTGACCAAGGGTGACCTGGTATTATTTAGATGTTTTCAATGCAGCAGTCACACTGTTGTACCAGTGGCATGGAAATTGTGTTGCACTGGAACAAATGGGTAAGGTACAGCATTTTAACACATAACACACAGCAGTGTCTCTGCCAGCTTGAGGATGGTTAAAAACATAGTTAATATACAGGCAAGAAAGTCCCCATGGTCAAAACTGACAATTGGTGAAAAGCCAATGGAGGGCTAACAGACGGTAAGTGGCCCCAGATGGACTGTAGTCTGTAAATTGTACACCAACAATATAGCCGACGAGTGTATTGTGCGATATATTACTTTTTTTAATGTTTAGAAAAGCTCATCGTGCCTATCCTAATTTTTCTCTGATTTTCGGGTCAGAAGGTCGGCGGAGTGTCGCTGCCACTAGCCTGTAGGTTTGATTTTGCTTTGATAGTCGCGTGGTGGCTGTCCGAGCTTCAGGCAGGTTCTTCTGTCTGTCTCACACTGTTACGGATTAGAACAGACAGTGCTGCTGTTATATGTTGGGACTATTGAAGTACTTTGTGTAAAAATGGCTTTTGAAACAAAGAAATAATCTATTAAACAGATCTTTTATTTACCTGTGAATGCTTTTTTTTTCCTTGGGGGGGAGGTGGTGTTTGGTAAGTCGGTACAGGACAGTAAATACAAGTCCGAAATGTTTGACCATTGCTTTTAAAAAGCTGAAAATATCAGAAGGGAGTGTTTAACCAGAAATAGCCACGTTCTGTGCCCGAAGTTTTACTGCTGTTATGTAATGACTGTATTTTTCCATGTACTAAGGAAAGTGGCTTTGCTGTAAACAGTCAGTCAGGTCCTTGTCAGAGCATCTCTCTGCGCTGTAGTTTGTCGACGCTCCCTTACAGCCTCATTCCCGCGCTGCCGGGTGACGAGCCTCGCGCTCGCGTCAACGCCTGCGCCTGCGCCGCTCCGTCTGCCGCACTCAGCGCTCACGGCCCTGTTTGCCTGCATCCGTCCGACCGTCCAGCTCCGGTTCCCGGCGGAGGCGGGAAGAGTCGCGAGCCAACGAGAGAACGAGACTGGAACAACGGAGAAGTTGCCGGTGACGGACGCGGAGCGCCACCGCCTCGCCTCCCTGTTAAACTTGGCGCGATGGAGAGGAAGGTAGGGGAGCCGCGCCGCCGCCAGCCTCACGCTCATCATCAGCCGCCGTCAAACGGCAGCCGGGGCTTTCTCTCCGTTTTCATAAACATAAGCAGCAAGGCGGGAGTCGTGCTGTAGGCCTCGGCCGTGATTTTTTAATTTTTGCGAATACGTGGTGAATTTCGCAGCTTAGCCTGCTAATAATCCTGTCACGGTGCCGCGTCGAGCGCAACCTAACAGGTGTCTCGCGGCTTATTGTTGCTTCTCAAATACGCGCGTGCAATTAATTAATTGATTAATTAATGCTCTGAAGCTTAACTTGTGGGAAAAAAATATTGGAAAAATATGCAAGTGTTGGAAAATGTCACAGAAGGATGACATTTGGACAAGTTTGTGCTGCGAGGCAAAGTTAAGCCCAATAACCGTGGCTTTGAGTCCTGAGGGTCGGTCTCTCTCTCTCTCTCACACACACACACATACTTGTACTTATATAGTAGTGAGGACCTCCATTGACTTATATATTACTGTATCTAAATAATACTAAACATAACCCTAACCATAACCTCAGTAACCAAAAGCTAATCTTTATACACTTTTAGTTTTGCAAATAAACTTGTATTTTTTTTTTTTTTGTAAAAGCAGTTTAAAGAAGTGAGGACCACTAAAAAAGCACTCACCAAAAATATCCTCACTCTGCTGGCAAAAAAATCATTTTGGTTCACTAAGTAGCAAGTACAAGAACACACACACAGACACGCAGTCAAGTCTTGTCTCTCTGAGCTACTTGCAATAAGGCATATAATTAACTCAATACTACATTTAATCCAGCTCTTTTCACTCTTTTAGTTTTTCTAACAAAGCCTGCACGTCTATAAAATATTTTCCTAATGAGGGCCAGACTTCATCTGCCAATATTTTCTTACGTTTTTACCTAAATTTGTTCTTATGGAAGTGAAGACATTTACATAGTATAATACAATGCAACTGCAGAACCGATGAAACCACAATGAGCTAATATTTTGCAGAAACGTAAATGGGATAAGATTTGTGCCGGAGATTCTGTTCTTACACAGACACAAACCTTCAATAAGACAACATTGGTGAATGTTAGAATCTTCGTGAAAACGGTATTAAGTGGGTTTTAGGAACAGACTTTGGAACGGTTGCTGAAAGAGGTCCAGTTTCCTCACAAAGCAACAAAAAATATTAGATATTTGTCCTCACAAATATCTAAGCATCCGTCCAACGTTGTGTGTGTGTGTGTGTGTGTACGTACAGCATCGTTTCGCCAAATAACGCAGTCGGTTCTAAACTCGCTAAAGCCCTTGCATCGGGCCACACCACAGGGGGGCGCTGTTGCACCTGATAACCTCAAACGGTTCAATTCCAATTGATGCTGTCAATTTTATGGTTTCTATCACTAGTCCACAGGGTTAAACCATGCTGTTCAGCATCCTGTATTTGCCACTAAAATGAGCATAAGCCTAAGCAAACCTGCTTTTGTATATGTTTTTCCTCTGAATACTATTCCATATCAATAGGCCAGTATTTTGTCTTGAAACCTCAGAAATGGTTGTGGTGTTTTCATGCCCCTTCCAGCACCCCTTTCCTCTGCCTGAATGGGACGCTGCTGCTGCTCCGTAGTATCGGCTTCACGGGGGCCACGAGAGGGGGGTCTCCTACCGGCGCTGTGAATAACACAAGCAGGGAGGGCCAGCACAGTTGTAATAGCCGAAATGCGTTGTCTTTTGGCAACAATTTTCAATTTATTGTCTGTTTTAGGTGACATAATAGACATATGTGACAGAAAAGACGCAGTGGTCGATTTGTGCGAATATGTGAAAATCATTTGTAGAAATTCTCTGATGTCTCATCATATGTCCACTTCAAATAATTTATTTTACAGCAACAATTACACTGATTCAAAACTGGAATTAAAAAAACCCTCAGTTTCCCAATTTTAAAATGTCTTCAAAAGCATATGGCACATGTCTTACAGAATGAATATACATTCACATGTCTGCTTTGTCATAATAACCACTGTTTATGGGCTTCTTCGCCAAAACACTGGGGCGACTGTCCTTGAGGATGAGAACATGCTACAGTGAGTATTTTTAACAGATTTTTTTTTTTGGGACGCTTTTATTCAATCACCACATAAACCAAGTTGAAGATCAGCAAAGAAAATAAGCTACGACATCAGTGACACGTCCTTAATCCGTATTGTCTGTGAGACTGTCACTGTCCATCAGGCAAAACCCTTTTTCGTTTCAGCCTCTGCAGTAAGCATCTGAATTTAGAAGTGGGCCCCCAACAGCCCCCTTGTCAGACCCCCCTAGTCTCTGCCTATCCTGAGCCTGTAAGAAAAAGGAGCTACGTTAAAAGGAGGGAGGGAGAGAGGGAGAGACATGACTGACTAAATGGCTTAAAAAAGGAGAGAGGGAGGGAGGGAGGGAGGGAGAGCAAGAGAGACCGAGCGAGCGAGCGAGTGAGTGAGCGCTCTCTTTTGGAGGAGAGGGAATGTGGAGAGAATAGAACAGAAGGCGAACGGGGAGAGGGAGCTAGTTATACGGACAGACAAAAGAGATAATTGGGGGGTTAAAAAAAAAAAAGGAGAGAGAGAGAAAGGGGGGTCTACCCACAATGGCCACAGAGGATTCGGCCGGCGGAGCTCGCAAAGCCACCAAGAGTAAACTGTTTGAGTTTCTCGTCCATGGAGTGGTGAGTGAGTGAGCTTAGGCCCCTATGTGTGTATGTGTGTCTGTGTGAGAGAGAGTGTGTGGTGGGTGAGCAGGCAAAGGTATTCTGGAGACAGAGGCACACTGGTGCTGTTGCGAGGGGAGGTCCGGGATGTGGGGAGGCTTGCGTGTGTGCAGCTGCTGCCTTCTCTTTGAAATTTTTAAAGAAAAGGCTGTGCAAGGGGATGAGGGATGGAGGAGGAGAGAGTGCTTTCACATTAAAACGGAGGAGAAGCTGCAGTGAGGGAAGGCAGGCGGCACAGGTCACCGCGACCAACTGTAGTGGACGTGAGCGGAGCTCGGCAGCCAGCAGCGTTTGACCGTACACCGGGTTCGGTACCAGTCCTCGGCAGATCTGGCTTGTATTTTTAGCTCTTCCGGCGAAGACTTTGACAACGTCTGTGTGGTTAATTTGTCGGTGCGCGTGCATATGTTCATTATAAACTAATTGCGTGGTTCTTAGTTGCCTATTGCCACAGAATTTGCTGTTTTGTTGCACATGCAGTTGTGAGATACTTTTTGCCAAAGACTCAGCTCACAGTCAGAGAGGAAAGAATTGTAGAATTGTATCACTTAGTTTCTCTGGGTTTCTTGCCCCGTTTTTGTCTGGTCAGGGCTCAACAAAGTCACTGATGCTGTCACAGTTCTTTGTAGACTTTTCCCATTTCCCAGCAGAACGACTGGAATGCAGCTGCCTACGAGCTCCTGCAGCCGAGAAGCAGCCGTCAGAGAGAACGGACGGATCAAAGCGGTGAACTGTTTTGTCTGGAAGTTCAGCCAGAGCTGGGACTCGGAGGCAGGGAGAGGGAGAGAGAGAGGGGGGCTGTGTTTAGTCTGCCCCCAGCACCAACTTTTAAGCCCAGAGTTCTCTAACGAGCTGACTGTGTCAGCGGCAAATGAGCCATTGTGCAGTTTTGTCATTTCAGAGTTTACGATTTCTTTTTGTCTGTTGTGAAGTTTATGACAGCCTGGAGTCATCTGTCCCACTTTGCCTTGTCTGCACTAAACTCTGTGCCGCTGTGATTGTGAACACGCTGTTGTTCGGAAAAGTTAGAGATTTTTCTGCATCTGTGCCTCTCAGTCAATAGCAAATAAATTCTGAATTTACAGGATTAACACAGATTTTATTTAGTGCTGCACAATATATTGTTTCGGCACGGTCATGCTCGGTAGTCACATTGCGGGATGCGCAATGTCAAACTAAAAGCATCGTGCTACAACTTTTATGCTGCTCGATACAAAAGGAAAACTCTTTTTCATGACTTACCTGCAAGAGAAACCTTTCTGGTGTGACATCATTTACTCTGATGCAACGTGAAAAGGTTATTATTATCATTATTATTATTATTGTCTGTGCCGATTCGCTCTCTAATTAAATCACATGGAATGTTTATTTGCCTTTGCCTTAAACTTATGACTTAAAGAACTGCTGAAGTCAATGCAGTGTTATGCCCACAGTATCATGCAAATTGATTTATTAGAAAAATATGATTATAATCCTACATTTTCAGATCTAATATATCTTTCTGTATTTAAAAACACATAAATCCTACATGACAGAGTTTTCAGGGTCTTCACAGTCCCCAAAAAGCGCTCTGTTAGAGTTTTCAGGTAATTAGCGTCAAGACCAGCATTATGAAGGACGTTTCTGATTAAAACCATTACGGACACATTAAAGTTTCGATGTGGGATGCATTGCATGGTCCGTGTCACCTGGTGCATTGAAGCCTCCTCTGTGAGTCCTGATTGGTTCCATCATTAGCACCGTTACTGTATCAGGCCCTCTGTGGCGTCCCGCCTCCCCCCTGTGCCCAGAACCTCCGCTGCGACCTTGAGAGTCAGGGATTGGCAAAGTCTTGTGCCGTGGCCTGCTGTGTCCACATGTTCCACATCGCAGCTCCTCCCCGTCCGTGGGCAGCGGGATCGGACCTGCCCAGGGAACCCTGGGGTTCGACCCACATTGGGGAAGGTGCGGCGGGTCAGGAAGGTCGCCGCGCCATACGGGAGCTCCCCGGATCTCTGGCAGAGGCCAAGCCACAGAGAGCGGCGGAACCGGGAGCTTTGGCACCGGTTCTAGTGTTTTTTTGCAGCTTCTCTGGGAACGCTGTGTGAGTCATGACCGACTCATTCAAGTTCATTCATTATGAGGGTTCACTTAGGTCTAGGCAACTCCTCACAACAAGGTGGCCATCAATGTCACTTCCGTTACGTACAACAATACAACTCTTCAAAGGTCATGGTCAGCTGCGGCGTGAATCTTCCCTTGTTTGTCCCTGTTAAGGATTTTGCCAGATTTCTTTTGAAAGGTTTGTTTGTTTTGTCTTTTATTATTCTACCGCTAGAGATTTCACTTGAGTTTCTAAGATCATTACACAAGTATAAATCAGCATTATCTTGTCAGAAGCTTAATATTCTTCTGTCACTTGTGCTGCATCCTCATGCCCTCTAAACATTACAGCGAGCCATTAAGCTTTCGTTATAAACCACTCGGAAAACGTGACCCTCCAGTAGAAACCACTGGTGATTTTTATGGGAGGGGATGTTTTCACGAGGGACAAATATCGAATGCGTGTGTCTAGGATTTTATAGATTTTCCTCCACATTTACAAATGAAGTCATGTGTGACCTACACTAGAGTGTCAGTGAAATGTCGGTGAGCTGGTGTGGGACTGAAAGGGGGAGCTGCTCTTTCCTGCGGCGAGTCCGACTCTCCCCTAGCTCATAGCTGCGCCCTTCTCCTGGTCTGCTCCTGTTGCAGCTGTTGTCTGTAAAACGACAGGAGCAGGTGTGTGAGACCCTGACCCCGAGCAGCAGAAGGTCGACACGTTACCACAGCTCTGACCAGACGTTATGGTGGTACTGCTGGGGCTAAGTTTTGAGTGTCAGTTTCAAATCACCGTGATAGCTCCTAGACTTGTAATGAGTAGAGATCGATCAATGTTGTTTTCAGCCGATATCAATTATTGCTAGTTAACAGGGAACTGATATAGAAAAAAGACGGAAATCGCGAGAGGAATGAGTTAGCGCGCGAGAGAGGTCGAGTTAGTGCCCCAGAGAGACCAAGTTAACGCAAGAGGGACCAAAGCAGACAAAAATAACTGAAAGTGAGTGATTATTTCTCATTGTGAACACAGCACAGCACACAGTGCACCACAAGCAAATGTGAGCTCTGCATTTAATCCATCCATGAAGGAGCAGTGGGCAGCTAACAAGCACCCGGGGTGAACACCCTACCGTTACGCCACCAACTGCTGCCAACCGTTCTTTAAACGCTCCCAGGGTTGTGAAGATAACAACTAAATGATCAAATAATTCTTCAGTTGTTTTATTGACTGCTGTTATTAAAAGTAACACATGAACACCATGATTCCTTTAAGTGTTTGTGTCGGCGTCCGTTAGGTACCGCCCCCGCTCCCCCCAAAGCTGTAAACCTGGGGGAAACACTGACCCACACAGATTCAACGATCAAGGAGCCCGCAGCACCGAATTCATTTGAATATTATGTAAACTGGATCATGTAGTTTGTTTCACGCTTCTTGTCCCCTGCAGCGTCCAGGCATGACCTCAGGGGCCCGGATGCCCCACCAAGGCGCCCCTATGGGCCCCCCCGGACCCCCGTACAGTGGGACGCCGCCAATCCGGCCGGGGATACCCAACCCGTCGCTGGACCCCAACCGGAAACGCCCCACCCCCACCCCACCCGTGCAGGCGCCCCCCGTCCAGAACCGACCCAGGAAGTGAGTACCGGCACGGCTGAACTTTAACCTGTATCATGTGTCTGTAGATCCCTGTTTGCAGTGACCTTGCCCTTTTCTAGTCTGGGCCTCTAAGAACAGAGGAGGACGTGTAAGCTACAGCAGACCTTCAAAGAGCGGTAGAAAAACTGACATTGTTTCCGCTCTGACACATCGACGGAAAAAGGCACGACGTCCTGCTTGGGCTTTGGAAGCTTCCACGTGTTTATTTCATGCCTCTTCTTCCACACCCACCTCTAACACCTTCTAGTGGCCAAAGCGAGCGTTCACACATTGACCCGCTCTGCTGACGCTCCTCATTTGGGAATATTTTACTCGCAATAGTACGTTTGGTCTCTAAAATATTCCTGCGTGCCGCGTTTGCCTTCCGGTTACATCACCGTCTGTTTGTGCCTGACTCCCGCGTTCTTCAATGCACGAGGATCGTTATTTATGCCGCGCCTCAGTCTGCATCCGTCTTAGCGCTGTCGGCTGCGTCTCTCAGTTTGAACCGCTTTCAAGCCAGCCGTCACAAGCCGGGTTTCATCTCTCTGCCTCTCACTTTGTGTTACTGTACCGCTAATGTGCCCAGGATCGGGGCTGATGTTTGACGATCAGAAGGAACTTTCGCTTTGGTCAGGCGGGTTTTGATCAGAGACCGAGCCTTCAGTAAGGATGGTCAAGGCAAGGCTCATGGAGACCCAACTCATCAGAGAGATATTACACACACCAAGGACACATTCACACTGCATAACTGAAAACACGAAGTCAGTAAGCCAACGGTTTTGAGGACCAGTGGTGCTTTGGGTCTAGTTTGTGTTTCTATTCAGACCGGAAGTTAGATCCATAACGATGATTAAACTACATAATCTGCAGTCCTAGTGCAGGCTAAAACCGAGACTGTACTTGATAAGTGGACCTTGTGACGGAACCATACCGGAAGACAGTATGAAACAGGGATGCACGATAATATCGGAATCGTTATCGGAATCGGCCGATAATTCCTTTTTTTTTAAGTCATCGGGTCGATGCTTAGTTTTGCCCGATATTTTCAGCTGATATTTGACGCATTTATTGTACATCGAAAAGGCAGCTGCTTGTGCCAGGAATGTCCAAAGTCCGAGGTGGTATTTTATGCGGCCTGCGCCTTCTGTCTTAAAATGCATGGCATTATTTTGTGCCAAAATTCTGAGCACACAGTGGAACATTCGAAAGCAACTCTCTTGTCTTTACCCACTCAACTCTGCCTGTACGTGTAAACGTCAATTAGCGAATGTGAGCTCACACATGGGCTGTGTCCCGAGCTGTGTACTACGCCACTTAATAGTATGGTGGGTAAGGTGCTCTTATCATACTTTTCTATGTGGTAGTATGCATAGCTGAGGTTGTAGCTTAACAGGTCTCTACACACTAGGTAGTGCACATGGAGTATCACACACACCCTATTTAACTTGGTACACTACAAAAGTGACTTCTTGAAATGTTGTGCCCTACGCTCAAAATGCTCGGCCCTCGCTCGACTCTGCTTTCATGCTCGCTTGACTTGGCGTGCAGTGGAACTTTGGCGAGCGAAATCTCTTATCTTTACGCACTCAACTCTGCTTGCGCTTGCACTCGACTCTACGTCGTTTATCGGCATCGGCAGATATAATCATGAAAAATAGTGGACGTGGCATTGGCCAATAATTCCTATATTGTGCATCCCCAGTATGAAAGTGTGGTTCCAGCTCTGGTTAGTTTGGGTACGTTTCCAGGTGCAGTGTAAAGGCACGTTTTAATACACATAGTTTAGTCTGAGAGCCGTCATTCAGCCGATCAGTGCAATGAGCAGGACCTCGTGATGTTTGAATGATCTTGAGACAAAGACATTATCTTCCGCCCATGCTGGTCAGTGCAGTGATCCAATAAATTCACTCAGGACGCTTTTCAGCGGCATGTTACAACAAAGAGAAGACATTGTTCGGCTCATCCTTTACCAGAATTATAAGCCAAACTGTTAGCGTGAGGGGAGACTTGAGAGTAACTAGAGCCACTACATTTCAACCTCTAGGAAACCCTTGGGATTTCCAGGAGCTGTTGAGATCTCAGCGAGACCAATGGACTTGCGAGAGGCCCAGTCCGACCTGGCAGTCGGATACAAGTAGGCGGCTCTACCGTGCTGCATGGCGTGAGCTTGCCGGCTTGTTGGCGCGCTTCACTTTTCCCTCATGCATGTACGGCACTCACTCCGGACAGCACCGGGAAGACAGCTGCAGTTCGGAAGGTTGGCTGTGGTTTTTAATCAAATGAATTGCTTTAAAGCGAGCCGCTGTAGTGCACGTCAGGCTTAAACTTGCACTTGTAGGTGACATGACCTTCTTCGGGGATCTGAGAAGGTGCGCCGCAGGTTTTCCCGACGGAGCGCCGTCTCTGCTTCACGATTCTTTTCAGTGAAATCTTAGCCGCCTGAAGGAATTTTTCCGTAGCACACGTTTAACAGCGTCCTACTTTGCTCCCCTGCTCCCAGCCACCCGTTATGCTTCCATCTACATCTCCATCCCCCAAGCTTCGGCTGCTCCCGGAGGAGCCGTGCGGTTTGGGTTTGGAGAGGAAGACCATGGGAAAGTTTATTCCTCCTCGAGGTCGGAGGAGAGAGAGAGAGAGAGAGAGAGAGAGAGGAGACACGGAAATGGACAAACGTTTCCCGGCATCAGAAGGCTCGGACTGGTCTGTAGGAGTTTTCTCTGGTCACTGAAGGCCCAACCTTCTCTGGACATCGTACTGAGCTGCGGGCAGGGATTTGGGGGATGCACGCACATGTTGTATATTTCATGTTTCATGTTAAGCTCTCACCACAGCGTAGACATCCACTGAAAGGACGTTGAGCCCCCGCTCTCCCGCTCAGACTCAGCGGCGTGAAAACTCATCTAAATTGAAAAAAGCTCCGTGCAGGAGACGGAATAAATTGGCTCTGCTTCACTCCCTCCTTGTGATTCAGTTGCATATTGCATGGGTTTCGGGGGATGCACACACTCGTGCACACGCACACACACACACACACACACGGAGGACTGAGCGGACATTATTCTCCTGAACTGCTTTCAATATCACACCTTTGTTAAAAACGTCTTTCTGTTGTGTCCATCCACTCTCCCACTTTCTCCTTTTCTCTCTCTCTTTGTCTATGTCCTTTCTCCTCCCTCCATAACTAGCCCGTTCTCTTCTCCCTCTCTATTTCTTCCTCAAACACACACACACACACACACACACAGCTGGAACAACGTCTGGACGGGTCCCAGTTATTCAGCAGATGGCCTGTGGACTCTGCTATCAGTCACCATAGTAACATGCTTTCTCTCTCTCTCCCTCTCTCTTTCTTCTCTCTCCCTCTCTCTTTCCCGTTCTTTCCCTTTCTTTCCGTCCCTTTTCTCCTATCCATAGTGCCAAGAGGAGGAAAATGGCAGACAAGATTCTCCCTCAGAGGGTGAGACGCGTCCCTGTCTATTTCTCCTTTCCGCTGGTTTATTCGCGCATTGTTTTCTCTGTGTCCAGTCAACAGTAAGATCGCACGGCGCAGGTAAATCCGCTGGTTTGCTTCTCTCTTTTCTTTTTTTTTGGCGGGGGGGAGGCGGGGGACATGAAAGGGGAAAAGAGGGGATAAGGGCGTCCTAAGTGGGAGATGAGCTGTATGTAAAGGACGGCCGTCCAGACTTCCTTCTGAGACTTTCTGTACCATGCTGGGCGTGTGACGGACCGCCTGCCGCCCCTCGAGTCGAGACCGGTGTGGGCTTGTGGTGGGTGGGGGAGCAGGGCATGCCGCCTCGGACGAGAAGGGACACGGCTCGGGCAGGACTACTAATGATGGATCAGTGGCGGGACAGTGTCCCTTTTTTTTTGGTTTTAGTTATTCAGCATTCGCGTCCCGTTTCCTCTCGGCGGCTTCCCACTTTATTTTCGTCTTTTACAAGCGCGTCACCCGCTCCGGGCTTATTGTGACGGTGTTTGTAAAAAAATTTCGCAAGCATCAGGGACAAGAGACAGAATGATGCAACGCAATGAAAACCTGGAGCGTGTCGGATAACGCAGACGTGTTGTCGGAAGGCAGCGCTCGATTGGTCTCAGCGCCCGCCGCTAACAGCAGAGTGTAATTAGTTGCTAATCAGCGTTAATTAGTTAATTACCAGGAGTAACGGAAACGACGCTCTGATTTAGAGGCCGTTCGCCGGGAGACTAATAGAGCGCCGAGGGTGGTAAATTAGGATTGTGGACTAATAAGGAGGGCAGCCGTCACCCCGTTACTCACATGCAGCCTCCCACCAATAGATCCGTGAGCTGGTGCCCGAGTCGCAGGCGTACATGGACCTTTTGGCGTTCGAGCGCAAGCTGGACCAAACCATTATGCGGAAGCGGGTGGATATCCAAGAAGCCCTCAAAAGACCCATGAAGGTATGAGTCATCAGCGGTTACCCCGATTTGGGCTGAGCTTTTGAAGTGACCCGCCCTGACGTCTGCTACGGAAGTCCATCGAGGACACACATCAACACTATTTGTTCTCCTCGTTATGTCGAGACCACAACGAAACGTTCCCGACAGTAAAGCTGCAAATGTCTGAGCCTCCTTCTCACAAACTGAACACTGATATGATGCCTGTCCAGCGCTGACAGACATGCTTTTGTGTAGATCCGTGGCAGCCCATAATCAAAGTGAGAATCAGACGCGGTGGTCCGTTAGGATATTAATACGTTAAAATAAGGTAGTGAACCTGTGGCAAGGTCAAGTGCGAGAGTAACGATTTCTAGAACTTTAGTTTTATCGAGATTACAAGATCAATATATTGTGATTTCAAAATAACGAAAGAAAATCTCAAGTGATCTCAAGAAAATGTTATGACAAGAAAAAATACATTTACAACATCTTCCAGAGCCACTTTCAGTTTTCCTAATTTCATGGACAGTCTTTATGGGTTTTTACGTATTTACTAAAAACGTTACGTGTCATTAATCAGCATCCGTGTGAAACACAAGCGGCGCATGCTCTAGAGAGTGCAATGGATTAAACGAAGCTTCGATTCTGGAGCAACTTTGAGTTAAGGGTCTTGCTCAGCGACACATTGATGGTAGTGCTGCAGGTAGGACTTGAATCCATGTCCTCTTGGTCCAGAGACGAGTATCTTAACCACGAGACCAGAAAATAAGAGAAAGAAAAGGATAATAAGAAAAAAGGTACCAGAATCGAGCAAAATTATCTGCCACTATAGTGAGAATATTTATCTTGTAAATGTCTCCTAAAACAAGAACAATTTTTTTCCATGTTTTTAGCTTTAATAATATATTGTATTCTTAAAATAAGCAAAATTGTCATGAATTTCTTAACTCATAGTGGAGAGCATGAGCACCTTTCAGTTGATAAATTTCTTATTTCATGTTAAGAAGTTCTTATAATCAGTACATTTTTCTTAATAAGATAATTGTAGCCAACGTTTCTTAAAATTAGATTATTTATCTCATACATACAAGTCTAGTCAAGTAAGTTATTCTTAAAATAAAAAAAAAACCAAGATCTATTTTTTCTTTTTAAGATTTTCTGGCTTGTTAAGATTTCATTTTTTTGCGGTGCACAATAAAGAATAAAATTTGTGTTGGTGTGTCCTCTGTCGAATTCTGTGCATTCGCACTGGTTTAAGACAGTGTTTTAGGGCTAGTCTTTTCACACAAGGCAATGTAAACAGTTTCCTGACCTTTTACAAATGTGTCTATACCCTTGAAGAACAAACCGTCACCTCCACATGTGGCTGCAATGTCACTTAAATGTTAGGCTGAAATATAACAAGCTGGAGTTGGCGTTTCCCCTCACACAGCTGCTGAACATCTTTGCGTCCTCCTCTGTGTCAACAGCAAAAGCGGAAGCTCCGGCTGTACATCTCCAACACGTTTAATGCCGCTAAGCCTGATTTAGAAGACTCGGAGGGCAGCATTGCATCCTGGGAGCTGCGAGTGGAAGGCAAGCTGCTGGATGATGTAAGTGAACACACAGAGCTTCTGGTAAAGACTTTTCATGTAACATATTGTAATTTGGTGAAACTTTGCACCATGTTCATAAATAATGCTGTTTTTAATCCTGTTCTAATACAGAAAAATTGCACAGTAATTATTCAGTCCAGTTCCCTTTTTGTGTTCATTTAAAGGGATAGTTATTTTTGCCTCTCTTGTGCATTTTTGCTCGTTTTTTTGTCCGGTTTGGCACGTCATATAACTCTGAAATTAAATGACTTGTGTTGTGACCTGGCGCTATATAGAAATAAAATGTAAAATAAACACTGGGGAAAACACTGAGGTGTGCTGTTTTGAGAATGGGCTTAAATTCTATCAGTGTTAAGTCATTAAGAAAAATAACATTGCTTGTAGCAATAATAATAATAATTATTATTATTATAAACAATTAAAGCAGTATCCTAAATGCAGAAGTCTCCCAAACAAGCAGACAAACATACAGAAAACAAAACTTGAGAGATATAAAAGAATTAAGTTCGCTATAAAGCTAAATGATGGAGTAAAACGGCTGAAATACATTGTAAACAATACAGTATTTAAATATAACATTGACATTAGTACTGATTATATATAAATATATATAAATAAATATCTTTTAATGGGTTTCTTAAAACGATATAAAGACTGTGTATGACGAATATGGCTGGGCAGCGCGCTCATCTCCCGTGGTATTGCGTCTGGGACGGGGTGGAGACAGGGCGAGGCCAGCGGAGGGAAGGTGTGTAGCTGGAGGAGTCGTTTGCAGAGATGCAGTGGAGCAGTACCATGAATTATATTTAAAGTCAGAGAGAGAGGGGCTTAAGTAGAAAAATGCTGATTAGTAGGAGGCAGAGACAGTTCTGTTAAGATGGGGATGATATGATCTTGAGAGCAGCACAGAGTGGGTAAACCAAATCACACAGCATTACATATCACATGCATGGGGGAGCTTTTCAGATATGCTTATATCTAGAGCTGCAACGATCAATTCTTTTTGTAATTGAGTATTAGAGTATTACTCAATTAGTATTATTATTGAGTAAAAGATTTTCTTATCGATTAATCGAGTAATTTTTTTAAGACAATACATTTGTTATTCTAGTGTGCGAGTAGAAGTTTGCAATACATGCTTTAAGTTGTTGTATTTAGGACGCCCTGCTCTACTCATAGTTTGATGTGTAAATGCTGACATACAGTAGTTATGAAATCAGCACATTTCTGATGAAAACCGACTCGTTTTTTTAGCTTTAGGTCAAATAAAAGAACAATAAAAGAACATTCTGAGTTGCAGAGTTTTTATCACCTATTATTGTCTATTTATTATCTATGGCGTAACATTAACACTTCTTTATCTGTTTGGTATCCATCAGAATATAGAATAACATTTTTAATAAATAAGTTTTCTTGATTTCTTCTTTCCTATTGATTATACGATGACATTATAAAATTGAAGAAAAAAATCTGATCAATTGAAACTGAAGAAATACTGACTTTTTTGGTCATTTTGAACCAATTTGCCCTATAAAATGAGCTGCTTTTGGCCTTTCCGGAAGAGAACTACATTTCCCACAATCCCCTGCGCGCCCCTCGGAGCAGCATCGCAATAAAGCGTTTAGCGCACGTTACGGAATAAAAGATGGAAAATCTATGAGAAACTCAATAAACGGCTGTATTGTGAGTTATTATTATTTATCAGCTAACGTGCGTTTTGTCTAATAAAGGGGACGTCTAAACTGAAGTGGAGCGTTTTAGCGAGTAATGACGCTAACGCGAGCGCTCACAAGCAGGGTGCGTGTTTACATCGCAGAAATGTCACTTGTGGCTTTTTACGTATTTACTTCTGTGTTCGTGCACAAAATACTTTCACATACTGAGGGATCAGGTCTTGTCTTGATCGTGCCACTGAAAACGCTGTGCATCATTAACAAGCGTCCGTGTGAAACACAAGCGGCACATGCACTAGAGAGTGAAATTAATTAAACGAAGATTTGATTCTGGAAAAATTGCCTCGACCATTTTTGTAATCGAATTATTGGAGTAATGGTTTGAGCTCTACTTACTGTAAATCACACTTTACTAACATAAGGGGCTTTACGAGAAGTCACATCATGTAGCCATGACTCAGTTTAGAACAAATTCAGGCTCAATTAAATTCAGAACTTTACTATCTTCTAATAAGTTTGCTGGTATGTCCTCATTAAATTGTTCCTTGAAAAGGTTACGCGGTGTGTTATTTGCGATTAAAATAAATCTTAATTCGAGTCAGGGTGGCGGTTTACATAGCAAGGTCAGGAAGTTCTGCCAAAGTGGAGTGATAATGAGGGTCTAGATGTCTGAAGAAAGTGATTTTGACGTAATGACGGCTTTCTCCTCTACAGTGTTACCGAGAGCTGCGTGGCATACGGTGCTGTGCGACTCGGTAAATGTGAGTCAGCTAGAGATGATAGAAAACCTAAAATTTGAACTTTGATGTTTTATGTTTTAATCGTGATACTACATGGACGCAGTGACATGAAAATGTGAACACAGTGCACCACGGCGAAATGTGACCTTGACATTTGAAGGAGCCGTCCGTGAAGGAGCAGTGGGCAGCAGACAGGGCCACTGCCCGGGGACCAGTGCTTGGGGACGGTACCTTGCTCACGAGTACCTCGATGGTAACTTGACCGGTCCAGGATTTGATCTGGCGACCTCTTGATCACCTTTTGTTGAATTTGTGACTTTTGTCCTGAATTTCACTAGAGCAAATACGATTGCACCATCTCAAAATGTGCGCATCGGCTAAAACTGCTAGTTGTGAGGCGAACGAGTCGGACAAACACCTCCACAACCTTGAAGAGCCAAAAATCAGTGCTGGGCACATTTTTGTTTAGAAAAAAAACCCTCTACTTATTGTATTTTTAGGGGGCCATGCAGTGGAAAATAGCATTTTGCCGAATAAATGGTTAACCGTAGCTCTGATTCTCAGAAATCTTATATCATCTTATTCTTTGGTTTAAGACGAATTTTTTAGACCCTCGCATCTATTTCTGCCGTATTTTTGATTTGCAATGCCACACACTGAATATCATAGAAATCTAGCTCTGAGTGAGCTACCGCTAATTTTCATAATATGAAATTGTATTATTTAAATCTCAGCATATTCTTCTTTAATAGTTATTGAGCACATTTTTCATTTACCTATTCATGTGGCTTTATTATGCAAATCAATACTTTGAAACAAATTCAGCAAGACATATGTTTGAATAAGGAAACTTTACTATAATTTACAGTTTTTATACACTCTCTTATAGTAATTATTAAACACATTTTTCAGGTATTTCTTTATATGTCTGCAAAGCTTCACTTCAAAGTTGATATCCCACTTATTGGCGCCATAATAAACTATTTTAAAGTTAGCCTAATAAGTTTTGAACCATAAATACGTAGAAAAAAAAGATGAAAGATATCAAATCTCAACATATATGTACTTCAATTCATAAAAAAACTGATAAAGCTGCAAACTGCATGGCCCCCGTAATCACTACTTGCAGTTATATTCTTACTTTGAAATAGTTTGTGACTATTACCGACTAAATATTCGACGTTTTCAGATGAATATTTTGAATCGTTTATATTCTGTGTTGTAGTGTGAGTTGACTTTCTTCTGTCTCTGTTGCCTCAGCCTGGAAAACAAAAGAGGAAGTTCTCATCGTTCTTCAAGAGTTTGGTTATTGAGCTGGATAAAGAACTGTACGGCCCTGATAACCACTTAGTGGAGGTGAGGCTTCTTTCATTCCTCATACATTTCCACGTCTGATGCTTAAACAACGACCTTACGGGGATGGGGCACCAGTCTTTAATTTACGAACAGTCGCGTATTTAAGACATGCTCCCAATTGATGAAGCTGTAGTCAAGGCCCGGCCTGCGTCATTCTTTCCAGAATCGACTCGGCTCTGAGAGCAGTCAGACGGCAGATTGTGTAGCTAACCAAAAAGGCAGCTTGTTTCGAAGACTTTTTAAAAGCGTAGGGGGGTGGATGAGATGAAGTTAAGGAAGGTTACTGTTCACCTTATTCTATGAAATATTTCTTGTCCTTCTCAGAAAATATCAAGTCATCAGTATAACCATCAGTGGTTAATTATGTAAAAAAAAAAGTTTTTTGAGGCTTCATTTGTGAAAAGTCTTCCTGGTTTCCATGGCAATGTTTTTTTTTTTCATAAAACATTGCCCATGACACTTTAGAGCGGGCACCGCAGCCAGAATCGAGGCTGGAACAGTGTTGTTGGGTGGATATAAAGTTGAATAAAAGCTACTTTTTACTGTAGCCATTGTGCACAGGTGCATTGAAGGCAGATGTAGAACTTTACACAAGGGAACGATCCCAGCTGCCTCACACGCTCCGCCGTATCCACACGTCTCCACAAGCCTTCGGGGTCTTGTTAGCACACGCCTCCTCTCTGGAGAGGTGACGCCCTCCCCTCCTTTTTAGCGTTGTCTCTCTCTTTCAGCAACTCGCTTTACCTCCCATCACATTTCTGTCAGGACAACGAACAACGAGGTTTTTTTTTTCTCCGTTGCATTCATTCCGCCACACTTTACGCCGTCCTTGGTGCCTGTGTTTTTTTTTCTCTCTCTCTCTCATCAAAGCCACAAACCAGATGGAGATGTGTAATAAAAGAGTGATTTACCTGTGAGGAGAGGCCTTGAGAGCCCATCCAGCACACTGAGTCACCGCCATTGTGATGTTTCTTTCAAGCGGCGGGGAGGAGGGACGCTGGATGACACGTGCCGTAGTTTTAGAGTGACGAGCCGTACGGAGAGCGGCGGAATCCGTTTAAAGCTGAGCGCTTGCTGTCTCCTTGTTGATGGGGGTTTTTAATTAGACCCACACATATACAAAGGTGTCATTGAGGACTGGGTAGTTAATCACAAATTCAGGCTCTCTAATGAACATTGTTTTGTTCATATTGGTTGTTTTAATTTTTTTAAACTCTGTAAATACTTTCCCCAGTGTATTTTCACATACCGTTTCATTTAAAAAACATACTACTATAAGACATATAAGATAAAGATATGCACACTGTCATTACAAAAATCACCCCAGCTTTAATAGTTATTAGCATAGCATATTTACAGTACAAACCTTCTCAGAGACGTGTGAGCGCAGAAAACAAACTGACAAAATAGTTATTCATTAATTTTAATCAAGGTGAAATGTTCAGTTCATCCTGATGTTGTTTTGAGATGATAGTGTCATCGTGGTTAATACAGAACACACACTTGTCAGTTTTAAATGCACTCATCGTCCACTTTTTAGGAACATCTTGGTGAGTGGTCATTTTGGACCAAAACCTTATTTTTTGGCAAGATATTGTAGTACATGAGCGAGTAGTACATTTGTCGCAGCACACAGTGCACCACAATGAAATGTGACCTCTGCGTTTAACCCATCCATGAAGAGGCAGTGGGCAGCTAACAAGGGCAGCGCTAGGGGGGAGTGCTGGGGGACGGTACCTTGCTCACGAGTACCTCAGTGGTAACTTTACCGGCCCTGGATTCGAACCTGCGACCTTCTGATCACGCGGCGAACACCCTACCGTTATTATTGTGCTGAATAAATAAACTTATACACCACTCACAGTCACACAGTCTACATTACAGTGCATGTGTCAGAGCTGTTAAGAGAATAGATAATCTAACTAATGCCAGTTCAACTGTGGACACATGTTGAGAAACTGTCCAGTGGTGGAGAGGCCAAATGACAGATTGTACTAGACAACAAATCAGTCTCAGTTTGTGACTGTGCACCTAAAGGTCCATCTAAAAGGCAGGATTCCTGAATAAATTAGACATTCAGTGTAGGCTTTTGCAGTAAATTGCCTGGTGAGATTACCTCGGAGCATGGCGTGCGGGCTCTGTCATTGTTCAGATGTTGCCGAATGAATTTTTAATCCCTTGCTCCAGTTGTTCCCCTCCTCATGTACCCTGCTGTTAATGTGTGTGTCCTGTTCTCGTTACGCCCGCAGTGGCACCGCACAGGCACCACCCAGGAGACGGATGGTTTCCAGGTGAAGAGGCCGGGAGACGTGAATGTGCGCTGCACCCTGCTGCTCATGCTGGATTACCAGGTGAGAGCGCGGGAGTCGGAGCAGCATTTACAACGCAGTACCAGCAGAGAGTGCTGCTGTGGCACAACTTTGTTTGGGTCTAAGGCAGGAAGCCGGCAGTTATGATTATGAATATCTTCAATAGGACATTGTAGGATGATTGTCGCTCATGACAGCACTGTTACATTTTAAAACTGACAGTGATCATTTCACAAAAGGCCTTAAAAGCGTGCTAATCGGCTTTGAAATCAGGATCCATTCTCAAATGCTAATTAACCTCATTTAGTCATTCATTATCTTAAATTCCTAGACATAGTTGAATGAGTAACAGACCTATTGTTATGTGATTGTCCTCTTCTACTACCGTTCACTTTTACAGTATTTATCACTCTTTTCCAAACTGACTTTCCATCTCTCAGTTGCAAGAGCAGTCTCTCTGGATCACATTAGGAGGTTAAGCATCTTGCTCAGGGGCCCAGTGGTGGTAGAGTGGAATAGAGCTGGATTAGAACCTGCAACCTATTGTTCCCAAATCAGGTATTAGCTAGGCCAACGCCACCCTATAGCAAGTCTTGTTGTATGTGTGGACCTCAACTGTCGTGGTGTCAAGTGTCATCTATCATGGATACATTTGAAAGTGAGTGATTATTTGTCATTGTGAACACACCACAGCACAGCACACAGTGCACCTCAACGAAATTTGACCTCTGCATTTAACCCATCCCTGAAGGAGCAGTGGGCAGCTAACAAGCGCCCGGGGAGCAGTGCTTGGGGACAGTACCTTGCTCATGAGTACCTCAGTGGTACAGGGTTCCCGCGGGGTCTTAAAAAGTCTAAAATTCAGAAAGTTAAATTTAAGGCCTTAAAATGTCTTAAAAACGCCCAAATTTTCATCCTAGGTCTTAAATTTAATTTACCCAAGCCTTAAAATTCTTGCCTCTGTTCATTCCCAGAAAATAAAAATTTAAACCGCTGTAGAACTAATCCTTGAATTAGCGAGCTATCGGCCAATCAGAAAATAGAATTTCTCTAAAAAAATGATTTTCACTTATAGTTGAGGCTAAGTTCCAAACGCCTTCCACATCCTTGTATAGTGCACTACATAGGACACACAACTGATGATTTACGCCCTATGTAGTGCACTGATGTAGGACGGAGCGACTGAATCGGGCGTTAACCTCGGGTAAGGTCTGTTGGGAGTTTGGAGTAGTTTGGCGCCCCCAATCTCCCGCCAAACTAACTGGAAAATCTGAGAGCACTGTTGTCAGGAGTATAGTTTTTAGAGATGTGTAAGTGTGTGTTTAACGACACTTGGCTCGATAATGCACATTTTTGCAGCTGGTTCCAAGCTGTCCCCATCAGTAGGCATGCGGCTCGCTGCAAAGTTTAAGCACCGTTCCATATCAATGTCCCATAGAACAACAACCATATAGGCTAATATATTTTTCCTCATGCCCTCGACAGCAGTGTCTGTAAGTCTATGAGCTGTCTCTCACTTTAGTTTACATATTTCCTCGCTGTAGACGTAATATTAGTGAACAGTGTTTCTTCATTCACTCATAAATAAGTGTTAGCGATTAGAGTGTTATGTTAATCTTTGTGTGGTTAATGCAGTGCGTTGTTCAGCTAACGATTTCAGTTAGTCTGCCAAGTGGTTTGTTAGAGCTAAGCTAACGTCACTGTATTAGGCTGGTTTAACCTAGCGATCTCCATAACGTATGAGTCAGGCTGTACGTTTATTTTGTACAGTACTTTTCACCTGTCAACTTTGAAGTCAGAGAATACTGGAGCAATGTGCTGGCGTCCCTGGCTCTTGAACGAGTTTGGCTAGCTGTTGATTCTGTGTTCACCACTGGCCAGCTCACACACAGATAGAGCAGTATATCGTATGATCTGTGTGATAGCATTGTATCCTACGGAAATGAAAGCCTAATGATTTTTCAGTCGGCATATAGCCTCTGCATGGGGTGAAAACGAGTAGACTAGTGCATGCCAGATTCACACTCATATTCAGCATGCAAATCGTATATTCATATTCAACATTCAGCTTTCAACATGTTGATTCCAATAGGATAATTAATAGGTTAGATAATGTAGAGTGAGCGAGTTTCAAATATTTTGATTCTGTTTTAATACTGAATTAATAAAAATAGAAAGTTTTGAGAATGTCTGGTATCATTCGAATGTTTTTAGTAATGCATCGTGTTGGTCTTAAATTTTACTCATAATGGTCTTAAAAGGTCTTAAATTTAACTTACTGAAACCTGCAAGAACCCTGGTGGTAACTTCACTGGCCCTGGATTTGAACCTGCAACCTTCTGATCACGGGGTGAACATATACACACACACATATATATATGTAATATTATGTGCCGTTTATCACTCTAATCCCTGATATACAGGAACAGTATTCCTACAATAACCTCTGGTTAAAGACCTTACACAGGGACCCAGAGCTTATTTTCAACTCTCCTGGGATTCCAACCCACAATCCTAGGGTCACCAACGCGGTTATAGATGCTTGGATCTATTTTAGTGCATTCTCATGATTCACTAGGAAAGATTATGTTGAAAATCCTGACCTTTATACCAGGGTTCATGTTACATTGTTCTGTTCTGTAGTCACTTGAGTCAGTGTTGCCAAATCGCCAGCTGAATCATTCGTTTTTCACAGAAGAAAGTGTACGTGGCTCTTGCACTTCCAAATAAATGACAAAGTATCAAGACAAGGTTACCAGAGCGGCAAAGATTTATTTTTAAGTGCCACTAAAGGAAGTTAACCGGTGGATTCACTCATGACTTTATGTGCTTCGAGGAGCGCTTACCCACTTGCGTGAGCGACTCAGATTTGGCTGTATGTTTCCAGCTGTAGAGGAAGTTAACCGACAGATTCTCTCATGACTGCGTGCGCTTCACGTCGCGCTACTGATTCAACTGACACTGTCCCGTAGTCTACAAAGAGGATTCAACTCTGTAGGAAGTTGTTAGGATCCCTCATTTGAATGTGACGGTGCAAACTGTAGGTTATGACATTTTTAGCAGCTATACTTGCTACTACGGCTGTACTGATCTTATAATGAGTTGGAAATGATTGTAAGAGGTATCTACGAGATGGGGTTTATATTTTAGTCATGGTGTAGTTAGGACTCGATGGATTCGGGTTGATGGAGACCACAGATTCATGACTCGTGAGTTATTCAATGGATCCGGGTGATTCACCATGGTGAATCATGAATCGCCCAGCTCTATTGTCCAGGGTTGGTCCCCGCCTTGCCCCCATAGCCCCCGGGATAGACTCTGGTCCTGGTTCAGATACTGAATGAATTAATGAATGAAGTCTCATCAGAGAAGGGCATCTGCTAAATGTTATAGATGTTAATGTAAATAAACTGTTTACATTCCTCCACCCCTGTCCCAAAGCCCCCTCAGTTTAAGCTGGACCCCCGCTTTGCCCGTCTGCTGGGCATCCACACACAGACCCGCTCCTGCATCATCCAGGCCCTGTGGCAGTACGTCAAGACCAACAAGCTGCAAGACTCCCATGAAAAGGAGTACATCAACTGTGACAAGTATTTCCAGCAGGTAGAGAGTCATTTCACGTCTCATTATTCAAGCAACGGTAGCCAGCATATCTACACAAACTGGAATTTAAGACAAATTAGTCTCTATGGTACAAAAGAATGTTCATGGTCAGCACAATAAAGTCAACATTTCAAACATTACACCAGATAAAGACCAGATTGCGATGCAGTCCAGTGTTGTAAGTAGTAAATGGGAATATCGTGAACGTTGAAAAATAGCATTTTTCACTAGACTCTTTCACTCTTAAAATCGCAGACAAAACTGTCTTTGTGTGGTTTTGTTTCTGGAGGGAACAGGGAAAGAGACTGGAGAGAGCAAAGGAAGTAAAGCACCAGAGCGAGTTTGTTGTTGAGTTTGGTAGGTGGAGGCAGATGAATTGCCCTTTTGGTGGAGAATGAATGTGTCAATTCAGAAGCAAGAATCTGCTTACTGCTGTGCCTGTGTATTAGAGAGTTGAAGTGAGCATTACCTACTGTAAGAGCCTTCCGACTTTTCAAATATAGAGACATCTACTGTGCATTGTCATATAAATAAAAAAATATAGATAAATTATAGGCCTTATTGCTCAGCTCTGATGTAAACGCATGTTCCTAACAAAGCTGAAATCGTTTTTTAAAGTATCATACGAATTTATTTTGAATATATTATTGGAACTCTGCCACACTGAGCATCGGTCAGCGACACTTTCTTTCTAACTGGCATAGTGCCATCATCCCCATTGCCCGCATCCTCCTCTTGCTCCCCATCACCATCTTAACCGAGGGTGCTACAGCAGTTTTATGATAACATGTGCTTGCTCTCCTCTCAGATCTTTGACTGTCCACGTCTAAAGTTTTCCGAGATTCCGCAGCGCCTCACCAACCTGCTACTGCCGCCCGACCCCATTGTGATCAATCACGTCATCAGGTATAACGCTTCTTGGCGCGGGTCTGTGTTTTTAAATCGTCTGAACATGCTGCAAGTTTGAGTTGCTTCTAAAGTTTAGATGCGCTGCGTCCTCATTTGATTAGTGTGGACCCCAGTGATCACAAGAAGACGGCCTGTTATGACATAGACGTGGAGGTGGACGACCCTCTGAAGACTCAGATGAGCGGCTTTCTTCTCTCGACTGCTAATCATCAGGAAATAGCATCTCTGGACAATAAGGTAAGACAAAGGTTACAGCAAAAGCACCATTTGGTTATCTATGTTATCTATGTTTTCTTTCTTGATGTATCTTTCTTCGTTGTCATTATCTTTCTTCATCTCCATCATTTGTCAGATCCATGAGACCATTGAATCCATCAACCAGCTGAAAATCCAGAGAGATTTTATGCTCAGTTTCTCCAGGGACCCCAAAGGTTATATCCAGGACTGGATCTGCTCACAGAACCGGGACCTTAAGGTGAGACTGAAATAAGTCCTCGGCGTAAATTGAGTCTCCTAAACATGGAATGGGGCTCCTCAGTTGCAGCTGAATTACAGTACTTCCAGTCTGAGTTAATTACAAAAATCACTTGATGTTATTGAGATTTTAAAAAATGGTTTTAAATGTATATATTTGACATTTCACAACAACGATCAGCTTCTCAAGATTTTACTCTAAGGCTCCCGTCTTCTCTACATTGTATGCAGGTTGTTATATTAGTTTAAAAAGCACTTTGTGAGTTTAGATTAGTCTCTTCCATATATCTTAGTGGATTTTGATTCATTATTGTATTCAGCTTATATTTTAGCCCTTTACTCCTCCCTAAATTACAATGTTATCGGGCTGTTATGAGTGCTAACTAATGAAGCCTAACATTGGCTCTGCTTGGGAGAAGGTGTGATTAATACATTTCATGATTTATTCCTGAGCTGAATAAGTCGGTTGTCTGTGCAGCTCATGACAGATGTGGCGGGGAACCCAGAGGAGGAGAGAAGAGCAGACTTTTATAACCAGCCCTGGTCTCAGGAAGCTGTCAGTCGCTATTTTTACTGCAAGGTGAGTGAGAACTGCACAAACTAGTTTGGTTTCTGTTTTGTATAGACCTTTCTCCAAAAAGTTCATCATTTTATACACTAACTGTATATACTAATTTAACTTTAATAAACAATCGTAATAATTGAATGAAGCAGCCCATATTGATATGGTAGGCAGCAACCGTGTATTTTACATGTATTTTTGTTTTTTCTTTTAATATAGATCCAACAACGAAGACAGGAACTTGAACAGGCTTTGGCCCTGCGCACCACTTAGAAGCATGTCTGGATTAGACTTGACCAGCTCTTACCTTTGTCAGTTAATTTGGAGGATTTTAATCTAGTGATGAATCTCAAATCTACTTGACAAACGCCTTGAGGTCTAATGGGTCATTCTGACAGTGAAGTCAAGCTGGATTTAAAACCTATTACCTTTTTGTTCACAGTCGAGTATTCCACAACTAGCCCGCTACCATCCTCCAAACTGGCAAATGTCATCCTTATATTTAATGTACAGTTTGTATATGTTGTTACAATTCATTATTGAGTTCATAAATGATCCAGAAAAATACGAGAGACTGAACAGTAGACAGATCCTACACGCTGTTAAAATGCGTGACCAAGCATTTTAATGGACAGTGTTGTCAAATGTGTTACAGTCACAGTTTTTTACTAAACTGAAAAAATCTAAACCCTTTTTGAAACCTGGGACAGTATTTTGAAGGGCTGTGCATTCTGAAGTTTGCCTGTTTTACTGGCAAAGTTTTTGGTACTTGTGAATGTGTATATGTATTAATAGACATAGGACGTAGTGCTTTGTAGGTGGGCATCACTTTGTATTCAGCTCATCTTTGTCCTTGATTCTACATGTGTGTGTGAACTGCTGCACTGTGGCAACTTTAATCTGCCAGGCCACAGCCGAATAACTCCCACCACTGAGACTTCTCTAAGTTGGAAAGAATCAAATATTATCTGATTTTGTGTTGCTAGAATATGCATAATATTCATTTTCATACACTTGTAAATGAACACGATTTGAGTTCATATTAATTGAAAGCATTTGATATTTCTTGCTGTGAGGAGTGGCAGGTAAAGATTAGCTTTACTTTACTTTTCATCATGTGCAGTGAGTAAGTGTTGATGGCTTTAATTGCCTGGAAAAAAAATTACACAGCCTAAACAAAATGCCAGTTTCAAGAGCGAAGCCTTTTGCATGTTGCATGAAAACATTCTGGTTGATCTTTAGGGGACACTTCAGCATGAATCAGTCGACAACTTGATTGCCTTAAAAGCTCACTGAGTATGCACATGAAAAAAAGCATTTACCAAAGTTTTAAGTGTAAGTTGTTCCTGTTTTAGTGCCATTGTTATGTGTTAACGTGTTAGAATTGAAGGTCATGACACCTTTAAGCAATTGATGCCTGATGGCCCTATTTACCTTAACAGTTGATATTAAAAGAATACATAAATGCTAAGATTTTTTAAAGGCATGGGTGTACCGTGGGGGTTCGGCTTTGTTTTTCACACACACAAAAAAAATGCTTTGCATGAATAGCAGAATTATCATCCCCATACTGTAGTCCTGCAATGTTTTCTGTTCTTTATAGTAAATAAAGACTGAGTGAGTTTGTCACAAACATTTGTTAAATGTAAGTAAATAAAAGCTGTCGGTTAATCTTTAATTGTGTCTCTGAGGCATCTGACTTGTTCTGCAAATGTGTACCTTTCATCGGTTGTAAATCCACGCTTTATCTGAATTGTTTTTCAGCATAATTGGGCTGTAATTCAACCTTATGTAAGAAGAAATTTGTTCTTAAAAACCCATTTGCGATTTTTACGAAGATTCGCCATTTATTTATTTATTTATACTTGAGATTTTTATCTTAGGCAAGAATGGAATATATATGGAAGAGGAATCTCACAATTCTGACTTTTTTCTCACAATTCTGACTTTAATCTCACAATTCTGACTTTAATCTCACAATTCGGACATTTTTCCTCACAATTCTGACTTTAATCTCACAATTCTGACTTTTTTCTTTTGAGATTAATTGTGAGATTAAAGTCAGAATTGTGAGATTAAAGTCAGAATTGTGAGAAAAGTCAGAATTGTGAGATTAAAGTCAGAATTGTGAGAAATAATGTCAGAATTGTGAGATTAAAGTCAGAATTCTGACTTTATTCTCAGAATAAGCTGTGACCTTTTTTTAGTGGCCCTAATCCTCTTCCGTAAATATACGAAAGCTCTTGCATGCATTTTATTTCGATGCGTTTTGTACAAAACATTAACATTTTTTGGTTTTATTCACGCCTTAAAGCTCTATAATACTTTCTTAAAGTGAACATCGTTATAAGAACGAGTTTGCGAACAATTAAAGAACATGAACACCATGTAGACCTTTTAGGAGTGTTATAAGGACAACTACATATTCTGAAGTAATGGAATAACTTGCTTTGTACGACGACTGACTATGTTTTCATTCCTGCTCCCTTTCATTTTGTGTGCGTAACATGGGACCCTATTTTGGGCCACTGCGTAGGGATGTAATGCGCGCTTAAGAACGCACCCAAGTGATACGGTCCCGCGACGCTCGGACCAATCAAGAAAGCGCTTCATCCTGTCGGAGGCGGGGCTTCAGCGTATGCTACAGCCTATTGGCTGGCGAGCCGGTATTGAGGACACGCGCCCTAACGACGCCGAGCTGTACCACGAGAGCGCTTCTTTAGGTCTCGCGTGCCGGGGCGCTTCGCTTGAGGGTGAAAATAAGAAGAAACGGTAAAGGTAGATGTAACTAACATGATTCCTCTTTATTCGTTTTCCCCCTCAAAATGGGGGCAAGTTAATTGTACTTTATGAGGACGTTTGGTTTCTAGGAGATGCAGTGAGCCGAATATTACGACGTTCGTATCTCGTTTGTCGTAGGCCGAGTTTTTGCCGGTAGTTCCTCGTGAGGACACAATGCGGCTGCCGGGGAAAACGCGTTTCGTCACCACAGCTAATGAGAAAGCAACCAGAGGCCACATTCTGTACAGGAGAATTTCGTCTTTGTCTCTTCCTACACCGCGAGAAAAACAGTTACACAGCTCGGACACGCGTCGTTAACACACCGGGTTTCACGGCTCACGGCTGTTCTCGTGGTTTGTAGCGCGCCGGTTAGCCGCTTAGCATTAGCATGTCGAGCGCAGCCTCGCGGCCAAGGGCCGCTAAATGTGGGGGGGGTTTGCCCGTTTAACGTTAACTCTATATAGCTCTGATATAAGACGGCTCTCTAAAAACTAATAATTTCCGGTTGGTTATCTGCATTACACACTTTCTTTGCTACTAAAATAATTTCAGATTTGGAAAAGAAAATGGCTTTATAATGCGAGTACATTAACTTCCGTTCTTCATTTGTCTTGACGCTGCCTTTTCAAGGCTTCAGAAATTCTCCTGTTCGGGGAGTTGTTTTCTTTTCCAGGAAACACCTTGTGTGTGTGTGTGTGTGTGTGTCGGTCCTTAGGGTTTACATGTATCAGTCAAGCCAATAGTGTGTGGTTTTGTTTTTTTTTACTAATAATTTTAGCTAGTTACAGATACAGGTCTGTCTAAAGCTGAGTTTCTTTCTCTGTTCTACAGATTACTGTGACTTCAGGCCTTTTTCTGTCTGTACCTGGGGTGCACAGTTGCCATGCCATCTGATTTAGCAAAGAAGAAAGCTGCGAAAAAGAAGGAGGCTGCTAAGGCTCGACAGCGGCCCAAGAAGCAGGAGGAAGTGAACGGCGATGGGGAGAAACCAGAAGTCCAGGAGAACGGAGCATCTGAACTCAATGGTAAGCGAGGAAAAAATACAAGACAGAGGCCACCTGGACCAACTTTAGGGTTGAGGATCTTGCTCAGGTCTACTTTTAGTCTGTCCAACGTTCCCTTTTTAGGAACACCTATACAGTCACATGCCACTGAACACCCACCACCACTACCCTAGATCAAAGGATCATTGAATCTGCTGCATCTCAGATTTCAGAAATTGCCATTTTTCTTATCACTTCCACAGGCATTGACAGCTTGACCAAAGAGCTGGATGAGTTTGAGCTGAAAAAAACAGAGGCGCGGGCTGTAACAGGGGTGTTGGCTTCCCACCCCAACAGCACAGATGTGCACATCAGCAGCCTGTCGCTGACCTTCCACGGCCAGGAGCTTCTCAGTGACACCTGTCTGGAGCTCAACTCAGGCCGGCGCTATGGTCTTATTGGCCTGAACGGGACAGGTATGCTTCACTGTTACTATAATGCCAGCTCACCATTTGGTTAAAAGCTCTGATTAAAATGACTTACTTTTACCATGTTTTTCCCCCTCCCAGGGAAATCCATGTTGCTGTCAGCCATTGGCCACAGAGAGGTGCCCATTCCAGAACATATAGACATATACCACCTGACTCGTGAGATGCCTCCCAGTGAGAAGACGGCGCTGCAGTGCGTCATGGAGGTCCATGAAGAAAGAATTAAGCTGGAGAGGGAGATCGAGAGACTCGTTCACGAAGACTGTGAGTTTTGTTTTTTTTAATGGCTTTTAATGCAAGTTCTCACCACGTTTTCATGGTGGCTGTTCCATTGGTAACAGCATCCCTTCCTAGGCGTGGTATAACAAGACCTTTTTCAATGCAATTCTCCTTAATGATTTTAAGGAGGAAGTCGTTGGTTGAGGGACAATTACTCATTTGAGCATGTATTTCCAGCTTCTACACTCTTCTGCTTGCAGATCTTGTTTGATGTTGGTTGTGTTCTTGTCTTTTAGCCGAGTGTGAGAAGCTGATGGAGCTGTACGAGCGTCTAGAAGAGCTGGACGCTGATAAAGCGGAGATGCGAGCCTCCCGTATCCTCCATGGCCTGGGCTTTACAGCCACCATGCAGCAGAAGAAGCTCAAAGACTTCAGCGGAGGTTGGAGGATGCGGGTTGCACTCGCCAGGTGAGGCTTACTGAAACTTCAGCCTTTAACGAAGTGTGTTCTGATTAAACCTCCTTTCAGAGCTGCTAAAACATGAGGAAACAAAAGGCCGAATGATAGCTTGGTTGCTTGCTCAACCATGCAGTGACAAAAACCAACCGAAGCGAATATCTGATTTTGCCAGCTCTGTTTAAGTTTAACATTGCTTATTGTTATGTTACCAGAAAATTGGAGTCAGTGACTTATTCATGTATGTGCCGTTCAGAGCCCTGTTCCTGAAACCTTTCATGTTGCTCCTGGATGAGCCCACAAACCACCTGGACCTGGATGCCTGTGTGTGGCTGGAGGAGGAGCTGAAGCGGTACACTTGTCCTCTATTCTCTTATTTTAGTGCTTCTCAACTCAAGTTTGGAGGCTAGAACACTGCCTTAAGTTTTAAGCCACTCTTGTCCTGATTTGTAAACCAGTATATTTCAGCAAAGCCAGAATAAACGGATATACAGTAATACATTAAACTATCAAGGCAGTGAGTCTCAAGACTTCATTTGAGAAGTGCTACTGTAATATATTTAGGGAGGGGATGCTTCTGTGGAGATGATGTAAACAAAAGGCCGAATTGTAGCTTCACCGTCATGCAGATTGTTTCTCTGTACGGATGGGGCTTTGACAAAAACTAGTCCGAAGCGTTTAACTGATCCGTTGCTGTGGTTCACCAAGAATCTGCAAGTCTCAAACACTGCATAGTCTTCTGACCCAGATGTCTTTCTCCTGCAGATTCAAACGTATTCTGGTGTTGATATCCCATTCTCAAGACTTCCTCAATGGTGTTTGCACCAATATCATCCACCTTCACCAGCGCAAGCTGAAATACTACACGGTAAGAATCGCACATCTCCTTCTCGACTGCAGACCCTCTTCCAAAGATCTAAATGAGTAATTTGCATCTCCAGTGGTTTTAGTTTAGTAACCCCAGTCTGTTTCTCTCGAAAGGGTAACTATGATCAGTATGTGAAGACCAGAGAGGAACTGGAGGAGAACCAGATGAAACGATTCAAGTGGGAACAAGACCAGATAGCTCATATGAAGGTGAGTGTGAAGCCCTAGTAACCAATCACAACCTAATCTGTTTAAGCGATAGCCCTATATAATTTGATTTTTTAATTTTTTTTTAAGAATTATATAGCGCGGTTTGGTCACGGTTCAGCTAAGCTGGCACGCCAGGCACAGAGCAAAGAGAAAACGCTGCAGAAGATGGTTGACTCTGGGCTGACAGAACGTGTAGTGAATGACAAGGTAAGTTCACATATGACCTGCCTGGCTGACCCTCTTGGTACATTTGTACTATTACTGAAGCAAGGCCTGCTGTCCCTCTTAACTTGCAGACGCTGTCATTTTATTTCCCGTCCTGTGGGAAGATCCCACCTCCTGTGATCATGGTCCAAAACGTCAGCTTCAGATACTCAGATGAAACGGTAGGAGTGGCTCAGCCTGCTACAGTTAGCTTGAGCATAAGTGGTTGACATCCTTTCATTGTAGGTTGGAAGTGTTGGTATTCATTAGTGACTTTCACATTGTTTCACATTTGAAGTAGTACACTCTTCAGGTGAAGTGTATTCCCATCTTCCATTTAGCACATTTTTGTCATTTCAGCCAGTAATTTACAAAAACCTGGAGTTTGGAATCGACTTGGATACCAGAGTGGCCCTGGTTGGGCCCAATGGGGCGGGAAAATCAACTTTACTGAAGTTGCTCGCTGGGGAGGTATGAGGTTTTTAATAAAAGCCAGTCAGCACAGCTATGGTATGTTCTAACTTCTTAGAGCAGATTCATGATCTATGTCTCTTCTCTCCCTTCAGCTCCTCCCCACTGATGGTATGATCAGAAAACATTCCCATGTGAAGATAGGCAGATATCATCAGGTAACACTAAATGATACCATAGCTATATGTTGGTGCTCAATTTAAGGACATTTGATTAAAATCGACTGTCTTAACCCTTGATATTGATCCTTCTTTTAACATGCTTTTTTCTGTCTGGCAGCATCTGACTGAACAGCTGGACCTGGACCTGTCTCCGTTGGAGTACATGATGAAATGCTACCCAGAGATCAAGGAGAAAGAAGAGATGAGGAAGATCATTGGGCGTTATGGACTCACTGGCAAACAGCAGGTTGGTGTTTTCATACTGGCTATGAAATGAATTCCTGTTGCTTAATCTCTACAGTATTGATTCATTTTACAAGATGGACTGAACTACAAAGTGGTGTGACCACGTCCTGCCTAATGTCCTTTATCAGGTGAGTCCCATCAGGAACCTCTCGGATGGACAGAAGTGCCGTGTCTGCTTCGCCTGGCTGGCTTGGCAGAGCCCCCACATGCTCTTCCTGGACGAGCCGACCAATCACCTGGATATCGAAACCATTGATGCTCTTGCCGAAGCCGTCAATGACTTTGAAGGAGGGATGATGCTGGTCAGCCACGACTTTAGACTCATTCAGCAGGTATGCTTTTGAAAATTGTAATTTTTTCCTCCTTAGACTTGTTTTTGAATGAACAGCAAGACATTACATCTGTCTTTCTCCAATAGGTGGCTCAGGAAATTTGGGTTTGTGAAAAACAGACCATTACCAAATGGAAGGGAGACATCTTGGCCTACAAAGAACATTTGAAATCAAAAATTGAGAAAAATGTCTGATGCACAGACACCACTCCAAGCTTGAAAGACTGCCTCCAACAATGTGCATCTGTCATTCCTCTCTGAGGCTTGCATGCTGATGATACTGCAGTTGAAGCACCATTTGCCAAGTCATCTACATATATATATTATTTTTTCGTTCCTCCATTGTTTTTCCCGTATCTGAAGTACCTACACATAGGTTGCAGCACTTCAGCCAGTGTTAACAGAACACTCTTCACAGCAATTGCATTAGGACCAAGGCTGGCCTCCTAGATTGAAATAATTTACAGGAGCTCTTGAAGAGCTCCCCCCCCCCATCCCACATATTTAATGCTGTCTTATCAATAGTTGTTTAAGTGAATAAAAGTACTTTTGCCAAAAAGTCTGTGTTGTGTGGTGTTCTATAATGTCGCAATGATTGTCGAAATACAAAGGCTTCACTATGTGTGTGTGTGTGTGTGTATTAGGGGTGTTGAGATTAATCTTATAAGCGATGCAGACGCGGACGATTCTGCATCGATGCAGTGGCAGGACATAATCGATTATATCATAATGAAATTGTTTGGTGATTTTTCTGGCGGCGGCATAAAAATTCTAGTTAAAAAGTAGTTTCGGTAGTGAGTGTGGCTGCCTGATGTGAGTACAGCGCTGCTCCGGGTAGAAGTAACTCTCACTCGCTGAGGGCGCTCACCGCATGCGCGGCAGCAGAGAATGGCGGAGGAAGTAAATTTCGCGTAATAATATAATATTGCGCGCAAACTGTATTTTTCCTCTCGCGAATGTGTTTTTTCCTCTCGATGTGTTAAATGTCTTCGCGCGCAAAGTAGATTACCGACGAGCGGCCTTTCTGCTCGAGTGAGATTTCACCGCGGCGGGTTTGAAAGGGGCGTGGTTTTGGGGCGGGGTTTGGCAGCTTCTGCCTGCGAATCCTATTGGTCGATGGCTCCTGGTCTTGTGATTGACTGCACACTACAAACATTTTTACAGAAAAAAACAAAGCTGAAGGAGGAAGAGGAACGGCGGGAGGAAGGTTAAATGCAAGTTATAGTTTATCAACCTTATAATTTTAGGTTTTACACGTTTAATAAGCACGCAATCAATGGCTCCCCTCGGCCACTTGTCTGTCCCCATTTCAACATAAATACAGATGCAGTTACAGACTGCAGCGAGGCACATCATTGGGATGCTGAAGCAGGCGTTATAGCTCCATCATTACACACACACACACACACACACACACACCCAAGACTGATGGCCCAGAATTAAACTTTAATAGTATCTGCATAATCATCCACTACGTTTCGTGCTTTGTTGATCCTCTGATGGTATGTCATGTTGACATACTTATTATATTAGTTGTAATCCTTAAACAGCTTGCAGACCAGTGTCAGAATACTACACAGGTAAACTGCCAAAATGGTAACATACCATTGTAACAAGGCCTTGGTTACTTACCTTTTTCCAAATCTAACATCTGTGTTTATGTTGAATTGGGGACAGACAGACAAGGGAGCTTACATCTCACTGCTTGTATTTGTTTTTGAAAACAATATGAAGTAATGCATAAAAAATGATGGGCTGCATCGTGATGCATCGAGATATCCAATCGAATCGCTGACCTGATAATCGTAATCGAATCGTGAGACCAGTGACAATTCACACATCTAGTGTGTATGTGTGTGTGTGTGTGTATGTGTGGGTATAATGTGTGTGTGTATATTTATATATATGTGTGTGTGTGTGTGTGTGTGTGTGTGTAGATAGATAGATAGATAGATAGACAATAAAAGTGTGAAGATGTGCTTTACTTATGTGTAACTTGGTCCAATCATTTCCAGCTCTCCAGGATGTGCGTCACTCCGCCTTTTGTGTTCGTGCTTTTCTCTTGGAAGACTAGCTAACGTTACTTGAACTCTTCGTGACCGTCACAGGTGAGTGGAAACGAACGTTAGAAACCCAAACTGTGGCGTGTGTGATCTTGTGCGCAGCCGCTCGCTGCAGTGGGAGACATGTTAGCGGCTGAGGCTTCGCGCTAGGCGGTAATGACGTTAGCACGTTAGCAGCCTGGAATTCCTCAGCTATGTTCCAACCCGCGTACTCGCCTCCTACATAGGAATCTTGAGCGACACGCGGTGCTACGGTGGCGTACTATGCAGTACGTTAGTGTGTGATTTGGGATGTAGGTCAGGTGACAGACTAGGCTAGTTCGTAGTTGTCAACTCGTAGCTGCACATTAGTAGCTTATTACTGTCCATTTGTTTATTTCCATGCCAGGTTAATAAGACATTTTTGGACATACAGGTGACATTTGTTGATGTTTTACTTAACTAGCATTTTTCTCGGCGAGTATCATCTTTCGGTGAGTATAACACCAAGTATATGTAAAAATGACAGCCTTTGTAAGCAAGTCCAAGCCAAGTTTTCTTATTTACGCTAAATTAAAGGGCGTTTTTACCATCGTACACATTGAGTATGGTTTACAATGTGCCGATGTTTTCGCTAAAATGAACAGTGTGTCATTCCGACCGTTTGCTCTTATGTACAGTAAAAGTGAAGGACTATGAATCTGCCCGCGTCCCCTCCCAGCTACGCGGAGGCCACAGCAGGAGATAAGGAGCAAAATGTCAGCCACCTGCACTACGCTGCACCTCCACCTGCACCTCCACCCGCACCTGCACAGCCGCCTCCCGCCGTGCCCCTGCACCCCAGCTGGGCCTACGTCCACCCCACGCCCAGTGAGTGCCACTACTGTCTATCTGGACATTTCTCACAGGTGTCACGTCCATGTAACATGTACATAAAGCTTTGTAGACTCCACCAACTAGTGGTGGGCGGATCGATCCAAAATATCGATAGTATCGATACCAAGTTGGAATCGGTATCGGATCGATACTAGCACGATGGGATCGATACTTTCGCTCTTCTACTTTCAGTGCCACGTTCCAACTGAAAGTAACGGTCCAACAGACAGGGAGGAGAGAGTAATGGCAGAGAGGAAAAGGAGCCCATTTGGTTGTATTATCATTTCGAAAATGAGACAACTGCAAGTTGTGTAATTTGTAAAAAGGGCGTAAGATACAGCGCAAACACAACAAATTTATATAAACATATTTAAAAACTATACAAAAGAAATGCAGAGCTACAGAAACGGGAGAGTCAGAGAGAACACCTTATTTATTGTTTTTACACAAATAGTTTTTTTAATTTTTGATAATCAAATTCAAAGCCAGAAAAGAAGTGTTCTGAAAGGAGCAATTTTGGGTTTTTTTTGTATTTACGGAATACACATTCTACTTTGGAAAAAAGAATTTAAGTATTTTTTAGTATTTTTTGTGGAGTTATCATTTTGTACACTTTGTTTATTTAAGAAAACCAATTAGAAAGAAAAGAAGTGCAATGAAGGGAGAATTTCTATTTAATTTTTGTATTGTAGTTGCTAAACACTCTACCCTACCTGAAAAAAATAATTCCTTTCATTTTGTTCTCACATGATAATTTTGTGCACTCTTTATTTAAGCATTTGAGAAGATTTTAATGTATGTGGAAAATTTTTTGTTTCTGTTCTATTGTTTCTGAGCAACAACTTTTATTATGATACAGCTTTTTCTATTTACCTAGAAACTCAAATTCTGGTCGGGTTTTTAAAATTAAATAGTAATGCAAAGGAAAACTCACAAAACACTTAAACGTCATGAAAATTCATTCAGATTTAGCAATTTGATGACACATCCACCTTAATTATTAAAAAGTATGGTATCGGCGATACTGACCCTGTTTTACTGTTATACCAAATTTTGCAGTATCGCACACCACTAACGTACAGTACTTATTTTTTCCTTTTCGTTTTCTCGAGATCACGACTTATTTTCTCGTGATCACGACATAACCAAAGTCGTTTTCTCATGATCACGACTTATTTTTCTCGTGATCACGACATAACCAAAGTCGTTTTCTCATGATCACGACTTATTTTTCTCGAGATCACGACTTTTTTTTCACCTGATCTCTTCATAACCCGAATCACTCTCCCGGGATCTATGTACGGAAGCCCGTAGAGGACGTACAGTACTTATTTTTTCCTTTTCGTTTTCTCGAGATCACGACTTATTTTCTCGTGATCACGACATAACCAAAGTCATTTTCTCGAGATCACGACTCATTTTTCTCGTGATCACGACATAACTAAAGTCGTTTTTTCGAGATCAGGACTTATTTTTCTCGTGATCACGACATAACCAAAGTCGTTTTTTCGAGATCACGACTTATTTTTCTCGAGATCAGGACTTTTTTTTCCACCTGATCTCTTCATAACCCGAATCACTCTCCCGGGATCTATGGGACAGGTTTAATATTATCATAATGGAATAACGCATCAGGTTTTACTTTGATCATGGACTGTCCCAAGATGAAATAACTTTATGTCTGTCGGTACTAGATAATTACAATATTAGTGTTCGTCATTTGAGAAGAAGACTCAGACGTCAGGTGAAAAACGACTTTGGTTATGTCGTGATCACGAGAAAAATAAGTCGTGATCTCGATAAAACGAAAAGGGAAACAAAATAAATGCTGTACGTCCTCTACGGACTTCCGTAATGTGGAGATTCGTTGACTCGTTTTTGGGCCTCTCGGTGTCACGTCACGTCACGTCCCGCCGCTCGGCTGCAACCTGCTGCACCACGTGACCAGGCGTAATCACGGAGGCAACATGGCGCTCTCCTCCAGCTGTCGTTTGGCTGCGGCACACAGGCTGTGCGTTAGCAGTGCGCTGGTCGAGGCGCTCACCAGGTTCCGTGGTTCTCCTTCATCCCCCGTGATTGCGCCCGGGACGCCGCACTGGAGCTCGGTGTCCCCGCTGCAGCGCGCCGGCCACCGCCGAAGGTCGCCGAGCTCCGGTCGTGAGGACCGCGGGTCGGAAAAGCGCCGGCTCAGGGGCAGCTTTACGTTGTGGGGCGCCGCCGCGGGTGAGTGGAACACCGTCGTATTCTTTACGTCGTTTTATGCGAGTGTCGTTTTGACTCACAACGATACTTCATTACTGACGCTGCCGATGTTGATGTATCGATGAGTCGGTCTTCACCTAAAAACATCAGTGTTGTATGTGTTGTTTCTTTCAGTCAGATATTTTGACGAGCGACACTTTCACGACTTCACGATTTGAGTCAAAACAGCAAGAGAAAGGTCTTTAACAGTAGAGCGGATGAACATCAATATTTCTGATAGACCTTATTCAGAAATATCATTTGTTTTAGGCACACAAACAATATGCTGGAACTCTATATATGATAGTTTTAGTAGATCACTGTGGCAGTGGATCTGCTTTGGGTAAAAACTGCATTATGATATGACATTATGACTTGCTGAAGTCGCCTGTTTCTGCCTATATGCAGTGCGACCCGCCACCAAATAGTCACATACACTTTGCATTTATTTATTTAAGTTCATACAGGGAAATCAACATGTTATCTGCTGTTTTAATTAAAATGTCAGGTTTAACACAGTTATGACAATAATAATGACATTTTACCAAGATTGAGAAAGTAACAGTAAGCACAATTAACATTTACATTTACAGCATTTAGCAGACGCTCTTATCCAGAGCGACTTACATTTCCTAGTTTCCGGGACAGTTCCCCTGAGAGCAACTTAGGGTTAAGGGTCTTGCTCAGGGACCCAGTGCTGGTAACACAGGTCAGATTCGAACCCACAACCTCTTGGTCTCAAGGCGAGTGTCCTTTCAAAACTCTTATATACCATTAATGAAGCAAAACATCGCCTTCATTTGCCTTTGGCAGAAGTCACATTTGGTTGTGGTGCACTGTGTGCTGTGCTGTGGTGTGTTCACAAGGACAATAATCACTCACTTTCACTTATATGCTATTGCCTGTCTGTTGGCAGTAAAACTGCCCTGATCCTCTGAGAAATGGAGAAGAAAGATGATCCTGTATTGTCTGGCACCAGGACATTACCAGCACATACTTTAAGTAAAGCTGTCACAGATCAGACTTGTTTCATCACATTCCACATTTACCACGTTCCTGGTACATGAGTTAGCATGGACACTGACTGGCTTGTGTCCACGCAGCCCTCATTTCACAGCAGGGCTAGACGTGCTGAATAACCACTATTAAATCATCTAAATTAATATTAGATGAGAGAACCTTTGTTTTCCACTCACATGCAGCTGGCCAACACCCATTGGTGGGTTGTGGTTTTCTTTCCTCGGGTCACTGTTTGTAGATACAAATCAGCATCTGCATTTTATGACCGAACAACAAATCAGCGCTATAAAGGTTCCACCTCTCAGTTTATAGGATCTGCTGGCAGTATTCATGTACCAGATACATCAGGACAACTTCAGAGAACTTGTAAAGTTCGTTCCTCCACAGTTCAGAGCTTTTTTCATGCATACACTGGAGCAACAGCAATTTAGCAATATGGTTATAACGTTTAGGCTTCTCCTTATATGCTGTCATAAGTATGTCCATTATTTTGAAACTTTTCTCTTTATGATGGTACTTAATAAAACAAGTTTTCTATCCTTCCCCAGGCTCTGTGCATGTAAAATCAGTATGGATTATTTTTGTCCCCAGCGTTCTCACTGTTTGGCAGCACGGATGAGAGAACTGAGGCTCAGAAGGCAGAGGACGAAATAATCCTTCTCCTAAAGAAAGCAAAGGTAGATGCTTTAATAAATCTGCATATTAATAACCTCACTGTACTGATACAGATTCATTCATTTTAAGTTCTGATGTTACTTGGTGGGTGGCACAGTCAGAGCGAGAAGCGAGAAGGTCCTGGGTTCCTGGTGTGTAAGCAAGTCAAGTTTATTATTCAGTGCAGTGTGCTTTACAGAAATACTTAAATAAAATGAAAAATAAAGTCAAAGTAAAATGCATAAAGGATGCATGTAAAAAGAATTACTGTGCAAATATTACACAAAATAGGGAGCGGCATGGTGGTGCCGTGGTTAGTGCTGCCACCTCACAGTGGGAAGGTTTTGGGTTCGATCCCCGGGTCTGCCTTGGGACCTTTCTGTGTGGAGTTTGCATGCTCTCCCCTTGTTCGCTCTGGGTGCTCCGGTTTCCTACCGCAGTCAAAAAGCATGCATTATAGCTTAATTGGTGACTAAATTGGCCTGTAAGGTTTGAATGCGACTGTGAGTGTGTGTGACTTGTGGTGTGTTGCCACCTGCCCAGGGCTATGCCCCGTCTTGCGCCCGTAAATCCCCGGGATAGGCTCGCGACCCCATTTGGGATTAAGCGGTTTGGATTATGAGTGAATGGTTAATTTAACTAACACTATGTTAATATTGGCTTAGATGTAAACATGTCTCATCTGTCATGTCTTTCATCATCTTATGTAATTGATCAGCGTAATTACTCTGGAACATGTTTTTGTGTTTTCACAGTACAGTATGATGCTAGGGGAGCTTGATGCAGCAAATGTCTTCTTACATAAAGCAATCCGTCTTGCTCATCAGCACCACCACAACGATGCCATAATCTACACTTACAGCCTGGTACGTCCCAAACTTTGTTGAACCCAAATGTAAGGACAAGCCTCTTCCGATGTTAAGCAGTGGTGCCTTATTTCTGTTATTCCACAGCACGACACTAGAGGTCAGCACGTAGTTGGCAGTACAACAAATATAAACAAATATTCTTGCTATTATTCAGATCTGTCTGTGATTGGTCATACAAATGCACATTTTCTGCTTATCAGTCTCACTAGTTTTCCTTTAAATGGTTTCATCTTAGTAAAATGTGCCTGGTCTTTCCCAACAGATGGCCAACCTGGCCTTCGTTCAGGGTCAGCTGGACAATGTGAGTCAAACTGTGTTTCTGACAGTTCCCAGTTTGAATGCACACATCACTTAAACCTTTATGGTCCTTAAGCAGGCAACAGTTGTGTGTGTTTGTTATAAGACCCGTGTGTTGTTTTACTTTTATAGGCTGAGAAGCTCTTTAAAGCAGCCATGAGCTTTCTGCTGGCTGGGGGAACACCACAGGTGGGCAAGTAGTCCATATAAGGATTAAATGCAGAATATACAAAAATATTCTTTCAGTTCTGTTTATTGAAATGTGCGTGTGTGTGTTGTATATCATGTATATACACTGATTATTCAAAGAAGTAATAATAAATAATATTGTGCCACATTGGCTATATATAGAACAGATGTATTGTTTACTCTGTATTGGTTCTTGCTTTCATATGGGAAAGTCTGAAATCTGGAATATTTCGTTTGTTAAAGATATAAATGGTATCATGTAGAGCTGCAACTATCAATTCTGTTTGTAATTCAGTATTCTATCGATTTTTTTAATCGAGTAATTGGATAAAATCTTTTTTAAAAACAGAAAAAGACAATCCTTTGGTTTTTAGGCCTATTCTAGTATGTGTTAAGTGAGTTAGCCATACACGCTGTACGTTGTTGTATTCAGGACGTCCTGCACTACTTACATTTGTCATAGTTTGATGTGTAAATGCTGATACAGTTATGAAATCAGCACATTTCTGATGAAAACTGACTTGCGCCTGTAGAAATGTTTACTTTGTCTTAGCTTTATGTCAAATAAAAGTGCTGAAACTGTAGACATAACTACCAGAAATAGTAAGAACATTGTCTGTTCTATTGCTGAGTTGCAGAGTTTTTATTATGCACTCTATGGCTTAATATTCTATTGCGGAAACACTTTTTTATCCATTTGGTATGCTTCACAATACAGAATGATTTTTTGATAAATGATCTATATTTCTTCTTTCTAATTGATTACACTACAACATTATAACATTGAAAATATCTGATCAATTGAAAATGAAGAAATACTGATGTTTTGGGTCATTTTGAACCAATTTGGCCTATAAAGTTATTAATTATTTATTTGTTTTGTCTGTAATAAAGGGGACGTTTCAACTGAATTGAGGGTTTTACCGAGTAATGACGCCTACATGCCCGCCACAAACACAGTGCTCGCTAATATCCCGAAAAATGTCATTTATGTGTTTACTTCTGTTTTTGTGCACGGAATATCTCACAAATACTTTCACATACAGAGGGACCAGGTCTTGTCATATATATATATATATATATATATATATATATATATATATATGTGTGTGTGTGTATATATATATATATATATATATATATATATATATATATATATATATATATATATATATATATATATATATATTTGTATCGTTTTAAACGAGTTCCCCGTTCTTTGGAAATGCGCCTCTATATAGTCATTGGAACAAATTATAATTATGCATTAAACATTTTTATAATGGTTTGTCATTTTTATTTTTCTGATTTACTCGGAACAGGATGACAATGCGGTCATTGAAATGTCCCTGAAGTTGGCCAGTATATATGCCTCTCAAAACAAGTAAGTTCTCCATGTCTGTTAGGAGATTTATAAGGGAAATATTCTTCGTAGATGTGTGATTTCACTGATTAAATTAGATCATTATTAATATTGTTTTTGTTAAAGGAATTGCAGGCATTAGGTTACTTAAAAGAGGTGGTACTGCAGGGTTTGAGCAGAACTGTTCATCATGGTTTTAAATAAAGTCCAAGTAAAAAGCCATGCTATTAGTTTAATATACAATTTTCCAAATTTGTCTTGTGAAGATCAGAACCTTGTAAAATCGCACAGTGTAGCAGTATCCTGTTCATTTTACAAAGGTTTCTTCAATTTCTCAGGGCAGGAGAATGTGAAGCTATGTTATACAACATTCACGAAAGTGTTTCACTTCAACACATGTTTTCTATAGGAATGAATTGGCCGAACATGGCTTCCAGTTCTGTACAGAGTCGCTGGAGGCCAAGCTTGAGAAACATATGACCTTTCCTCTGATGAAGTGTTACACAAATTTCTATTCCTCTGAACAAAATGAATAAATCATGGTACAATTTTATATCCCCATAGCCCCTGGCCCCATATGTACGTGGTCAGTATGTGGAGGTTTTCACCACATGGTGCTGCTCTGTGTCTCACAACAGAGGAAGAATCGAGCACACTCGCCGTTGGGGGCTGAGCCTGACGCCGCGCCGTACCTGGCAGCATCAATAGCGGGTTGACAGCAGCCTGCAGGGACTATCGCTGTGCCTCCAGATTCGCTAAGAAGAGCAGGGGAGTTCACCGTGCAACAGTCATAGGCAGCCATGCAGATCAGCCGCCATTCACCAGTGTTTTCAGTGGTACATTTCTGTATCTGCAATAATAAAAAACTGCTGGTTATTATTTAGATTGTTAGAAACATGAGGCTCCAGACCTGGGGGGCTTAAGGGGCTGGAGAAATGGTGATGAACATGAAGTGTACCAGTGTGAATTTGAGTTGGATGCTATATTTAAATAAGCTACTAGAGGGCGGCAGAGACATTTTAATGACATCACTACTGTGCAAACGCTCTGAAAAATAGTTTACCTGAGCTTTCTTTCCGTGTCTTTATGATAGCTTGAGTACCACAAAGTCAATGGGCGATTTTTATTGTTGGTATAAAACACACACAGATCAGCTACTGTATAACATTATGACTACGGATGGGTGAAATGAATAACATTGTTTACCACGTCTTATCAAAGTGACGTGGCTGTGAGTGAGATATATTGTATTAGGCAGCAAGTGAATGTGGTCACTATAGTCAAATGGTCAAGCGTAAGGATTTCAACAACTTTGAAAAGGCCCGAATTGTGATGGCAGAATGTTGGCCAGAATGTCCCAGAAAACCGTGGGTAAAAGCAGCTCTGAGGATGTTCTGGTTTATAGTGATGGAGAAAGAAGGAAACCTTGGGTGATGGTAAATAGGTTTATTGATGCATTCAAGGAGCCAACTCTGGCCAATGTTGTCCAAGAAAATAGAAGGGCTACCATAGTATGGAGGGCTAAGAGTGCCAACATTAAACATATAAATACATCAATAATTAAATAATTAAATGTGTCAATTGTTTAAAAATGGGAAATATATGAATTAATTTTATTCGTCAGTTCGCCCATCAAAGTCAGTGTATGAACAAACGCTGATCTGCCATGACTTTGTGCAGACGTATTGTTTTGGTCTGCACCACAATAAACATACACGCATACACATTACGATAATAAGTCATATTCAATTGCCACAAAATACATGGATCATAGTACCTCGCTAACATGTTGATATTCTTCTAGAAGAATGCTACTCGATTAGTAGCAGAGGCGGCTAATTACTTACCTTGTATAGGTGTAGCAACTGGCTGTGATGACGGAGTTCTTCGCAGAGCTTCTTCTATTAAATTCGTCGCTTCTCCCAACAGCTCCGGACACGTTTTCAACATTTTGTCATGTGTGTGTCACTCAGTTAAGGCCTGCGTCTTCTTGATTATCATGGGTAGTAAAACAAATACTGGCATCTATTGTCTCGAAGTATGTTGATCCATGTATTGATCCATTATTCTGGGATCTATTTGTTTGGAGATAAAGTCAGAGAGGCCAGACTGAGATGAGCTGGGACACGCCCAGAGGAGAGACAATGAGTACATAGGTAGAAGGATGCTGAGGTTGAGCCACCAGGCAGTAGGCTGGAGAGGAAGACCAAAAAGGAGATTTATGGATGTGGTGAAAGAGGACATGAAGAAGGTGTAGGCAGAGGATGGTGAAGATAGGACTAAATGGAGACAGATGATTCGCTGTGGCGACCCCTGAAGCGAAAAGCCGAAAGAGAAAGAAGATTCTGGGATCTATTTGTCTTGACTAGCTGTACAGGGTAACCAATCAGATGTTAGCGACCAGCAGTGACAGGTAAAATTAATTGCGGATCTCGCTGGGCCACTTTGGTTTGCTGCACAATATGAATTTATTTATTTTATCTGTCGTCTGCCCATCAGAATGAACGCCGATCTACTCAAGATGATTGGCTGTCTTGGAGAGATCACGCTTTGTTCAGCCCACTGACAGATAAAATTAATTCATGATGTATGAACGCTACAAAATGAAATACATAGTGAAATAATTATATATTAGGGCTAAGTATCGTTGTTGATTTTCCTGAATCGATTCGATTCGATTCACAAGGTCATGATCCGGCCCCGATTCGATATCGATGACAGATTTCTTTTGCATCATCATTTTAGTTTTGCTTGGTTATAAAATAACTTGTTTTAAAACCCAAGTGTTGCCAAACATCGGCCTTTAGGTCAGACGGTGATTTGAGTTGAGCAGCTTCAGCCATGGCTTCTATTTGGTTTGGGTTTCCGCTCACGTTTATAGCTCTCCTAGCGCGGTCATGAGAAGTAGTGCATAGCCGCAGGAAGAGATCGATCCACAAATTTTTGAATCGATATCGTATTTTTCGAACGTGAATCTTTTTTTTTTTTTACCCAGCTCTATATATTGCATATTTAATTAATCAATAATGTTTTTATTTCCAATTTAAATAATTAATGACACATTGAAGTAATTATTTTATTTCATTTTAAATAATTCATGACACATTTAATTAATTATATTTTTATTTCCCATTTTAAATAATTAAAGCCACAATTAATTAATGATGATTTTATTTACCATTTTAAATATTTAATGGCAATTTAATACTTATTTATCTTAATATTTCCAATTTTAAACAATGACACATTTAATTATTTAATTATTGACGTATTAATATATTTAATTTTGGCAATTTTAGCCTCCATATCATAGCTCAGATTAAGGAAAATGTCAATGCTCTTTCCAATAGAAAGTGGTCAGAACACCCAGCACATCACGGGTTGTTGCATATGCTGCTGATTGATGTATATGGGCTGATACTGATATGATTTCAAGTAAGTTTATATGTAATGACTGAGAAATGCCAAAAAAGAAAGGAAACGGACCCTTTACCATATTGTCATTGAGCAGTTTGTCCACTATTGACTTTTTATTCATTTGTTTATTATATTTAGTTGTACCCCATTTGTTCTATTCAATAAAACATGCTTTATAGTAAAACGGCTTTAGGTTCAGAGTTTAAAAAATATAAACATACAACAAATGTTAGGTAAAAGCTTTTGTGTTCCTAATGAAAACAGCATCTGTAAAAAATCAGTCATTGTCTTCTTCAAAATTAGGCAGTTTAAAAGTGAGTGATTATTTATCATTGTGAACGCAGCACGGCACACAGTGAACCACAACAAATGTGACCTCTGCATTTGATCCATCCATGAAGGAGCAGTGGGCAGCTGACATGGGAGCACCCAGGAGTAGTGTTTGGGGACGGTACCTTGCTCATGAGTACCTCAGTGGTACTCTTATCGTCACGGGCAAACGCCCTAAGATCAACTGCCCCAGCCAGTAAAGTAAAATATTCCTCAAGTATAAAACATATATAAAATATTCTTCATTTTACCCTCCTGTCTGTTTTGCTTTCTTCAACAACAGCACCAGTCAATATTTTAAGGCTGATGTGTTTCTGGTGTAGACGCTGGAAAGGACAGAGCGACGGCTATTGTGATGAGGCGCTGGCTCAGGTGAAGCGGGCAGTGGAGTTGGGTCAGGCGTCGGGGCACCCAGAACAGCATGTGCTGCTGGGAAACATGGCAGGGATTTTAATGCACAAAGGTAGGAGGCCTTTTCCCTTTTATCTTAACAAAAATGTCCTCAACATACGTATAAAGCTGCAGTCACACAAAAAGTGGATTTGTAAATGTTGCAAAGTTGAGCATCCCAAACCAAAAGTAATAATAATCATTTTGTGTTTGTGCAGTTTGTCCACCTTTGACTTTGTCTTTTTATACATTTGTCCCTTATTATATTTTTTGTGCTTTTGTTAAAAGTGCTACTCATTACAGTAAAACAAGTATCATCAAAAATGAACAAAATAGCTTTCCTAGCTGTGAATACTTTGTTTCAAACTGAAGCTTTCGCAACAGCAGTAATAAATATTTTTTTGTTAATAAAAATGTTTAATGAATGAATAATGTACACAATACATTAACCCACATCAACATTTGCTTAGCAAATATCACACTCCTGCCTCACAGTTTACAGCTGTCCAGGATTTAACGTGTTGGGAGGGATTTTTGTAATCTGTTAGTGCAACACTGCAGAAATAAAATGATTTGTTTTGGTTTGATGAGCACCACTCATTTCAAGCTCAAAAACGTCTATTGGTCTCAAGAGAAAATTCGCAGAACAAAGTTAAAATGGTTTGAACTCGGCCAATTTTCACCCGAATCAGTTTCAAAACCGGATCTTTCATATTACTCGAATTCGTCCAATTCTTTGTGTCCTGCTATGCTAGTGTGACTGCAGTTTAACATCGGTAAAGATACAGCACCTTTGTATCTTGAATGTTGGGTTTTTTTTTGGTAAATTTGTCACCATATTTCTCATATCCTGAAATGCAACATTCAGAAGCCTTTACACTGGGTCATGTTGTTGTGTCGCTTGGGTCAGGGGAGTTTGACGAGTCCCTGAAGTTGTACGAGGAGGCTCTGAAGCTGGCGCAGGCAGCCGGGGACCAGGAGGCGGTGGAGCAGATAGAGGAGGGTCTGAAGGAGCTGAAAACGAGGCAAGTAGAACATGACAAGAGCACCAGCGAGGAGTCGTCTGCCGAGCAGTGACCAGACATAAGGTCTTCGGCCAAATCTCACACTCCGGGCTCACGAGAAAACCCTTCCATCGAACTCTGAATGGTACTGAAGTGTGTGTCTGTCTGATGAGGACTCTGCACAATATTCTTTGGTCTGTTCTAATTGCTGGGGCTGTTGCTCTGGCCATAATCTGCACTGCCATTTTTGTCCCCCGAGGGACATTTGAGCACATCCTACACAACACTCCATACCCATCTAAAGTTTCCTATCAGAGAAGTCCTGTGGTGTCAGTTTGTAATGAGAGATGCCTAAAAGTGCTTGAGGTATCAGCTCCTGCGGAAAATCCAAGAACGAGTGTAAGGTGACGAGAAGCGGTGATGCTATAATTTTCCAGCGTGACCACTTGTCATGTCTGGACTTTTGGGAAGGGGAAACGAATAACTAAGCAAAGGACACACATGACGATTGTTCATCATCCGACCCTTTTAAACCCTCTTATGGTTTTTCCTGTGGCATTGTTGTGACATACAGTATAAACCTGCAAACGCAGTTGTGTGTGCTCTTATTTTAAGCCATATTTCAGAGTTGATGTTTTGTGATCGTGGTTCAAAAATATAGTTTGGAAATGTCCTACTTTTTTTGCAAAACAAGAAAATGACCACTAGATGTCACTAGTTGGAACTAATATAATGACGCTCTCCTGAAGAACTTGAGAATAAATTACAACCAATGAACCTCAGCTGTTCAACTTATTTTCTGTCTTCTCTCAGTTTGTAGCAGCAAAATCCTCTCCAATAATATTGTTTCTCCCCTTCTTGGTGCTGTGAACTTAAATGAGGCTTTTGGCAAGGTTCATAAAGGTAAAAAATGTTTAGGTGTGAGTTTAAATGATCAGAAAATTCACATTTCTTTAGCTAGAGCAGGGAATGAATATTCTTTTTCTACCTTTAATATAATTGCTCATTACTGTTGGTGCAATTATTGGGACTTTTCTAAATGTGTTATTAATCAGTTAGTGACTTTTAAATAATGAATCATTTTCTTTAATGTTTTGATATCGGCATCATTCCAAATAGGATTTTAAAAGCAGAAAGGTTAAATAATCACTTTACTGATCCACTGGTAAAACTATTAATTACCTGTGTTTTTTCTGTGAAAATGTCTGTGTGCTTCCAGATAAGAGTTAAACATCATTGAGGGTCATGTTAATCTTTAGCTCCGTGCCTTTGTCTTCATCAGCACCATGTGGAGATGTTCTCATGACTGGCTTCCTCTGGCTGTCATGTCATCATATTCCCTGCACCCAATCAACTTCAACACAGCGCCAGCGTGACCCGCAGGTTAACCAGTGACGACTGAAGATGTGTCAGTTTAGCCGGCTCAGGAATGTATTTTTTGTCCGTCTATTCCAATGATGTTAGTAATCTGTAACATCTGTAACTACTTTATGGTTGACTGATACAACCGTAATGATCAAGTGCTGTGCTACAATGGTTTCTGGTGCGTTTTTTCAAAGGCTCATGAGAAGTTTTTGGGATTTGAGTTTTGGGCAGTGCGGCTTGACCCCAAAGATGTTGCACAACATATCGGTGGATGCCAATTAATACCGTGACGACCCAGGCCCTTAATCCTGCCTGATTCCCTAAATTAGATTTTCAGGGATACAGAGTTAATGTGTGTATACAAGGTGGGAGACTATGAGCCTCTGTCTATGAGTTCTTTAATTAGTGTTTGAGCACTGCAGAGCTGCAGCTCAAGATTCCCATCACCTGCCCTGCCCAGGAAGGTCTTTAAAGACCACACGGAGAGAAGTAAATACCGTAAACAGGACGGTTGCTGATCTTTCTCAGCATATTGCGCTCACGTCCCCTGTAGCCTTGCGATTATGGGCTTAAATATCATCTCCACTCCGTCGAGTGCTGCAGTGACACATCCGAGCTTGGGTGTTTTGGGTTTTTGGCAGGTTTCTGCGATGCTGTGCCTTAACGCCAAAATAACCTCCATATGCTCCTGCCTCCTGCGGCCTGTTTGAGCGGAGCGTAATTGCTAGCTGAACTTCTCTGTCTATAAGGGGAAATGAAGATTTATGGGAGCCTTGTGCGTCATGCCAAAAATCTTGTTCGTTGGCTCCTGTGGTGTGGTTTCACGTGCTTTGACAGCAATTTTAGAAGAGCGCAGAGTCTCCAGATGTTGGACGCACCTCCCGTCCTTGTTGTTTGAGATGCTCCTCTTTATATGGAGCGTTGCGCAAGGTACTCGACTGGCATGATGGCAGCTTCTGTCTTGAGTTTAATCTTCAACACACATGGTGGTGGTGGAATTTGACCTCTTCTTGGAAAATGTTGGCCATCCCCTTTAATAGTAGCCCATAAAGGAATAATTTTTGAGAGTAGAAGACAGTGCTAACAGCTTGTACACAAGAAAAGGCCTGAGAAGAAAGATCAAATGAGTGTATAAAGGTGATGCTGAACCAAACCTATTGCAGCCATTAGGGCCTTGTAGAATTTTTCTGTATATACATCGCCTCCAGCCTATGCCAAGAACCATTCCTGTAGTACTCCTGCTAAACACTTCATTATCTGCCATATCGGTTGTGAGAACATCACATATCAAGGTTATAAATCTGTAAAGCTGACATGGACCCTCATTTGGAAGAAAACACACAGTTCCAGGTTTTGACCGTCTGTTCCCATGCTCCACCCTGCGCCTGCTACAAGTGCCCCCTAAATTCACTTAGGCTGTGCAGACAAACATTTAAGACAACGGTGATTTGCCTTTATTGAATTTTGGTGCGGTGTGGAAAAGATAACAGTGCTACGTGTGCGGTGTCAGTGCGGTTTCCCTGCTGAGCTGTTGGGGTGTTTCGGAGACCGTATTACCTGAAGCCTCACGGGTTAGTCTCTCTGAGATGCTGTAGAATTAAGTCTTCTGTGTGTGTGTAAGAGAGGGAAACGAAATATGAAGAAACTAAACTTAATGCGAAATCTTAGCTGGAGACGTGAGATTTGCTCTGGCAAGCGGGGATGAATTCCAGATGTTTGTTGGAGGCCTCAGTTTTAAGTGTAATATTAACTTCTTACCTCTCACAGACATGTGCCCAGCCAACCTTGCCTCACTTCCCTTCTACATGGCAAAAGCATTCAGGTGCTTATGTAAAATGATGTGGTTAGTGATAATTGCAGCAGGGGGCTTGAGAGACTTTTATTTTGTTCATAAACCTTCAGTAGTGAATTCTCTAACTCCTCCACGATTGCCTCCATCTCCATATTGCCCTGTCTCCATTAGTTACATTTCTACTTTACAGTTCTGGTGAAATTGGTGTGCAGGTCAGGGGTTTTGCTTCTTTAACTTGACCTCTTGTGTTAGCGGTAAAGTCTTAACAAATTTGGTTTAACCATTATTAGAGAACTCGGTGCTGAGGCCTTGCATGCGCCTCAGACTCAAATTCTCCTGCCCATTTTTATTTATGTGCTTCCCAAACGAGATGCCGATGGTTCACTCCCATGTTGCATCAGTTCATAGTTCAGAAAAAAAATGCAAAAGAGCAATGAGAGTAAAAGCAGGAACCCTGAACAACTTGTGAATTGATCACCAAAACTAATGCAGAAAAATGAGTGTACAGACCATCTCAAGAAATTAGAATATCGTGGAAAAGTTCAGTCTTTTGTCACTCATTTCAGAAAGTGAAACTAAAAAAAACCCAAATTCAGTGTCTCAGAAAATTTGAATATTACATAAGATCAATTTTAAAAAAAGGATATTTCAAACAGAAATGTCAGGTTTCTGAAAAGTATGTTTGTTTCTATGCACTCAATACTTGGTTGAGCTTCCTTTTGCATGAATTACCGCATCAATGCGGCGTGGCATAGAGGCGATCAGCCTGTGGCACTGCTGAGGTGTAATGGAAGCGCAGGTTGCTTTGATAGCGGCCTTCAGGTCATCTGCATTGTTGGGTCTGGTGTCTCTCATCTTCCTCTTGACAATCTATGGGGTTCAGGTCAGGCGAGTTTGCTGGCCAATCAAGCACAGTAACACCATGGTCATTGAACCAGCTTTTGGTACCTTTGGCAGTGTGGGCAGGTGTCAAATCCTGCTGGAAAATGAAATCAGCATCTCCATAAAGCTTGTCAGCAGAAGGAAGCATGAAGTGCTCTAAAATTTCCTGGTAGATGGCTGCGTTGACTGTGGGCTTCAGAAAACACAGTGGACCAACACCAGCAGATGACATGGCACCCTAGATCATCACTGACTGTGGAAACTTCACACTGGACCTCAAGCAACATGGATTCTGAGCTTCTCCACTCTTCCTCCAGACTCTGGGGCCTTGACTTCCAAATGACATGCACAATTTACTTTCATCTGAAAGGAGGACTTTGCACCACTGAGCAACAGTCCAGTTCTTTTTCTCCTCAGCCCAGGTAAGACGCTTCTGACGTTGTCTCTGGTTCAGGAGTGGCTTGACACGAGGAATGCGACATTTGTAGCCGGAACCCTGTACGTAGTGGCTCTTGACGCGCTGACTCCAGCCTCAGTCCACTCTTTGTGAAGCTCCCCCAAATTCTTGAATGGATTTTGCTTGACAATCCTCTCAATCCTGCGGTTATCCCTGTTGCTGGTGCACCTTTTTCTACCACACGTTTTCCTTCCACTCAACTTTCTATGAATATGCTTGGATACAGCACTCTGTGAACAACCAGCTTCTTTAGCAATGACCTTTTGTGGCTGACCCTCCTTGTGGAGGGTGTCAATGTCTGTCTTCTGGACATCTGTCAAGTCAGCAGTCTTCCCCATGATTGTGTAGCCCACTGACCCAGACTGAGAGACCAATTAAATGCTCAGAAACCCTTTGCAGATGTTTTGAGTTAATCAGCTGATTAGGGTGTGACACCATGACTTTCCAATATTGAACTTTTTCCACAACATTCTAATTTTCTGAGACACTGAATTTCGGGGTTTCCTTTATCTGTAAGCCATAATCATCAACATTACAAGAAATAAAGGCTTGAAATATTTCAGTCTATGTGTAATGAATCTATATGAGTTTCACTTTCTGAATCAGTAACAAATAATATTGAACTTTTTCACGATATTCAAATTTTTTGAGATGGCCTGTATGTACACACAAGTTCGTCCAACTGCTGCTACATTGCATTAGTTGCATTCATGTGAGAATAAAATCACAAGAGGGTTGCAGTGTTGAGAACGGAGCTAACGTAAAAAAGCCGAGCCTTTAATGCTGGAACAAGTCATTTTGTTTGGCTTGTGCTCAGCCTAGTAAGCCATTCCCACATAGTGTTAAACACGTGGATGATAATGAGCTTAAAGCGTAAATGTTAGTGTCTGCTACACTGCGGACGTCCCACCGGCACAACAACAAAAGCTCTCCCGTTTTGCAAATCTTTACAAATGTAATCAGATTAACTTTCCTCACATGCGATGCTGTATTTTCCCACTCCGCTTTATAACTGAGCCCCTGTTTACAACGACACACTGACCTGACTGACAAACTGACAACGTCTTTCTGCCATGGGCTGATTAGTGCTAATTATTATCAACACGGACAAAGGGAAGGTAAAGATGAAGTGTTCCCACAGCTCATCTTTTTCCCCCCTCATTCATTTCTGTTATTAGTGTCAGCGTAGGTGAGGCCCGATTGGAAAAGTAAACTGAAATTACATGCTGTCCTCTGCTTTCACGCAACAAAGAGAAGTTGTGACGTTGATGAGTCATGAATCACTCAAGGTCAGCCGTTCTCTTGTCAAATTGAGTCAAATGCCTCAATTTGCTAACATTCCGATTCTCATTGGCAACGTAAGGGTTTCATTCCTCACTGTTTGATATTGATTTGTTCACAGTGGGGATTGACTTAGTGATGAGGCTAATTCAAACTAGTTTGTCCAAAGACTGTGCCTATTAATAATCTAACAGCAGGCAAACTGCTTCAGAATCACGTGTCCTAAGGGTCTGATCTGGCTCTGAGTGGCAAGATATGTATATATGCCACATTTCTTCAAGAAACCAGTAACCAAGTTCTATTCTGAAAACGTGAATGATGAGGTCACATTTTGGGCAAAACGTATTTTCTTAAAGGAATATAATAGGAAAATGAGATGAAGGGTTTCCTTTTTGTCTGAGTCAAACTGAGATTTGTTAGTACTCCCCTACCGACTGAGAAAAAGGGATCAGGGATGAATTGAAGTGTACACACAAGGATGACAATAGCAGGAAAAGGCCCTGGGGGTTAAAAGAACAGAGGTTATGCTTCATAAGCAGACCTGCATTTCCACACCATTAGTTTGCAGTATTTTTGCTGCCCTTTGAGCTGTTTTGCTAGTGCTGTATTACAGTAAGGATCAACAAAGGCAAAAACACACCGTTTACAAGGACATGGTGTGACAAAAACACAGACTATTTGAAATGTAAATGCACAACTGAAAGGGGAAAAAAAAACCTATCATCCACACAACACACACAAACACACATGTACGCCTATACACATACACACAAACACAATGGGGTGTGAAATTGTGGGGGCTAATCTCTATGTTGTACGTCAATGAATGTGACCGTGTTGTTACTGCTCTCCCTGCCACTCTCCTCGTTCCCTGAGGATTTAAAGGCTGACCGATTAACACACGTACATGTCTCCTTATAAAGGTTGCTGTTTTAAAGAGCACCCTCACTCTCCTCGCCGTGCCCTCTGTAAACACGCCGGGGCCGTAGGACCCTGACCCTTACGGGGCTTAGTGGGGCAGCCAAGGTTAGAAGCCGAGGCCTTGCATCTGCCACTGTGAGCTGCTCTCTGCTCTCTGCAGCGGGCTGAATTTACTGCCTTAGTTTTAACAAGCTGTTTTACTAGCAGTTGTTCTTTCTTTAGACAAGTGAGAGAGAAAACAATCCACTCAACACAGCTGGGATGCACAAAGGAAGGTAAGTTTTTTTTTTTTGTGGCGAGTGTCAGGTTGAATAAATCTCTGACATTAAACCTACAATGAAAGGATTAAATGATTAAATGATATGGTCTCATAAATGGAGGCAGGTTAGACTCGGCCTGGATATTCGTCATAGCCTTTTGGTCATTACTTTCTTGTGTGTGTGTGTGTGTATACATATATATATATATATATATATATATATATATATATATATATATATATATATATATATATATATATATATATATACTATAGTTGATGATATCCAGGCCAAACCTCCCAAGTTGTTCATGCATGTCAGTATAGCCGGTTGGTTCCCAAATTTCAGATTCCTTTAGTAGCTCCTACTATTTCTTCTCCGTTCCTTAATCCAAATACAAATCTCTTTGTCGCTGGGTTAGACGGGCAGCGGGGAGCAGGGAATGGCTTTAACAGTGCGTTTTTTTTAAGTAGATGTAATGTAGAAAGAATCCGGGCAGATTTGCGTCGAGGTGATGTGTCGAATTAACGCCAGCGGATTACTGTTCAACGTGCTTGGTTTGCAGAAGCGGCGGCTTCGTGTCAGTTTAACGTTAAGCCCGACCTCCACGGCCACGGCCACGTCCACTGCTACTGCTGTTCACTAGACTCGGGGATGTGAAGCTTTTCCTCAGCGACTTTCTCCAAATGTGTTGGCAGCTTTTTCAAGGAAATGAACCGACCGAGGCAATAAAACGTACAGCAAGGACGAGGGCGAGTCGGACAGCAGCTGTTGGTCAGTATTTCAGTAGTCTGTATTCGCTTCGCCCGTCTGCGACTAAAAAAATCCCCTTCGCTCGATCTGTGTGTGTGTGTGTCTGTGTGTGTGTCTGTCTGTGTGTGTGTGTGTGTCTGTGTGTGTGTCTGTGTGAGTGTGTGTGTGTCTGTATGTGTGTGTGTCTGTCTGTCTGTGTGTGTGTGTGTGTGTGTGTGTCTGTGTGAGTGTGTGTGTCTGTGTGTGTGTGTGTGTGTGCAGAGCGTGTGTGACTAATGGTTTTTGGATGGCTATAAGGACATTTTTGTTTGCGAGAACCTGTTCTCATAAGGAAATCTTAGAAAAGATTCAGATTTCCTTTGGAAAAACTAAGTGAAAAATAATTCCCTGATTGTTCTCAAAAGCCTAAGATTTGTCTGATTTTTGTAGCTTTGTGAGGACGGTTCTGATAGGGTCTGATAGGGAAAACGTGAAAGGATTTACATTAGAACTTAATTATGGGAGTTAGTGGAAGGATCTCATAGAGATAAAGCCTCTCTCTCTCCTTTATTTCTTGGACTGCTTTGTGCATGTGTCTTATGGCAGCTTTTTGGATGGTTGTGAGGATATGGTTTCTTTGTGAGGAGCCATTTCTCATACAGAAAATGTTTTATAGAAAAGGTTCAAGTTTTCTTTGAAAACTTAGTGAATAATAATTGCTTTTGGTTACTGAGGCTTGTGGTTTGGTCTGTGTATATGTTTAGGACCCAGTTATCCCCAAAAGCCTAAGATTTGTCAGTTTTTTGGGGACGGTTCAAATAGGGAAAAAATATGGAAACTTTTCAGGTTTCAAAGTCAAAGAGTGAAAAGATTTATTTCAGTAACAGTTAAATCTAATAATTATGGGAGTTAGTGAAAGGACCTCATAAAGATACAGTCTCTCTCTCTGTGTGGAGGTGCGGTCAGTGTCAGGCTTAAATTATAATTGCTTGATGTGCTGCCTATTTTGTTGTGATGTGTAGTGATTCATTTGGGCCGTTGTATTTATTTAGGCTGATTGTGTTTAGACGAGAAGCTCTTACATGCCTCTCAGTCATTCGTTTAGACGTGCCGTAATGCCGGCTACAGTGTAGGGGAAAAACGGTCTATATTCCATTTCCCCCAAAAATTCCTCCTGGCACGTGGAAGTTTGTCATTTGCCTGACTGCCTGAATCATGTGGGAGGCGAAAAGACCGTGAGGTTTATTTCCATGCTCAGAACTGGACCAGGCAGAAGGAGCATTTATCATGTTAAAACATATCATTAGGCCTGAGTTTTAATTGAAAAGCTTTGACTTTAAAATAGTAATGTGACTGGCAAATAAATTGAGTAGAGGTTTGCATGGAAGTAGTAAAATTTTGATTAAAAAGCAATAGCAGTTACAAAAATGTGTATATGTGGAATGTTGGAGAATGGATATGTGTGTGTTTGGGCAGGCAGGTTTTTTTTGATGATCTGGTTGACCCTAAAAGACAGGGAAACCTGAGACTATAAATGTAAATATAAATATATTTTTGTGTGTGAGCCCTGGTCCACATAAGAGAAAATTCTAAATCTTTTTGAAAATCAGAAAAGGGACAGGGAAAAAAGAATTACTTTTGGTTAGGTTAATGTTACTCTAGCATTGATTATGTCTAGTCAATATGGGAGTCAGAGGAAGTATCTTGTGAAGATAAGGTCTGTGTGTGAGAGAGATTTTGTTACTCAAGTTGTCAGGCACATTACTTCCTGCACCGGTGGCTGGTGATACAGCACCACAGACTTTGTCCCAGAATGGATTGTAGTTCATGTAAAATGTGTTAACTCTGTATTTGCAAAGCAAAAGTGCAGTAGCTTAATCAGTTTCATACATTAGCTGATAAAAATACTATTCAGTATTCAGTGGGTATCTCCCAGAGGTTGGTGAATGGTTTCCCTGTAGTCTCACCTCTTAGTCATGTTTAAACCTAGTTCTGTAAGGAGGAGACTATTGCCACATCATTGTTAACTTTATTACACAACACACTTAAGTTTCAATATACTATTGGTGGTTGTTCTCCAAAGAAAGGCTAATGTGAGCCAAAATGATGACTGGTACATTAGGAATGTGATTTAACAACTGGTCAGTCTTGGCATTTGACTGTTTGAGCTGTGTGTGAAGTCCAGTGAAAATACACTGGTTCTCAGTGCATATGTGATGTTCTGGTGAGTTTAGCTATAGTGTTGCCCAAACACACCTGACCTCTCTAATCAAGGTCAACAATGAGCATCTGTTCCTGCTGACTGTCTCCGCTAGAGAAATATGCCTGACAGATTTCACTACGGTAAACATGGCGATTTGATTTTGTATTGCATGTTTAAGATGTGTATGCCCTGGCAATTCTGCTGCAGTGCGTTGTCATGTCTGTATCAGAGTATTTTGGGGAAGCTAGACCAAAGTTGGCTTCATGTGATATCAGATTTTTTTCTTCGTATGATTTGAACCTCACCTGAGCAATGACCTTCATGTGATAAATGATATAATTCATAACTACAAGTGGAAAATCATTTTGAAAGAAGAACAAAAACATTTGTCTTCTTTACAGCCTGCTTCTAACAGTAAATCAGCCAAACGTGACACAAAGTTGCATAAAAACACCCTAATCCAGTTGCTGTTAAAGCAAAAATACATTCTCCATGTTGTGTTGGTTATTTTCGACATAGGCCTTTCTCCAGTTGTTAAGTCATCTTTCCATGTCGTAACTATGACTTTTTTCATGAAAGAAACAATTTTGCAATTCTTTTTGCAAGAAGGTACAGTTTTATAATAAATACTAACAATAAATGAATAAAAAATACTGAAAAGATAAAAAGTTATGGGTCGTCATTAAGTAACGTTACATTCATGACACAGGGTTAGCAAAGTTTTTCCCTATGAGCGGATAAGCAGCCAAGTTTCCATCCAGTTTTTTTGGGCCGTTTTGTTATCGATGAACAGAATATGCGTAAAAAAAAATGTGCGAAATTTGCTGTCTCCAGCCTGTTTCCATCCAACTGGCTTTTTATCGATAAAATGGTGTGCGTGTTGACGTCATCCCCCCCAAAACTAACTGTCGCATAGGTTTTGGTGTATCGCAAAAAAAAAAAATCTGCCCTTGAGCCGTTTCCATACATCATTTTGTGTATGTCGCAAATTATCTACCTTTTGTTTCCCACGTGACACCCCCCTCCGCTAAACAAAGAAACAAAGTGATGGAGAGATTATTCAGACAGTTTTTTTTATTTGCCAGCTTACTGTTATTTCATTTTCACAAAGAATTGGAATTGTACAAGATATCTGAAGACGACAGCAGAATGAAGCAGCTGCTTGTCTGACAGCCCTAGAGCTCGAAGAAAGTGCCCCAGTGCGACGAAACCCACGTGATGAAAATGTATCATGTGACACATTTATTTGCGTTAAAGCCCTTTTTTTCCGACAAAAAGTGTTTCCAAAGTAGTTTTTGCGACATCTGAAGTATCGATATAGACGTTATGCGCTAAAGTTAAACGGAAAAATATTATGTCGATATTTACAAAATTTTATCGATAATTACCATTTCCATCAGCCATATCGGTAAAAAATTTGAAGCGCTAAATATTTTTTTGCAAAAACTCCTTGGATGGAAACCTGGCTGGTGAAGCCCCAAACTCACTTTTTCCTCTCTGGAGCATGGCGGGTTAACGCGGCCCCGCCCCCAGACGCGCTGCTCTTTTCTTATTGGCTGGCAGTCACTAGCGGGCTCGAGTTCAACGAGCGAGCGAGGCTGCGAGCGCGGGTGCGCGCGCGAGGGAGCGAGCGACCACGCTCTGGGGCCGGCGCGTGCAGCCCGGTACCGCGGCTAAGTTGTCTAACGGTTCACACACCGACAAGGTGAATAAACGTCGAATTCCCGGATTCGGTGTCATTTATGCCCTTATAGAGTGGGTTATAGAGTGGGACAGGGTCAGAGACGTGCCGTTTGATTACAGTAGTGACCGCTGGAGTACGGTACGGGAACGAGAGAGCTAACGGCTAAGACCGAAGAGGCTAAACGTAACGTGAGAAACGTTAATGAAAAGTTATTACGGTCAGTCGGGTTTATAGTTGATAAACGCGCTTAACGTTTTAGTAATTGAAAACGCGAAACGGTTTCAGCGCTTTTCGATGCGCAAGCGTGGGCTTTAAATGTGTGAACTGCGCGACGCGTAGTAACGGCAGGTGCGGGAAGCACGAGCATCACGGCAACGTTACAGGTGAGGATTTAAAGTCAAGGATAAAAAATTAAAACCTCTCATGCGCTATTGTTTTTATAGTTGAAGTGATCATGCAGAACTATTGTTTGTATTTACACTCAAAGCTACACGAAAAATATTTGGAGTTCCAGACTTGCAAATGATCACCTTACTATTCTAATAATTCATTATTTTTTTGACTTTGTTTTTGACTGTGTATATTTGCTGGAATACTTTTTCAAGAAAGTTTATTATATAATTATACAGTATTTACCTCCTAATGATGACTGAAACTAATGATTAAACATTGTTACAACACATCATGTAATCGTTACTCTCTTTACCTGGTATTTTTTTTCTGTGTGGATATATCACTTTTTACTTGAGACCCTTGAGCATAGCAATATACATAGTTCATATATGTTTATAGGGGTGAATAGATTGCAGCGCTCTGCAGTTAGGGTCCTGGGCTACTGAGCACAATCCAAGTTGTCTGAATTTGCATTCAGCTGTACAAAAGTAATTGGTCAAACCTGACAGTTGAGGACAGTTTACCAGACATTATTAGGGTGTTATTCTCAAAAGTGTTAATGGCTATAATATCAAATTCATTGTTGCCCTTCATTCATATCTCCCTTTGTTGTTTTGGTAGATATAATGGACTTAACATGTTGATGGTGAAGTTCTATGTACTTTCTTTGAGCAGGTGCACTTTGTGTCTTGGCGCACAGTTGTATGACAGAGTGTGTGTGAATGCATGTGTTAGACCTTAAAGATCAAACATTGCACCAGAATGTTGTATTTTTGTGGGATCTGAGGGGTGTGCTTGTGTATTTAGAGATATTTCGGAGAGTTTAGGTGCTGGAGCTGTATTGTTGAGTCATGTCCTCTTGGTCACATGTTTATCAGAGGGCTAAAGGAGGAAGCCAGAGGGAGGGAGGAGGAAAGGCTATGAGTGGGCATTTGGTGGTTAAAACTTGGTAGTGTGTGTGGGAGATGTGAAGAAGGAGATAGATGGAGAGAGAGAGAGGGAGGATAAGGTAAAAGGGCAGTGTGACACTTAAGCCAGTGAAGTGGTGCTGTTCACCAATCACAGACCTTTCTTTTTTCCTTCAGCCCCGCCCTCTCTCCTCCCTCATTCTCTTTCTCTACCACTCCGTGCCGGCTCGGGTCCACAGTCGGGTTTGCTGTCGCACTAAAATGACCGCTGTGGCTGTAGGTTCCCTGCAGTAAGCTCTCCAAGGTAAGACTGGCTTCTCTCTCGTTATTTTTCTCTCTATTTCCTTCTGTCTGTGTGTGATTACTGGTCCCCCTGCTGCATATCACAGCCTCTTTCTGTCCGCCAGCATGACAAACTGCACTCTCACCCCTCCTGTCAGTGTCACTCAACTCGTATCACACACCAGTTCAGCTTTCCCGAGACTGTGCTCTTGTTTGTGTTTCACATTCGTTTTTTTGTTTTTTTTTTTACTATTTTTTTGTCTCAGATCTAGAATTTTCTTTGTAGTGGCTTGTTGCTGTATTAGACCGTGAGGCTGTCCGAGTGGAAATGAATGGGCGAATGTGTCACAGTTCATCCGAAAAACCTTAACAGCCCTTCCTGTCTAACTAAATGTTTCCTGCCAGACTGTTAAAGAGATTTTTTTGCTCTTTCTGCTAAAACCATCCAAGCTGCTTCGCTGCCCTGCATCAATGCTGCTTTCATTCTGGGTTGTGAGCACTTGGAATGCGGCTGTCCTGTCCTCCATCCCAGTGTGGCGATGATAATAGGGTTTCCAATTACACACCATATCAATACAGCAGGGACTTTGGCTCCTACTAAGAACTTTTCAGGATTCAGCGCAATCTTTGTGAAATGTTTAATCACAGACAGAGTGACTTATTAACCTATTTTACTAAATCTCATGCCAGGTTAAGGTGGTAACCATTGTATGGAAGTACGGACTGTGTTAATACTTGGTGTGCAGAGGGCTCTCGCTTTGTGTAAGTGATGTGTTTAAGTGTCTGATGGCATTCTTTCCATCACTGCCCACTCAGTGAAGGTACTAAAGTGTTGAAAATGGTAGAGAGGACATGAGTAGGCCACTAATATTTATAGATTCTTGGTAGAAATTCTACCCTTAATTGCTTTATATATTTATTTGGATTTCCTTTCCTTTATTTAATTTTACATGGATAGGAGAGCTTCATTAGAGGACTTTTGTGTAACACTGTGTCGGATATTTACAGGCTCTGGTAACGAGGTTTTGTGTGTGTTTGTTCCTGATCGAAAACACAGTCTGGTGTCTTAAAGCTTGTATTGTCACTTAAGTAGAATTTCCCTTCTTCATTCCCACTGCGGTAAGTCTGTTCTTCTTGTTCCCTCACAGTCACATGCTCACAACAAGCCTCTGTTCAGGAGGACAAAAACTAGGAAGCAGGACCCAAGATGAGGGTTCCAGAATGTACGAAGAAAGGGGTATTCTGAAGCTTGAGAAATGAAAGTTCGCACTTGGCAAGCATTGTCCGTCTAGCGCAGTTTGAATTGGGAGACCCGAGCAGGAAGTTTAAAGCAGCGTCTAGAGGAAGTGGATAACAGGCATGCTGTAGAAACCTTCAGCAGAACTGCAGAGCTTTCTGAGGTGGTGCTCAAACATCAAGTTTCCCACAAAGGGGCCATAAATGGTCTTTTCTGTTCAAGCTAATTTTTTGTTGAATGAAAACTGTTGATGTTAAGGGCTTTTATGTGTGTGGAAAAATTAGCCACAGAGAGAATCCCAGTCTTCTTATCTAGCCTGTGCCTTCTAGCTGAGAGATGACCGTGACCGTGACCATGTCGATTTTCTATATTTATTTATCTGCTACACCTCGTCAGTTATATAAACGTATCAGTGTTAAAGTATATTATTGCAAACTGTAGATTATACATTTTTTTTAATGATGTTATTGTGGAGAAACTGGAGCTTGATAAGTTGCTGGCTGATCAACTGACATGCCACTTGAAATGAGGTTCTCAATTTAAAGCAAATTGTTGTACTCTATTTTGCAGTCGTAAGTCTATGTAGCTAGAAGTGTTTTACATCACAGCTTTGACTTGTATAAAAAAGGATGACACTAGGAATTTTACACTGACTCATTTCTGTGTTTTTTCCGTGTTGGCGGCACCTTATCATGCATTGAGTTTAATAGAAATGAATCACGAGACATGTGATGCAGAGTGCCTCCATCCTCAAGCACCGCGATATAGTTTTGCCGTTATTACCTTGATCCAGGGGCGTCTGCCGATATCTTAGTGCGGTAGTGTTGACCTTGGCAAGATGAGGACCGTCCTGGCAGGACTGCAGTGGGGCTCGTCTGGCAGCTACGCCACAATGTGAGATGCCGAGCAGCAGGATGCACAGCTTGACACGCTGTCAGGGTTTTAGTGAGTGTTAAGGTCTTTATTTGATGATGATGACCTTTTTTCTCCCTTTAATCTATATAGTTCCATTATGGAGCATTTCTGCTTTAAGGGACGGTGAGGCCAGCCCAGTGGCACGTGGGTGTTTTAACTTTTGCCCACTTCCCTAACGCTGTGTTGTAATCTAATTGCTGTCAAATTGTAAACGTCTGACCTTCCAGAAATGGAGCGGTTGCCCATTACGGGGTCGTTTGAGCTAAGAGGGCTTCTCCTACACATGGGCGTTTATCGAGCAGCGACCGTAAAATCATGCATTTCAGCGTCGTACTCCGAATCAGTTCTCCCTTTCTTTTCAGGTTATGCTGCCCGAACGCTCCCAGCTGAGCCTGAGCGAAAGAGAGAAAGGATAACGCAGAAACCAAAACTTGAACGCGCACACACCAAACGGAGCCATGAGCGAGACTCAGGAGGCCGTAGACGGCATCACCGCCACAACAGGACTGACTGTACACTTGGCAAGTATTGCAGAGTTTGTTATTTAAAGCCCAGATGCATTTACTCGCCTGTTAAGTGCCTAAAACGTCTGTGGATTCTGTGGATGAGCTGTACTCAACATTATGTCGTTTAGCACAGCGTAAGTGGTATAGGCTATTAATAGTAATGTAGGCCTTATTAAAAGGTTTATGTGGCTGTTATTAGTGGTTTGTTTTCCGAACAGGCTTTCTAGCATAAAATGCTGTTAGTAACTGTAATAATTATTTAATGAATTCTGAAATTGTTATATAGTTACCTATGAAGTGTGATTTATCAGGTTTCTTACATCTAATGAGACAGCAGATTTCATTCTTTCATAAGACCATTATGATGTTTTATTCGGGCTTCTTTTACATATTACATTATGATATTTCTGGATTGGAAAAATTTGGTTCGAGAGCATGTGAATTACTAGAAATCTGTATTGTAATGCTGTATTGTAATAGTTTGCTGACTAAGCTGTTCTTTTGCAAGTTTTCCACTTCATCAAACTTTCCAAATATTGGAAACCCTTCAGCATTCCATTGGGCTTTTGACCCGATTTAACTGGAGACACCAAGCCACTTATGTGCAGTGCATTTTCTTTTAAATGTAAAGCGAAAGAGGATAACAGTGCATGAAATGGTCGTGCACATGCATTAGTCTCTCATAAGTTGCATATTTAAACAGATTTATTTATTAATTTTTATATGGCAGCAAAACAATTGAGGAAAAATGTTGTGAACCTAGAAACCTTATGAGAATGGAGGAGGGTAAATACCTGTTTCATAATATATTTCAGGGCAGTGCAGTTTTGCAGTACAACGTTTGGCAGTATTTTGGAAACAGGATTAAAGTCTATGTACATTAGCCTTAAAAAGCTAAATAAGGCTTTAAGTATTTAGAGCAGATCTTGATGCATAATACTTAAAACTTATTGATATGAGTTTGAGCTGTGATTTGTAGATATCACATATCACATATCACATGCCCACTTCTGGCCACTTTTACTCGGCAGAGTAGAAGGTTCTTAGAAACGGCTTCACCAAACGCAAGACTTGAACTGCATGAGTTAACCAGTGGGCTCTGAGGTCTCTTTTGTGTGTCTCCTAGTTCTCCTTTCTCAACCCGTACTGTTTTTCTCTGACCAAGCTCTGCTTCTTGGTTTTCCTTTTAAAGTGGATGTTGTAAGCCTTCGAATGATCCAGTGACCACAGCCGTTTACTGTCTGATTGCATTAGGTGGTGTTCGAGGTGTTGGCGCAGGTCACTCCAACTCTCGCTGTGGGTGACATGCGGTGGTACAACGCCTACGCGCCAGCATTCCAGCACGGCTTTACTTATTAAAACCGGCTTTGACTTAGCGGAGTAATCAGTGACCGCGCTTGCAGGAGGCTGACTGGTCGCGCCGTCGGGGGCGTTGCGTGTGAACCAGGGGGCGCGTAAAGATTGTTTTGCATGTGCTCACCGCACGGCAATAAGTCCGCTCCCAAAAAACCCTATTAGGCCGTTTTGATCTTCGAGCTTGGTGGGAGTCTGATCGCTCCGAGAAACAATGGCCATTGATCCCTCAGCAGGTTTAGCCAAACAACAAAAAAAGAGAAAAGCGTTAAAAAGCTTCTCGTCACTATGGTGATGGGGGCACCTGCACACTGTGTTCCCAGAAATCAGTTTTCTGCCGAGGGACTCGTAGCGTTATGTCAGCCGTGCAGCTGTGATTAGGTCCGACAGTGCAGCTGGTGGATTTAGAAGCCCTCCGTTTCTCCACAGCGTCCCTGTAAAAATGCAGTGCTTTGGCCGTTGTGACGCTTTTAAGAGACGGCCGACGCTGTGGCAGTGTATATGTCTAGCAGAAAATAAGATATATAGACGTAATTCCTGGCTTTGCAGGTTTTGCTTCAACTCTTCTGTGTTACTGTAACCACCCTGGCTTATTGCATTTCTACTCAGGAACTGCACAGACGTTTCCAGGGCTTGTCAGCGATTACTACATCGATTTGGCCTGTAGTCTTTGAGCAGCTGAACCTGTCTGCTTCCCGTCTGGCCAGGCGCTCCTGGTCATGCGAGAACCTGCGAAGCGAGGCCAAGATTTTCTGTAGACAATGAGGAAAACAAATTGTTACGGGCTCTTGTTTTTTTTGTGTTTTGGATTGCACTGTCAGTGTCTCTGTGTTGTTCCTGTCTGGATCCAGACACAGAATCACACTTAATGTGAATATTATATAGTGAAGAAAACCAAAGCTCGGGTCATCCCACGTTCTTCCCAGAAAAAGCTGTAGTGACGTGACCCCCTCAATGGCAGGTTCTGTAATTGATCCGGTGGCGTTTGGAACAGAAGCCCAAAATTTTGTTGTGTGAATAATCTCGGCGACTCCCAGTAATCTGAGCTGCTCTGTACTTATTTGAACACTCTTATCTGAAGTCATTCACTTTTTTTAAACACATCTGTGTACTTTGTAGGACTCTTTGTTCGTCAACGTACATTGCTCCAGCTGGTTCATTATCTGCCTGGTCACTCATTTCTCATATGTGTGATTCCTCTCCTGGGCTAGAGGATTTCCTGAGTGATTAAATTTTTTACAGGTCCTGCATAGCACATTGATCGTGGAGGATTACTTTGGAGGTCGATGCTTCTGATGGGGGAGAGAGACATGTAGAGAAAGGCCATGAGCAGAGCCAGCAGAGGGTTTTCACCAAGACCGCTGCCTCTGCCGCAATGCGATCGTGTAATTCGGCAAGATCGCCGCTCTGTTAGCAGGGGGCTTTGTGCTCGATATTAAAATAGAGTCCAAAACCTTACCGAAGCGACACAGTTTCTGTGGGAAAAAGTAACCCAATACATGAGCTTTGTGTGTTTGGTGGCAGGGGGGATGAAGGTGCAAGCACCTTTTGGAAAAAACAACTTGGTACTGAACGATGAGAAAAGTCGCCGTTCGCAGGGCCACCCCAGGGCGTGTTTGTTTTTCCAGCGTGTTATATTAGCTCTGTTTGTCTGATCTTCATCATAGAGCCGTATTGGTAAGGAGCAGACACTTAGTGCATGTGTGTGTGTAAGTTGAATACAGTGTCACAAACGCAATCTAATTGTACGCAGTAATTTTGTCCGTGCATATCAAATGCAGCTCCTATTGTTTGTTGAAGGACTGTTGGTTCCGTCCACGGGAGGAACACAGTGTGTGTAACGGGAGATACACAGATACGAATGATGTCAGCGGCTGGCCTGAAGATAAGTGCTAGATTAGAAGCCTGAAGCGTGGGCAATTGTGGTTTACGCGGTGATCAGCTAATCACAGCCTTACCATGGGCTGCCCGCTGGGTGTTGTTGGTTAGGCTTCGAGCCCACGGGTTCATGTGGGTTTGTGTATTTTAATGCGTTAGTCATTTCCTCTGAGATGCTTTAGCCCACTGATAAGCCAGCCCCAGCATTGCTGGTTAATTTTGATGCATCACCTATCACCAGCTTTGGTAAAATTCACTCTCTCTGAGCTGCTGTTTGGCCAATGTAGCGGCTCCTGCCAGCTGCCGTCGCGCCGCTTTGTACGTGGGTGCCTCACATCTGTGGCTCCCCGATGTCTGTTGAAGCGCTTTGGATGTCTAGCTATATAAATAGCTATTTAGAATGGCTGAATGCCATTGTGAAGCCGCAGCGAGTACTGTTGAGTCAAGTTTGCCGTGAACTGGCAGCCTACATAGCTTACCTGTGCATTACGGAGGGATCGTTTAGCAGCTCACAACCATCCAGCCTGGCTAGAACTGTGTAGGGAGAGACTGGAAATTTGGTGTGGAGTGGCACTGCAGAGAAAAACCGGTCAAAGTTGAGGAATATAAATAGAAGCTGCTTGAAATGAATCAAGGCTCGTCCTTAAAAGGGCATTCAATCCAAGAATGGCTAACTAAGTCAGGGCGAGTTGGGCCACAGAGAGATGCAGGTGATTTGTTTTATAAGGTGTGGTAATATTTAAATGAATTTAAGTCACCGTTCGGGCTGCAACAACCTACCCTACCCATTATTAAGCTAGTTGGCAACTACTTTAATAATGGATTAGTTGGGTCTACGTTAGTATAAACATACGTGCAGTGGCTACCCACTAATGTGGGGTCAGTAAGCTAACCAAAGCTGCAGTGGCAGCAAAGCAGCGTTAAACTGGACGTAGACCGCCATAAAAGAAGAATAAGAAGGAGACGAGAACCAGTGCCGTGTCGTGCACAAACTGAAGTAACTGTGTAGAAACACATGAATAGCATTTTTCACGATGTAAGCACATCGTGTTAGCGCACGGGACTCTCTTAGGGAAGTCCAGCATTCACCGCGAAGCAGTGTCGTGCGTTGCCGTCACAAAAACATATGTGCAGCGTTTGTTAGCGAACACAGCTCTCTTAGGGAAGTCATTCACTAAAGCGTCCAGTTCAGACAAATCTTCCCCTTTATTACAGACAAAACTCATATTTACCTGATAAATAAAAACAACCAGCGTTTTACTCACAGTACAGACATTTATTTGGTATTTTCAGTGATTATTCTGACGCGTGTCCACCTCGTTATTGTGATGCGACTCGGATGTGGAACGCCATCTTGCACAAAAATGAGAAATGAACTCCCAGAAATGAGTCAAAAATGAGTTATAGTGGTTAGAACTCGAGCCTCAAATCCCACCTCCAGCACTAACACCACTAGACAAGACCCTTGACCCCAAGTTGCTGGTACGGAGATTGTCCCGATCTGGATACGAGCATCTGCTAAATGCTGTAAAATTAAATTGAAATATCATAGAACATGCAATATCAATACTTCAAATATAATAAAACTATATATTCCATGCTATTACTTTTTTCTTGATATAAACCTCCCGGTTCTGTTGTTTCATGAATCATCCATCCATCCAGTTAAAGAAAAGGAGAGGAAAGGGAAAAAAAGTCTAAATAAAAAGGTTCTTTCTAGGATTTTCTACACAATGGCATTCCCCTCAAAAATCACTCCCATCTAAAGTTTACAAAGCCTGTATTTTTCGTATTGTAATATATACTGTATATATATGAAAATGTATGAAATTGCAGTGACATAAAAAACGTTATGAAGCGCTAAAATGAATCAATAATGTGGTAAATAAGTCTGGGTCTGCAGTAAACACAGCTTTTATTGGAGATGAGATTTTTTTATTGAGTTTCCACAGTGTGCTAGAGCCGGACAGTGTTAGCTCACCTGTTCCCAAAGTGCTTATGACAAGATCTTTAGTAAAGTGTCTGTAATGATGACATACCTGCAGCGTTCTGCTGCAACCTTGGGCTGCAGTAGGTGTGCTGAGTCACTCTCTGATCCTCTGCCTCGCTGTCCACGCCGTCACTGGGACAAGCTTCTGAACGGCCGCCTCGCATTGGGCACGCGCCAGCCTGAGCCCAGGCGCCTGCGGGCACGTGAAGTTCGCCCGGAGAGAGCGGGCCTCCTGTGAAAACATGCAGCATTAAATGCGCCGCAGTCACGCGGGCCACAATCAATCCCTATGATAACATACCTTACACGGCGGGGGAGAAGAAAACACGAGAGGCGGGAGAGGGAGAGAGAGAGAGGGAGGGAGGGAGAGTTCTGTTTTCCACAGACCGCAGCGAGGCAGAAGCTTAGCGCACGTGCAGCCGTCCACGCTAGAAAGAAACCGCTGCATAGCTTCTGTGGCCTTAGTCAACTGAGGTCGAGTGCCTTTGTTGTAATTTAGGCCTGTAAAATACAGAGACCGTACGAATGAGAGACCTAGCATTTTAACGTGGATAACGCACATAACTGAGGTTTTTGCTACAAAAATGGAAATGTATTTCCAGCTGTTGGAATGTGCTCAGGTATTAAGATGGATTAATGTTTTGTCTCCCTCTAGTTTCAGTTCCTGGCTAGTACAGCTTACTTTCTCATGTTTGTACCTCTCAAGTTTTGTGTTTTCCATTGTTCTGCAATATGCCTGCTGGATCCACGGCTAACATCTATTTTTACCCCGGGCTTCAGAGCATGTTTAACTTGGGGGTCGGCACCGCTTCACCCCTGAATGTTTGGAAAGAGGAAGGGCCTCACGCAGAACAGAGCCCACTCAATCTTTCAGTGTTATCCCAGTGACTGTGGGTTTAAATGCTGCAGTGTTTTTGCATTTTTGCATTGAATGTGCATAAGATCTTTCAGTTTACCTCTGGGAATGGGGGCATGGGACCGGAGCCTATCTCAGGAACTACGGGCACAAGGTGGGGCTGACCCTTGGCAGGCACCAACGCTCCGCACGGCACACAGTCACACTCTCAGACGTAGCTTACGGGGCATGCTTTTGGACTGTGGGAGAAAACCGAAGCCCAGCAGAAACCCATGTCTTATCCAGAGTGACTTACATTTTCCTAATTTCAGGGACAGGTCCCCTGAGAGCAACTTAGGGTTAAGGGTCTTGCTCAGGGACCCTATGTTGGTAATGCCAGAGGTCGGATTGGAACCCACAACATCTGGGTCCCAAGGCGAGTGTCCTACCACTAGGCCACCAGCACCCCACAAGAACACTGGGATAGCATGAAAGCTCCACACGGAGAGGCCTTACAGCCGACCCGGGGATCGACCCCAGGACCACCTCGCTGTGAGGCGACACTGTGAAACATATGGTAGTTTAAAAAAAACATTCTCTCCATCTGTCTTCCTCCACCTGCAGCCATCTTCAGTGCACCTCCCCCCACGGCGACACACCGATGACGGTCACGATGACGACGAAGACGGGGACCTTAATAAGACTCTGGGAGTGCAGCGCTTCCAGCAGATCCTGTCCCCGGCGCCGCCTGCCGAACAGCACCGAACATTTAACGAAGAGGACTTCGAGTGTAAGCCCTGATGTTTCTTCTCTTAAAACGCATAAGAATTAGGGATGACCATAAGTAGTTGTAAACCTATTGATCCGAATTTTAAAAAGTTTTATTGTTAAAAGTCATCCTTTTATATGAAGACGACAGATTTATGGGCAAAAATGTATTAAATAAAGACATTAAAAGTTACCTGTGTAGAAACATTGCTCAGAATACTGTTAAAAAGCCTGGTGTGAGCAAACATATGTGACCCTCCATGGCAAACCCAGTCGCTTGTCGCAAATGTTCAAAATTGAGTTATGTTTTCATGAAAGGGCGTAAATCAAGCTTCAAAACGATACCTATATGGAATGAATGGGACGACATATGACTGAGATATCAACATTCAAAGGAGTCGGGTTTCTCCTGTCACGCCAAGTGAGAAACGGAGAAATCTGCCTTTGAAGTTGACTATCGCCGTAGCACTCACAGACGCTTGGTGCGGTCGCGGCTACGTTTGCATTTACGGTAGCCTACGCTGCATTCACAGCCACACGGATAGCCTACCTGCGTTAGGTTAACTGAACTCGGGAGACGAAGATGGATTCCGGAGAAATATCTTCACGCTAGTCAACCAGTGGATTTACCGTAAATATTGAAGTAGAGCGGTCAAAACACAAACTTTTAACATTCTGCTGGAATTGAATTCCTCACCTCAAGAAAGTCACGTTTTTAGGATGGAAAGGGTAAGTTTTTCAGCCAAATTTATTCACAACAGTACAGTATAGACCTTCCACTGTTTCAAAACATTTTACCCCACGCAACATAAACGCTCGTTTTTCTCGGAAACCTCCGTTGCGTCGTGGAGGGTCACATTTATTCAAAGATTCTAAATGTTGGCGACAGTGTGGAGAAATGAATGCAAACCACTTTCATATAATAGAGTTCATAATGTCATCACTAAGACAGTGGGCTTGGGGATTCCCCTTAGATTCAGTGTCATGTTTTTGGGAAATATTTCTGCCACAGTGCACACTGGACTTAAAATAATTATTGCAACCAGTAAAATGCAATTACAAAGAAGTGGCTACAACAGGATCCACCCAACGTAGAGGACTTTTATGAAGAGAGATCTTTATTATGGAGAAATTGACTTTTTCCCTAAGACTACAGATGTGTACCTTTTAAAAGAGCTTTGTTATCCCAGAAATCTGAGTGTGTTATCTGTCTCGTGTCCATCTGTGTGTCCCCCGGTCAATGTTCAACACTTAATTTTAATTTATTTGTCTGTAAAAGCACAAAAACTAAATTAAAAGAATGAAGTAGTCTCGTGTATTCGGCTGTTCCTGCACGTTTGAAAGCTGGTTTGTTGTACGTGGCAGAAGCCCAACATTGTGTTTTTGTCCTAATGAACGTGGGTTTGTCTCATCAGACCACCGCCACACCTCCATGCACATCCACCACCCCCTCTCTAAACACCTGCCCTCTGAGGGTCGGAGGAAGAAGAGCGGGCGCAAGAGGAAGGGAGCAAGCCGTCGGAGGGGTTCGACCAGCAGCAGCGGCGGCGGCGGCGGAGCGCCCACTATAGAGGAGGATGAGGAAGATGAGGAAGGAGAGGAGGAGTCCTTTAGTCAGCAGGATGGAGATGCAAAAGCTACAACACCTACACCTGACACAGATAGTGACATGCAGACGGATGCAGTGCAGGTGAACACACACACCATCACACTCTCCCTCCCTTCCTCCCTTCCTCCATCACACTCTCCCTCCCTTCCTCCCTTCCTCCATCACACTCTCCCTCCCTTCCTCCCTTCCTCCATCACACTCTCCCTCCCTCCCTTCCTCCTTCACACTCTCCCTCCCTTCCTCCATCACACTCTCCCTCCCTCCATCACACTCTCCCTCCCTCCCTCCCTCCCTTCCTCCATCATACTCTCCCTTCCTCCCTTCCTCCATCACACTCTCCCTCCCTCCCTCCCTTCCTCCCTTCCTCCATCCCTCCATCACACTCTCCCTCCCTCCCTTTTTCCATTCCCCTCTCCCTCCCTCCCTCCTTTTCTCCATCACCCTCTCCCTTCCTCTCTTCCTCCATCACACTCTCCCTCCATCCCTTCCTCCCTTCCTCCATCGCCCTCTCCTTCCCTCACTTGCTCTCTCCCTTTCTCCATCACACTCTCCCTCCATCTCTTCCTCCCTTTCTCCATCACACTCTCCCTACCTCCCTTCCTCCATCACCCTCTCTTTCCCTCGCTTGCTCTCTCCCTTTCTCCATCACACTCTCCCTCCATCCCTTCCTCCATCACACTCTCCCTCCCTCCCTCTCTTCCTCCATCACACCCTCCCTCCCTTCCTCCCTCACCCTCTCCTTCCCTCGCTTGCTCTCTCCCTTTCTCCATCACGCTCTCCCTCCATCCCTTTCTCTATCACACTGTCCCTCCCTCGCTTGCTCTCTCCCTTTCTCCCCACCCTTCATCACTCTCTCCCTCCATCCCTTCCTCCCTTCCTTTCCCATTCACATTCTCCCTCCCTCCTTCAAACTTTCACTCCCTCCCTCGTCCCACCCTCCCTCGTCCCTCCCTCGTCCCTCAATGCCACTCTCCCCTGTTTTTGTAAAACAGCAGGAAACTGTTGCATTTATCTTGACATACACTTGTATATTTTAGACGATGTAGACAATTCCTGATCATTCCTGGATCACTTTTTTTCCTCTCCACAGTTTTTCGTCTGTGATGAAGACTCTGGTCTCTCCACTGACGTTAGGGCTGAAGTGGGCTCACCAACCCGGCAGCTGTCCATCGTCCCCGAGTCGGCAGTACGTGCTAACGGCCGCACTGCTGAAGACGCCACCGCTACCGAGTGAGTGAAAACACAGTTAAACTCACAGACCCTCAGATCCACAGACGGCCACCTCCATAACTAACACACACTCCTTCTGTGTCTCCATGTTCCGTAGCGAGGGCGAGTGGGTTTCTGCTCGACCCAACGGCAGGAGGGCGTCTGTCCCAAGTGTGCTCCCTCCCTCCTCTCCTGATGGCGGATCCAAAGCGGGCCGCTGCTACGACCTGCAGGAGCGCCGGCGCACGGGAGACCTGACGGGCGCCGAGCTGGCGCGCTACCAACACGTGCCCACCGACGAGAGCGAGGCCCAGATGCTGGCCACTGTTGACCTGGATGGGATTAAGAGTAAGTGTGTGAGTCTAAGGAGGAGACTGTGTGAGCTCGTGTCTTTGGGACTGGTTGATTTCTCGTGGGTTTCTCCTCTTTCAAAAATACCATTGGTCGATGTTCGAATTGTGTTCAAATAGATCGCTTTTTTAGTCACTGTATCTATTCATCTGAAGCTGTGATTCGGGAATGAGGGCATTTCACAAGCGTCCAGAACTGCCCACAACCTCTGTACCCACTTCTGTCACATTTCAATTGTTTTTGGTCGTGTGTGCATATGTGAGAGAGGGAGAGTGAATAAGACCGAGTTCTGTAAACACTGCTAATTCTATCTGCGACTGAACAATGGTTCACTTTGACTCAAGACAGAATCAAGTATGTTCTAACGTCAGAGGCAGGAGTTTTGGTGAGAGCAGTAGGGCAGTGGGCAGTGGGCAGTGGCGGCTCTCCGTTTGGAGCAAGACAGAATTCAGACGATCCTGTGCATGCGCTAGCAGATAAGCAAGTATTTATCAAACCCTGACGTATGGTATGTGTTATTAGTTTACCTGTTGCGAATATTGGAATCTGTATATGCTTTCTTTCTTCATTCAGGTCACGCGTGTCAAATTATATTGTCTTCTCTCGCTCTCTCTCTTCCTCTCTCTCTCACTCTCAGGTCATCGGTTTGAGGATGTCCCCGGCGTGCGGCGCCACTTGGTCAGGAAGAGCAGTAAAGGTCAGGTGGTTCACATCAGCAAGGACCACAAAGAACCCAGCGGCCGCAGCCGCAAACTGGACAGGACCCCGCACGAGGTGAGCTCCTTCTTCACAAGCTCCTTCTTTATCTTTCAGTGAGGGCTGCTTAGGTTACTTCAGGAGTAAAGTTTGACTTGGATTTGTCCTTAGTTGATGAAATCCAGCCACTCTGAATCAGGCTGCTGTTCTTTAGCAGAGAAAGCCGTGGTTTCACGCGTTGGACTTCAGAAGGGTCCGCAAGGCCCACCAGCTCAAGGTATTGCCGCTCAGAGCACGGTTGAGTGGTTTGAGAGGCGCTGGTTGGCCTCCACTTGTGTGCTCAGAACTCACAGCTTCAACTAAGTGCTGTTTGCGTGTGTGTTTGCACCAGTCATGAGGACTTTCTGCATGCTCTCTGTGTGTCGTTAGTGTTGTGGAGAGAGAACAGAAACCTGACTGGTCGTGCTTCTACGCCTTGGATTAAGAACTTTTTCCTCACGTTCTACTCGTCTGCTTAGGCATTTCTGCATGTCAGCTTAACCAATATTTATCACACTGTCAGAATTAAGTGTTTCATAAGTCAAGTTTTACTCAGATAGTCAGTGAATGCTATGCACAGGTGAGTGGGTGTAGGACTTTATGGGTCCCTGCCGGTAGGTTTCTGTGTGCGTGAGAGTGCAGAGACTGTAAGTCTGTTAAATTTGAACTTTGGCGTTATATCCTAACTTATTGTTATTGACGACAACAAACACTAGAATTGTTTTAACAGTTGTGCAGATTGAAATCAGTCATTTTTGGGCATGTGTCGTTTCAGGTGTTTGTGGAGCTGAATGAGCTGTTGATGGATAAAAACCAAGAGATGCAGTGGAGAGAGACCGCTCGCTGGATCAAGTTTGAGGAGGACGTTGAAGAGGAGACGGACCGCTGGGGCAAACCTCACGTAGCCTCGCTGTCATTCCGTAGCCTGCTGGAGCTGCGCAGGACCATCTCACACGGTCAGCACCGAGCCACCAACACGCTCACACTCTCTCACACACTCGCACCAGCTCATAACCACCAAACTCACTTAGTACCAATTTCGGGGTGGGCGATATATACACAATATATATATACGGCTCCTAGTCGTGCTGAGGATTGTGGGAAATGTAGTTGTCTCCCAGAAAGAGCGAATATATTGAGATATATATCATGTATCGTGAAATAGCTTAAAAATATTGCGGTATTATTTTTAGGCCATATCGCCCAGGCCTAGTACAAATATTCAAATGGGTGTTGAAGTTATTGGGTGTCTTTCACTCTGCTCTGACTGTGGCATTGTGGGATGCTTGTCTATGTGAGCAGGTGCTGTGTTGTTGGATCTGGACCAGAGAACCCTGCCTGGCATTGCTCACCAGGTGGTAGAACAGATGATTATCTCTGACCAGATCAGAGCAGAGGACAGAGCCAATGTTCTACGAGCACTGCTGCTCAAACACAGGTCAGAAAAGTAGCCCACACACGTCTGCGTAGGTTGCTCAGTCGCTCAGTACTTGGTAGTCTTGCGTACTTGAATCAAAGGCATCTGGACTTCAGGATTGAAGAAGCCGGAGAGAAGCCAAAAGTAGTCCACTGGCCTTCGATTCAAGCACTCAAGAGCCACACGCATGAGTCCCGCCTTGTAAGGCTGCTTGACACTACTAAACCCCGTCCGTCCCTGTCTCTCTCGATAGTCACCCGAGCGATGGGAAGGAGCACAGCTCATTTCACAGGAATATCTCTGCAGCCAGCCTGGGTTCCCTGATGGTCCACCATCACAGCAACAATCATATCGCTCCTCCGGAACCGTGCGCTACGGACCCGCTAATAGCCGGAACAGCCGACACTGACTCACACACTCGCGTGGACATTGAAAAGAATGAGGTACCACTTTTTGCCACTAGTTTTGTGTGTGTGTGTGTGTATCTGCAGGTATAAACATGCGGTCTCTTATGATTTTGCAGAAAGATGTTCTTCCTGCTCTGGGCATGCACAAGTCCAAATCTAAGCATGAGCTTAAACTTCTGGAGAAGATTCCGGAAAACGCAGAGGCCACCGTCGTGCTTGTGGGTCAGTTGGCTAAGGATTTAAAACGTGTCAGTACCCTAAGGCACCGTGTTGAATGAGTGTTGACCGTGATGATGATTTAAACTTCCGCAGGCAGCGTGGATTTTCTGGACCAGCCCTCTATGGCCTTCGTGCGGCTACAGGAAGCTGTGCTGCTGGAGTCCGTACTGGAGGTGCCGATTCCCGTGCGCTTTCTCTTTATCCTCCTGGGCCCTCCTATCGCCAGCATGGACTACCATCAGATCGGCCGCTCCATTTCCACTCTCATGTCTGATAAGGTAAACCTACAGCTGGGGACAGACTGCTTCACAGCAGTGATATTTGTTTTTTGAGATTTCCAGATGGCAGTCGTGAGGTGGAGTCACACTAGCCTCAAAACATGGGTCGAATTCACTTCCATTATATCTGTACGTTCTGGTTGCAAAGTGGTTTTGTGGTGATTTTGATCCGTGTTCGCCAGCTTCACACATACTTATGTGCAGCCCAGTCAAGTGTAGTGTGAGGGGGTTGACTTTTGAGATTTACCGGATGTGGATGCAAATTAACATGCACATAAACATACACAAGGCTCTTAAAGTTACAAAGCCTATTGTAGAGTATTGTAAGACATCGCTGGGTAATGGATACCGAACACTGGGAGCGGTAAATCGTTTTCATTAGAATACAAAGTCAAAGTAAACGTAGTCATCTCATGAGTGAGATGAGATGACATGGCTCCAGTTTCTACAGTGTACAAAGAAGGCAAATATGATGTGTATACATATTTATTTATATATATATATATATATATATATATATGTGTGTGTGTGTGTGTGTGTGTGTGTGTGAGCGACCCTCCACGGCAAAACCAGTCGCTTGTCGCAAATTTTCAAAATTTATTTATTATGTTTTCATGAAAGAGCATAAATCAAGCTTCAAAACGATACCTATATCGAATGAATCGGACAACATATGTCGAGTCGGGTTTCTCCTGTCACACCAAGTGAAAAAGTCACGTTTTTAGGATGGAAAGGGTAAGTTTTTCAGCCAAATTTATTCACAACAGTACAGTATAGACCTTTCACTGTTTCAAAACACTAAACACAAAAAATCCCAAATATCTCTCAAATACGTTCACATACAGAGGGATCTATTCTTGCCTTGATCGCGCCACTGAAAATATTGTGCGTCGTTAATAAGCGTCTGTGTGAAACACAAGCAGCACATGCTGTAGCCATTTAAATGACTTAAACGAAGCTTCGATTCTAGAAAAATTGCCTCGACCATTTTTTGTAATCGAATTATTCGAGTTATTCGAATAATCGTTTCAGCTCTATCGGAAACCTCCGTTGCGACAAGCGACTGGTTTTGTCGTGGAAGGTCACATATATGTGCAGAAGATCTGCAGCAGTTTAGTAGGAACATTCTAAACAGACAGTTTATTAAATGATAAACACTATTGTTTTAAAGTCTAAACTAGATGTAGAAGATGAAAAATGTGCAATTTTAGTTAAATGACATTCAATAATTCAATAAAACTACAGTTAAAATACTGGAAAACTTGTCATCTGGGATATTGTACTATGATATTACTATACACTGTCCTCCAAAAGTTTGGAAACACTCTGGCAAAGTGGGGTTTTGGACAGTATTGCCATGAATCCTTTTTGATTTGTGATAATGTTGCACTGATAAGGGACGACACCAACTACCAAAACATATTTTATTACATGAACAGTTTATTAAACAGTTTATACATAGAAAATACTTACATTTTGGATTCATCAAAATATCCATCATTAGCAGCTATTACAGCTCTGCATAATCTGGGCGTCCGAGCTGTCAATGAACTAATCAGTTGTTGAAGATATTAAGGTGTGCTGACCAAAAAATCTTTTAAAAACCTGGGCCAAGTTTAAACCAGTAACCAGACATCACAGCTGGCAAAGGGGCACGTCTGACTTTGACATGTGTATATTGCCATTATTATGTAATCAAAATAAAAATGATTATTGCTGGTATCCAAAGATAATGTCAAGTTACTTTAATGTATTTGCACCAAAAAATGAGGATTTATGCTGATATCGTCCAAAAGCCCACTTTGCCAGGGGCGTTTCCAAACTTTTGGAGGGCAGTGTTCTATACACACACAAACATGTACAACGCAATCACAGAGTCTGCTCTGTCTGTGTATCATTTGATGCTTTTATTCTTAATAAAAGTTTTGATAAAGCAGTCTGATGTTCTACAGTATGTGTGATGTCTGATCGATGTTTTCATTTTGGATCTGATGCTGTGGGCGCATTGATCATTGAATCAGTGTATTGATGTAGATCAGTATGTTACATCTCAGCGTAACGCTTGCTAGTGTTCTAATGCAGCCATTGTACACAAAATTTAACATCGTCTTGACGTAAAAGTTTCATCCTATGCCTCAGTGCTACATTTATGAGTTTTTAGTTGTGTTCATTTACGAGTCCCTGCATATTCAAGTTTCTGAGATGAGGTCATTTACTTTCACCAAGGTGGACTAATATCACCTTTATCCTTTGATCTTGGTGGTGTCATAGCTCTATTCCCAAACAGGCAGTGTTTTATGAATATGCATATTTCATGGTTCGACGAGTGAATGCATTAGGTGAATGTGAACACTCTGACGTACTCCCGTTTGGCCGGTGACATCTCATTGTGAGGGAGTAAGATCTTGTTAAGATCAAGTGCAAGATCAGGCACAGATCCTTAACCCAGCAATGTGTTTGCACTCCTGCCCCAGCACTTTCACGAGGCGGCGTATCTGGCAGACGAGCGACAGGATCTGCTGACGGCCATTAACAGCTTCCTGGACTGCAGCATCGTGCTTCCTCCGTCCGAGGTGGGCGGCGACGAGCTGCTGCACTCTGTGGCTCGCTTCCAGAGAGAGATGCTGCGCAAGAGGCACGAGCAGGAGGTCAAACTGCAGGCCAAAGAGCCCAAGAGCCCTGAGGACCAAGGTACAGGACAAAGTTCTGAGCCATTATTTTCTTAGTGTTACATAACTGTGCTGCATTTACTACATTCACATTTGTGGTATTTAGCAGACGCTGTTATCCAGAGCGACCTCTGTTTTCCTAATTTCAGGAAGTCCTCCCGGTCTTGCTCGGGGACCCAGTGGTTTTTAGTGCTGGAAGTAAATTTTGAACTCACAGCCTCTTGGTCTAGAGGCGAGCATCCTAACCGCTGGACCACCGACACCCACACTACACAGTCTTATGTTGATCGTTGATGGCAGAACACCAAAACAGGGCTGTTTTAATAAACTCCTGAAAATTAAGTCACGTAGGCCTCGTTCACACGGACGTCTGAACCAGGCGTTTTTCTGGCGTTCAGTCGGCGCTCGCCTGGCGCCACGAACGCCAGAAAAACGCCTGGTTCAGACGACCCTTTTTCTGCTCATTGGAGCAAATCAAAGCGTCCACGCGGGCGTTCAGCACCGGCGTTCAGCACCGGCGTTCGGCCGGCTACGCGTTCGGGTGGCGTCAAATAAACGCTGCACGCAACGTTTTCTTGGCGTCAAAATCCCGACGAATGCGAGGAAAACGACGCTATTGCGAACGCCAGTATGGCGTTCAGAGGGCGTTCATTTGGAACGTCCTTGCGGACAAGGCCTTAGCTGACAACTGACTAACAGCTGACAATAGATTGAAGCAGAACTGTTGTGTTTTTTTCCCCAAACAACGCAAGATGATGTTGTAAAGTCATACTTTACTAGACGTTGGTCAGTGAACCAAGCAACGCTTTGTGTGACTATTTTCTAAATCAAGACATGCAAATGCAGATACACAAGCATCACTCTGAATCCTAGTTCAGTTGTAAATGCATCTGCGCACATATCGTACATACAGGAGATAATAGAAAATATTAATTTAAGCTGTCTATGTCAGCACAATATGTGAAAGTGAGTGATTATTTGTCATTGCTAGCACAGCACCAGAGGTGGACAGTAACTAAGTACATTTACTTGAGTACTGTACTTAAGTAGAGTTTTTGAGTATCTGTACTTCATTTGAGTAGTATTTTATTTGGAAACTACTTTCATATGACTTCACTACATTTTAAAGACAAATACTGTACTTTTTACTTCACTACATTTCCATCAAGGTTCTTACTCGTTACTTTTAACTCTGTGGATAAAGTGGATGTAATTCCCTCTTTTCTAAAAGGTGATTGTTTGTTTGGCAGGTGACAGTTCATCAGTAATCAGTAGTGCTACGTCACGTCTGTAGACTGGAACTATAAAACCAAGTTCACACAGTTCTGCTGTTTTCTGTCTCGATTAAAACATTGTTGCTGTTGGAAAGTCATGAAGCTACAGGTGTAGAGCTGGTTTTAAGCAGGTTGGAATGTTGATGTTATGTTCTGAGCTGCATTTACAGCTATTACACCGTCCTCCTGATTAACAAACACATATATGTGTGCACACTGCCAGAGCTGGGTCAGAACACTACCATGCTGTTTTGTGGGGGGGCGTAGTCTTACAATTAATTAATAAAAATTAATAAAGTCTTACACATTAATTAATTAATCTGGTGAAATAAGATGTACTTTTAATACTTGGGTGTTTTTTTTTTTTTTAAACAAGTACTTCACTACTTTAACTTTCACTTGTATTGGAGTAACATTTGACTAGTGGTATCTGTACTTTCACTGCAGTAATGAAGTTAGCTCCTTTGCCCACCTCTGCACAGCATACAGTGCACCACAAGGAAATGTGACCTCTGCATTTGACCCATCTGTGTAGGAGCAGTGGACAGCTGGAATGGACAGCATCCGGGGAGCAGTGCTCGGGGAGGGCACCTTGCTCATGAGTAGCTCGGTGGTACCTTGGCCCGGTCCAGAATTACTTTACCAACTGCAGCTAACCTGGAAGTTCTGTAGGAAATACTGTTCTGTTAAATTTGTTCATTCTTTTTTTTGATCATATTTTTCTTTTATTGATTTTCAGTAAAAGGAGGGTAAGGGGCGGTGGAACAGCAGGCAATTCAAATAACCTTTTATAGACCCAGAATACAGATGGCACAGAATTCAATCATTTAATGTCTCTTGTCCAACAGAAAAGCTTGTGTAGAAAAGTTCTCCAGGCTTCCACAGTGTCCACCCGTGCTCCGTTAAGTCGTGCAGTGATTAGTTCTACGTTAACAATTTTAGTTAGGTTATGTTCCCAGAACGTTTTAAGACACATTCCAGGAGTAAACCAATGTTTCCTAAGGGTGTTTTCACATATAGTCCTCTTTAAAGGAACCGAACTTTCATAAGGTGCGCAGTTAAACGAACTTAAAGCGAACCGGACTGAGACCACCTCCCGATGTGGTCTCAGTTGGGTTCGTTTCAGAGGGGTCTGAGTTCGTTTGGCGTGTTCACATATACATAAAAATGCTGACTAATCGATCCGAGTTCGCTTTGAGGGCTGAAATGGACCAAGTGTGAAAACACCCTAAGAGGTTTCTTTGCAGCAGTAAATCCAGGAAAAACCATTTTCTTTTGTGACATCTTTAAATTACTCTCAGAGGTGTTGTTAAGAAGGCAGAAGTCAAGGATGTGTAAATAAGAGACCTCCAGTAAGCCAAACAAAATTGAGTTCCCCTCAGACCAAAACTTAGATGTTATTGGACGGTAGATTTGTTCATTCTAACTTGGATCATGTCTGTGTGCAGTAACATTTCAGTAACTTCAGGAACGTACAAGAGTGAAATATATTTATACAATAGAAATAATTCAAAGAAATAAATCCGAGCTGCTGTGAGACGCAGATATACATTTTTATAGACAGTTCAATTAACCATTTCTTTTTTTTTCTCGCTTCTGGTCCAGCTCTTCTGCCCCCATTCAAACCCCGAGACGACCCACTTCAGAGGACTGGGCAGCTTTTCGGTGGGGCTATCCGGGACGCGCGGAACCGCTACCCCAAATACATCAGCGACTTCAAGGACGCCCTCAACCCCCAGTGCATGGCTGCCGTCATATTCATTTACTTCGCCGCCCTTTCCCCTGCCATCACCTTTGGAGGACTTTTGGGTGAGTTGAAGTGCTTGTTTAACCTTTGACCTGTGTGTTTTGGGTGATGTCCTTTGACCCTATACCTCCAACTTCCCCGTCTTCCAGGTGAAAAGACTGGGGGTTTGATTGGTGTGTCGGAGCTGATCGTTGCCACTGCAGTACAGGGGATGTTGTTCTGCCTGCTGGGGGCTCAGCCGCTCCTGGTGGTCGGCTTCTCTGGCCCGTTGCTGGTGTTTGAGGAGGCCTTCTTCTCCGTGAGTGGGCTGTTTGATTTTTACAGAACAGCAAATGAAAATGTTCTTGACCGCACAACATCCCCAAGCGACAATATAAATAGCCTTACATGGCGTTCATTTGAGTGAATGAAGTTATGCCTCTGACTGTCGTCAGCTGATGCAGGGTAGCTTTCCAACGTCATAGTTTCATTTCAGTTAGAGAAGCCACACTATCACCTTTTTCTGGTTTGATCACAATATTATTGTGTGTCATTTGATTACAATATATTTTCCCCTTACTGTTAAAACAGTTTGAGATTTCTGTCCATTTCAGTCAACAGAACTTTCCTACTGCACATAAGCAAGAAATTTGGAATCCTTATGTCGTATGCTGTCCCGACTGGTTCTGACGTTATGACGTGAACTTGATCGTTTTTCATCATTTATGTTGTCATTACAAATATTTGATCAGACAACTACAATCACCAACACCTGTAACCACGAATTTAAGCGAGTCATTATTTGTCATTGTGAACACGCCGCGGCACACAGCGCACCACAACAAAATCTGAGCTCTGCATTTGACCCATCCGTGAAGGAAAAGTGGGCAGCTTTTTGGCAGCACCCGGTGAGCAGTGCTTGGGGACGGCACCTTGCTCACGAGTACCTCACTGGTACCTTTACCTGTCTGGGACTTGAACCGGCGACATTCCATTCACGGGGCAAACTCCCTAACCGTTACACTCCCAAGTGCCTCGCAAAAGTCGCAAACATGTAACCAGTAACGACAACTTGAACGCAACAAAGTTCCATTTCCCTCACTCACATACGTACATTGTGGGGCCAGTTTAGGAAAGGAGAAGTCAGATTTTCTGGATGTTGGATGTTATGGCTGGGTTTCATGTTGGTGCCATCTTCAGTTTGTGTTGAAAAGAGGTTAGAAATTAGATGTGAGCAGAGCTTAAAATAAACAACCAGAATTCTAAAGGTAATCTCCGTACATTCGTGACAGTTCTGCACGTCGAACAAACTGGAGTACCTCACGGGCCGCGTTTGGATCGGCTTTTGGCTCGTCATCATTGTGGTGCTGATGGTGGCGTTTGAGGGAAGCTTCCTGGTGCGCTTCGTCTCCCGCTTCACTCAGGAGATCTTCTCCTTCCTCATCTCCCTCATCTTCATCTACGAGACCTTTGTGAAACTCGCCAAGGTAGAGTTCGTCCTCTGTCAGTGATGTCGAACGTTGTAATCTTGCAGGTGCTCAGACTTTCCTTTTTTTGTTGCGTAGATCTTTAAGGACCACCCTCTCACTCCCTGCAATGGCACAGCGGAAAACACCACGGCACAGTTCGGCGGAAACCACAGCAGATCTGGAGACGTTAGTGAGAAAGTCCTGAACCAGCCTAACACGGCGCTGCTGTCCCTGGTGCTTATGTCAGGAACCTTCTTTATCGCCTTCTACCTGCGCAAGTTCAAGAACAGCGCCTTCTTCCCGGGCAATGTAAGCTTCACTAGCATCTCCAGGGTTTCTAAAGCAGTGCTCACCTGAAAGCACTTTTCATTTGTTGTTTTTGATCTTTGTGTTAATATCTGACATGGTGTGATCACGGGGCTGCCCTAAAACAACAGAGCAAACAACATGATAAACCCCCAACATGTTTCGGCCGTCTTAGCTTGGACGGAAACTTCATATATATTCAGTGATATTTTATTCTCCTTTTGTGTTCGCTGACCTCGCATCACAGATGTTGACAATAATAAATAGTGTTTAACTCATGCATGAAAAGAAAAACCCACATGAATTTTAATGTCCCTGTTCTCGCAGCTGTTGCAAACCCAGAGACCTGAAGCTAACCCAGACTCATGTATATGGGATGCCCGATATGGGAATTATTGGCCGATGCCGATGTCCGATATTTTACACGCGTATATCTGCAGATGCTGATAAACGAGGAGGCAGAGTCTAGCGTGAGCGTGTAAAGATAAGATGTTTTGCTCCCCAAAGTTCCATTGCACTCTCAGAATTTTGGCACAGAAATAGCAACATCGTTCTGACATTTCAGCACCAGCACAGCGCCAAGTCAAGTGAGCGTGAAAGTACACTTGAGTGAGGGTGCGTTTGACACTCTGTGTGCACTACCTAGTGCGTAGAGAGCCATTAAGATACAACCACAGCTATTTCCTGAGATGCATACTACCGCATAGAAAAGTATGATAAGAGCACCTTACCTACCATACTATTAAGTGCGGCAGTATGGCAATTATTTTAAAAAAGCTGTTATTGGCCAATTCTGATATTATCTTGCGTCCCTGCTCTTGCACACAACTGGTGTAAAAATCTGATCTCACATGTTCCTCTACTCACATGGATATAAAATCCTAATATTTGTTTGTGCTAGTTTGGTGTCAAATGAGATCTCTCCTTATGGTTCAGCTCCGCAGGATTATAGGAGATTTTGGAGTTCCCATTGCCATCTTCATCATGGTCTTGGTGGACTTCAGCATAAAGGACACCTTCACTCAGGTACACAATTAAACCAAAATCTGTTCTTGGACATTTATTCCCCACATTGTTTGGACAGTTTAACTCACCCAGTACTAGATGTGTATTAGACAATGGAGCAAAGGACGGAGAAGTTTGACCGAATAATCCTCACGATCTCTCTCTTTCTCCGGCCGTCTCCTCCTCGCTGCAGAAACTGAGTGTGCCAGACGGCTTCAGCGTGACGAGCCCCCATCTCCGAGGCTGGATGATCTCCCCACTGGGATCTGATGGCGGTTTCCCAGTCTGGATGATGGCGGCCAGCATTCTGCCTGCTGTCCTGGTCTTCATCCTCATCTTCATGGAGACCCAGATCACTACGTGAGGAACTTTAACCTTCCCTTCCTTAGCGCAGGCTTAATCTGTGTGACTTGTAGCCTTGCAACCTTTCTTCCTGAGGAAATTGTGGTGGTTTGTAATATTTGAACCGTGTGAGATGGGTCCAGAGTCGCTCTGAGGGCTTTTAAACGTTTTAAACTTGTTGCTAAGAGATGGGGACGTACCGATCCAATACATGGATTGGACAAGGACTCAAGTAGCTGGGTATCATGGCATTGGGCCGATCTGTTCAATGAAATTGTAGGTTTTTCTCTGTTTGTGTACGAGCGCACAATTCATTCTGCGTGGGAAGTGGCACTGCAGTAAAGCTGGTTTATTGTTCGACATTCACACTAATTCCTACATATTGACAACGAGCAGAACAAGCTACGCAGCACAACAAAGCCCAAAAGCACATCGCACCATTATGCGGTTTAATTCCGTTAACACCAGCTCTCTGTGTTCCTGATGGTTTTAGTGCTACAGGATTAGGGACTGTCACTAAATTACACATTTTTGAGATTCGTGTCGACTCTTTCTCTTTCCACTCTCTCCATCTCTCAGTCTTATTGTCAGCAAGAAGGAGAGGAAGTTGGTGAAAGGTTCGGGTTTCCATCTGGACCTTCTCATCATCGTGGCTGTGGGCGGGATTTCGGCCCTCTTCGGCCTGCCCTGGTTGGCTGCTGCCACAGTTCGCTCCGTCACCCATGCCAACGCCCTGACAGTCATGAGCAAGGCGGTCGCCCCCGGTGATAAGCCCCGCATCCAGGAAGTGAAGGAACAGCGAGTGACTGGGCTTCTGGTAGCAGTTCTAGTTGGTGAGCGAAGCGTCCCCCCCCGTCGCCGTTTAATTTCCGGAGAAGCTGCTGCTGCGATTTTAATCACCTCTTCCCTTTTCACGTCTACAGGTCTGTCCATCGTGATCGGAGACGTTTTGAGGCAGATCCCCATCGCTGTCTTGTTTGGCATTTTCCTCTACATGGGAGTGATGTCGCTCAACGGCATCCAGCTGACTGAGCGCATGATGCTGCTGCTGATGCCTCCTAAGTACCACCCCGACCACACCTACGTGCGCAAGGTTAGCCCTTCACACGTCCTCTCGGAGCAGGAGTGTCTCAGAACATCTCGACGTAAGATAAGATAAAGCTTTATTAGTCCCACAGGTGGGAAATTTGCATGTAACAGCAGCAAAGAAGGCAACAGGATATAGCAATAAAAAGATAAAAAGTTAGATATGTGTATATACACAGAGTAAAATAAAAACTATGCTACAGTGCAAAAGGAATAAATAATAAATATTTGTGAATTATAGGATGTTAACATCTTTTACTGATAACTCGGGCCGTGCAAAGCAAAATATTAAATTTAGTTTTCTGATAACTTAAATGTGGATCTAAGATAGTGGCGATGATATGGAATATCAAATATTGTGATATTAGTTTTTTAGAAAGCACATTAAAATGAAAGTAAGCCTCTCTTCCTAATGAGTTCATGTTGCGAAGTAATGCACATTTCCCTTAATGTTACATTTACAACAACATGGTGATTATCAAAGAGGCATTGACGGCGGAAACTAGCCTTAGCTCGCAGATATTTGCTAAAGTTAGCCAACTTCCAGACTTCTGTCACAAGTGACTGTCAGTTTGACCTCCTCGTGATGCAGCACCTTTATGGACACCATACACATACTATAGAAAATTAGCATTGGTAAGCAGATTTTGGCAACAGTAGTCCATTACTAACAGGGGTTCGTGTCCATATTGCGTCAAAAACCTTCTTGGGCCATGTCATCAGTTTACTTCATGAGACTGTGGATTGTCATATTTCACTTTGGTATTTGCCATGTTAAAAATGTACATAGTCTGAAAAGTCTTTGGGATTAAGGGTCTTGCTCAAGGACCCAACGATCATTTAAAGCTCTGCTGGGATCCGAAGCCATAATTTTATAAAAGTCAAGTAAACGTTGTCATCTTTGCTACATATAAGTATATAGAGAGACGAGACGACGGTTTCTGCAGTACAAAGAAGAAATAAGGCACGTAGAGTGAGCAAAAATATACACGTGGACTGTAAAATATCAAAACTCTGAACTAGAGGTAGAAAAGAGACTGTGGAATACGTTACGTGCAGAATCCAAACAGTTATCTTTTTGCATAAATTGTGCATATGGTCTGCAACAACTGAATATGAAGATTCTGAACAGACGGCTGACAGCAGTCAAACAGGGAAAATTACAACCGGCACAGTCCGTCCGTAAACATCAACATAAACAGATGGCCAAAAACACAGGGTTCCAGTCACTCAGACTGATGCCCATTATGGACTTAAGCCATTTTGTAACACTACTGTGTGTTGTACGTGACTAGCTGGCTTGCTTTTATGATTTTACATCTGCAGAGTAGAATATTTGTGATTTGGCACATCGCGATGCTGTAACGGGTGACAAACTGTGCTACTCTCCCGCAGTCAGGACCCAGTTGTCCACTTCTGCGAACCACGTCGGCATCCCCTCAGTTTCCACAGCCTCAACCAGCTGTCCACTCAGACCTCTGTTCTGTGTTTTAGGTGCGAACTCTGCGCATGCATCTCTTCACGGTTTTCCAGATGGTGTGTCTGGCCGCTCTGTGGGCCGTAATGTCCACCGCAGCCTCCTTGGCCTTCCCCTTCGTCCTCATCCTCACCGTGCCCATCAGGATGTTCCTGCTGCCGCGGATCTTCAGCCAGCGCGAGATGCAGTGTGTGAGTCTTGCTCCGTCCTCCACTCCTCCGTCCTTCGCACCAAGCGTTGAACGATGCGTAGATGAATCTTATATCCGGGTTGACGGTCTGCTCGCTAAGGCCGTCTCTTCTCACCTGACGTAGTCAGCAGGCGGCATGATAGTGCTCCATTCTCATCTCCTGTTACTTTTTTCTTTTCCAACAGCTGGACGCAGACGACGCAGAGCCCACGTTTGAAAAGAGGGAGGGGCAGGACGAGTACACGGAGATGCACATGCCAGTATGAGTCTCTCCAGCTCACCCACTGGTCAGGCTGAACTTGCCAGAGGGACCACAGTCCTGAAATCGCTCTCACTGAACTGAAGGAACAGACCCTGTCTCATGTTTCACTACGTCTTACAACTCAGTGTTCCAGTAGGTCATCTCACTAAATCACAGGTCCGTGATGTGACCACAAGGTTCATGCCTAAAGAATAGTTTTATAGTGGTCTGTCTCTATGTAATATCATGTTTTTTATGAAAGGAGAATCTATTTATACTTGTATATTTAACGGTCCCCGTGCCAGTCAGTAGCTGTTACGAGTGGGAGTTTAAAAATCTTAGAGAAATGGTATTTCTGTATTGCCAATATTTTAACTGAGAGGGTTAGTGTAATTTTGTGGTGTGTGTGTGCGCGCTTATACCTGAGCTTTGTGTGTTTGTGCAGGAAGTGGGAATTGAGCCCCAGTAGCTCGTAACGTCACATAAAGCACTTTATGACAATTCCTAAGCTTTTGCTACTAATCATAGTGAATCCTTATTTTATGAGAATATTTAGTAATTTCTGAACGTTACTGATGTAGCAGAGCTGTTTATCTGGTGTGGTTCTGGTTCTAGTTGTGGTACCAGCCTAAAGGAGGGAAGGGGGGGGGTCACGTGTTCTTTAAAAACTCCACCGTTATTTTGGTCACTGTGTGTTTTGAGGCCGTTGTACAAAGTTATGCAAAGCTTTCGACTGCCGACTGCAGTCATTTATATATTTAAAGCCAAATGTATTAAACAGTGTGATAGTGCTTTACTGTGAGTTCAGCTTTTCACAAAATAGGAAGTACAAATATTCTCATGTATTCATGTAAGTGTAGTTAGCTTAAGTCAAAATATACATGTGTTGTAAATTGCAGCTTTGTTGAAACGTTATAACTGGCAGCAGAGCACCAAAGAGGTTTTAAGTGGGACTGAATCAGATTAACACTGAAGACGGGGTTTGTATGAATAGATTTTAATCGGATGTAATGAAGCAGTAGTAGTCTTTGTAGTAGTCTGAAAAGGGAAGAAGGCCATTATTTAGAGTTTGTCCAAATTATTACATTTTAACGTGGACAGTTGCGTTCAGCCTTCTTATAATTGTCAGCGGTAGATCACATTACCAGTAGTTTTACATTTTAAACTTTAAGTACTAATAGAGTCAAACTTACCATCTGTGCAATTTCTTCCTAATTTTTAACATTTAAACGCTTTCACAAAAGACTAGGTTTAAATGAAGCCGTGGCAAAGCCACGTCTGGTAGAGCGCACATTTTAGGAGCTTTTTTTTTTTCTCATCTCAGTCGTTATTTGAGTCTGATTCCATACTTCCAAAAGCATTTTCTGGTCAGAGATTTAATGCCAGCAAAAAGGATGAAGATCAATACCTGCAAGTGCAATCTATCTTTTGTAAGTGGACGAGTCACGCACATTCCAGTTGTGATGCTCAATTTTTTGGGTTAAAATGAGTTATTTTACTTGTTTGAAATGATGTGTAAAAGGTGATTATGTATTTTTTCTTCCTCTTGTGTTATAACCATGTGGCCTCATGTTGTAGTGCCTTTGATATCACACTGAAACCTGCCGGATGAAACTGTGCTTTTAGTGGCTTCTGGTTGATGTCGAATGAAAAAGTGATCACACAAATGTGATGCAAAAGTGTCTTTGTTTGACTTTGTGAATGATGCTGAAAAGAGGCGAGAGAGAGCTCTGTCGTCTGTGTGACCGCTACACAATGTCTGTGATCAGGCACTTTGTCAACTTTGACACGTTGCAGACTCAATAAAGTTATTCAACATTCCTCCTGCTGCAATGTCATCTTAATATTGACATTTAAAGAAACATCTTTATTTTGTTTATTTTATCTTGTTTTCTGTCAAGTTTATGTGTAGCTTCAGCATTACTTATTGAGATGTGCACTGCCACGATCAGCGTAGGAAGTTTCTTTTGTTATTATTTAGTACCTTGTTAGGGAACAGTGTTTTATAGCATGTTCATTTGCTGGTTTGATGCTGGCCCAGATTTCAAAATGCAATGTCTTATTTTTCAAATAAAATGAGGCTTTACATGTTACTAGAAGGCCAGTAGGAAGAGTGAAACTGCCCCCAAGTTTGTGTCCATTAGCAGTTGTCTGTCTGTGGCTCTACTTAAGTCTCTTTAGGAGAAGGTATGATGAAACCGTGTAATAGCTCTAAAGAATGCTTGTGTTTCTAATAACATCTGAATCCTACTTTACTGAGAACACGCTGGACATTTTTATGGAATTTACCCTCAGAATGCCGCCATGTGCTACCCTCTACTGGCAGCTTGTTGATCCAACAGCACTGGAGGACAACTTTATTCTTTTTATTTACACAGTGAGATCCAGGCAAAAAACAACAAAAAAACCCAACCTATAATTATGTGATAAAAGTGACTCCGAAACAGTTCAAAACATTCAAACTAATTTATACAACACAGTAGATACTGGTCAAGTGTAACAATTTTCGGCAAACGACTTTTAGAGACCAAGAGTTCTGTGACTGACTGATGTTATTCATAAAGCCAACCAGAGGATTTTCACATGAAGTCATTTAACACGCTGTAGTTTCCATGAATGTAAAAATGACCAACGGGATTTATGGTGGGTTTAATGTTTGAGCATCACATATTTAAAGACCGTTAATATAAGTCACCGGCTCTGCGTCGTGTCGCACCTCGCATGTTATCGCCGTTGATATAACGCTAATGTGCATACACATATATATATATCTACACACACTTTTTTTTTTTTTTTTTTTTAAATATATGTACATTTTTTGGCTCTTGTGACCGGAGCGTCTGCAGGGGGCCGACCCGCTGGTGCGCGTGGGCGCCGTGACGCTGCGTTTCCTCCTCCGCCATTGGCCGCTCTGCCATAAAGACATGTAGGACGCCGGGATGCTCGCGTGCACGCTGCCCGAGCGACTGCGCGAGACGAGGCCAGAGCGGTAGTGCCTCACCTCCGGTGTGTAAACAAGCAGCGTGGGCAAGGCGGCAATGCCCACCGAACTCGAAAAAAAGGCACAAATATGGGAATTTTAGCGTCGGCGTGGAGCCAGCGTTTCCGGTGACGCGCGCGTGGGATTCGGCTACACTCAGTCCGCCTTATTAACGACTTATGGGACTTTAGAGTAAAGGAGCTACGCTGCACTGGACCGGAATGTGGCGCCTTGACTAATCGGTTTAGCTCCCGAAGACGGATATTTAAGGTTGGCTGAGTGTAACGTTACGACTTCTAAGTCTCTTTCGACGTGTCTTATTTGATTTTATATCATTTTTTGGGCCGTCAAAATGCACAACCACGAAACGTTGACTGTTAACGTGATGGATCACAACAGCCTCCACTGACATTAAAGCAGGCCGAGATGTTTGTGCATATGCTGCAACAGTGATATTAAAAAAATATAAATATTGTTGTAAACGTGTTGTGATTTTGTACTGAATAAAAAAATACGCGTTTACATTTGCGAGTTTCAACCTCCGCCTTTGTCTCCTTTTTTCTCGCATGTTTTCCCTCGGAGTTCCTCCCCCTGCGGCGCTGGGCGGAGTTTCATACCGAACCAGACGCTCCTTTTGTCGGATTCGTTTCGACTCGACTCCCCGGGGTTTACGGCTATTAAAAAACGCCACTTAAATACATGAAATATACTTAACGCGTATACTTTTGCGACTGCAAAGACGCTCCGTCGCCGAGCGGTGAAAAAAAGGTGAGTGGTTTGGTCATTTTCGAGCTCGTTTTCCACGGTTTTCAAACCGTTCGTCCCCGAGTCTTTGTAACATTCATGGCGGCTCTGCAGTGAGCGCTTTGGGGCGAAGAAAGACAGACGCGCCCGCTCTCACTTCACCTTAATGAATTCGAAGGCCCAAACCAAGATTTATGGGCGCCGATGTGTAACATTAAACCAGAAAACAACATTAGTGCACACAAATCCCCGATTTGGCCCACATTTTAGTATTTTAAAGCGTCTTTTTTAAAATGGTCGAAATATCCTTATTTCTCCCCCATGAGAAGCACGTGCCGCCTCAAAAGGAACCTCTTACGACCGACACGAATCTTTAAAATGGGACGAGAGTGGAACGTTTGGCTGTTGTGTTTAATATTCTCCGTACTTTTCGCCGAGCTCGAGTCGTACCGAGGCGTTCGTGCCAGCGGAAGCTGCGTGCTGACTCCTGCCGGAATGAAGACGCCATTACCGGGCTAAACCACACACAAAGGTCGGCGGGCTGTGCAAATAATCTAATAAACGTCTCGGTGCACGTTTGGCGTTGTATAATGACAAATGACGTGAAATGAAGCTAAACTACGATCTTCTCACGAGTAAAAAGACATTCATCTAACATCATGTTACTTTGCGAGAGTTTCTGACAAGTCGCGATAAAACACGTTAACGACGAGACTCGAGTTGGTGTGTTTTTGCGTTGTCATGGGCTGAATTTCAGAGGCAATTTCATACATACACGACGATTTATTTCGGTTTTTATCGTGAGTTGACCTTGCGCGCGGGCGACGATGACGCGCTACCGGGCAGACAGGCGCCACCGCTCGCGGGAAGAGCGCGGGGATGCCACGCGCCCACCGAGTTATGTGGGTTCTCTAAAAAAAAAAAAAAAAAAAAACAAACCTTTATTATTTACTAAATACCTAGTCAACATTTGCTCGGTAAATTTTATAATATATATATTCATAACCATAATGAACGTTATTTGTTTTGGAAAGATGTGCGCGCCGCCGGTGAGAGCGTGATGGAGCGCGAGAGCAACTTTACTACTCCAATGTATTTCAAATTAGAGCCGTTTTAAGATTAAAATGAGACATTTCTTAGATAAACTTTGACGCAAAAAGTCAAACATTGAACGAACGTCACGCTCCGTGAAAAGTAAAAAACAAAACAAAAAAAAAAACCGTTATCGTTGTTCTTGCCTGTAACGTTACCGTGTCTCGCCGAACTGTACTTAATTACGCAGAGCCGAATCCGCACGTTTTTCTCGTTTCCGTTTCTTGGTCCTCGCTCATTTTCCACCCAGACCCCCAAATATGCGACGTTCCTGTGGAGGCCCGTCGCTTTTCCACGTTAGCGACCAGCCCTCGGTTCAGCCGCCGGTTACGCGGTAAGCGGCCGCCGACAATGACGAGGTGTGAAATGATGGCGGGCGTCCTCCGGTGGGAGCTGGAGGCGGAGCTCGGACGTGTGTGTTTGTGTTGGGCGAGAAAACGGCAGATGAACTCGTATTTCTGTAGTCTTCACTATGGCCATCTTACAAATGTCATATTTTGTAAACATTCGTTCCTTCTTTTTTAATCGTGTTTTTAGATTAAGTTTTCCCCACTTCTGTATCTCAGAGGATTCCCCCCCATCAGTTTGCAGTAAACCTTTAGTGTCCTTATTTCATATCGTGACATACTGTACTTGGCTCATATTTCATGGTACTGATTCTTTTTTGTGTTGATCCCTCTCTCTCATATACACACACAGGTTTTCAAGTCCCCCTAGGTGTGCTGTGGTCATCATGAATGGCAGCAGCAGTGTGGTTGCCGCCCAGGCCGGAAGAATTAAAATCGAGCCAGGTAGAGTCTCAGTAATACCACTAATGCACCTTAGATACACATGGGTGTACATGTATGAACATTATGAGGTCTTGATTGTGTGTGTGTTTATGTATTTATCGCATTGTGGGGACCTTTTTGTCCCCTAAAATCACTTTTATCTGTTTTTTGGGGGTTTTGTGGGGACATTTGAGAGGTCCCCATGAGGAAAAATGACTTTATAGAAAATGTGCTTGTTTTATTTGAGAAACTAAAAGAGGTAAAAGATGTGCTTTTTGTTACTGATGTTAAGGTTTGGGTTAGGATTAGGTGTAGGTGTAAAATTACATATATCTAGTCATTATGGGAGTCTATGGAAAGACCTTACAAAGATAGTAATACAAAGACTGTGTGTTTGTGTGTATGTGTTAGATGATGATGCATGGAGTAAGGAGGACTGTCTGATGCTGTTGGAGAGGATTAAGAGTCTGCTGCCTGATGGTGACACTATGAAATACAAGACGACAGAGGCTCATTTTGACTGGGAGAAGGTGGGATTTGGAAACTTCACTGGGGACATGTGTAAGATGAAATGGCAGAAGGTTTCCACAGAGGTGAGGCAAGCCAAGTGCTCACTTGTGTTTAAAAGAGCAATCAGTTTATTTTCTCCCAATCAGTGTTTTTTTTTCATCTGGAGCTCTCCCAAACTCCCCCATGTCACTGTTACACTGACACCTAGTGGTGTGGGTGTGGGTACCAGCTTTTAAGCTCCTCTTCATCAAAATAAGCTCATCACATGACTAAAACACATGATGACAGCCATTAAGGCTGGTTGACTTATTTTGTGAAGTATAAAATTATAAATCTGTTGACTGTTTCTGACTGTTCACCACGTGTTCATTATTGTGAAAATAGATTTTAAAGTCAAAGTCATCTCAACATACACAATATACAGCGTGACGAAATGTAGCTCAAGGTCCACAGTGCACACAAGGACATAGAGTGTGTCCTTTATGATATGTTCAAAACAGTCTTAAACATGTGTTAATGATTTAAATATAAATAATTGAGGAATTCAAATGTTTTTTAGATGAACAATGAAATTAGTTTTTATCTTATCTTGCATTAGTGTGTAAAAATTTTTAGCTTACAGTTTTAGCTTAGACTTATGACGGCGCTTCTTTTTTTCCTCCCACAGGTGCGCAAGTACAGAACAATGACTGAACTTATTGTTGATGCCATAGAATATGTGAAAAACCCTTACAAAGGAAAGAAACTAAAAGTAAGGGTTTCTTGGGGATTTTTTTTTAAATCATCCACAAGAGCTTATTCTCAGTAGAATGGTAATGAGCTGAATTCATTACAACAGTACAATAAACTGAAAAGATTCCTCATTGCAGTTGGTTTATTTTGTCTTCCCTTCAGACACATCCAGACTTTCCAAAGAAACCCCTCACGCCCTATTTTCGTTTCTTTATGGAGAAGAGAGCCAAATATGCAAAAATCCACCCTGAGATGAGCAACCTAGATCTCACCAAGATCCTTTCCAAAAAATATAAAGAGCTTCCTGAAAAGAAAAAGGTTTGGCCATTTATATTGTAATGACTTTCTGTTTTAGTGGTGTCCCTTTTTAGTATTATTGCTCTGGTGGGGTTTTTTAAAATATTGTCTTAATATCTAATGGCGACGCTCCAGTGTTTCCTTCCGCAGCTTAAATACATTCAGGAATTCCAGAGAGAAAAGGAGGCCTTTGAGAAGAACATGGCCCGATTTAAGTGAGCACTAACCCACCATCAGTTTAGAACTAAAGAATATGCCACGTACGAAAGTCATTTCCTATTGTGAGGTTTCTGTCTTTCTCTTTTATTTAGGCAGGACCATCCGGAATTGATAGAAGAGCGAAAGAAGTCGGACCTCCCAGAAAAGCCCAAAACCCCACAGCAGCTGTGGTACAACCACGAGAAAAAAACATTTTTAAAGCTTCATCCTGACGTAGGTTTTCAAGGACAGACTTAGTATTCACTCGTAGACCTTGCATTTAAACTTATTTCATTCAGAAGTTGCATTTCTTTGCTTTCTAACACCGGGGGCTTTGCTTATCTCTAGGTGAGCCAGAAGGAGCTGAAAGAAGCTTTGCGGCGACAGTGGTCTCAGCTCTCCGACAGGAAGAGGCTTCGATGGATCAGCAAAGCCCTCGAGCTGCAGAAGAATTATGAGGTACCTTTAGCACAGTGAATGCCTTGGGATAAAATTAATTGTGAGGTGAAAACTGAATAAATGCAAATGTTACTTTTGCACCTATAGTAAGTAGATGATTGGCCAAGACACGTCTTCACTTCTTTATTTTTTTGCATTTGAACTTTGATTAAAGTTAATTCACTTACAGAGGTGTATGACATACAGATTTTACTGGTTTATTAAAATAAGAGTTCTTAGAATGGAGTATGTAACCTGGAATGATGCAATGTGGCAAGTTTTTAAACACACATCTAGAACAAATGCTAAGTGCTAGGCTGGGAAATAATCCGAATTTATCCTATCTGCCAAAGAACAAAGAGGGTACATAAAATATGTTTATATAAATAAAATATAAACTCTAAACTAGGTAGAAAAGGTAGAAATGTGCAATTTTAGTTATGTGAGGTGTTCAGTGATACATCAGGCAAGTGGAGAAAAACTACAACTACAGTCGTGAAATGTCGTTTTTGTTTTAAAAAGATCTACAACAGTTTAATAAAAGTATTTTGACAATCTATTAAAAATACAAAGTATCTTTATAAAGTCTAAATTAGAAGTAGAAAATTAAAATGTGAACTTGACGTCAATAAATGTGCAAATATTGCAAGAGAGGATTCCATTTGTTCTTGGCATTTTCCCCTAAAAACTTCATGCAATATTGTCCTGTGGTGTTCACTGTGTGCCACTTGCAGCTCCAGTTGCAAAGCATGGAATCTATTGGTGCTCTGGCTGACTGGTCAAAAAAAATGAGAAAATGAGTGTTATATTCCTGAATTATTTACTTATTTTTCCCCCGAATCTGTCTTTAGGACAGCATGAAGGCATACCACGAAGCTCACCCAGACGCTAATTCCGAGGAGCATGTCAAGTCTGTCCTGACTAAAGCTGAGCGACAGCTCAAGGACAAGTTTGATGGAAGGCCTACCAAGCCGCCACCGTAGGTCCTCATGTGCTCTCTCCTGGCTTAGAGAAACGTCTAGACTCAAAATGATCACACTTGCTTTTCTCAAGCTACATTTTTCCATCTTTTAGGAGTGTGTGGCAAAAGTGTGTAAGGGCTTCTTGTTTTCTGTAGGAACGGATATTCCCTGTACTGTGCCGAGCTGATGGTCAACATGAAAGACGTGCCGAGTACGGAGCGGATGGTCCTGTGCAGTAAGCAGTGGAAGATGATGACACAGAAGGAGAAGGACATGTTCCAGAAGCGATGTGAACAGGTCAGTACTCACCTGCATGGACAATAGGCAGGAGTAGGAACCAAACATTCTGGTGTATTTGCCCAAAACTGAATGTGGCACCTGTTTAACGGTGTAATTGTGATTTATGCTAAAGGTTTACTGTCATGCCTTTTCTTTAATCACTTTGCGTTAAAGTAATATCATCTTTTTTATCAGAAAAAGAAGCAGTATGAAATTGATCTCCAAAGGTTTATTGAGGTAAGAACTGATGCCTCTGTGCCAATAAAAAAAAATGACAAAACAGTTTCTAAGTCTAACTCATCAACTCTGCGGGTTCCTCTCTGTTTAGAGCCTGCCAGTGGAGGAGAGGGATCGAGTGCTGTCGGAGGAGAAGCTGGGTGGCTCAAAGCTGGCCATGGCGGGGGCTGGCAGCCCTCTTAGAGCCAAGTCACCAGGAAAGGTGAACATTTAACATGTCTTAATGCAAAGGAAAGCATTTGTGTAAGAATGTAGGAGTTTCTAGTAGAGATGGGCCGATACCACTTTTTTATGTCCGATACCGATATTGTAAATGTGGATATCTGCCGATACCGATACAAATCTGATACAGTCACAGTCTTTTTTTAACCATAAAATAATGCTTCAAAATGTCTGAATACACGATTGAGATTATTGTTATGCTTAAGGAAATGCTTGATTTAAATACTGTTTTCCTACTAAAACAATGTAATAATTACACACGTATATGCTAAATTATTTGTTCTCAAAAATTGTTCGTTTAGACATATAAATATTTCCTCTTTCTTATTGATTACTCTATAAGATATAAAATTGAAAAAAAAAATTGATCAATTGAAAATGAAATACTGAAGTTTGTCATTTTGAACCAATTTGGCCTATAAAATGAGCTGCTTTTGCAGAGAACTACATTTCCCACGATCCTCTGGGTGCGCCCCGGAATCGCGTAACAGTGATGCGTTGGGCGCGCGTTCCAGAATAAACGATAGAAAATCTATGGGAAAATCTAAATAAACGGCAGAATTGTGAGTAGAGCGCTGGTTATCGTGTTTACAGTATTTATCAGCTAAAATATGGTTTATGTCTGTAATAACAACGGTGCGTGTGTTTACATCGCGAAAAATGTCGAAAAATGTTTTCATACATTTACTTCTGTTTTAGTGCAGGAACATCTCACAAATACTTTCACATGCAGAGGGATCAGGTCTTGTCTTGACCGCGCCACTGAAAACGTTGTGTCACTATTAAGCAGTGTCACTTCCCATGCATAACGAATTGAGTGTACACGCATTTACAGATCGGCTCCACACAACGGCCCAATGCCGCCGATACCCGATCCAGCCGTTTGAGTCGTTATCGGACTGATACCCATCCACATATCGGATCGGCTACAGCTCTAGTTTCTAGTAAAGTATTTGATGTATAGAACAGCTCCTTTTTGCAACTGTCGAGTGGAAAGTGGTATCTTAAATCTTTTGTTTATTTTTAAAACTGTGTAGAATGATTTGACATATGGTAGTTTAAGCACTTGCCTTTTTACACTTTACAGGTAGCTTTAGGGTATTTATATAAGTGCTAGTGTTAGGGTGATTTATAATAATATTGTTTTGCACCATAAAATCATAAACACTCTAAACGCTCTGTTGCTAATGAATTTCTATTAGACCGTAATAGTTTCCTTCAGCTCTTGGTACCAATATCAACAAATAGTCCAATAAATAATCAAGTAGATATGCATTGGAATTTCAGTTCTGGATGGAAATTAGCGTAATCAGTTTAGTAGAACTCAAGGATTGTTTTGAATATTGCTTCCATCAAAATGCATGTAATAGTAGATAGAGACAGATATGGAGGCTCTTCTGGGCAATAAGAACATTTGAGCACCTGGTGTTGTTGATGATGATGCTGACTGATAACATTCTGCAGGAACGTTGTCGGGACCCTGAGTTGGACCAGTGGGTTCCTGGACTGGCCAAAGATAAGCGGGACTGCAAGAAGAACAAGACTCGTCTCCCCGACACGCCCAAAACTCCAGAGGAGATGTGGCAGCAGAGCGTTATAGGAGATTACCTGGCGAAATACAGGGTGAGTCAGACTGACCCTCCACTTCAGAGAAAAATCTCCACAAACTTGGGATAAAAGGTACTACTAGTCCTAAAGCAGTCTAAAAACGTAGAAGCTTCTTTAAACTCCCTGACTTTAAAAACGTAAATGTACTCTGTGCTCTCCCTACCTGAATTGTACGTGTTTCCTTTAGAGCGATCGGAAAAAAGCGCAAAATGCCATGGAGGCTGCTTGGAAGGCCATGGAGAAGAAGGAGAAGATCCCATGGATCAAGAAGGCGGCTGAGGACCAGAAGCGATACGAGGTTCAGTACCGGACCGTGGTCAGTGACCAGACGTTTTGACCACTGTCTTCTCATCCATGCTAAAGAAATGTCAAAATGTTGGTCCCCTTTTAACCTTTCACCTCCCCAGAGAAGAAGAGTGGGAGTGACCTGCAGAAGAAGATGCTCTTTCAACTGTACCTTTGATTAAATATTGTTCATTGATCAGTAACTCTGGGTGAATATGAGAGCCATGTTCATGTTTAAGGTCATCACCTTACGGGATAGTGGTGCTGATAGTGATCAACCCATGATCGCTCATGGACCTGACTTTTCTGAAGCAGGGTTTATGGGTTTATACTACACAAACTTCTAAAAGTCTGTACAATCAGGGAAGTTTTAATTTACTGGGTGTCTGGGTTTTCACTCCAAATTACTCCAAAATGGGGGAAGTACATTACTAGAGTTTATATTTAGCTCACTGTGTCCCAATTCCATGAAATTCAAACACGTTTGATAAACTGCAACTCGCCCAAAACCCTTGTCATTTCCCTTTAATACGTTACATTGACTGCATTTATCAGACGCTCTTCTCCGCAGTGTCTTGCATTTCCTAATTACAGGGGCAGTCTCTCTAGAACGACTTGGGGTTAAGGGACCTGTCAGTGGTTTTAGAGATTCACACCCTCAGTCTTGTCATTAATTCAGTGTTACGTTCGCTCAGACGACTGCACCACCACTAAATTTCTCCCCTGAATGACGCGAATCTGCAGACTAAGACGAGATGTAAATCGATTGGGAATATTTGCATACTGTTAATCAGCCTGTTCTTGTCTGTGTGTCACACTGTTTCAATGAATGCTGTCGTGTCTGTGCCAGCATATTTTAATTCCCGACCCTGAATTTAGCTCACATCCTGTTGACGTTCTTGCTCGTGTCTTTACCTCAGAGGGAGCTGCTCGAGATGAGAACGGTGCCGTCTGGACAGGGGCAGAGAAAGCCCAAATTTGACGGAGAGCCAAAAAAACCTCCCGTGTAAGTGTTGACTTTAATTCTGTTGCTCATTTCTCTCACTCTCTTCCCTTCTCTCACACAGTGTGTGTCTCTCTCCCCCCTACCCTATAGGAGCGGCTATCAGATGTTCTCTCAGGAGCTCCTGACCAACGGGGAGCTGAACCACTTCAGCTTAAAGGAACGGATGGTGGAGATCGGCAAGCGCTGGCACAAGCTCAGCCAGGTCCAGAAGGACAAGTACAAGAAGCAGGTGGAGGAGCAGCAGCTGGAGTACAAAGCAGAGCTGGACGCCTGGGTGAAGGTGGGCCAGGGATGCTGCTTCAAGCACGACTCTCACTTCACAATATTTAACTGTACTCAGTCAGCACTTACGCAGTGACGGGAGTTTCCTCTTGTTTTCCTCCTAGTCACTCTCTCCACAGGAGCGGGCAGTTTATAAAGAGTTTTCATCTACGGTGAGTGTCATAAAAGTCTTGTCGTTTCTGTGTGATTTTTCATGTATAACACCCATTGTTCTGTTGATCTACATGTGCATGTAATATTTAAATGTATCCTTTGCACCACTGTATGGCATGGCCATATTCACATTGCTGAGTTCGTAAGATTATGATTCAAGGCTGCTTTTCAAAATATGAAGTATTAATATTAATTTTTCCATTAGAGTCATCTTTTCATTTCTTTGAAACCTCAGCTCTGAATCATACGCACCTTTCAAATCAAACTAATGTTCTGTGGGCTGCGCTGTGGGGCTACTAATTATGGCTTTGAGCTTGAACTTTTGTTTTTTTTGTGTGTTTTCTGTGTCACTTTCTTCTCCTCCCGCTCCCCCTGTCCCTTCCCTTTCCCCTCGTCTTTGTCCCCACAGAAACGGCGGAGCACTTCGAAGGCTCGAGGTCCCGGGGCCAAAGTTCGTGTCACCAAGGGGAAGGCGGTAGGTGCCAGAGCAGCGACGCTGGGGGCCGGGGGGGGCAAACGTTCCATGGCGTACCGGGCGAAGGTAACGGACGCTCCCTCCGGGCGACTCGCCCAACACTGTCAGTTATGCCGGACTCACGCTGTATGATTCTTTCCTGATCAAGTTTTTACACAGGCAGATCGACAAGGTGGAGGTGTATTGGTAGAATATCCAGTGTCCAGTGGGTGTTAATATTGTACATTAATAAATGTGTTCTCACTAAATTATTATCTAGCTTGCCAATAATGGACATGATTATTAAGATCGCTCGCTGCTTTATTAACAAGCGAGGTGTTATGTATTTGTAATAGCTGTAAGCTTTTTGTCATTCATATCCACTTTTGCCGTTTCTGGTTATGAACCTCTTCACTACTTTTGCCTCTATTTCCAAGACAGCTGTGATGCTGCCTTTTCTGTTTTCATCTTCGCAACACATTTCTGGAAATGACGTGATCATTACTGCTCACTCAGCTCAACACTTATCAGGTACAAATTTCTGAAACAGCAGAAGTTCCACCCGAACCTGAAATTTATCATCAAGCAAGAAATTGATGCTAAGGTCAGGGAAATCATACAGGGTGAGCCCGGCAGTAGTCCACGCTGAAGTGAATGTGTTGTGTGTATATATGCAGTATGCATATACTTTATGTGTACATGAGGGAGGAGAGAGGTTAGAGAAAGCTGTGACCATGTGATCTTTAGCAGGACACCTCAGACACAGATGAAGATGATGATAAGACGGACACGTCTGATTCTGAAGATGACGATGATGAATCCTCAGGAAGCACAGACAGTGAAGATGACGACGATGATGAGGAGGTATTATTGGTACTTCTTAGGTTAAACTTGTCCTTATGTATACCAAGTATCTTTAATTTATCTTTTTGTTTTATTCCCATTACACTCTTGATTATTATAAATTGTATATTGTGCCCTGTTATCTTCTGTATTCCTTGGTCATTACAAAACAAGGACGCTCTGATCTGGTTCTGTTTTTACATACAGACAGTAAAATGTTGTGCCAAAGCTAAATAATCTTGAAAGTTGAAATTACAGAATTCAATTCAGGCTTTGATTTATGTATTTGAGCTCGTAAACATTTTCCTCCCTTCCTTACAGAACGAGGACGACGAAGAAGAAGAAGATGAGCAGTCAGATGGTTCAAGCAGCTCCTCGACAGAGGACAGCAGTGACAGTGACTCGGACTAACGGGTCTGGCCCCCTTCAGTGGGGGACAGTGCGGGACACGCCCCCAGCAACATCCCTCCCTGACAACAGGCGGGGGCCCCAGTAGCTGTGAGCACACAGCATGCGCTAAAGCGCCCCTCTCTGTTTCCTTACCTCCCCATCGCTCCCTCCATCCGGCGAGAGAGAGATGCACCACTTGGAAGGGGAACGTCCCCCCCTCAATGTGTCCAGTTCTCAGACATAAAACCCAGCCGGACATCCTCTCTTATTAAAGAGCTGTGTTACTTGTGTGTTTATTGGAGCATTTTTATTGCCTTTATATAGGTGTGTTATTAAGAAATGTGTTGCCTGTTCCGTTTTGATTTTAAAGGAGCATTTGATAAAGCAACTGAACTTTTTTTTTTTGGAAATTATTAATTAATCAGTGTTTGTGGGCGATGGGAGGGGAAGAACACTTGAAATGAGATATTTGTATGCCTCAGACTGTTTGTTGAGGTAAAAGGTCAGAGGGCTGTTCAGCGTTAGGCTGCTCTGGTCATTTTTTGTTGTTTTTGAACAGTTCCTCCATAATAAATGCACTTTTTCCTCTTTTACTCTTCAGTGTTTTCTGAAATGTTGAAAAGAAAGACAGTCGTGATGCTGTTTCTCAGGTGGAAACCAAAAGGACATGGGCGGGTTTAGACAGTAAAATGCGCTTTGCAGAGATATTAGTGTTTTTTGCGCTCCCTGGGGTTAAAGGTTTTGTAACCCTTTGACCTCTCTGTAGGCAAGTACCCTACCATTAGGCCCCCAAGGTAGTATCTGTTAGAAGTTAGGGATTTCTAGTAATATAAATAGGGATAGTGATATAAATGAAGTATCCTAAATTTGATTTTATTTTGTCTTGCAAAGGTAAAAAAAACAAACCTGAACACTTTACCTGATGGCACAATAACTGCTGAGAAATTAGAGGTAGCCTCAATTTTTTCTGTTTTAAAATTGCATCATATGTACTTAACTATCTATAAAAAGTACCCATGATATTTGTAATTTTATGGCTATTTAATATCTTTTTGTGTATAAAGAAAATTTTACCTTCTGATGTGAAGGGTTTTTTTTTACTCATACGCCTTAAAAACAACAAACAAAAACTCTCCTTTCTGGTTTTAGGGCGTCTGGGCAGCAGCAAGGGCCAAATAACCCACCGTGTGTCGGCGTGGTTTTGTATATAGACCTGCATTTATTTGTTCATGTTTAATCAATGGTCACGGCTGCAGAAAAGGTTTTTTAAACATCTATCTAAGGGATCTTGCTAAGATTATTGTGAAACAGTGCGCACGGTAACAGTAGTGGCGTTAAAAAGTCCGCAGCGGGCTCTCGGGTCGTGCTGCTGCTGTGTGTGAAACTCCGCCGCGACCCCCCTCCAGGGCTCCGCGCTTCCTGTCCGAACCCTGATCGCTCCGCCAGCTCCAGATGGGGAAGATCAATGCGCGCGTTCCGGACGGAGACGAGCCGCGGCCCGGTGCTCTACCCTTCCGCCGCTCCGCCGAGGCCACAACTGCACAATGAAGTGAATATGGTGGAGCTTCACGCGTCTTTTGGTTTACGGCAACTTCTGCAGCTACTCGCGTTAACCGGCGGCGAAACCGCGGCGGTGTCGGTAAGTAATTAGGCGTGGTTTTTTGGTTTTTTTTTACCCTCCGGCCAAAAGTGTTGCACATCTGAGACAATCTGCGTTTAGCCTTAGCTTAAACATCGCAGTGTCCCATCTAAATAACGGCGAAATAACGGGGCAAGAGCTTTATTTGAACGTCATAACTATAAAAACATGTTGGTAGAGTGCTTCCGCTGGATACAGTTTAATCTGTGTGTAACTGTTTGTTTATTTATTTATTTATTTTGCAAGAAGTTTGTGTAATGAATCTGAATCTTATAACTTTTTTTTTTTTCAGGTCATTTTATCGAGGTGACGGCAAAAGTCATGAGGGCCTCCTCCTCCCGTTTGTCGAGCTTTTCTTCTAGAGATTCTTTATGGAGCCGGTGAGTTTGGAGCCGCCGCGAGCTTTTAGCCCAACTTTGTAACGTCGTAAACTTGTTTCCAGCATGATTTGTAGTGTCTTGATTAGGAAGCATGAGTAAGAGTAGATGAAAAAAAATAGACTGTGGTTTTCTTTCACTGGAATACAGACAGGCCAGAGGCCAGAGCCGCTTATTCTTGCATCGCCTCCAGAAAATCGCAATTTCGTTACACACGATTCTGGGTCACGCGCCCTTTTGTGCGGCGTCCGTAGAGAAGATGATGGGAAAACCACAAAATACTATAATAAATACTCTTTATATATATATATATATATATATATATATATATATATATATATATATATATATATATTATATATATATATAAAGGAAATGTGCATTTGCTTGTCTGCATTTGTATTTACAGTTAGTTGTCTGTTTTGTATTGATGTTATTGCGTATGTTTTTATTATATTACTAATGTAGCTAAGTTCGTCGTTATACCGCTGTAATACGTTTCAAAAGTAAAACGACATAAAGAAAGATTAAGCTATTTTCATTCGGATTAATATATTGTGCTATTTTGGAATCGTGTTGCAGAATATATAAAACGGACAAATAAGCACAAATGTCGTTAAATAATTTTTTTGAAGAACACAAACATAATTTGCACTAGTAAAGGTGAAAAGCTTTCCTCTCGGCATGCAGTCTTCTCGCAGCGCGTGCGCACTCGCGTCTCTTGTTTACGCTCGTCACCGGCGGTGGGAGGGGCTTTGGCGCGCGTGCGTGTGCTGGTGTCAGAAAGCGCTGAGGGACCGGACGGGAGGAAAGCGGAGCGGAGGGAAAAGAGAAAAAAAAGAGGGATGAAAAAGACAGAATGAAACCGCGTCAGAGTTGAAGACGCTAAGGAATAATTACATAGCTGTAACAAAGACTTGTTTTATGACGCAACTGTTCGGCGAAGCGGGGAATGAGGGCGCGTTTTGAGCCGCAGAGCATCTCGCATCGGGAGACGGAGGCGCGAATAAACGGCGGAGCGGCGCGGGTTTCTTCGGGATAAAAGCGGCTAATTGGGGCTGAACCGACGGGAAATTACGGGCGGCGTGGCGAAAAAAGTCGTTCTCTCTACACAAGCAGTATTGCCTGGGTCACTCGAAGCGCCACCCCGGGCTCCTGTAACGGGTTTTTTTTTACCCCCCTTAATGCTGCTGCGTTTCTGACCAATTTTCCCCCTCGGTTTTTTGTTGACGGCTTTGCCGTTGCCGCTCGTTTAGAATGCCGGACCAGATCTCCGTATCCGAGTTTCTGTCGGAGACGACGGAGGATTACAACTCGCCCACCACGTCGAGCTTCACCACCCGTCTGCAGAGCTGCAGAAACACGGTCAGCGTACTGGAGGAGGTAAGGCCCTTTCCCCCCTTTTTCTTAATGAGAGAAACACCCCACCAAACCCGCAAAATAGTCCACATTCAAGGACGACCTGCTTACCGATAAGCCGTAATTACGCGCTGCAACCTGTCATTCTTCCTCCGCGCTTTTCTGTTCTGTTTTTACCCCCTCACGTCCACCGCGTCGGTTTGCCCGCGGCTGAATAGATGTGGATTTACAGTACAATGCACACGGGCTTTGCGGCGCTGATGAGGTTTGGCATGCGGAAGAAACGTCCATCCACACACATGCAATCAATATGTTTAAATAAATCCCCTTTTTTATTTTTTTAACCCATTCTTTAAAAAAAAATGGCGTTCGAATTCGTTGAGGCATTGTCCATTATTTTTTAAAAGCAGCGCTGAAATACAGGCTGCTGCTGTTTGTGCGCAGTGTGAAGGTTACAGCCTCACACCAAGAACACTTTCACTCGACAATATTGTTAGACTTTTATTAGACTTTTTTTGTTTAGAGAAATATATTTGCTGGACAGACGTGGAAACGATATTAAACATTAGATACTTTAAAATAGGCTCGAGTGATGGAGTGTGATGTTGCGTTTTTAGCCCAAATTGTAGCTCGGCGTTTTCTAAATGCGGCTTTATTACCGATGTGGATGTTACATGGAGGCAGAGGGGAGGATTTCACAATAACATCGCGTCACATTTGATGAATTCAAGCCTTTTGGACATCATTTGTGTAGTGCAAGCTGTCACATTGCAGCTGCAGTTATTGGGGCTGAAATGAGAATGACAAATATTCGGGCAAACAGGCTATTGTAGGTTGGATGCAGGTTTATTTCTGTTTAGTGTGATCCATAAATCATGGCTGGCGTTTATAATCACAATCATTTGAATGCATCCCTTTTTGGGGACACCTTGCTTTATATACAAGTCCTCTTTTAGTGGGATCTTCCTCAGTTAATTAGCGAATAATGGCTAATGCAGTGGAACATAAATGAAGACAGATGGACTAATGGTGGCCATGACCTAGTTGTCTCTGTGTTATGTTTATTCATGACCACACTCTGAGAAGTGAAGAAAAAAATTGTGCTAAGAAATGTGGAAGAACCTTCAAACAGCCTGCAGGGCCTGTGTTTTCTTGTCAAGACACATGTTATACCTTCGTAGCCCTATGACACACAATTGTGGTGTCTCGGAGGTCTCGTGTCTGTCATCATGTGCTAGATGTGTTGTTTTTGGGAGCAGAAGTGAGTGAATTTTGTGCCCGTTTACAAAACAATCAGCTGTGAACATAATCAGGAAATTAGAAAACATGTTCATTCATAAATTGGTGCCTCTTTCAGATAATAGAAAATAGAGTGACCGATTCTGGTTTTTCAAGAGGGCAGGAATGCCCCACAGAAAGTCACGCCAGTTACTCTCGTCCCCAGAGGAGTTGAGATTTGTGTTTTCTAAGAATAGCATGACGGCTTGTGTAATAGGAAGCGGTTATTCTCCTGAGCGGTGGCTTCAGGAGCATGCAGAAAGAGTGGAGAGAAGGAGGGCGGGATATAGAGAGAGAAATAGAGACAGTAGGGATTAACCTACTTACTCATGGGCCAGTGCACACCTGACCCAAAAGGATGAAAGCTGTGTAATAGTGTAGAGGACCTTCCCTCGGCAACACGCCACAGCCTGCTGCACATCGATTCCCTGTCCACTCCCGATAAACTGTCGGATTACTTCAGGATTCCAAGGACCGATATAATTTAGCAACTGCAGCATGGACTCTCAGACCGGGTTAACATAACACCACGTCTGCTGCGGTGTAAGAAAATGCCTTTTGTCTGTTACAATATACTGAGGCATTTGTGAACGCTGAAGGTAAGCGGAGAGCTACGGAGCCCCCACCCGTCCTGTTTTAGTTAGCGATGCCCAGTGACTCATCCGCGGCACCCGTTCCCTGCTCTGGCAGCCTCGTCGCCTTCGTTTGGCCGAGTGTCAAAGAAGGCCACTGGATGCAGAGATTCCACCAGAGAAATCCAGAGGAGACTCAGTCGCAGTATCCTCAATGACCTTTGACTGGATTAAACGTTGCTACACTGTCTCAGGCTGCCTGCAGTTTTGCACTAAAATTTTTGAGTCATTCCAGTTGTTGTGACATATTTGTTTTTCAAAACCCGGTGGTTTGTTGACAGCATGTCTTTTCAGTTGAACGTTGAATAAAGGGCCACGAAATGTCCCAGTTGGAGTCAAGTTTGGCCCTCACCACAGCTATGAAGGATGCTTTTTTAACAGTCACTTAACAGTCCAAGTGGCTGAAACCCTTTGGTTTAGATCATAAAATTGGGGGTTTGAATCCCAGGAGAGCCTATAGCCGCCGTTGGGCCCCCGAGCAAGGCTCTTAAACCCAAGCTGTTGCAGGGAGAGCCTGACCCTCCAATTAGGAAATGGGCTATGAATAGTTCAGTTATGGGCAAGAAACAGTTGAGAGACATTTATGCACCTTTCAGACTATTTACATTGTTGTGTAGCTTGAAGCAGTTGTGTATGTACTGTACTGTCATTTTATACACGAGTGTTCTCCCATAGGTCACTGAATATGCTTGAGACCTGAACTAGCGAGCTGGTTTCGCTGCTTAGTGGCTCTTTAGTGGCTTTTAAATGAGGTTTTGAGCTGCTCATGGGATATTGAGCTCCATATGGCGGTTTTTGGTTTCTGCTGCGTGCAGTCTGTCAAGTGGACGTCCTCTTTAGCAGGTGTCACTGCTATAAGCGGGCAAGAGGGAGACCCTAGCGGATCACGTTTCCCTGAGCCATTGTCTCAGATAGACGGAGGACCAAGGGACCTTGTGCTTCATTTAGAACACTTGTGGGCACTCGTCTGAGTCGTAACGCGGCAGTGTAACACATCCTGTAGCCCTTGCTAAAACAGTGCCTTGGCGCTTAGGTTTGTTTGTTGCGCCGCTAGCAACGGCCTAGAGCGTAAATATGTAAAACCGGCAGCCGCCATGCACCCACACAGATGAGTCAGTCCTGTCACATCTCTCGTGGGGGACATCCTGTGGCCTATTCCTGCGTCAAAATGGAATGGCGTCCGACTCTGCCCTTTCTCAGACTGCAATTGTTTTGCCCTCTCTCCCGGGTCCCCTCCCTCTCAGTCTTGTGTCACCCCTCCTTGCCGCGGCCTCCCGCCCGCACCGTAACAAAGCTAATCCCACGTTCCACGCCTGATAATAGTTTCCATGGCATGGCTCGCATTCTTGTTCCTCCCGTCTGAATACGAGGAACAGATGGCACCGCCGATGCGTGGACGGGCCGCTGGAATCCTGTAGGCATGGATGGGTGCTCCCTCATTCTCCACTTGCAGCAGCTCTTTAGATGTGACCCTTCATGCAAAAAGCACCTGGAGCTTTCTTGATCCGATGTCATTTGTCAGCAGGAAAATCAACATGTTTACGTTAAAATTTGTTTTATGAAGTGCTTGGATTTACTGGATGGTGTCAGCCTTCTGTTTTTAAATCACTGTTTTCATGTTAAGTAATTGTGCATTGTAACTGACTGATTGATGTTTAGCATTTTAGTCTGACTTTGATTTTGTAACCACATTTCAAATTAATATCTGCGTTTCATAGAACTAGAAGCCAGAGGAATCCATCTGCAACTACGAAAGTTTAGCCCTTGGTTTATGTCATTACTCGGATGGTAGACCAGCTAGAAAATTGTATTACTATACTGTACAAATCAGACACTGCATTACTTTGACTCTGTATTACTATTTACCATATTCCATTCAAGATGCTGTGTTGTCAGTACAATATTATAACATCATATTGCATCATATCGTACTGAATTTTACCAAATCAAACCAAAGCCAATCGTTCCTTATTTAAATCATCCCTGAATCTAATTGTACCCTGTCTGTCTAGAAACATATGGCATTGTGTTGTATTGGAGAGATGCACACCCCCAGTTTGTGCTGCATTGGACCTCTCATTGAGTGTGTTTGGTTCAGCCGCTGTTAGATGCGCACAATGCCGAAACGAAAGTAGGCTCTCGGCCTGGGCCCGGGCACTGAGGGAAAACTGCCACAGCTAATAATCTTCTGTCTGAGGAGGCCGGCAGCGCAGGCAACTTTACAGAGATCTCTCCAGGGGCAGATATTGCGGCTACTGCCTTAAACGCACAGGCTGTGGACGTGATGAAAATGTTCCTGCTAAGTCATCAAGTTCTTTAGAGGACTGCTAAAGAAGAGCTCTTGGAAGCCTTAATTCTTGAGTGCTTACCTAATGGGACCAGAGCTGAGTGGAGTAAGAGTAAGATAATGAAGTCAGAGCCAAATACTTGGGGCTCAAACATTGACATTGGAGGGTGAACAGACTTGGCAAACTAGAAGCTGGCATGATTCCGATAACCGGTGCCCAGGAACAGATGTTGTCTCCTCTCAGTTGGCAAGAGGACATAGAAGAGAGCAGCAGAGAGTTAGAACGCGAGCGGAGAGACTACGTAGAGTGAGCTGTGACATTAGGCCTCAGAAAGACTACGTCGTTAGCCACTTAAAGTCAATAGGATTCAGTGAAAATGAGTGCGGAAGCTGCTGGTTAATGGAAAGCGATATGAGCCGTGCAATTTAGAGCTGCTGCTTGCACTAATAGCTTCCCGGAACTGCTTGCCATGGTGCAGTTCCTTGGTAGTCGTTACGTCTCTAATTAGAAGAGAGATAACGAATCTGTCTGAGTTACATACATACACAGTTACCCTAGAAGCAACATTTTGCTGACAACTTGATGATGGTTTTGCAACTCTAACTTAACAATATGACTCTACACTTGTGCACATCTTCAATAAACAAGTATTTTTGGAACATACTGCAATATCTGACTTCAGTAAGGACCTGGATCAATATCACATATCAGTTCTGCATCTACATCCTCTTTGTTTTGGTAATGAGCCAACCTCATGTCTAATTCCAGGTGGTAGACTATTTTACAACTGGACTACTGCACGATTTGATTCTATTCTAAAGTTGCCGTACTCATAAGGTTTTAAACGTTTCTATCTCCAAAACCACAAGATAAAGCCAAGAAAAGTCTGTTTCCTCAGGATCTAGCACAATAATCACTCAATGTTTTTGCTGCGTCCGTCTCACGTTGTAAAAATGATTTAAACATTCATTCCACAAGTCATCCATTGTTTTGCCTCTTGAGTGAGTGAGTGTTCGTCATTGTGAACACATCACGGCACAGTGCATTACAGCGAAATGCAACCTCTGCCTTTAACCCATACTGGAGCAGTTAGCAACTGACGTGGGAAGTGGAGATGGTACCTCGCTCGTGGGTCAGTGGTACCTTTACTGGCCCGGGAACCGAAGTGGTGAACCTCCTGTCACAGGGTTAGGGTTGATGCTATAATTCCATCTGTTAGTGTCATTAGCTTCTTTACTGGCATCATCTAACAAAAAAAGACTAATCTAATCTTCAAACACATTTCGACTGAATGGAAAACCTCCAGGAACATAAAAAAGGGGGTTTAATGTGTTTTCAGGCTCAGCTCATTCAGAGATCATAATGGCTCAGCTTTGGTTTGCTAATTGTGTAGAGGTTTTTATGCTGAAAGCCATTCAATGTCCTTCTGTTTCCCTTCTTAAATCAGCAGAATGTAAACGGCTGACGAAGCCGCAAACGAGACTGCGAATGTTTTTCGAAAGGTCATGCACATGCAGATTTGGAGAGACCAGCCTCAGATTACTGTGTGGGAAGGTCAGGCATTGTGGGGACGACTGTGGTGCGTATTGTTTACTCGGCTGAAAACGGAAGCGTTTAAAATGCTATTTGGAGACCCTGTTCTAGAGGCACTTTTGGTTCGTGTTTATAGCTCCCGAAACCCAGACCTTCCAGGACTGTTTTTGTTATTATTTTATTTTTGTCCTGTTTTCGCATATTAGGTCACGTACGACACTTCTCTTGGTGATGAATGGATATGGTGACCTATTTTACGGCAGGCCTGATCTCTAGCCATTGATTTGCGGCCAGATGGGAAGTCAGAGGATTTGTGCCTACGTCTATTTGCCTAGAAATTTCTGGCACGCTGGAGATTGGGTTTTATGCCTGAGAGCCTGGCTGTCTGTTTTAGCGAGTTTTTCCGCGGCTCAAAGCGTACAGCTCTGTTTCCAAAGTGTTGTATTCATAGAACTGATGGTGAACTGAATTGTAATGAGTCATTATGTTGTAATCAGTGAATATACCTTTATTATTAGCTGTCGCTTATCTTCCATTTATCTACCTGTCTGTCTATATCAGATTTATATCTGTATCTTTATCTCTACAGTTGTCCATCCTTTTGTTCATCCGTTCATATCTTTAATGTCCATTCATCCATCCAAACAGTCACTCATCCACCCTTCCATTAGAGGTGAACTACAATATAGTGGTCATTGAGTCCACAGCGTAGATCCAAAATGAAAACATCAACATCACATTATGTAAATTGTAATGTCACTTTATATTGCACAGGAGGTCTCGTGTTTATTGTTATTATTAATATTGTTGTTATTAGAGGTGTGCAAAAAAATCTGATCAAATTGTGATTCTTTCTTTGTCAAGTCCAAATCAATGTAATGTAATGTAAACTAATGTAATGGCACTAGTTTACTTTTCCCCCAACGTGAGTCGAAATCTGCCCAGATCTGCCACAGTCAAATGGGAAAAGTAAGTCAGAACCAGAATTTTTTTATGAAGTCGATGCCATTTTCTGCATTCTGGTGCATTTTAACAGGTTGTTAGACAGCTACTTTTACCTACAGAAGTAAACACTTGATTTAATAACTATTTCAGAGACAGATTCAACAATTCATTCAACTAGTCCACATATGCTATGGCTAACAGTGGTTTAACCTCTTTCGCGCATGGGACTGCAATTCAACCTCTCTCGCATGCTAACTCGGTCACTCTCGCGCATTTTCACTCGTGTTTTGTCCAGTTTGGCGCCTTATAGAACTCCGGCGTGAGCAGTAATGACATGCTGTCGTGTAAATAAGATAAATAACATAAGACTTTAGTTAGTTTAATAAAAGGACAAGGTATAGACCTGTTCTATAGGAACAGCAATGACTTTAGGTCTGTATTTTACTTTTATTTTATTTAGTCTTTTCTGATTTTGTTTTAGTTGTAACACAACATGGCATTGAGCCAAGGAGTGGTGACACTCAGCTGTTAAATGTTTAAAAATAACAGTATGAAATGATAGCTAACGTTAAGCTAAATGATGGATCATCTAACGTTGACTAGCTAGCTAACTGCGGAAATTGTGACTTACTTTGCACTTCTTTGTAAAGAATCTCCTTATGTCCATTGTGTCTGGGGAAGGAGCAGATATTGTAAACAATTGATCGTCAGCCAAAGAATACCAGTCTATACTACTGTAACTTAAAGTAAACGAGGTAACGCTTCCTCCTAATCTTTTATTGTTTAACATCGTTTAACATCAACTTAATGTGACCTTGGGCTAATTATGAGGATTTGATGAAAGGACATGTCCCCCTCAAATATGATGCCCGCGATGCCTATGGTCCATTGAATTTATATAACATTATATCTTGCTGAAACTTGTTCACTGTCTGTCTACCTATTCGTCTCTGCTTTAATATCCATCCATCCATTCGTCTGTTTGTCGCTTTGAGAATGAATAAGAAGTTTTGTTACCCGCTAATAAATTCAGTTATTAACCTCATGATGCTTCACAAAAGAGTCTGTTGAACTGTTGCGAGTTTGCCGGACGTCTTGTGTCTCTAACAGCCTACACATTTATGTAATGGTTAACTGGTCACAACTGGCTGAGTGTGTTGTTTGAGGAGCTGCTGTGTCATTGCCACTGGAGCTGGGCCTGTGTGGAGGCACCGGGGGCTGCTTGCTGTTTGTCAGCAGAACAACAGCAAAGCCGAGGCCATTGCCGGGCCGGGACGCCAGATTTGGCCACATGCTTACACATGCACTCGTAGAGGCTCGGGGGGAGCCACAGAGTCGCGTCTCATGTCCCTGTTTAACCTGTCATTCCTGCAGCTCTGAAGCCAGCTCCTCTATAGTTATGATCATTCATTCATTCATTCCTGCATTATCCGAACTGCTTAATGATCTGTTACATAACCAGTTGCAAAGATATTAGGGATGTACCAATCCGATACGTGGATAGAATATCTGTCCGATAACGACTCAAATAGCTGGATCAGGTATCGGTGGCATTGGGCCGATTTGTAAATTGTAGGTTTTGTATGTTTGCATATGCGTGCACGCTCATTTCGCTCGACATTCAGGCTAATTCCTACATATAGAAATGAGAATGAGCAGAACTATATGTATAAGCAAATGATATTCTTTTATTTTCTTTAACAACACCAGCTCTTGTTCGCCATCTTTGCGGTCCTCGCTGTGTTTGTTAGCGCACGTCTCTCACAGTCCAACATGCACAAACGCGTTCCAGTTCCGTCAAATCTTCCCCTTTATTACAGACAAAACTTATATTTTAGCTGATAAACAGCAAAAACAACCAGCGTTCTACTCACAGTGCAGCCGTTTACTCTTATGTTTTCATTGTTTATTCCGAGACGCGAGTTTGACGTGTTATTGTGCGGAACGCCGTTAGGCCAAACGACTCTCGTGTGGAACGCCATTATGTCAAAAATGAGTCCAAAATGAGGTGTAGGCTAAAATTAGTAAATGATTCAGACAAACATTTTTTACATTCTGTAGCGTTAGAGAGTAAAAAATAAATATAGAAACATGCATTATTTGTTCTAAAATAATTTTATTCTATATCCAGATGGATTCCAAATGGCTAAAGAAGTGTGTCCACCTGCACTAACCTTATTGTTCTTCATAAACTAAACCATAAAATATCTCTTCATCCAATAAAACAGACACTGTCCTTACATCCTAAACACAACAACATAAGGTGTGTATGGCTAACTTCTACACAAACACACTAATAAGTCTAATAACAAAGGTGTAGACAAACACCCCAAATTCTCTTAGGACTGTAAAGGAAAAAAACTAGCCTGGTATCGGATCGGTACTCGGGATCGGCCGATACTCAGAGCCCAAGTATCGGCATCGGTATTGGAACTGAAAAACTTGGATCGGTGCATCCCTAACAGATATCTCCAATTCTCTCTATAGTCTGACTAAATTTGGTGAAAGGTTCTTTACTGCCGGCAGTGGATTTGTTGTCTGCAGACATCCACACAGAGAGGGTGTAGATCAGCCCTCCAGGACAAGTAGCACTAAGGCTTTCGTGCCACCGTACCATATCCTTAGTCTAAATAGTGTCACAGACCTTATTTTTGTGCTGGGGTTTGCTAAACATGAGGTCCGGTTCTATTAAAGGGTTGTGGAGTTTTGGTTCAAGTGAAACTCCACCCTCACCACAGCTCAGATGCTTTAAACCGGGTGTGGAGTTCAGCGGTTGCGAGGGGGGCGGACGTGGATAGAGAGATGACTTAAGTGCTTCAACATTGGACATTTGGGAGAGTGATACTTTGGCGTGTGCCACGCATGTACACCTTGTATCCTGTAGCATTTGCCTAAAAAAGATGAAAATGTGTTAAAATGCTATTTTGCCTTGAGTTCTTAAGTAACACATACAGTAATGTTTTTTGGTCTTGGTCGAGGCACATTTTTCTAAACTGAGCTTTAAATAAAGGGCTTTAATGCACAATAGGCATGTAATACCTATGTCTGATGTAGGGCCCTATGATTTGCGTGATGCGGAAAACTTGGACGGAATCGTGGAATTCAACAAATAAAATGGAATCCGATGTAAAACGCGGAATGTTGTATAATTCACTGATATCGGTATGTGGGCAAAGCAAAGCAATGGTTTCTAATCAATTTTGGCCGCTGCAGCCCCCTATACGTGTTACCTGTTGAGGTAACTCAGCTTTCCACACACACAAATGCACAGGGGAAAGCGGTCAACTACGGCGAAGAGTATAGTATACGGCGAGTGTCAGTGCTAAGTTTAGAGCAGAACAATAAACAAACGATTATTATGAATCAGGAGAACAACTCTTTTGTAAGTTTTGCCAGCACACGATAGACTGCACCCGCAAGAACACGTGACGACCACTTACAGTCAAACACTCACATCAGAAACGATTGGTTTTGCATGAAAAAATGAATGTTTTTTGTTGTTTACAAGTAAATGTTTTACCAAAGCAGAAAATGTTCTGCTGAACCCCAGCACTTTGTTGAAGTTGAATAACAGTCATTTAATGTGAATTTTAAATGAAAGGATAGAGGGTAAGGAATAGGATAGAGGGTAAGGGTTAAGGAATAGGATAGAGGGTAAGGGTTAGGGAGTAGGATAGAGGGTAAGGGTTAGGGAGTAGGATAGAGGGTTAGGGAGTAGGATAGAGCTGGATTTGAACTTAAAACCTTTTTGTCTTAAGGCAGTGTCCTAAAACAAGGCCACCACAACCCCATCGCCCACCCCATGATTATTCTTCGTTATTGCGTATTTCTTTTCCTTGACGTGTACAGTCGCAGGGATTAATTATAGCTTGGGGTTAGTGAGAAACACAGCAGCGTCTTGCAAAACATATTAAGGTTAAATCGTGTGTGTGTGTGCGCAGCTTTTTTCACACCTCATTCTCACGTGTTGTTGGCACTCAGAGCCAGCGTGCCATGCTGGCGTTCACACAGGAGGCTCTTTGTTACATTTGAGAGAATTATGTAACACCTCTGCTGCTTGCAAAGCGTGACAGGGCTGCAGAGTGACACAGGGCCATCAGTGGGATTTGATCTTGGGGCCTGTGATGTCGGGATGCACATGAGCAGTAGAGCCATTACGCTCAAGCTGCGCTCCTAATGTGGTGCTTACAGTGACTTACACATCAGCACTTTACAGCCATGGCCAAACTGACTGTCATTTTGTCACTTATGGTCAAATCAGACATGGGTGCCGTCCATGTCATAGTCAGAAGACCGGCTCAACATCTTCATCCCTCTTTGTGCAATCAGTTAGACTGTTAGACTCCCAGACATGTCACTGAAATCTAGGGCTGCCACAACTAGTCATATTATTGCTAGAAATTAATTATAGTTTCAAAAATGTCTTAAATACTTGTAGCAAATGTTATTTCTTCAATATCTCTAAGAACGGCAATAATCCCTTTTTGCTCAGCTTCAATCATTTATTATCCGAACCGCTTAATCCCTCTTGAGCGTCGTGGGGACCGGAGCCTGTTCCGGAACTTTGGGTGAGAGGCGGTGACACACACACGCACACAAACACTGTCATGATTCTCGGAATGATTCGGGCACAAATGTAGGAGTAAAAGTTCAAGTTTGTTTAATGAACAAAGCACACAGTCTTAGAAGCACACGCGACACCAAACACGGCAGGGGAACAGCTCGACCAAACCAACCCGGGCACCAGACAGATAACTCCAACACTGTGACGTTAACGAAAGTCCCACTTTCCGTATACACGGCGAGGATCCAGTTTTCCAAAGGGACCGAAGTTCTTAGACAAATCCCAGGCTCAGAGTTCATAGAGGAAGTCCAAAAGCCTTTCTGGTAAATCCACAACACCAGCACCTTGATGAGAGAGGGCAGAGAGAGAGAGAATAGCCGTTTGGCTAAACAGGTTAGCACCTCACCTCGTGGTAGCGTCGTAGCAGTTAGCAACTTTCCAACTCTGAGTTCACGGGTCAAAATCCACAAGCGTTCCGAGCCAATAATCCACATAAGCTCCTTGATGTAAAACAGTGAGAGATGACAATAGGCACAAAAGCCATACGGCTAAAATCTTAACCCATCGCCTTGTGGTAGCTTAGCAGATAGCTTCGATGTAGCATAGTGGTTAGCATCGGCGTCACTTAGCGGTTAGCCCGGGTGGCTTTGGTTAGCTTCTTTGACTGTGACGAGACATGGAATGATCACGAGGGTGAACGGATAAAGTGTGACGGGTCGGACTGGTTTAAATAGTAACTGGAGCGCCCGGAGAAAACCCACACAAACACGGGGAGAGACTCCACACAGAAAGGCCCCATGGCCGACCCCGGATCGATCCCAGGGACTTCTTGCTGTGAGGCGACAGCGCTAACCACCACGCCAGCCTGCCGCCCCAGCTCCAATCGATGCAACACTAAAAAAATAAATTGTCAACTGTAGCAGAGTTCGACACAGTCTCTAAAGGGGCTTCTGTGTATACGTTTCCAAAGACTGTAGGATGGCTACTTGGGAGTACTTCAGATTATCAGAAAATAAAGGTTTTCTAAAGTTTCAGTGGACGCAGCTGTGCTTTGCATAAGCTCCTGAAAAGAAAACACACAGGCGGTATTTTGGTGGATGGTCTGATGTTAAAACAACCCTGCGAGGGTTTATGTTTGTGTATTATATTCTCATTAGCAGGGTAGATTTTTACTGCTGTTCGTTGGTTTTTAATTTTTTCTTCTACATATACACTTTGTCCCACTTTGCTTTTGTTCCAGCTCGTTACCGATGGTTTTCGTTGTTGTTTTTCAGATTTTTTTCCCAAAATAAGCCACAATTTTATATTTATGAGCCAAATATTGTCAAAACAATAGTGACCTCAAGGGTGTAACAGGCAGATTTACTGTTTATTTACATCCATCTGCAAGTGTTAAATGTATTTCTGTTGTATATGGACATGTTTGTGTGTGTGTGCATGCAGTGTAGCCGTGCTTGTGTAATTGTTGGTTCCTCAGGAAGAGCGTGTGGACTGGAGGGAGCATTCTTCTGGGACACATTTCCTGTGGAATCTTGCCGTCTGCATGTGCCGCGTCCTGTCTCCACCCTGCCCTCAAGTCTTTCTCTTTAGGGCGCTGACCGAGATGAGGGTCATGTGGGGGGACTGGTGACTCTTCCTTACGCCGTATAGAGATTTTCACAATTCCACTTGTTCTTGTGGTTGATTTTACGGTTCTCAAGGCTACGCAGATGATTCACCAAAAGCAAAAGGTCATGTGATGTGGACCTGATGCTGCAGAAACACTCAAACTGGTGATTTGGTGGTGGGTTGAGGATTGAGTGAAAAGTGCTGCATTGAACTGTTTGAAACTACTGATATCTCCTTCTGCCATTGGGCACAGCCAGCGTCAGGCAAATTGTTGTAGTTTTATTGCTGAAATTTTTGGTCTCCAGTAGAACTTCACTGTAGAAGGTAAAAGTTAATTCTGATGTGTGCAGAAAAGTCACATGGCAGCCCGTCTATATGTATTTAAAACGAGTTGCCTATGTTTGTGGTGTCCACAACCCTGCACGTCTTCAGCACCTCGGGGTAATTCCCAACCTGACTTTGTGTTTGAGTGTGTGAGCATGTGCCCATCTGTGTTTTATGAATTAGACCTGGACAGAGCAGGGCCACGGTTTTAAAATCCCTAGGACCAAAGGAATAGTGAATATTCTTGGCTGAGTATTGGGATGACCCGTGCCATGGAAACTTTGTCAGCAGACCACTTTTTACCTGCTTTTCCTCAGCTCTGGAGCAGCGGATTCTCTTAAATCGTATCCTCTAAGACTGTATGTACTTTGGCTTACGTTTAGCGACGTCGCTGTGATCTTCTCGCCTTGTGAAGCCTTCCCCCCGATGGCGAGGTTTTGGGGCCGTGAGGGCCGACGTTCTGGCCCCAGTCCTGACCCCATCGGCTCTGACTCATGGCAGACTCAAAACTCCAGCATCAGCACTTTCCTTATGATTATACACTCCACGCTCTCCACGCCCAACCACGGAAGCGGGTCGTCTTGTGCTGAAAAAGAGAGAGAGAGACGCTGGTAATCCCGAAAGGGTTTCATGTTTCTTCTAGACATGGGTCAGTGTGGTTCTTTGCTGACCTAGATGTGCACATGGCAATGAGTGTTGCGGCTTTACAGGGTTTTCTAGTAAAAGGTCTTTTTGAGAACAGAGAGCTCCCTCTTCTGCCCTCACTCTCTCTCTCCCTCTCGTTCTCTTTTTTCCTTTCTGCTTCTCTTCCCTCCCTCTCTCTTGCACACAATCCCTCTGTCTAATGACAGGACGTGTCACAGGATGGAACAGCACAGAAAGCTCAGCAGTGGCCTTTGCTAAAATTGTTTATCAGAGGTCAGCACACCAGATAAGCCCTCACTGAAATGACTTGGAATTAGAAATGTTTTTCCGGGCTGTGTGTGTTACTGTAGATTTGACGTCACTTGTTTTTGTTCAATAAATTCAATAAATTATCAAAGCCCGCTTCAGTTTTATTGGTAGAACATTAGCCATCATTCGATTCGATTCGATATTGATTTATTTAGAGATTTCTTTGCGTCAATACTAGTTTTGCTTGGTTAAAAAATAACTTGTTTTAAAACCGAAGTGTTGCCAAACATCGGCCTTTAGGTCAGACGGTGATTTGAGCGGAGCAGCTTCAGCCATGGCTCTATTTGGTTTGGGTTTCGCCGCTCTCACGTTTTTATAGCTCTCCTTGCGCGGTCACGAGAAGTAGCGCATAGCCGCAGGAAGAGATCGATCCACAAATTTTTGAAACGATATCGTATTTTTCGAACAAGAATCGATATTGATCGGTGAATCAATTTTTTGAACCCAGCCCTAGTGTATATATATATATAAATATGAAATATGTGAAGTTCTTCTTTGTAGACCTTTTTTAGACAGGTCACTTTTGAGTGAGTGAGTGAGTGAGTGATAGTTTGTCGTTGTGAACACATCACCACAACAAAATGTGACCTCTGCGTTAGTCCTATATCGTGAAAAAGCAGTGGGCAGCCTTTTGTCAGCACTTGGAGAGCAGTGCTTGGAGACGGTACCTTGCTCATAAGTACCTCAGTGGTACCTTTACCAGCAAGTCTCTGATAACAGGGCCACCTTCCTAACCGTTACACTACCGACTGCCCCTTGCTGGAGTGTTGTGTTGGATTGGAAAAGCACCGGAATTTGAAAAAGCATTAAGGAAGAATAACACGTACGTAATGTTTTGTTTATGACATCAAACAAAACCTGGTAGGTTGAGCTCACACTTTTTGATGTACAGTAGGTGTTGTTTACCACTTTACTGACTTATTTCTTCATCATATTATTTCATTGTTTTTAAAATATTTCTTCTTACCGAGATGTTGCACTTCTAGATGTTAAAGTCGTACACTTAGTAAATGAGCTGTGTTTTGAACTTGCCCTTTCATTCTGAAGATAGAAAATGAACCATCTGCGTTTTGATGCCAGCAATCTTAATTTCAGACCTGTTGACCAGATTAAACAACTAACCAATGACACATTTAAGTCAATATTTGTTTGATATGTGACATTTAGGAACTGAGCATGTGACCCAAACCATTGGACGTTCTTCTGTTTTGTCAGACCACACGAGTGCCTGTGATTCATTAGAACATCCAGAAGAAACGGCTTTTCCATAGCAAGCTATCTCTAAATGGAAAAAATCTGTCATTAGCACCGATCTCATTCCCAGAATACATGAGAACTATCATGAGTGAAAACACCTGATTCTGACGTAGCGCTAAATGAGAAGGCTGATATTGTAATAAGGATGTGGATGAAAACACTTTTAAATTGGAACTGACAGCCTGCACTTAACATGTAACAGTCAATGTACCATTTCAAGCTGCCGTCTTATCTGGAGCCAAAGCAGCTTTTACCGTCTAGATTACTGGAAATGGACAGTGGTCAAATTACAAGTACTGTGTGCTGGAAGAGTCCAGCAAGATGGTGAAAACCAGCATCATTTTAAAGATGTTTATTAACAATGTTTTGGGAATTTCTTGGGTGTTATTGTCTTGATGCGGGTGAAGTTGGCTTTCAGAACACTCCTGTGTTGATGTTTGTTTGATATAATATAAAAAACATAATTTATATTCAAAATACAAATATAATGGAGTCGTTAAATCGAGGCTAAAATAGGAGTTTTGGCTACAGTAGGATATATGGTGTAGTGTGTATTTGAGATTCCCACAGTCAAACTACAGGAAATTAGCAGAAATGATCAGATTTTGAGTAGTAGGAAGGATTTGGGTTTGTTACTGATATTCGTCTAAAAAGCAAGTGGGGGTATTTATTCATTCATTCATTCATTCATTCATTATCGGAACTGCTTACTCACTATCAGGGTCGCGGGGACCGGACTATGGCGTCACATCAATGCCAAAACTAGAGCACGCAAAATGGCTTAGCGAAAAAAATTTGCGGGCGTAAATTTCAAAGTCGCGAGCGCAAATGTGAAACTCGAGAGCGCAAAATTAAGAATCGAGTGCGCGGTTGTGATCATATTGCGTGCAAACTGTATTTTTCCTCTTTTTACAGAAAAATCTACTTTGCGCGCGAGGACATTTAACACATCGAGAGGAAAAAAGACATTCGCGAGAGGAAAAATACAGTTCACGTGCAATATGATCACAACCGCGCACTCGATTCTTAATTTTGTGCTCTGGAGTTTCACATTTGCGCGCGCGACTTTGAAATTTACGCCCGCGAAATTTTAGCAGCAAGCCATTTTGCGCGCCCTAGTTTTGGCGTTGATGTGACGCCATATCGGAGCCTATCCCGGAGACTATGGGCGCGAGGTGGAGAACAACACCGGGCGAGCGCCATCACGCCGTAGTGCACACACACTCACACAAACCCACTCACATACACACTTACGGAACAATTTAAAGTCACCAGTCAACCTAGCAGTGAGCAGGTTGGACAATTCCAGTCCTGGAGGGCCGGTGTCCTGCAGGTTTTCCATCCTTCCATCATCTGGTGATTATCTACCTGAGACCAGGTGTGAATGTCCCAAAATCAAGTATAATCGAAAACCTCCAGGACACTGGGCCTCCAGGACTGGAGTTGCCCACCCCTGCTCTAGAGCATGCTTTTGGACTGTGGGAGGAAACTGGAGCACCTGGAGAAAACCCACGCGAACACAGGGAGAGCACGCACACTCCGGCCCCACGGCCAAACCCACCGTGCTGCCCTGTGCCAGCGTTGTTATATTTAGGTATATTTTATGCTGAAGATGCCCAGAAGTCAATTCTACTTCGGTAGAAGTCTCTGTAAATTGTGGGATTGAGCTCAAGTATTAGTTCAGAATTTTTTAAGCTTGATTCAGGTTCCGCTGCTTATGCAGCACAGTTTCGACCTCACAAATAGAAACCACAGAGCTGTACAGATGCTGGGCCGTTTTGGTGCTTTTTGAACTGTGCCGTCTGTCAGGAAAAGTAAGTGCTAGACCGGGACCAACTGTTTCACATTTTCATGAGTGTAAAGCATGAAGTCATGCTGTTGACGTGCTAATGAGCAGAGCGTAGCGTGTTTCTAGTGGAAATTATGGCACTTTTCTTAAGGAGCGAAACCACACGTTTAACCATGTTGAGACCATGTTTAATGGGTGAACACATGTTGAAATGAGGTATTTGGGATGAGAAATATGACACCGCTTGGTTCTGGGTTTATGACTTAAATATAAATGACATCAACATAAATACAGTAATACAGTGAAAATGGGCCACAGCTTTAAGGTTTAAGGTTCCTAATTGAAGAAAGCTGGTCAAGCGGCAGGACTGGCCAAGCACCTCTCCTGTGTTGTTGTTGGTTGAGCTTTGAATTGGTTATGTCTTGTAATGTTTTACATGTTTGTGAACCTTTGGTAGTTGGATTACAGAGTTTTGTAGAGCTTGAACGTGATGTAAGCCTGGTAACTGCAGTTCGTCTGTTAATGAGGAGATCAAACACAGAAGGCGTCGAAACCAGGATTCGAACGACTACACACACACACACACACACACACACACACTGAGAGATCAGAGCTGATTAGCTGGATCCTGAGGATAAGCCTGTTCCCCACTGAGCACACCTGATGGGGATACCCTCAAACACACACACACACGCACAGTCTTGTATTACTATCTTTGTAAGGTCTTTCCATAGACCCCCCATAATGACTAGATGTATATAATTTTACACCTACACCTAATCCTAACCCTAACCTTGACCTCAGTAACCAAAAGCACATCTTTTACCTCTTTTAGTTTCTCAAATAAAACAAGCACATTTACTATAAAGTCATTTTTCCTCATGGGGACCTCTCAAATGTCCCCACAAAGCCCAAAAAAACAGATTAAAGTGATTTTAGGGGACAAAAAGGTCCCCATAATGCAAATAAATACATGGACACACACACACATCCTCCATCACTCACACACACCCTCTCACACACTTTCACAAGCCCTCACTTACACTCACATAGTGCTGAGCAGTTAATCAAAAATGTATGGAAACCGACATTTATTTTCATATATATACAATATATATACTGTGTATACATATGTTTATATAATCATAATTGTAATAATCATTCATGTTAATCGTTAAAGTGTTAAAGTGACACAACAAAATGTGACGTCTGCGTTTGACCCATCCGTGAGGGAGCAGTGACCCGCTGGGGAGCAGTGCTTGGGGACGATACCTTGCTCACGAGTACCTCAGTAGAGGACTGACAGTAGAAAGTGATAAAAAACCACTTGGGGATTTTAGAAGCCTACGCCCTGCGTCAGGGTCAAGCAAAACCACAGCAAGTCAGACAGGAAACTGTTGCATTTTAGACAAGTCTCTAGACGAGATCCAAACGACTGTTAAAGAAGTCAGATCAAGAAGTATCTATCACTCTCAACCAGTTTCCCATTTTCCACTGTGACAAGTTTCTACTAGTATCTCAAATAATAGTAATATTTTAAGTGATATCTCCCTTCGGCACATATTGTGAAATCCATTAACATATGTACCAATATGTCTCCAATAAGCTGAAGTCTTGGAGGAAAAAACTCAAGTCTGCTGGTGTCTTGGGCGAATGCATCTAGCACAATGCATGCCTACGCCAGCCAACCCGCAACAGTCAGCAGTGCCACTGCGGCTCTGCTTCTTTCTTGAGTGAATGGCGGGATCCCTCACACCTTACTGCAGTGTGCTGCGTGTTTGTGTGTGTGTTTGTGCCTGCGTGGGCCGTGTTTGCAATAGCAAGACATCCTGTCTGCTGCATGCATTACTACTCACTAATACAGCACACTCTCACACTCCTCCACCTACTCATTCACCATCACACTCGCTGGTTTTATTCAGACAGAAGGCTGCCGCTCCCTCGCTCCATCTTTTATTCAGTCACTCACTCACTCACTCATTCACTTCCTCACAGTTTATCTCCGTGTCTTTTTATTCATGACTGACTTGACACACGTCCCTGTGGTTGTTGTTTTTTTTGGGGGGGGAGTCACACCCAAGTGAAGTGAAAAAGTGTCAGATATGTGACAGCAGGAGCGAGCAATTTCAATTTAAATGACCTGATCTATCCTAATTGAACGATATTTTGATTAGTAATGAAATTCTTTTAATTCTTTGTCCAGTGTTTGATCGTGTACTGTCCCTTTTGAAAACATACTGCTGTGTTTGTTGTCATGTGACTCAGCCCCATTGTAGGGCCCTATGAAATCTGTTTTATTTTTTCCTGAATTTTTCCATTTTTATTCTTCTGAATTCCGTGTTTTACGTTATAATCATAATTATTCACCTAAAAAGTGTCTAATTATGGAGTGGATGGAAAAAAGAACAATGCAATAGGAAAAAATCTCACATTAAATGGCTGTTATTCAGCTTCAACAAAGTGCTGGGGTTCAGCAGAACATTTTCTGCTTTGGTAAAACATTTACCTGTAAACAACAAAAAACATTCATTTTTTCGTGCAAAACCAATTGTTTCTGATGTGAGTGTTTGACTGTAAGTGGTCGTCACGTGTTTTTGCGGGTGCAGTCTATTGTTTGCTGACAAAACTTACAAAAGAGTTGTTTTCCCGATTCATAAAAATCATTTGGGTATTGTTCTGCTCTAAACTTAGCACTGACACTCCAATTCTGTCATTTTTTTGCTTTGCCATTGCTTTGCTTTGCCCACACACCGGTATCAGCCAAGTGTACCACATTCCGCGTTTTACAACGGATTCCATTTTATTTGTTGAATTCCGCCATTCCGTCCGCGTTTTTTCCGCATCGCGCAAATCATAGGGCCCTACCGTTGTAATCAAGTTAAAATCTTCAATTAATTGTGATATTGATTTGAGGTCGTATTGCCCAGCTCTGTGTGACAAAACTGTCCCTGTCATTATCAGTAGTTTACAACATGGCACATGTATCCCCCTCCATCCTTCCCTCCTTCCTTCCGTCCCTCAACAGGATGTGGAGACTCTAACCACACACCGGGTCATGGCAGGGCTGGACTATCTGAGGCAGCCACATGCCTCTGAGGGCCGACGCATCACATCACGCTCGCTGATGATCTACTTGCCGTCTGGGCCCGGCGACTCTTCCGCCGCTAGCACAAACTATTCACGTTTCCTTCCTTTTCCCTTCCTTTCTTGCTAACCGGTAACGTTTGGATGGAAGGGCTGGATACAGAAGCTTTCAGGCCCATCCCACCCCAGCGTTGTAGACAGAGAGAGAGAGAAAGAGAGAGTACGATGACGTTGAGGGATTGAGTCTGCGAGAAGAGCGAGTGTGGCCCCAAGCATTGTCTTTCTCGCCGCGTTTGGGGTCCCGCCCAACATTATTTTTGCTGAAGTGTGTCTGTTTTTGTGTGTGAGCGCAGTTCAACACCATATTTTTAGAGATGCTCTGACATACTGTCTAGATACTGTAGATAAAAGATCTGAAACTACAGAAGCAGAATAGCAGTACTTACATTTCAACATATCGAGCATCAAAAGATTTTCTAAACTACACACAGTTATTTTAAAATTACTGCAGTGTAGTTTTTATGGCCATGTGACACCAACATTTTGACAGAAAAGCCTAAGCCAGCGTTGGGCTGAGACCGATGGAGCTAAATTGTATTTGTTTTTGACTAATGCCCACTTCATATATAAGTGAAAAGGTTTTGCTATAATCATCAAAATCCAAATAAAGGCACAGCACTTGCAGTTATTAAAATATTTAAGTTAGAATTGTTGTTTAGCAGCCCAGTTGTAATTGCACATTACACGCAGACTCACAAAGACGTGGTCAAGAAGTAGAAGTAGGTGTGTGACGATACATCGATTCAGTGACCAGTGAACCCACAGCATCAATCTACAATGAAAACATTGATCAGAGATCATACATATTGTAATGTCCACAATATCACAGACTACTGTGGGCCGTAGCTCAGAAATGATGTCTTTTTGTTACTTTTTGCGATTTTGAGATAAATAGAAGAGATTAAAGCAGCACAGGATTTTGTCTCATGTCAGTTTCTGGCTTCTGGACTGAATCAAACCAAAATTGTAACAGTAATATTCCCAGAGTTGTGACGTCAGCTGGTGTTGAAATAAAATCCCGAGTTCTCTTTGTCCGAGTCCGAGACAAGACCGAGACGTTTAAAAACTGCTCTCGTACTACAACACTGGACCAAAATGTCTAATTTGAGCACAGTTTTACTGCTGTTGGATCGTACAGCTGAGGAGCCGGCCGTGGTCATCTTGAATGAAGGTCAGACACAGTAAATACCATTCTTAAAATATATTCGGAGAGAGATTTTCTTTAGAGATGAGGAGGTGTCTAACACTACAAAGACCAGTGCTGATATGAGAAGTGAGAAATGAGATGTCCTGTTCTCGGAACAAATGGCTTAAGGCAAGATTTTTATACCTACTTATAGTACATGTGTCTCAGAAAACTCATGGAACAGCGGACTGATGGCGTTGTATAAGGCCTGTTTTGTCAGTAGTGACATATTCAGTTTGTAACTAATGCAATAACCCAAGAGGAACGTCAATATTAGGGCTGGACAATACGACTTCAAATCAGTATCACGATTAATTGAACAGTTAACCCTGAATACAGGCGGCACGGTGGCGCAGTGGTTAGCGCTGCCGCCTCACAGCGAGAAGGTCCTGGGTTCGAACCCTGGGGACGGCCGTAGGGTCTTCCTGAGTGGAGTTTGCGTGCTCTCCCCGTGTCCTTGTGGGTTTCCTCCAGGCACTCTGGTTTCCTCCCACAGTCCAAAGGCGTGCGCTATAGGTTAATTAGCGACACTGAATTGGCCACGTAAGGTGTGAATGTGTGTGTGACCGTGTGAGTGTGTGTGCCCTGCGGTATATTGGTGCCTATATTGGCTCCGGTCCCCCCGCGACCCCAGTTGGGATTAAGCGGTTCAGATAATGACTGACTGACTGACCTTGAATACAGTTCATGATTGATAATTTTGTTTTGGAGTTTTTTGATAGTTTTTGCCGCCGTAGTTCACTCACTACTGAAAATATGGCTTGTTCTGAAACACGCTCAACTGTAGTGTTATGATTTTAATATAACTGAAGGAAATAGTGTAAAGTGGATCTCCACACCACCAGGATTTGATTTACAATATTTTGTCATACTGATATTTGAGTGCTCTGTGGCGGTTCCTGTCCCTGAGTAACGCACCCTTTGGCCTGTTTCTCATGTGCCTGCAAACCATCAATGTTATGCTGCATAATTTTTTTAAAGGCTTGTAGGCCAAGTCACACAGAATGGGGAGCGTTTGTGAGAAATCCCCCAGAAGGCATTGCTGCTTTTGTACGGCTGTTGCTAGGCAGCTGTGTGTCAAGGCTCCATGGCCGGTATGCTGAAGAATGGAGCCGGTGACGGTTTAACCCCGCCGACACCGCTTCGACCCAACCTGCAGCAGATCAGCAGATAGTGAACGGAATTTTTAGTTTAAGAGTTTTCCCTCTAAATGGCTGCTGTTTTTGTCACCTTTAACTATACGTTTTGATTCACAGATTCCCGTTTGCACAGGCTTCGGATCCATAATTAAAATAGGTGTGGAGCGTGATCCATGAATGGGTTAAGCAATGGAATGGAAGATGTTTTCTCCCGCTTGACCTCACGATCTTGAACGCTTGTAAAATAGGAAGCCGTTGCACTTACGCACACTGTCTTTTTACCGTCTCTCTGCCTTGTGACCCATCTGGGTTGAGAAAAGCTTTCCAAGACAGCACTCGTTCTGTGCCATTGCCGCGTTGCCATGGTTACAGGGAGAAAAGGAATCCCCCATGCTTCCCTTTCGCCTGTTAAGGTGTGGCCCTCCATGGGCAATCAAGCCAGAGATTCCACTGTGGATTTGGCCGCTCGATTTGTCTGTGGAAAAAAACTGCAATGCACAATCGCTCCAGAAATCTGTCTAAACTTTCCATCCTCTCTCTCTTCCCTGTTAATATCTCCAGGCGTTGGACCAGGACCGGACGGCTTTGCAGAAGGTGAAGAAGTCAGTCAAAGCGATCTACAACTCGGGCCAAGGTAAGAACTGGAACCCTTGCGTCACATTTCCGTAGCCATAGTGTCAGCGTTGCTTTAACTAACACTGGTTAAACATTCTCTCTGAATGTGTTGTCGTGTTATGACATCTGCCACCGCCTGCCACCATACCCAGTTTTTGCCAGCACTTTGCCATGGTGGGTTAGTTTTTGACCACATAAACATTCTTGGCCAGATATTTAGGGAGTTGTTGACTGCTCTCATCTCTCAAGCAATGAGGTAATGGTGTATAAAAGTCTCAGCAACTTTTTAGTGCTTCCATGCCAACACAGCACAACACACACTACAATGGCACTGGCCACTATTTTTTAAATAAGTGTTTATAAAGTGATGATACGCCCATTCAGCTTTTTCAGTCTCAACACTGACACAGAGACCTGGACTTTGGGTATGGGCTGCAGTGTTTCCCCTAGGGTTACAGCTTTGTGTGTGTGTTTGTGTGTGTATGTGCGTGTGTGGTGGGGCGTTTGTGTGTTAGGGTTAGGGTTCCGTTCAATTATTTGAACTGTACATTGAACTAAAGGTCAGAATATTTCTTTTTATGACAGTTATCCACAACGTGTGCAGCCTTTGTCACTGCATTGTAACATTTCCAGAGCCTCTTGATATGGGAAGTCGTAGATACCGTTACATATTTTCCAACGCACACTCACTGTCTGCTGGTGGGAGGTTGCTCACGGGTGTTTGTGTGTAAGTGTGTGGGCTGAGACTGAGTACTACTATGAGACCAGTGTGTTTCATTAATAAACCGTAAAACTGTTTGTCTCACTGTGTGGAAGAGACTGGGGACATTCTTATATGTGTAGGGCCTTATGAAATCCGGTTTGAGAAAAAAAAACAGGAAAAAAACAATGCAGTAGGAAAAACTCTCACATTAAATGGCTGTTATTCAACTTTAACAAAGTGCTGGGGTTCAGCAGAACATTTCCTGCTTTGGTAAAACATTTACCTGTAAACAACAAAAAACATTCATTTTTTTGTGCAAACGACACGTACAAAAGAGTTGTTCTCCCGATTCATAAAAATCGTTTGGGTATTGTTCTGCTCTAAACTTAGCAATTCCGTCATTTTTTTGAGTTCTTTGGTGTTCAGCCTCTTCGCCATAGCTGACCGTTGACGTTTCCCCCTCTGTGTCTGTGCGTTTGTGTGTGTGGAAAGCTGAGTCCCGCCTCAACAGGTAACACGTACAGGGGGCTGCAGCGGCCAAAACTGGTTAGAAACCATTGCTTTGCTTTGCCCACACACCGATATCAGCAAATTATACGACATTCCGCGGTTTACAAAGGATTCCGGATTTTATTTGTTGAATTCCGCGATTCCGTCCGCATTTTCCGCATCGCGCAAATCATAGGGCCCTTTACGTGGAAGGCAACACATTCTGTGTAAAGCCAAATGAAACATAATCTAATGTAACAATGCACATATACTGTATTTGTAAATTGTCTGTGATTATTGGTCAGTGTGAACACCTCTGCATTTAGGCCTTGTTTGTAGGGCAGCTGGCATTGCTTCAGGGTATCTCGGTGATACGTCTTCCAGTCTGAGAATTGAACTAGTGACCGTGCTCCAACAACAGCAACAAAACAACTCAGAACATAACAGGGATTACAAAAATCTAGTATAAAAAAGCAAAATGTAAATATTTAAGTCACAAATTAATGCAAACTCCATTAGGAATACAAATAGTTAACCTGAAGGAATAGACCAGCCCTGTAGATTGATGCATTATTATCAATACCCAGTATGACCCAAAATACCCAATATGAAGACCAATCAATACCAATAAGAGCCGGTATTGGATTGATATCAGTACTGAATAGGTAACTCCCTATAATAAAATGGTTGGTCAGTTTACATGAGCAGCTGGACATAAAGTAGCCCTGTAGATTCTAACCTGTGCTCATTGGTTAGATAGTGTGGTATCATCCCTCCCCCTCCACTAGCAGGGTGCAGCACTCATGCCCGGTTCACCCCAGGGCATCTCACTCTGAAAGGTCAGGACGTGGCGACGTGGACAGCCGACCGTACATCTTCCCTCCTAACCTCTTGTACGTGGAAATTGTGGTGGACCGTGTGTTTATTTCCGCTTCATACACCATCCCAGATGCCACGGGTCAGTGTGGGCCAGGCAGCGTCTATAGCACTGCAGGCCCTGAGCATGTGGGCCGGACGCCAGACAGTGCTGAGGTCCCATTAAGGCAGACCTGGGCATTGCCCGGCCCAAAGGCCACATTCGGCCCTTTGTCTGTCAACAAATTGAACGTAAAAATAAAACAAATAGTGTATTTTATGGACACCATTCAACTGCATTGCTTTAATTTTGAAGGCGAAAAAATGCAAAAATGTGCGTTTGAATATTGCCTTTGTTGTTAAAAGAATGTATTGACAAAAATAAAATTACATCAAGATAATAAATAATAAGCCCTGCTCCGCACATTTCTAGCTCAACCGTAACATCTAGTATTAACTAGGGATGCACCGATCCAACTTTTTCAGTTCCGTCACCGGAGCCGATACTTGGGCTTGGGCTCAGTTATTTTTTCCCCACCTTTACAGCTATAAGGGAATTTGGGGCGATTGTCTGTACCATGCCCTGCGGTGTGTTGGCGCCTACCCAGGGTCGTTCCCCGACCATGCGCCCGTAAGTTCCCGGGATACGCTCCGGTGCCCCCACGACCCCAGCTGGGATTAATGATGAATGAATGTCTATCCATTGTTTTGAGGCTTATTATAGAGTTTGTGTAGAGTTTTTATTATGTAGAAATATTCTATAGCTTAACACTATGAAGAAAAATAACTTCTTTATCCATTTGGAATCTGTCTGGATATAGAATAAAATGATTTGATAACAAATAATGCATCTTTCTATATTTATTATTTACTCTCTAACACTATAGAATGTCAAAAATAAAGTTTTTCTGATTCATTGATTCATTTTCGGCCAACGCCTCATTTTGGACTCATTTTTGACATGACGGCGTTCCACGCGAGTTTTGTTTGGCACGATGGCGTTCCACACAATAACGTGTCGAGCTCGCGTCTCGGAATAAACAGTGAAAGCATCGAGTAAGCGGCTGTATTGTGAGTAGAATGCTGGCGGTTTTGGTTATTTATCAGCTGAAATATGAGTCTGGTCTGTAATAAAGTGGAAGATTTGACTGAACTGGAACGATTTAGTGAACGTCGTACTTCCCTGTGAGAGTCGTGCGCGCTAACAAACACAGCGAGGACCGCGAAGATCGCGAGCGAGAGCTGGTGGTGTTAAGGAAATGAAACGGTATAATCATGTATAACCTGCTTTTAGGGTGGTAGTGTGTCGTTGCTTGTTCTGCTCATCCTCATTTCCATATAATTAACGCCAACGTCGAAAGAATTGAGCGTCCGCGATTGCATAGAACGTAGAAAAACCTGCAATTCACAGATCGGCTACACAGATCGACCCCATGCCACCGATACCCGATCCAGCTATCTGAGTGGTTATCGGACCGATATCCGATCCACAAATCGGATCGGTGCATCCCTAGTATTAACAGTAGGAGCTGATCTAAACTAGACAGTTGTCTGTTTTTTTAATGAAGTTCAGTTGAGCCGAGTTGATCACAGTTTATTGGTTCGACCCTCTGTGTCAATTCAAATTTGTCATGTGACCCCTCGGGAAACTTAATTGCCCACCCCTGCGTTAAGGGATGGGATAAAACTGAGCTCTAACTGTTGGACTTAAGCAGGCTCATCTATTTTAAAGCAGGATAGATTGCTCAGGGAGGATGGCCTTCGAGGGTCACGTTACCTTTAAGAGCTTTTTGGGCTAATTGAAGGCGGGATGGAATTGAATGTGTTAGCAGGTTTGTGGAGTAAAATAGATGAAGTGGTCAGTGGTTCCTACTTAAGCAGTGAAGTGAGTGATTATTTGTCATTGTGACCTCTGCATTTCCGTGAAGGAGCAGTGGGCAGAGAGCAGTGCTTGGGACGGTACCTTGCTCATGAGAACCTCCAAGCATTTTTATAATAAATACCGTATATCTTCCAATAGTAGCCCCGGCGTTTATTCAAAAAATTATTTGGACGGCCCGGCGTTTAAAAGAGACCGGCGGTTGTTGGAGAGCGGCTATTATTCGCCTCGCAGATGGAATGGTGATGGGTAAACGGGGTTCATTTGGCAGTAAAATACGGTATGGTACCGTATTTACGGCCACAAAATGTAGGCAACAACACCGGATGAACATTTCAGGATTGAATGAAATTATCAGTACAACAGTATGATATTATTAAAGCAGTATATGGTATTACCGTAAGCATGAAAAACAGGTACGGTAGACGTCTGCTGAACTATCTTGCCAATGATGCCGCCAGCACTGGCCTACACCAGTCCGAATTTCACACAAAAGCGCTCATCAGCCCGACAAGTCCCCTGCGGAATGTAAGGAAATGCAAACTTACTACAGACCGGCTACTATTAGAGACCGGCGTCTATTTGTCGCGACATCTCTTCAAACCCGCCGTTTATTGGAAACGGGTGTCAATAAGAGACGGGCCACTACTAGAAGATATACGCTATTAGATAACAGTACGCTAAACTTTTGTAAACATTATTTAAATTAATAGTTATTAAAAATCAGAAATATAAAGATCTACATTTAGTCTGTATTTAGTCTGTATTGACTAAAAATGGAAAATAATGATAAATTTTTTTGAAAATGTTTAACCCTTTCATGCATTAGTTTTTAGTCAAGTCAATGGAAGCTCGTAGACTCAGTTGAACACTATACATGAGAGGCTTAAGTTGCGTATTTCAGGACATAATTACTCCTACAAAATTACTCCTACAGTCTCATCTCGCAGCTTTCAAATCCCTTACAAATGCCTATGCTGTGTCGTCATCGTCCACACGCTGTGGTGTGCTGGACTGTCCTGCTTTAGCCGATTGGTTCAGATTTATGAGCTGACCTGGTGTTGACCCCACTGTTCCTCAGAGAGCCGTTAGCTTTTCACCTTATGGAGTTGCAATCAGACTCTGCAAATATCCGCAGACGCTCGCTCCGGCTAATGGCTTTATTTATGTTCCCACTGTATTGAGTGAAGTCATAGCTGTGAGTGTACAGTGTTCGTGGTGTCCATCATCCCTTGCTGCTTGATGCTTCAGTGCAGCATTTGGTGACGGTGGTCAGTTCTTCTGCAGGAACGACACAGAAAGAGACGCTGGAATACACAGGAATTTTTGTGTTGCGTCACCTCATGTTGACACGTTCTCCCTTTAACAAGATCCTGCTACGAGATTTCGCTTTGATCTTATGCTTCTAAATTAGCTCTGGGTAATGCCCAGCCGAGACTTGTTGGGACTTGGCGCTTGAGGGTTTGTTGTGCTCTGCATTATATAAGGTGATACAAACTAGTAGGGCCCTATGAAAATCCGTTTTGTTTTTTCCTAAATTACTTTTTGTTTTTTCCTAAATTCTGTTTTATTTTTTCCTGAATTGTGTTTTTTCCATTTTTATTCTTCTGAATTCCGTGTTTTACATTATAATCATATTCATTCACCTAAAAAGTGTCTAATGATGGAGTGGATGGAAAAAGAACAATGCAATAGGAAAAAATCTCACATTCAGCTTCAACAAAGTGCTGGGGTTCAGCAGAACATTTACTGCTTTGGTAAAACATTTACCTGTAAACAACAAAAAACATTCAATTTTTTTCGTGCAAAACCAAACGTTTCTGATGTGAGTGTTTGACTGTAAGTGGTCGTCACGTGTTCTTGCGGGTGCAGTCTATCGTGTGCTGGCAAAACTTACAAAAGAGTTGTTTTCCCGATTCATAAAAATCATTTGGGTATTGTTCTGCTCTAAACTTAGCACTGACACTCAAATTCCGTCATTTTTTTGAGGACTTGGGTGTTTCAGCCTCTTCACCATAGCTGACCGTTGACGTTTCCCCCTCTGTGTCTGTGCGTTTGTGTGTGTGGAAAGCTGAGTCCCCCCTCAACAGGTAACACGTACAGGGGGCTGCAGCGGCCAAAACTGATTAGAAACCATTGCTTTGCCCACACACCGATATCAGCCAATTATACGACATTTCGTGCTTTACAAAGGATTCCATTTTATTTGTTGAATTCCACGATTCCGTCCACGTTTTCCACATCGCGCAAATCGTAGGGCCCTAAACTAGGGCTGCACCAACATCATCAATGCAAAATTGGTTAATTAAGATAAAATTAAATCAAACATGTTACACTATAACTTTTGCTGCTTGATATCAAAGGACAAGTAAGCTCTGCAAGACAAGTCACCTACAGTATATCTGCAAGAAAAGTCTCCTGGTTTGAGTATTTGGATTAAGTTTAAGAAGTTTTGGTTTGCACGCAAATGCTATTGTTCAGTTGTATCTTATTTTTATTTTCTAGAAGGGTTCATTCCTTTCAGATAGAGATATTTAAGGCCTTTTTGTAAAACACACTTTATTATATCAAAGATTTGTGTGGCGTTTTTGATGCATTTTGCAGTTAAGAAGTTCCTGCGTAAACTGACATGGTTTCCTTGAAGCCAGATTGAGTTTTAAATATGGAGTTTAAGATGCCTAAGCAGGGCAGCACGATGGTGCTGCCACCTCACAGCGAGAATGTCCTGGGGTTCGATCCCTGGGTCGGTCGTAGGGCCCTTCTGTGTGGAGTTTGTGTACTCTCTCCCCGTGCTTGAGTGGGTTTTCTCCGGGTGCTCCGGTTTAATCCCAAAAGCATGCACTATAGGTTGATTGTTGTCTCTGAATTGGCCCTGTAAGGAGTGTCTGAGAGTGTGAGTTTGTGTGCCCTGCGGTGTGTTGACGCCCGCTCATGGTTGGTCCACACCTCGTGCTCATAGGTCCGGGATAGGCTGCGCAGCCCTGTGACCCCGCGACCCTGATAAGGATTAAGCGGTTGAGAAAATGAATGAATGAATGAATGAAGAATTTAAACGCTTCTTCAAGTTGATTCTGTCCTTCCACTGAGGTTATTAGCTTGAACAGTAGAGAATAAGCACCTTATCCACCCAGTGATTGTCCAGAGGCTCTTCTCTCCCTTTCCTTCACCAAACGGCCCCCTGCCGGTCACTTCAGGTAACTGTCCGACCCTGCTTTTTGAGGCCCGGCCCCGTCGTTTTCCCCTGCGGAAGGCAGATGACCTAATCGTATGTTTTTCGCCAAGCGTCGGGTTCACACCATACAGCGAGGATCGATCCCAGATGAGCCTGGCATTCCACAGGAGACAGAGGGCCGCCCCCCTCCCCAAACGCTGCACTCCCAACATCTGTCCGGAGCGGCGCATTCCTGCCTCTTCTCACGTTGCCCTGCTGACGTGGAGACGCTCGTCCTTGTTTTCCAGGCAAGCGTAGACTCTGCAGGTGTTTGTCAGCTTATTGTCAAGAGTCTCCACCCATGGAAGACTGGGAGTGAGTCATGTAGCAATACTTTAAACAACAGAAATCTGCCTGCAAGACTATTCCCCCTCCCTTCCTCCCTCCATCCCGCCCTTCCTCCCCCTCTCTCTTGCTGTTGCCTGCATGTGAGTGTCAGCGTCAGCACAGACATTTATGTCCACGGCTTTGCTGCTTTATTGGACTTCCCGTTTGCCGCGGCTCACGCAGGAAGCCGCCCCAGCTCAGGGATTAGCCCGGGAATCCCACAATGCTGCGCAAGTTTCGCCTTGGCCACATGTTCCTCTCAATCCTGTAATACCGCCGGACAGCTGGCTGCTTAGCGAGATACTTTTGGAGTCAAAAATATGTCCTGACTTTGCTTGAGAGGAAAGGTGGAAGGACTAGCTGCTGGCCTCCAGGTTACACAAACAGTTAATGGAAAAATGATCATTCAGAACCTCTAACTGTTGCAACCGACGGTTCTTTTGATTTTTTTTTTACATTGTTTTTAATCTTAAAAAGTTGAATCCTGTTAATGCTTTCCCCAGTATGTGTTGCCGTACCGGCCGCTTAAAACATACTCATGTGACGCTGCTCCATCCAGTCTGCCACTACATCTGTGTGTGCTTCCTTCAGTTATTTTAAAATCTCAAAAATATGCATTTTTTTCATTAGACAAAAAAATCCCAGCTTTGATAGTTGAGCATATTTACAGTACAAGCTGTGTCAGTGAACTAAGAGGGTAAAAAACAAACAAAAAGCTCCAAAAGTAAAATAGCTTTATTAATCGAGGTTAAATGCTTAATTAACCGTAACACTGATTTGAGATCACAGTTCCCAAGCTTAACAGAGCCTTGCTTCAGCCTCATGGTTGTAAACTCCACCCTCGTCTTCATCACTCAGATAAAAGCAGCACACTTTCGCTGGATTCTGTCTATTCTGTTCCACATTTCTTAGCCAGAACCAACAGCATACTGTATGTGGTAATTAGAGGCTGTTTAAACCATAAAAGTGATTGAAGCCCTTGAGGCTGGCGTCGGTGCTTTTGTGTTGCTAATGCAAGACTAAAAGCTTCATTATAAAAGTCTTTTTCTCAGATGTTATTAGATGTTATCACACTGTTTACAAAGGAGAAAACTGGCAGTTCCTAGTGACATGAATATAGTTGATGTGAACTGGAAAGTTCTAATGTTGGAATATGGCTGAATTACACACTCTTAAAATTACACCCTTTTTTTCCCTTTTTTATCCACAGAACATGTACAGAATGAGGAGAACTACGGACAGGCGCTGGACAAGTTCGGCAGCAACTTCATGAGCCGGGACAGCTCAGATCTGGGAGCTGCTTTCATCAAGTTCTCCAGCCTGGTCAAAGAGCTGGCAGCCCTACTGAAGAACCTGGTGAGGCAGAGCCCTAACACGCAGGACTCCACAGAAAACTGTCAACGTTCATTATCATTTACATCTTTCTTTGATATTTTTTGGTTTATTCATGTGCATTGTCTTTGATCATTTTCTCCAAAAGGCTTGCATTGAAAATACATCTTAACCACGTTATCATTTTTGAGATCTAAACCTTTTGGGAAACTGCACCTGATTGACGAGGGCAGATACCTGTAGTACACTGCTTACACCCAGTTTTCTTGGTGAATATGTCCCAGCTGCTGTTCTGAATTGAACGTCTAGATACGGGGGATGCACGATACTATCGGAATCATATCGGCATCGGACTGATGCTTAGATTAACGCGCTATTTTTTCAGCCAATATTTTATGATGCAGTTGTTGTATGTGGCAAAGGTAACACTTGTGCGAGGCATGTCCATAGCCCGAGGTGGACTTTTATACGGCCTGTGCCTTCTGTCTTGAAATGTATGGTGTTATTTTGTGTCAAAATACAAATTCAAGAGAAAAACATCTGGTCTTCACGCGCTCGACTCCGCCTGCACACGCGAAAATGTTTTAACTGAATAAATTGCGTGTCTGCCTCACTCAGCGAATGTGAGCTTGCACATGGACTGTGTCCTGAGTCCCGTACTGCCGCACTTAATAGTAGGGTAGGTAAGTTGCTTTTATCATACTTTTCTGTGCGGTAGTATCTCAGAAAACAGCCGGGGTTGTAGCTTAACGGCTCTCCACACACTAGGTAGTGCATATGGAGTGTCACACATGCCCTATTTCACTTGGTACACCACATAGGGCACTTAAAATGTTGTGCACTACGCTTGAAATGCTTTGCCCTCGCTCGACTTTGTCAGAATTCTGAATTGTCCGAATTATGGTGCTTTTTTCAGAGCTTGCAGCGGAACTTTGGTGAGCAAAATATCTTTTCTTTACGCGCTCAGATATCGGCATCGGGCAATAATTCCCATATCGTGCATCCCTAGTCCAGATTATACCGTTTGCATTAATGAGATCCATCATTTGTATAATGAAATGTATTTTTAATGAAATGTTTGAAAAACATGCATAAAACTAATATATAATGCTATTAAAGAGCTGTTTCTGCTGTAATGTAGGTATCTCTGGCAAAAGTCTTATATCACCGCTCAGTTTTAAAAGTTAAAGCAGTAATAGATTCAAAGAGTAGATTCCATCTTCAGGAGGACAGTACTGAAGTGTGGAATTCCCAGGCCTTGCGTTGTAGCATCAGACAAATGTGATATAAGCAGCCGAGCGTAATTTGATGAAACAGCTGATCTGTTCTCTGAGGAATTCTTGTTATGCTTTGTGCTGTGCACGTGAGCCGAGCATGTGGCCAGATATGCAGACTGGTTCGTTCCTAAGGTCGTGCCGATGAAAGCAAAATGAATTTTGATGAGAGGGTCTGTGCAAACTGTCTGGCTCCATCATAATATCCCAGGTGCCCGAGTATTTTCCCACGGTTCACGCGGTTTCTTCTGTTCTGTTCGCAGCTCCAGAGCCTCAGCCACAATGTGATCTTCACTCTGGACTCTCTGCTCAAAGGCGACCTGAAAGGAGTGAAAGGGGTAAGATGGAGTGGCGCGCTGCCCGCTTGCACTAATTGGAGCAGGAGTCTCTGATTTACACTCAGAGACTCCTTACACGTCCCAACTTTAAAGGGCTGCCTTTGGAGAGCCAGATCTCCTCTGTAAATCTTCCTAGGGTTAAATTAGAGAGCTCTCCATGTCGGCGAGCTTAAAGAAGGGTCTGTGTGATAACAAGCGGCTGACGTTGGCCTCCCTTAGAGGCTTGTGTGTGTGTGCATGAGTTTTTGTGTGTCTACTGTCCATGTGTGCGGGTGTGTTTGTATGCCCAGGCCTTTTATACTGTGTAAGGTATATTAAGGGCTTTGAGTACCGTGTGGGCAGTTGTGTTTATAGTGAAGAGCGAAGGAGTCAGGGCGGCTGCTGGTGTCAGCTGCTCGTTGATCTCTTATTTGCCGCTTCTGTTGAGCACACAGCTATTATATGATCACTGCCTCTAAGTGCTGACTGGCCTTTGATGCTCAGGCCCTGCCTTGAAGGCGCTGACGGACTGCATGATGGTCGAGAGTGTTAGCAAACGTCAGCAGAATTTCTGAGTGCGTCTGAAGTGGCTGCTCTCCTCTTGTTCTGTCCAGTAGACAAAGCAGATAATACCCCTTTGCATTCTGTGTGTCTCTCTCGCTCTCTGACTCAGCAGAAAACCTCATGAAACTGCTCTCAGAGGCAGAAGTAGCTGAAGGATATGAGCACAGTCCCAGTGGGAGGCTATCAGCTCAGACTAAAACGTTTCCCCCACGCTGGGCGCCTGCCTCATAAACCATTAACCAGCACCGTTGCTAACCCTTCCTACCTCATTTGGGATTCAGGAGAATGTTTTGGCCCAATATAATTGCCCTCGCAGCGTGAATTCGACTAAAATTTTTATTTGAGTAATTAATATACTTTCATTTAACGAGCAGAGCAAAATGACACTTTTCTTGCACGTTGCCTTCTGCACGAGTAAAGCCTCGTTTACATTTACAGCATTTAGTACCTCTGCGGTATGCACAAGCAAGGTCCTGTCCCCAAGCACTGCTCCCCGGGCGCTGCCCATGTCAGCTGCCCACTGCTCCTTGATGGGTGAGCCAAATGCAGAATCACGTTTCATTGTGGTGCATACTGTGCCGTGGTGTGCGAGGAATGTTGCTGTTCTTATGTTATGGGCCTAAAACCCGGTTGACACCACATCATCAGATGTAGGAAAACAGTCAAGGTTTTGCTCCAGTGATTGGAGAGTCGGCGGGTCAAATCTGGGGGCCAGTAAAAGATATTATTCAGGCTCCCGTATGCAAGCTACTCTTTCCAAACCCCGGTCTTTTGCAGCTGTCAATGTCAGTTGTCCACTGGTCCTACACAGATGGGTGGTTGCAGGGTGTTGGTGACCTAGTGGTAGGACACTCACCTTTGGACCAAGTGGTTGCGGGTTTGAATCTGTCCTCTAGCATTACCAACACTGGGTCCCTGAACAAGACCCTTAACCCTAAGTTGCTCTCAGGGGAACTGTCCCTGAAATGAGAAAAATGTAAGTCGCTCTGGATAAGAGCGTCTGCTAAATGCTGTAAATGTAAATGGTTAAATGCAGAGGTGGTTTAGTTGCAGTGTGCTGTGTCCACAACGACAAGATTGGGCATGGATCAGACCGGGCAGCCATAGTTACTACCGGGATGTTCTTTTTAACTAGAATTTTTATGCCGTAGCCAGAAAATTGCCAAGCAACGTCATTATGATGTAATCCAGGGGTGTTCAACTGCTTCTGTCCCGGGGCCGCCACACAGACTAAGCAGCATTATTAGGAGTATTTTTTCTACTTTTTTTCAGATATTTACACTAAATTCATTATTCATAAAGATGGCCAAATCAGCTGGAAATGTTTTTAAAAATAAAATTTTAAACTGGACTGCATGTCATGGACCACCTGCAATTCCTCTGTAGACCACTAGGGTCAAAGTCATCTCTGCTATATACTGTACGGATACATAGAGAGACGAGACGACGTGGCTCCAGGTTATTTCCAGTGCAAACAAACAAAGAACAGTAGAACAGAGAATAAATAGGCAGTGGCACGACTAGGCACATGGAATAAACAATAAAAAAGTAAAAATACTAAAATATACATTAAACAATATACATTTTAAACCAGGGGGCAGGGGACCACTGCTGGAAGAAAAACCAGATATAACAGATTATGGTCTGCCACCGCATGATGCAGAATCGTCCACGATTACGTAAATAATTTCAACAACCCTAGTACACGGTGCAGTGTGTCAGCAGACAGCAAACTAATGTGCATCCATGTTGGTGTGATTAACTAAATGATACATATGTGTTGCTTTCGCAGGATCTCAAAAAACCTTTTGACAAGGCCTGGAAGGACTATGAGGCGAAGTTGTAAGTGATGTTTAGCTTTTATGCCTTTATATTTCACAGTGTTTGTAGGTTCACATCGCAGGAACACTCAGAGATTCTTTATGAGAAGTGTCTGGTATACAGTAGCTGTGGCTGTGCATGGTTCATGTAAGTCCTTAATCTGTGGTCAGTTACTGTCTACGGAAACAATTCAAGGTCATCTGATCTGCTAAGATTCAGATTTAGTATCTAGCACTATTTCACACGATTTCAAAATAATTAATAAGAAACATCATAATTTATTGAGATATTTAATGGTCTTACTGCATATTACTGTTTACTTAGGACATCATTAGATGAATAAAATACCACAGGAAATGAAAAAAAAGTTATATTCCAGTTTAAACATCTATATCATCTGTTTAAAACAGGGAAATATTTATCTCATTTATTGTATTGAATTATTTTATAAATATGTTACTTTTAGGGCTTTTAGTTAGTGCTCTAGAAGTAGGAGTCAGGCCTAAATATTCATATGAATGACATCATTTTTTGTTGAGTGGTTGTAAGCTGCAGGCTACAGTAATGAAATTATATAAAGGGGACCAATACAAAATCAATGTCTTTAATATGATATGGTGAAATGAAATGTCAGATAATAAGACTTACGGGGTTGGGTGCTGTGTGTGTGTCAGTACAAAGATTGAGAAGGAGAAGCGGGAGCATGCCAAGCAGCATGGGATGATCCGAACTGAAATCACGGGCGCCGAGATCGCGGAGGAGATGGAGAAGGAACGCAGGATTTTTCAGCTGCAGATGTGTGAGGCGAGTATGTGTGTGTGAAAGCCAGGGCAGGGAAGACACCTCTTTGTGTGCCTGCCTGTGTGAGAGAGTGTGTGTATGAACTTGGCACGTTATTCACCCAGACATAGAGTTTACTTGGCTTTTGGCTGTGAGTCCAGAAGACTCTTTTAATTCAGTAAAATATGGGCAAAGTGATACAAACTAGTACAACAAGCTACTTTTCGCAAGATGTAGATACATATCATAAGATAATGAGCTTCCTTTTACCTAGGGCCCTATGATTTGCGCGATGCGGCAAACGCGGACGGAGTGGCGGAGTTCAACAAGTAAAATGGAATCCGTAAAAATGCGGAATGTCGTATAATTGGCTGATATCGGTGTGTGGGCAAAGCAATGGTTTCTAATCAGTTTTGGCCGCTGCAGCCCCCTGTACGTGTTACCTGTTGAGGTGGGACTCAGCTTTCCACACACACAAACGCACAGACACAGGGGGAAACGTCAACGGTCAGCTATGGTGAAGAGGCTGAAACACGCAAGTCCTCAAAAAAATGACGGAATTCAAGTGTCAGTGCTAAGTTTAGAGCAGAACAATATCCAAATGATTTTTATGAATCGGGAGAACAACTCTTTTTAAGTTTTGCCAGCACACGATAGACTGCACCCGCAAGAACACGTGATGTGGCGTGACATCAGAAACGGTTTTGCACGACAAAATGAATGTTTTTTGTTGTTTACATGAAAATGTTTTACCAAAGCAGTAAATGTTCTGCTGAACCCCAGCACTTTGTTGAAGTTGAATGTGAGATTTTTTCCTATTGCATTGTTCTTTTTTTCCCATCCACTCCATAATTAGACACTTTTTAGGTGAATAAATATGATTCTAACATTAAACACGGAATTCACAAGAATAAAAATGGAAAAAACGGAATTTAGGAAAAAAATAAAACGGCATTTAGGAAAGAACAAAACGGATTTCATAGGGCCCTATTTACCCCACCTAAAATCACATTAGAAAAGAGGCTAATATCAGGGCCATTCACATTGCGTAGCCTCAGTGCTGCTGTGCTAATTGAATAAGAGTGGACTAATGAGTGTGTCTTCCTTGTTTCCACAGTATTTGATCAAAGTGAATGAAATAAAGACCAAGAAGGGAGTGGACCTCCTCCAGAATCTCATTAAGTATTATCACGCACAATGCAAGTAAGTACAACTTAGTGCGTTTTACTTTTTAACAGTGTGCACCAAGTGTTTATTTCCCATTGCTCCCAACTGTTGTAACCAACTGGAAATTTGTGTCTCTAAGCTTTTTCCAGGATGGCTTGAAAACTGCTGACAAGATGAAGCAGTACATTGAGAAGTTAGCAGCTGATCTTTATAATGTGAGTAACCCTCTACAGTGCTGTTAGTGCTTTATTACCTCTAGCTGAAGCACAGGCTTTTTTTATCGCTTTCCTTTGACTGAAACTATGGGGGCACGAGTCCCAATAAAGAGACAAGCATAGGAGGCATGAGGCTCAGAAACTGCCTTGCAAACCTTGAAACGCTGTTATTTCTCTCCAAGGTCCTCATTCCAGTCACTAACTCAACAGTATCAGGATTTAACACTGCTATAATATTTGCACAGTGTTTGCACTGCCGCTACTTATTGTTTTGCATTGAACATTGAATGTATATATCACTGGTCACTTTCTAACTAACTGTATCTGCACAAATTATTGAAAAATATTGCACAGACTCTGGGTCTCCCCTACTGTTATAATATCTGCACAAACTTAAATGTTGGTCAGACTTTTTTCCACTTTACAATTACAACTACATACAATTTCCTCTTTTGTGGGTAATATTGCTTCCAAATCGTCTCTCTTTCTACCTCTATTTCTAGGTTCTAGTTCTAGTTTAAAGTTATATTTAAAAATACTCCATTTCCAGTTTAAAGTGTATATGTGACTCTGCACGGCAAAACCAGTCGCTTGTCGCAAATTTTCAAAATTAAGTTATGTTGTCATGAAGGGGCATAAATCAACCTTCAAAATGATACCTATATCGAATGAATCAGACGACATTTACAGCATTTAGTAGACGCTCTTATCCAGAGCGACCTACATTTCCTAATTTCAGGGACAGTTCCCGTGAGAGCAACTTAGGGTTAAGGGTCTTGCTCAGGGACCCAATATTGGTAGTGCTAGAGGTCGGATTCAAACCCACAACCTCTGGGTCCCAAGGCAATTGTCCTACCAACTCGGCCACCAACACCAACACGTGTGACTGAGATATCAACATTCAAAGGAGTCGGGTTTCTCCTGTCACGCCAAGTGAGAAACGGAGAAATCTGCCTTTAAAGTTGACTATCGCCGTAGCACTCACAGACGCTTGGTGCGGTCGCGGCTACGTTTGCATTTACGCTAGCCTACGCTGCATTCACAGCCACACGGATAGCCTACCTGCGTTAGGTTAACTGAACTCGGGAGACCAAGATGGATTCCGGAGAAATATCTTCACGCTAGTCAACCAGTGGATTTACCGTAAATATTGAAGTAGAGCGGTCAAAACAGAAACTTTTAACATTCTGCTGGGATTGAATTCCTCACCTCAAGAAAGTCACGTTTTTAGGATGGAAAGGGTAAGTTTTTCAGCCAAATTTATTGACAACAGTACAGTATAGACCTTCCACTGTTTCAAAACATAAACGCTCGTTTTTCTCAGAAACCTCCGTTGCGACAAGCGACTGGTTTTGAGTCACAAATATTGTATATTTTGTATTCTATTTATATATTGTTTATTCCATGTGCCTTATTTGTTCTTGGTTCCCTGGTTCTTGTTGCACTGCTAGAACCAGAGCCACGTCGTCTCGTCTCTCTGTATATCTGTACAGTATATACCAGAGATGACAATAAAGTTTGCTTTGACTTTGATTAGCCTTTTAGTGACCTAGTAAAGAGGGAACAGTGGTGCATTTTATGTGATTAATACATTAATACATTTTCTGTACCTTTTTGAAGCTTTCGCTAACTCAGCACCTCCTACCTAAACTGTGTTGGCAGATAAAGCAAACTCAAGACGAGGAGAAGAAGCAGCTCACTGCTCTCAGAGACCTCATCAAGTCCTCCTTACAGCTAGACCAGAAAGAGGTGAGTACATAATGGGTGGGTTTCCCCTGGGCTTCCCCTTTGGTTCTGTTATTCTGTTAACACAGTCAACACAAGCTTTTTATTTTCTCCATATACTTTGTGGATCAGAAATGAGAAACCGGTCAAAGCACCTCCCACACCCCCACCTCTCCCGAGTTCTCATGGTCTTGACGCCATGCGGCTCTGTGTACGTGAGGGAATTCTTTTAGCGTGTAACGAAGAGGCTTCGCGCTGTTTTCAGCATTAAAAATTCATTAGTCAAAGCCAGATCTGAGGCCGCTTTCATGCCTTAGAAATTTGCCTTTCCAAATCGTGACGCTTACAGCCTGCAAGAGGCGAATGGAGCAGGCCGCGCCGTGCTTGAATGCAGGTTTATGTGTCCCTGTGAGAGAAAGACGACGGATGTCAGGACAGAACAGCCGGGCTCTTTTGTGGAGCCAAGCGTTTGATGTTTTATGTTTCTGGATGTAAAGTCTCTAATGCTCCCTAACCACAGGACTGATTTTGATCAGATTTCGTACCATAAGGCCTGGAATATACTTGCTGTGATCTACGTGTGCGTATCCGTACACAGTTGCGTTGTTAACATTTGTGCTGATATACTTGCGTCCGTCCTGTGCGTCGTAATCTGTAGTGTGTACTCCTTACCATCAGGAGTCAGTGTCGAGGCCGCAAACCTAATAAATGAATGAATAGCTGTATCTTAAAATCGTCATCTGTTATTCCAAACAAACATGTCTTCACTCGAAGAAACATTAATCTCCATCATACTGACGGCACCAGAGAATTAAACGAAAACGCGGAGATGGTACGTTCGACCACTTAATAGATCTGATCAGCAAAATTGGGAATTCTTTTCTTGACTTTTGAGTGCGGCTCTCGCAACACTGCCCCCTATAAATTACGCAGGTATTGCATCTCCGTATACATCCCATTAATTTTTGAGTCCGTGCACAAAAACCAATGCAAACTATGCAGAATACGGATCGCGGCTGTACGTGGGTACATACATACGTAGTTAACAGCAAGTATATTCCAGGCTTAAGTCACTCGCACACACTGCTTTCAAATGAATGTATTTCCTCTTGTTTGTTTTTGCTGTAATGATACTCCTGCATTGCTGACTCTTCACCTCTGTCTCTCCTTCCCTGCATTCTGACTGAAGTCTAGGAGAGTAAGTTTACATTAGTGTTGCTGTTGCGTTGTCTTGCTGCTTATGTCCTTGTGAGCATGCCCAGAATTGTTCTAAAATAATATTTCACTTTATTTTATTTTATTTTCAGTCACTGATTTAACGTTGACGTACTTTGGATGATGACGTTCAGTGTTTGTAGGCCTTTACTGAGTTTAAAGCAGAACTGATGGATGGATACTGAGCTGTGTTTGTGTGTGTGTGTGTGTGTGTGTGTATGTAGGACTCCCAGAGTAAGCAGAGTGGCTATAGCATGCACCAGCTTCAGGGCAATAAGGAGTTTGGCAGTGAGAAGAAGGGCTACTTGATGAAGAAGAGTGATGGGTGAGTCTCACTGCTGTCCCTGGAATGGATGCACCTTCATCACAGGAGGTTAAACTGATCACATCATTCTATCAAAAGTCAGATATCTGACTTCTCCTGTTCTTTCCTCATGCATTCAAAGTCATTTTTATATGGAAACTAAATATTTTACAGGACTCAAGCGTTTTATGTTTTTTGTGCCGGTTTCTGATTTGTTCCAAAGAGAACACATTTGAATTTAAACAAAGTCGATGGCGTTGAAACTGAAAATAAACTGACCGCAGTGTTTAAAATCAAAATTCATTGTTTTAATGACGTTTGTCCCTTGTTGCTTGGCTCTAGTCCATGTGACAATATTTACAAAATCACAGCGACTGCAGCAGAGTCAGAGACGGTGTAAGAGATAGCAACCTAAAGGTTCGAAATAGTACTCTAAATAGTAATATTTGAAATAGAAATAGTAATATTTGAGTGAGTACTTAAAATTTTGGTATTTTGGTCACTGCAGGGCTCCAGATGGCCACTACGTCACTAGGTTTTTTCATTTTGCGACTATTTTTTTCCTTCCCGTCGCCAACGGCCACCGTCTCTCTCAATCCAAAGTCAAAAGTCAAAGTAAACTGTATTGTCATCTCTGCTACATACTGTACAGATATACAGAGAGACGAGACGACGTGGCTCCAGTTTGCACAGTGCAACAGGAAATAGGGAACCAAGGACAGCTAGGGCACACAGAATAAACAATATATAAATAGAATACAAAATATACATTTTAAGCTAGAAATGTAGTATTAAATCTAAACTTTAAACTAGAAGTAGAAAGAGAGACAATTTGGATGCAGTTTTACCTACAATCCAAAAATGAAAATTAATAAAGCAGAAAACGTCTTTTAATTATGTGCAGACACTGTCAGTAACCACTGTCACGTGATTAAAGCCAAACTGAAGCGAGGCATCGTCTGACGCGTCCACTCAATGTCCTTTCTCTAACCTGCAACCTGTTGAAGAGAAGGGTCTAAAATACAGGGATTAAAGTTCTCCGTCGCTGCAGTGTATCTCCGTCCAGTGGACTGTGATGGAACTCACCGTCTGCAAAGTGATGCTATCAGTAAGCAAGGTGTAGAGATTTTGCATAGCCCAGTTCGATATGTTTCTTATTAGAGTGTTAATTATGCAGCTCGCAGGTCAGCTGTGTAAACACACGGGGCGAGTGAGTTTGAGAGCTAGTGGCTCTCATGTGAAACGCTCCAGTTCCTCGCCTTTATTACAGACAAAACTCATAGCCTGCTGCTATAAATATTCATCAAATACGTATTAAAAAAGGTTAGAATTACAGTTTCTCTGCCAGTTATTTTACTCACATTTCTGGGACTAAATGCCATTAAATTATAAATATCATTTTAATAGAAAATTGTGATCAGTATAATTAATTAAAGGCGTATGTTTTTGGAAACATTGTGTCTACTATCTCTAGATGAAAATGCCTTGTTTAAAGTTGACTAATAAAAAGGTGAATCAATAATAAAAGCGTTGCGAGTGGCAGTCTGATTTGAGTTTGGGTGAAGTGTCCAGATAGAGTCACGTTTGAGGTTTATATTTAAGCTGCTTCATAACTCGCCTCTCATTTGACCCTTGGGCTGAGCTCTCGAGGGTTTGGTAGCATTCGCGATGCTTATGAAAACTGCTGTTTTCTTCTTTTCAAACCTCCAGCCTCCGCAAGGTGTGGCAGAGGAGGAAGTGTTCGGTGAAGGGCGGAATCCTGACCATCTCTCACGCCACGGTGAGTGCTGCTGCTCGTGCCAGTCTGGTTTAGAGCCCCGAGAGGCAGCTCTCAGCGAGCTTTTTAAAGTTTTGGTGCCAGACAAAGTGGGACAGGTTGCACAAGGTCACTAACGCTTTCCTGGAAGGGGAGGATCTCACAGCGCTGGGAAAGTCTGGCTTTAGAAAATCCAGTGATTTAGACAGAAAGTTGAGATTAAGGTTTGAGATAGTTTAGTGATTGCACTTCTGTGGTCCGTTAGATAGCTTATAAGTGTGTTTCTGTAGCAAACTGTGCTGATTCTGCTGCAGTGATGATAATAGATGTGTTTAGTGGCCATTACTAGGGCTGGGTATCGTTGCTGATTTCCTGAATCGATTCGATTCTGATTCACAAGGTCATGATCCGATTCAATTCTCGATTCGATTCGATTTGATATTGATTTATTTAGAGATTTCTTTGTGTCAATACTAGTTTCGCTTGGTTATAAAATAACTTGTTTTAAAACCAAAGTGTTGCCGAACATCGGCCTTTAGGCCAGACGGTGATTTGAGCGGAGCAGCTTCAGCCATGGCTCTATTTGGTTTGGGTTTTGCCACTCTCACGTTTTTATAGCTCTCCTTGCGCGGTCGAGAGAAGTAGTGCATAGCCGCAGGAAAAGATCGATCCGTGAATTTTTGAATCGTATTTTTCGAACGAGAATCCATATTGATCAGTGAATCGATTTTTTGAACCCAGCACTAGTGGTCATTAGACTGAGTGTGTGTGTGTGTTTGTGTGTGTGTGTGTTTTATTCTGCAGTCCAACAGACAGCCAGTTCGTCTCAACCTGCTGACCTGCCAAGTTAAACCAGGGGAAGACAAGAAATGTTTTGACTTGATCTCCCGTGAGTACACCCACACACACACACACACACACACAAAAGCATTAAAGATGGAAAGATAGACTGAGTGCAGTTTGAGGGAGCTAAATTGCTGATAATACATTTCTCTCTCTCCCTCCCTCTATGCAGATAACCGCACATATCATTTCCAGGCAGAGGACGAGCAGGAGTTTGTGATGTAAGTGATGAGTTCTGTGCTGAGAACTGTGTGTACTATGATGTAATGAGTGTGGTGTGAGTGTTATTTGTGAACAGATACGTGTGTGTAACTACACGTCTGTGCTTGTGTTTGTGCTGGTCATTTCGTTGTTCTATTTGTGCTACACAGCGTACACAGTAGTGAGATGAATGAGACTGCCCAAAAATGCTGTTTCTACTAGTGGCGTCTTAAACGAAAACTGGGATGCTTGCCATCTGGTTAAAAAAAATCAGGAACAGAAAGCAGTCGAAAGACGCATGAAATCCTTCTTCCTTTAATGACATTCAGACAGTGAATGAAAACAAAAGTGATATTATTTTCGTTCACAAACAAGATGTATGTATTACTCATCTCCACACATTGCACAGTCCATTATTATAGCTTGTTAAACGCTTGTTTATTTTATTTATTCATTCATTTTCCGAACCGCTTTATCCCAATTGGGGTCGCGGGGGGACCGGAGCCTATCCCGGGAACCGACGGGCGCAAGGCGGGGACCCAACCTGGGCAGGTGCCAACACACCGCAGGGCTTATTTTATTTATTGCATTTTATTATAATGCACAAGCCATTATATAATTTTTATTGTGATTCAGATTTTACCATGCAGACAGTTTCCTGACTATAAAGTCTGAATCACAATAAAAACTTTAATTGCTCGTGTGTTGTGATTCGGATGTACAAGCTGTGGGAAATGTTTGTATATTTTAAAGTCTGGATCTAATTTTATAGTTCTTAATGTGATTCAGACTTGCACAATTTCAAGTACACTGTAAGTAAATACAGCTTCAGTTATGATATTAAGTAATTAAGTTTTTTTTTATGTCCACTACTGGGACTGCTTTACACTCCACAACTTTTATAAAATGATAGAGTCCCTGAGGAGATTAATCCGTTTGCATTTTGGCTCTGATTTGCAGTCTGGAGGCTTTAAACTACACAACTAGGGAGTTTGCACTAGCTGACCATGTCCTGATTCGTTCATTCATTCACTATCTGAACCGCTCCACCCCAGCTGGGGTCGCGGGGGGACCGGCCGCCAGGCAGGGAACAACCCTGGGCAGACACACCGCAGGGCACACACACTCACGCTCAAACATTACGGGGCCAATTTAGAGTCGCCAATTAACCTGTAGTGCATGCCTTTGGACTGCGAGAGGAAACCGGAGCACCTGTAGGAAACCCACACGAGCACGGGGAGAGCACGCAAACTCCACACAGAAAGGCCCAACGGCCGACCCCGGGGTTCCAACCCAGGACCCTCTCGCTGTGAGACGGCAGCGCTAACCACTGCGCCATCGTGCCGCCCGTGTCCTGATCCTTGTACCAAAATTCTTGTCTTGTGGTGAGGTCAAAGATCATTTTCCTGCTGTCTAATTGTCTTAGAAGCTACTAGAATTAACCTGCTCAGTCAAATGATCAAGAAGTGTAAAAATGTGCCACAAGTTGAGTAGTGAGGACTCATCCTAACCTAGCAGACTTTTAGCTGATTCTAGCCATGAAATTCGAGCATGTTTGATTAACTAGGACTCACCCAAAGCTCAGACATGAGTCTAAAACCTTTCTGCTCCGAAGGCCTATTCTTACTGCTGCCAAGTCTGCGCCACCTTAAGAAGACTGGTGTTTTCAGTGTTTTGAAGAACTCTTTATGTTGAAGTATGACCTTAATGACTACTGACCCAATGCCTAACCTACTGATTTACTTGTGTCTGTGTGACATTATTGTTATGGTGCTATGTTTAATTGTAACAGATGATATGCCACTGCCTTTTAGAGAGAGCAGTTATTAATGTGTTAAATTTATATAAAGTACGTAATAACTCGACTCAGTTAAGTTTTACCAAACACCACATTTGAACAAACTGAAAAAAATATTACATATTGCACATAATGAACACATGTACAAAGGTACAAATACTATTTACACTAAATTCCTCATGATAAGTGAAAGTGTGTGATTATTTTGTCATTGTGAACACAGCACAGCACACACTGCACCACAACCAAATGTGACCTCTGCATTTAACCCATCCGTGAAGGAGCAGTGGGCAGCTAACAAGCGCCCGGGGGGCAGTGCTTAGGGACGGTACCTTGCTCGTGAGTACCTCAGTGGGAACCTGCAATCTTCTGATCATCCTCCCGTTACGCCACCAGCTGCACCAACTTCATGATAAATGGTTCTGCAAAGATCCAGTGGATAAAAGGGTCTTTGTAGAACCAAAGGTTCCCCTATGGCATGACTGTGAAGAACAACTTCTTCTGTCTTTAAGGGTGCATGAGAAGAGTATGGAAGTTTGGAGAATTGTAAAATTGGGGTAAAAGTGTAACGTGAACTCAGTTGGACCTGTATATGATGTGATATAACGCAGTGAGGAGGAAAGTGGGCAAGAAAATGTGATTTCTTCACTGGTCATATGAGTTGTAGTGTTAATGATGTGAGCATGCTGCATAAACTTTATAGTAAATGTCTGTATTGCTGTTCCATAATTTATACGGAAAAAAAACGTTAAAAAACCTGTTTTGCATTGACCAACTTTATTACTGGCAAAACATCTCGAAATACGCCTCAGGGTTTTAGGGGACTGAGGCGTATAAATATACAGCACTGCGCAAATGTCTTGAGCTTCCTCTCATTTGTTCATATTTTGCTAGAAAAGTAAGACAATAGATGAAGTGATTTATTGCAACATGTGCAAATACTTATATAAAGTACCTCAAAAACTGAGGAATGTCTAGGTCCTTGTAAGCAAAACAAAAAGAAACGAAGGCTGGCTCTGAACGTTCGGACAATATGTGTACAGTATGGTGTTTTACAGAGTGTGTGTTTGGGCACACAGATGGATCTCAGTGCTGACTAACAGTAAGGAGGAGGCTCTGAACATGGCGTTTCGCGGTGAGCAGAGCGCAGGAGACGACAGTCTGGAAGATCTGACCAAAGCCATCATCGAAGACGTGCTGCGCATGCCGGGCAACGAGGTCTGCTGCGACTGCGGAGCTCTAGGTAATGCAGCCACCTGATGTGTGTGTGTGTGTGAGAGTGGGTCGGGTTTGGTTGTAGTGTCCATGTGGCTCCTCGAGTTTGACTCATGCGGTTCCGTCTGTCAGTGTTTATCGCGAAAATAGACTGTGGCATTCGGCACCTAAAATAAAATACGGCTTGGGTTGAAATCACACGCAGGTGCTACTGAATAGTCCGTCATAACACAACACCGACACACAGTCTGTCTTTTTATTCGTGTAAATGTGTGTGCGCTGATGGAGGTCTGGTATTTGCACTTGGCTCTGAATCCCTCAGCGCGCTTCTGGCACAACAGGTGGAAAAACCAGACGCCCGGCGCTACATGCTGTCACACTTTTACACTTTTCTCAGTCTTACAAACCTTTTCTCTTTCGCTACTTGTCTTGTGTCAAGGTTAAAGCCAGATTTTTACTTTTGGACTACATTAAATGCAGGGTTCCTACAGGGTAGGAATAAGTATGGAACTTGATTTTAGTCATTTCCAGGTCTGTATAAGTGTGGGAAAAGGAAAATAGGACAATTGAGCTCTGTGTTGAATCAGTATAGACCAGGGGTCTGCAACTTGCGGCTCTTTCATGGCTCAATGCGTGCCTCCCTGTAGCTTTAAAGAAAAACTAATGTAAATAAATAACGGCTGTTATATTTTGTACACAATGAGATACCTCTTATTTTGGAGATCAAGTTGATCATGTAACATAAACATGTTTTGTCAATGTAAATATGCGTCACTGATTACCTGTATTAATTCTTAAATGAAAGTGAGTGATTGTCATTGTGAACACACCACAGCACACAGTGCACCACAACCAAATCTGACCTTTGCATGTGACCCATCTGTGAAGGAGCAGTGGGCAGCTAACAAGCGCCAGGGGAGCGGTGCTTAGGGACGGTACCTTGCTCATGAGTACCTCAGTGGTAACTTTACCGGCCCTGGATTCAAACTTGCGACCTTATGATCACGGGGCAAACACCCTACCGTTATGCCACCAACTGCCTGAGTTTGCCTCGGCGAAATGCAAGAAAGTAGTTAGTTTATAAATACAGTAGCATAACTATAACACTAAATAAGCTTAGGTTTTGTGGCTCAACATACATTTTATTTGGTGGAAAAGGGACCAGAATGGCTCTTGTAATGCTGAAGGTTGCAGAGCTTGGTATACAGTTCAGAGGCATTTTCCCTTTTGATTTTGAAGTGTTAGATTCAATAAATATCCTCTGTATGGTCTGATAACCTCATTACTGTAATAAAAAATATGCCTGAAGTGAGATGCCAGAAGTCTCCAAGGAGTCAGCTGTTTAACGTTAGCTCGTTGGGCTACGCCACTAACGTTACGCAGACCAACATAAAGTCGCCTGCGCCGGAACAGTTCTGTGTTTGAAAGACTTGAGTAACAGCCTGACTGTGAGAGTAACATTGTGTTGCAAGTTTAGGCGTGTTTACGTTCATTCTGTGCATTGAACTTGTCTGGGTTTTATCATATGTAAGTGGTAGAGTAGCTGCTGATACACATTTTGGGCTCAGAGGTGGAAAAAGTAGTGAAAAATTGTAATTAAGTAAAAGTATCTTTACTTTGCTTAAATTCTACTCAAGTAAAAGTACCCATCTAAAAATCTACTTGAGTAAAAGTTAAAAAGTACTTAATTTAAAATTTACTTTGAGTAAAAGTTACTTGGTTACTTTCAGTTACTTTATTTGATGTAGAAAAAGGACTAGTCATAAATCCAATCCAGCACTAGTTGTTTTTAATCAACTTTTAGGCGGTATAATGTGCAAACTTTGTTCAGACCACCCCATAAAACATGTTCAAGTGGCATAAGTTGCAGAACCAAACTCAAAGTGTCCGGGACACTCACATGTTAAAGACAACTGAGCGATTCCATAGTAACACTGTGTAACACTTTTATAGAAAATATAACTGACAAATTAACTGCACAATGTTTACAACCTGTCGAGAGGTATAACGTGCAAACTACCGCTTGCTCGGCACCAGCCGTCATCCAACGATAGGCTGCATTAAAATAGTGGGAATGCCGCGCGAATGCCCGCGAAATTTCCTTTCAGTTCACACATTTCATTTTTTAACTCAGTAACGGGGGGTTTTCCAGTGTAGCGAAGTAAAATACTTGGGTCAAAATGTACTTGAGTAAAAGTAAAATGAGCTATTTCAAAAACTACTTAAAAAATGACAAATTACTCACAAAAACTACTCAATTACAGTAACGTGAGTAAATGTAATTGGTTACTTTCCACTTCTGTATTATGATATAGCATAGACTTAACATTATGTGGTGATATGTCACAATGTGACGTGTCAGGTTATGCATGTTTGTGATTGTGATTTTTCAGATCATTTATTTAAATAAATAAGTAGCTATTTGTGCGGTAAAGTCTACGTAATCTGAAATTTTGAGTAGGGAAAATGTCTGAAATTTGTTTTTGTCCAAAAATGGTAGTGCTGACTGGGAATTAAACCAGTCGTTGCCACCTGTGTTATTTACTCTAACGACCTTATTAGGACAGCACATTAAGCAGAATATTTCTTCAAACAAGTCTAGTTTCCCAGTTTGACCACAAACAGACTTGTACTAGTGGAGGGAAATGCCCTGCTGTGTAATTTTCACTTTAAAGGCTTGACTCATGTGCCCCCTTGTGGGTTTAATGTGAACAACACTGCATTTTTTTTCAGTGAAAGTGAGTGATTATTTGTCATTGTGAACACAGCACACAGTGCACCACAACCAAATCTGACCTTTGCATTTGACCCATCCGTGAAGGAGCAGTGGGCAGCTAACAAGGGCAGCGCCCGGGGAGCAGTGCTTGGGGACGGTACCTTGCTCATGAGTACCTCAGTGGTAACTTGACCGGTCCTGGATTCGAACCTGCGACCCTGACCCCGGTCAGTGGCTAGCTTTACTTTCTTAACTCATCACTGCTTACTTCTCTGTGTGTGTGGTTGCAGAGCCGAAGTGGTTGTCTACAAACCTGGGCATCCTGACCTGTATTGAGTGTTCGGGCATCCACAGGGAGATGGGCGTCCACATCTCACGCATCCAGTCCATGGAGCTGGACAAACTCGGCACCTCCGAACTCTTGGTGAGGCAGACGAGTGTTTGTGTTTGTTTTGTTGTTAGATTTGCCAAACAGTTCCACGAGGGGGCTGTACGTGAGCCGCAGAGGTTTTCACATCTGAAACTCCACCTGCCAAAGCAGGACTCCTACAGTGTGACGAGCAGTCTCTTTTTACGTGGTTTGCACTAAAATTTGAGAAAGTTTTGCAGTCAAATTTGACTTTCTCTCACAAACATGGTGGAGCAGAAATCCCACATGCTTACAAGTGTAGCCAAGAGAGCTGAACAGGCATCAGTCTGTCTTCATGCTGTGAAGTGAAAAGCTGTCATGCTGAGATATGTCACTCATCTCTGAATGGAGTTTATTTGAGTGAGCAGCCTTCCAAATACGCATTTTATATGTTCAAAATGTGAGTGTGTCTGCGCATGGAAGATAAGGGAGGTTAAATAGGAAGTAGCCTTGAAATGTTCATTTATAAGATTTATTTTTGGGGATTAGAGGTAATTTTCTTTGATGGATTGTTACTCTTTTAGCCGAATTTATGAAACTTGCCTGTCAGTTGATGTAGAGTTTAATATGTGACCCTCCACAGCAAAACCAGTCGCTTGTCGCAACGGAGGTTTCTGAGAAAAATGAGTGTTTATGTTGCGTGGGGTAAAATTTTGGATTTTTGGTTTTTAGTGTTTTGAAACAGTGGAAGGTCTATACTGTACTGTTGTCAATAAATTTGGCTGAAAAACTTCCCCTTTCCATCCTAAAAACGTGACTTTCTTGAGGTGAGGAATTCAATTCCAGCAGAATGTTAAAAGCTTCTGTTTTGACCGCTCTACTTCAATATTTACGGTAAATCCACTGGTTGACTAGCGTGAAGATATTTCTCCGGAATCCATCTCCGTCTCCCGAGTTCAGTTAACCTAACGCAGGTAGGCTATCCGTGTGGCTGTGAATGCAGCGTAGACTACTGTAAATGCAAACGTAGCCGCGACCGCACCAAGCGTCTGTGAGTGCTACGGCGATAGTCAACTTCAAAGGCAGATTTCTCCGTTTCTCACTTGGCGTGACAGGAGAAACCCGACTCCTTTGAATGTTGATATCTCAGTCATATGTTGTATGATTCATTGCATATAGGCATCGTTTTGAAGCTTGATTTATGCCCTTACATAATAACTCAATTTGCGACAAGCGACTGGTTTTGCCGTGGAGGGTCACATATACACTACCGGTCAAAAGCTTTAGAACACCCCAAGTCCAATGAATAGCTTGAAATGGTACAAAGGTAAGTGGTGAAATGCCAGAGGTTAAAAAAAGGGGAAGGTTACCCAAAACTAAAAAATAATGTACATTTCAGAATTATACAAAAAGGCCTCTTTCAGGGAGCACAAAATGGGTTAACAATTTAAAGCTGTTCTGCAGCATTGGAGGTTGAGGAGCTTTTGCTGGATCCAGGGTCGGTGGCTTGTACAGAGTGAGAGGCACCCTGAACCAAAACGGCCACCACAGCATTCTGCAGCGCCATGCAATACCCTCTGGTATGCGCCTAGGTGGTCAGGGGTTCATCCTACAGCAAGATAATGACCCAAAACATAAGTCCAAGCTATGCCAGAACTACCTCAGGAAAAAAGAACAAGATGGTAAGCTTGAAAACATGGAGTGGCCAGCACAGTGTCCAGACTTAAACCCCATTGAGCTGGTTTGGGATGAACTGGACAGAAGAGTGAAAGCAAAGCAACCTACAAGTGCCACACATTTATGGGAACTTCTGCAACAGATATGGGAAGAACTTTCTGAAGAATATTTGATTTCTGTTTTAGAAAGAATGCTACGAGTGTGTTCAGCTGTTATATCTGCCAAAGGTGGCTACTTTGATGAGTCAAAACTTTAGAATACATCTTGGTCTATAAACTGATTCCATGATTTCTTTTTTAACTCCAATTTTTTCATTTCAGAGTGCAATGAGACATTAAACTGAATAATTTTCAACAAAAAACTGGGGTGTTCTAAAACTTTTGACCGGTAGTGTACTTTAAGATTTAACAATCTTTTTTACCTCCTATAATCTATCCCTCATGTCTCTACAGCTGGCCAAGAACATAGGGAACAGTAGTTTTAATGAAATTCTGGAAGGGAATCTGCCGAGTCCTTCTTCGAAGCCGACGCCAACCAGTGACATGTGAGTGTGTTTGCTCCTCTGATCGACAGTCCAAGACTTGTGTCCAAGAAAAAACACATTCACCTGTTGTTACAGAGTAGTTTGTTACCAATTCTAACCCAGTTAGTCATCATCAATCAATAGGTTTCTTAACTGTGTAGGTATAAATGCTTGGTATGAAACTTAAGACAAGAGTCAGCAAAAGATCATTTTTCTTGTGTTAATAGAAAAATGTTTAATGAAGAACTCCCAAATGAACAACATCTATTCCTGAGGCCATGTCCACACGTACACGGGTATTTCTGAAAACAGAGATTTTCCAAAAATACACGTTTTCAAAAATATCTCCGTCCACACGCAATCCCAAAAAACGCTGGCAAAAGCATGCCAAGGTCCTTGACATGCCTAAATTCTCTCGCCATTCTTGTGGAAGCACGAGCTCCTTTTCAAAGTTGTCCCACCAACCACTGTTCCGACAGGGTCTCGGCCAAAACTGACGAGCGCTGGGTAGAGACGG